>CM069147.1:25772490-26372490 GCA_035221665.1 Okamejei kenojei
TTATATCACCTCTCTTTATATTGTGTTCCACCCATTTTGCCTATCAGTAGATGAGTATTGAATGTGCTGACATGTTCCATGATTTGTAATGTATTCCATGTTCTCTTGTACCCCCATCCCATAATGTATGAAACATCAAAACTCAAATGGTTTTTGAGTTAGAGTCTACGATAAGTCATGTCAAGAGAGTTCATTGTAATGTGTCCCAGAATCGGACAATGCAATTCTTGCTTTGCTGCAGACACAATTGAAATTGTAAGCAAAAATACAGTACAGTTCAGTTCAACATACACATGATTAAGCAGATAAAGTGCAATAGGTGTTACAGTTCAGATTTCTGTTTGTTCGGCGGGTTTAATCGCCTGATGGTAGTGGGGAAGTAGCTCTGGTCCTGTGAAACTGGGAGTGGTAACAGATCTCAGGCTCCTGTACCTTCTGCCCAATGGTAGCGGAGAGAGATGATTGCGTGCCCGGATGGTGTTGGGTCTTGGGTCATCGGCTTTACACTGTAATACTCCTTGGAATAATCACATCTTCAAACGGATTCTGTAATTGTCAAACGGTGTTCTTTAGCATCACTCAAAACACACTCAGGCATCCATCTCTCATTTGTTTATTAACCTTTTCCTCTGTCTCTCCTCCATTTGGCCCACCCATATTGGGTCATTACCCCGATTTGCCATTAGCTGTTCCCATGGAGATAACCTGCTGCTCCCACAAACCGCCTTCCCCCCCCCCACCCGTGCTCACTCAACGCCACCCCTCGAGGCATAATATCCTCTCTAGTAACACAAGTAATCAGCAAGGACACCGCCTCTACCTCCCAGTTTCAACTGCAACACCGTCGTTGTTTATATAGGTCCCATTTGGTCGGTTAGGATACCCATATTATCATAAGATTTTGATGCCCTTCCACCTTACACCAGGACCTTAGTCCAGACGTATTCTCTTGGTTTTCTCTGTTATCCTATTCGGTACCGTTTTGTAATCCCGAGATAGAATACAGGTGGGCTCTTGTTTTTTTCACCGAATACCGAACCTCCCCTAAATTTCTCTTTGCGGCCCTCGTTGTCCCTTTCTATATAGGACATTGATACTACATTGGGACCTCGAGATATGGTTCCCACCCTCCCGTCTCACAATGTTCGTGTTGCCAACGTGACTCTGTAACAAGCAGAACAGAATATAGTGAGACAGAGCCGTTCTTGTGTATTGCCTGCGCTAGCGCGAAACAACGCAAAAATGTTTCATTACGACAAAGGAAGGACAGCCATCTTCATTTGACTAAAATAAGATCTTGCGCGAAGGTGCACATACGTCAGTAGTAATGGTACGGTGCGAATCAAATCAGGGTCACCAGCGAGAACGACGACGATTATAACATCTGTTACTTCTCCTTATTGAATATTACTGCATTGTTGAATCCAGGGCTCCGGGTTCGGACGTGGGACCTCGTCGAGTCGGAGTCGGTATAAAAGTCATCACATAAATTTCGCAGAGGTACGTAAATGGAATAAAATCCTATTTTACTCTTTTGCTAACACTTTTCCACCCGTGAGCAATGAGGAAAGGGGGGGGAATAAAAAAATCATTCTGTCATGCCTTTTGGCGGCAGAACGACCAGAAACAAAACGTAAACAATTTCGCCAGTACCAGTCGATTTCCCCTCCACCTGTCTATGAGTGAATATGTCTGGATAATTTTGAATTCAAAAGGGTAATTCACATCATTCATTTATGGGGATAAGTTTATATAAATGAATACCACATGACGTATATTCTTGATTTACTAGCAAAATAATCGTCTGTATGATTAATTTCCGTTCTGCCTCAACAGCAGTATTCACTAGTTTGGCAAAGACGTCATACAATATGGTTGTAAGATTTCGACAGATCGCAAACCTATTATTTCTACTTTCAGTGGGATGCTTGCCCCATCAAATATTATGGGTTAAAAGGTTAGTTAGGGGATAGGTGTAAATGAAGGGAAAAAAAGGGTAGGGCCATTTAGGTATTAACTATCAGTAAAATACCGGACTAACCTAAACAAACGGGGGGGGGGGGGAGGGGGGGGTTGGCTGCGTCCCTAAGACCGCCGTCATCCCTTAAAACAAGTTTTCCTTAAATTATTTAATTAGATTTTACCAATGAATTGTGACAACTAAAGTGAGCGGTAGTAAGATAAGTTAATGTACGTCAGTTCTTCCGACCGGTAGATTACTCTACTATTACTCGTATGTGTGTGATGTATATTAAGATGTTGAATAATTCATTTAGGCACGGTATGAATCACTCATGTTATTAATTAATTTTCTTTTACTGGAAAAAAACATTGAGATTCAATAATTACCAATTTTGATAATTGAAATCTAAAGTCCCTTTCTCTATGGCATAAGAAAACTCAACCAGATCTGCTGTTACTTGATTTTTTGATTATTTTACTAAAAACTAAGATGAAAACTAGTTCGCGTGTCATTGTGATGATAGAAGAGGATGATGATGAAAGATGTGGTGAACAAAATTCATTGTTTCTTTGTTCCTGATAAACTGTACTCTCCACAAGAGCTTAAATTGAACGGACATTTGCATCGTTTCCACCCTAATATTTTAGATAGTTATAAATGAGAAAGAGGTCAAGAACCCAACATAAATCTGACTACTACTTAAAGTCAGCAAAAAATTTGAATCTCTGCTTTTTGTTACTATGGGTTGATAAACCACGAGAAGGTTAACTTCGGTGAATTAATTTCTGTTGACCATTACTCTGGACCTATGGGGG
This sequence comes from Okamejei kenojei, assembly GCA_035221665.1. Classification (NCBI taxonomy): domain Eukaryota; kingdom Metazoa; phylum Chordata; class Chondrichthyes; order Rajiformes; family Rajidae; genus Okamejei; species Okamejei kenojei. Next base: position 25,775,269 of record CM069147.1, read on the forward strand.
GAATGCGACATCCGATGCTGCTCTAAGAAGACGCCGTCCGACAAAATAAATGGTGCATGCCTATTTCCCTTCTCTTCTCGATCTTAATCAACCGAACGTTACGGAAGTATTAGCACTGTTGTGAGAGATTCGACAATAAGAACCTTCCTCTGCGAAGAGAGATACAGATCATTATCGGGTAGGGGGCGCGGACGGTTGGTGCTGATGTGAGCGTGTGCTGACAGAAGGAATGTTCTTCCACAATCTACAAACCTGCGGGTTAAACGTTTTAATTAAACCGGGTGAAGAACCTATATATCCTGTGTGAGAGTGGGCGTTTAAATGTCAATGATGAAGACCTGGGTGTTGCTGAAGGTTGTACATGGTTTTCAGGCAAAAATGAGTCATAATATTGAAATTTTTTTATGGATTGGAACCCCTAGCTGATGAGAACTGACAGATGTGGAACGGGATTTCCAAATGTCTTAAATCGGCTAGTCCTATAGTAGCAGCGTGCTGTAAGAATCACGTGTGGCAAGGTGGGTCGCGGTACAGCCTTACTACAACGCCCAGAATCCGGATTCGGATCCTAACTACGGGTGCTGTCTATGCGGAATTTGTGTAACGTTCTCCCCGTGACCGCAGTGAGTTTCCGCAGAGAGCTTCCGTTCCTTTCCACACTCCAAACGAAAGTACAGATTTATCGGGTTAATTGGCCTTGATTTTTATGTAAACTAATGTAATTTTAATGTCCGAATATGTGAGGGTGTAGTGTCAAGGTGTGGGGGGTCGCTGGTCGGTGTGGACTCGGTGGGGCCGAAGGGCCCGTTTTGTCATTTAAAATTCACGAATTTTGAATCAGAATTTTAAATTCTGTCGGACTTTCAAATCTTCGTTAAGTCTGCGGGTCTCCGTGTTATATTTTCAGCGATCTAAACATTGTGCCACCATCTGGCACAGATTACATCCCCCCACCCGTGGCCAAGGCCTATATGGGAGCCGAAGTATAGTTTGAATGGATCTTATGAAGGATAATAAAATATCCTTCATAAAGATCGGAGACTTAATATTTGCGAATGTTAACAACACGCGTTAGGGGGGGAGCATGGATAGTCAATTTGGACATATTTCTATACGTAACTGATTTTTTTTTATAATGTCCATCTAAGGGTAGACGAAAATTGCTGGGTAACTCAGCGGGTATCAGGACGGAAATCTTGGAGCGAAGGAAGAGGTTGTGGTTTCAGGTCGAGGACCCTTACTTCAGACCTTCTTCGACCCCGAAACGTCGACCCATTCCTTGCATCCGGACGCTGCTGTCCCGCGCCTGAGTTGCTTTGTATGAGTTGGTACCTTCGATTTAAACCAATATCTGGACAGTTCTTTCCGGCCCTTATGTTCAGCTATAATACGGCTTGGCTCTAATTTCCTGTAATTTCAGAACATTTAGTTAGAACTATGGGAAATGACAAGGGACGGAAATCGGGTTCTTCTCACCTAATCGACTTCAAATCTTCAAGATCGGACAGCTTTTGATGTTAGTGGGAATCGGATGATCGCCTGTTTCAACAGAAATGCCATGGAAGTCGCAGGACATTCGCATCATTTGCATACGACATAGTTGACAATAATAGCATGATTTATTCCAGTGGCACCATGGCACTTGTTTCGTATGTGGACTGCATAACAGGATTTATGTTCGATTCACCAAGTTTTGGTGGACAGACTTATGCCGCTGCTCATCAGCGCCAGAGGCGCGGTTCATTTGACGAAGGGTGATGTCTGCATGTTTTGAGTGTGATTTGGGTTTTTTCCCGGGCGTTCCGTTTTCGTCCCAATCCCAAAAGGCTTGCAGGTATCTAGGTTAATTGACCCTCCTGAAAATTGACCTTGTGTGTTGAAGAGAAACAATGTAGATGTGAGCGTTGGTCGGTCGCGCTCGGTGGCCCCGCCGATGTCTCACGATGTATTCTAAGCTACTATAAAGCTACAATGTAAATAACGAGGAACGAGACCGCGGAGCGCTGTTGCGTTAATGCAAAATAAGAGACTTTATTTAAGTTAGTTTGTTGATGTTATTCCTTGATTGTCATTCAAAATTACTCGCGATGCGTGAGTCCAGGCTCTGCTCCTGAGCTGAGGTCGTTCCAGTTGGAGGCCCCAGCTCCGCTATTGGGCCCAGCGCAGACGGAGCGGAGAGATGGGAGATACGACTAAGAAAATCTCGCATGACCCTAAGAAGAGACTAAAAAACAAGTGTCCCCAACACCCACACATACACAACTAAAAAATAAATTAAAACATAGTCCATCAAGACAAAAGAAAAAAAAGAAAAGACGGACTGGACTGCAGGCGAGCCGCAGCTGCATGGCAGGCGCGTCACTTCCGGTATGACATTTGACGCAGAGTGCAGAGATATTCTTCACTAGATAACAAGGAGAATGTGAGAACTAAATTAAACATTGTGCACCATAACGAATGTTGTATTATGTATTATTATTGGGGGGAAATGTGAGACAAGAATTATAATAATTTGTTGTATCTGGATTTTCGGTAGACGAATCTCGGAACTTTCGAACAATAAAAAATTAAACTAAGGAGAAGCTATGGCGATAGAAGCACGTTTCGATGGTTTTCATAGCCATCCATTGGGTGATGCAGATGTCGTTGTAGGTTGAGATGTTTCTTATTTTGTACTGTAATAAACCTTCATTGAAATTTTTTGATAGGATCTTGGATAAAGACTGTGTAAATGTCATGACAGTGTAACGGACCAAGAGTGGCACAAAATAGGAGGAAACTATTGCAAGTTATTCTAGTGGGAAAGAGTTCAAATCCATTACTGCATTAAAGAGTAGCGGGGCGTGATGCAAACTATGTCTATCTCAAAGGTCCACGTGGGTTATGTGATTAAAACAACATATGTTTATATATTTTTAGCATTATTTCACGATGATGGTGGGAGCAAGTGTGAATAAAAGGGACTCTGAGAACCAGTATTTGGATATCCTGACGCACGTATAGTACTCTATTCCCTTTGTTAGAAGATTTATTGATCAGAAGATAGGAACACGCGAAGTGTTATCGATACTAATTTATAAGGAGTAATGGATGCGTGATGGTTTATTATCTGAGAAAAGGGGGCAAATGGGGATGAATGGTATTTCCTGGATTGAATATCGTGCAGGGCGGAATGCCTCCAGCAAGGTACCCAGGGCATAACTACTTAATCTATATCGTGTATGTCGTGATGGACCCTACTGAAACAAGGATGGTGTCATATTGACAAACATATAATTGCGCAGGGTTGTGGGCATGGTCGGGTTGGCTTGCGGGAAGTACTTTTTAAATTTTTTTTTTTTTTTTTTTGGGGTTTTTTTTTTTCTTAGTACGGAAATTTAAGGGAACCCCCCGGGTGGAACCAAATTACAAACGAAAAAAGGTATCTGGTGTGGGCGTTAGTTGAGTATATACAAGGCAAAAATTGAGGAGAAATAATATAGGTTTTTTGAGGGTCGTTAAGGGGGAAACAGAACAGAAATAAGCGGCGTGATTGAAACTAAGAGTTGGTTCATTTGTGGCCATCAAATTCTCGATGGTGGGGGGGGGGCAATTTTCTTCGTTTGGCATCTTATTTTAATTAGTCTCTGACACTGATGGACGAAAAATCTCGGAGAATGAATGATCAATGTGCGCATTTTGAGGTCTCTCAAAAAAAACTGCCTTCTATTTCCTGACGCGAATTTACCGCCTTCAGGCAACTCAGACAGCCTTCTTAACGCAACGATTTCTCGGCTCCATGTTCCGGGGGGACCGATGTTGATTCGGAGTCAGTGTAGAAGATACCGTGACGATTATTAACCCGACCTTTTCCTCATTCCCCGCCAGGCTGCTTCGTCTCGGTCCGATCTGTATTTGAAAGTTGGACCCTTGGAAGATGTATTCCTTGGAATTTTGACTGCGGGTAGTGTGTGAGACACACGGCTTTTTATTTTGGGTCTTCCAAAATACGCAGATATGATCGTTGTCACCTGATAATGTCACTGCCGAATTTGTCCATAAAGTCATTGCTGTTGTTATGAGTTCTGGACAGTGGTGTAATTTACCCCGAAACCTTTACGCGGACCAAAAGCGAGGCATAATGAATTCGGGTTCAAATTCATTGTAAATATTTGGTTTCTGCTTGCAAGATTTTTACCAGCAGTGTTTAATTTCCATTGTGCTATATCAATGACTAAACTGGATTGTGCACCCATCTAATGACAGCTGCTGAGAAAACAGGTCGGGCCAAGAAGATTATTCGAATGTTGTTCGTAAGTACGGTGTGTCTCAGTGGCATCTAAATATTCCGCTGTCGGTGTGTTCCTTCCCCTTCAATGCGTGTACAATCTGGCAAACCTAACGGTTTTCTGTGGAAAGATAGAAACAAAGGCTTCCTGAAAGAAAACAGCAGGAAGAGAGATCTTAATATAAGGGCTGAGGAGGCGCATATCTTCACTGCTGAATGTCAGGTCTCGGAACGCCGGACACATTACATTGTCTTGCACAACAAAGCACGGGCCGCAACGGTTTGGATGGGACAGGAGAGCAACTGATCGTCTATGGTGAGCGAAGGTTCTTTTAGTTGCTAGAGACAAAAGATGTGGAGGAATGACTCAGGGGTGCAGCAAGATCTATGGAAACGAAGGATATAGGCAACGTTTCGTCCCGAATGATGTGCTGCGTCCGCTGAGTTTCTTCAGCACTTCGATTTTCCAGCTTCTGCAGTTCCTCTTAGGTATTCAGTGTGCAGCTCGAATTAGGATTTTGCCTTACACAAAAGTCTTGTTAATCCAGATTCCTGAAATGTGTTAAAACGTTGTCGGGGGGGGGGAGATTAATTATTGTAACACACAAAGGGAACATTAACATAAAGAACACATGCCTCAAGTAAACAATTATTCTAGATTGGCTCATATCTAAAATTATAGGCCAGAGGGAATGTCAGCAATGATATTTGAGCTGATAGTATATTGGAAGGTGGGTGGAGGTGGTCATATGAATAATACAGCGGTGTCAATTTGACCTGACTCGTCCGAGGTGGGGGAGGGATCTTCTGTTGATGATTGCCTAATGAGTAATGGTATCAACATATAGTCCTGTTGCATTGAAGAGCGGAGGTTTTTACTTCCCCAAAATAATTGAAATATAATAGTTATTATTTCTTGCGCCGCGAAATAGAGAACTCAAGAAATTTTCTTCAAAGCTTTCTCTGTAAGCCAGTCAAAGGTCTGCGCACAGGTTTATGACTGATAATATTGGGAAGTTGAATATTCACACAGAGTGATTGTGCCGTAGAAAAGAGTTTTGACAACTTGAAAAGTGAATTCGCAGACATGGTAGACAAGAAAGCAAACCTGTGCAAATTCGGCTCTTTTCTTAAATTAAATGTCAAGGGAATAGCATGTCAAGGGATGGGGGGGGGGGGGGGGGGACAATTGCGATGAATTTATACAACCTTCATCTGGGCTCCGTTTTTAAAAATTTATGATGGAATATTAAAAGTAGCGTTGTGAAATAATGCTATTGGTTGATGTCATCGACTTTTCCCTTTCTTTTAGTTATAACCCTTCTACTTAGCTGTACTTTCGCCTCTGAAGATTGTATCTATTCGATCTAGAAATGCCTGCGACTCATGTTCCTGAAATCAGTGCAGAACGGGCTGCCTTTTACCGAAAGGAAATTTAATCTCACCTGGCACTTCAGGAACTGGTCCCTCATAAATCGGATTTCGGCATGATCAACATTTAACGGCAGATCGGATTGTATGAAGTTATCAGCTTTTAGAGGAGAACGGGCAGTCAAAGGAGGAACCGTTTACACGTGTAAAATTATTCACCGTTCTATGCTAACTCCAGCAACTGCCAACTACACGGTTCCTCATGAAGGTAACGTTTCCTACGGATAGTATAATGGACAGTCCATTGAATAATAATATTAATAGTAAAAATAAAATGTGAAGATTTTTTAAAGACCGTATTTTGTGCAGCAAATTTATTTTCCGAGAACTTGTGCAATTTTCCTATTTTCTCCCAGCGTAGACGGACGCTGTAAAGTCCATCCAGTCTATGTTGCCTCCCCGAAGAATTTCATCAATACCGTTCCCGCAATCGATCGCGAACCTGCAGCCCATTCCCGTTCACGTGATCTACAAGTCCACTCTGATGCCTCCACAAACATCACACCTTCCCGAGGAATAATGTAAAAAGAATCAATTAACACACAAAGCAGTTCCTTGGTAAAATCTCAGAGAATGTGCAATGTCCATGCAGACAGTACCGGAGGGTACACAAAATGCTGGAGAAACTCAGCGGGTGTAGCAGCATCTATGGAGCGAAGGAGATAGGCAACGTATCGGGCCGAAACCTTCCTCGCCTTCCCCCCACCTGGTGGGGGGAGGCGGAGGGAAGAAAGGAAAAGGGAGCAGGCGGAGCCCGAGGGCTGAGGGAGGGATAAGAAGGAGAGAAGACAACAAAGGGTTAACAGAATTGAGAAAATTCGATGTTCATGCCAAGAGGATGCAGACTTCCCTAGCGGAATATGAGGTGCTGTTTCTCCAATTTGCGGTGTTGCTCTCGCTGGCCGTGAAGGAGGCCCAGGATAGAGAGGTCGGATACGGAATGGAGGGGTGAGTTGAAGTGCTGAGCTACGGGAGGTGGGTTGTTAATGCGGACCGAACGGATGGTATTCGGGCGAAACGATCGCCAAGCCTCCGCTTGGTCTCACCGATATAGATCAACTGACATCTAGGAGCAAGCGGATGCAATAGATTAAGGTGGAGGCGGTGCAGGTGAACCTCTTGTCGGACCTGGAAACGTTGTTGGGTCATTGAATGGAGTGGAGGGGGGAGGTAAAGCGACATGTGTAGCATCTCTTTGGTTGCAAGGGAAAGTGCCGGGGAAAGGGGCGGAGCGGGAGGGAAATGAAGGTTGACAAAGGGTGTTGCGGAGGGAACGGTACTTTGCGGAAGTCCTCCGCAAACTCCAGCGGAAGCATCCAGCATAGTGGGACGAAGTAATCGAGAAGGAGTTCGGGGGTAACGCCGCAGCGAATGTTGTTGAACAAGCACATGCACCATGTAACCAACACATGGTTAGCCAGTAAGCTGATGTGAGTGTCCATGATGCTGCAACTTTAACTTGGAGAAAGTGAGTGGAGTCAAATTGAATTGTTGATGGGGTGACGAAAAATTCTCTAGACACAGGAGATTGTTCGTTTATGAGAAAAATATATTTGGTCTATTTTCAAGGAAGAAACGGAGGCCATGAGATGTTTCTGCTCCTAACCACTCTACACCTACTATAGATATCAGAGGTCATTGGGAGGAAGGAAGGAGAATAGGGTTGGAGGAGAGATAGATCCAGGCATGGTTGATTTGCGGAAGTAGACATGATGGGCCGAATTGCCTAATTACTCTATTCCTTTAAGATATTAATACCCCTCCCCTGGCCCGCCCTTGCACAGCTCCTCATCCCCTCCTCTTGAAGCCCTCTGCCCCCTACCCGACCCTGCTTCAGCACCTTTGCTCGCCTGACTCAGCCTCACCCCTGTCGTGTTTTCACCACCCCCTGGACCTTCCTTTGCGATACAGAACGGCCAGTCTTCGAATCAATTGAGCTACATCCTACACCCGTGCAACCTCAACTTACTCACTAATGTCTACTTGCCTAAAAGGACCTGGACTATCTCGATACCGCTCTATCCTTCCTTTCTCTTCTCCATTCGCTCCACCAGCCACCGCCAATCCTAAACATCATCGTCGACATTTCGTCGCCCGCCACTGATTCCCATTAATAATCACTATATTTACATTCATGTGCGCTTTCGCCTTTTGCAGGGATGTTCCTCCACAACTATGGTTAATTAATCCCTTTAAAACGCAGACCACCCCAAACCGAAGGTAAATTCTTTTACAACTGCGAGGATGGATGTAAACACTCGCTCTGTACCTCCCTCCTCTCCTCTATGACGGACTACCGACTGGTCTTCTCCAGGTTGACAGTAGTTCATATGATCTTCCTCTTAATGTTATCTACTGTCTCCGTTGGTCTGGTATGGCCGGGGTCCATGTATAATAGTTAATTTTTTTCTATTTTTTTTTTTTTTTTTTTTACTGTGAAAAAGGTGTGGATTTAATCGGCATTTAGCCTGCATGCTCTGGACTATTGGATTCTCCCAGTTGCTAAGTATTTAATTCCCTTTCTCATTCTACACTGACCTTTCTGTCGAGGACCTGCCTTGGGCACAGTGGCGGAAAGCAAAATTCGTGCGAACAACCACCTCATATTTCATTGTATGGCATACAGCCCAGGCGGCTAAAGAAAGTTGAATTCTCCAAATTTTAGTAATGTCCACAAACATTACCTCCATATCCTTGCCCCGCCCGCCCCCTCCACATTTGCCACCTTCCTCCTCTAAATGTCGATTAACCAGTCCACAATTTGCAAACGATGTAGCCCCTCTTGGCATAACGTCGTCTCCCCCTAACCAAACATTCGCCTAATCTGGGAACCTCCTGGTGTTGGGGGTCAAGGATATGTAGCTGGTGCTTCGGTGTCCTCCCCCCCCCCCCCCACCCCCCCCCCACCCCCCCCCCCACAATCAGTCTGAACAAGTGTCCCGACACAAAACGTCACCTCTCCATTTTCTCCAATGATGCTGCCTGACCCGCTGAGTTACGCCAGCATTTTCAGTCTATCTATGAGAGTTATCTTGTTGGCTCTTGCATTAATTGGGGACAGTTAGTGGGGAGAAGACGTCTGTAACGATTCACTCCTGGCCAGCGTCAGTAACATTAACATCTCCTTCAAGAGTTGGTGAACAGAATATATCCAAATTAATGTATTATGTTCCACAATTTTCTGTTTCCTAACGGTCAATATCCCACTAGGTTCACTTAAGATCTGTTTATTTCAATCCTAATCGAGCCATAAATCGAAATTGTTGGCTCTTTGCCGCCTTCCACGCGGTTCTGGGGAAATCCATTGAGTGAACATTTGAAATATCTTGCTTTGTTTTCCGCAAAGTCTACTTTGAAATACTGAATTAAATATAAACATTTGGTCATCGGTTTAACCCCCCACCCCCCCTCCAAAGCTGTCGATGGTTTATCTGCTTCTCTAATCGCTGGAAGTATCCGAGGTGCAGTGTTAATTTTAATGTTCATCGTTGTCGTCGCGATGACAATTATATTTAGAGGTATGTTTCTCATCCATGTTTTAACATTATCATCCCAGTATAATATTATAATGTAATAGTATTGGTAATTACACGATTCTCTTGATAATAAAGGAAATGAAACATTTGCACGGACAAAAATTATGATTATAATAAACAGCACCGACTTAACGATAGATATTCAATTTTGCATGTGACTAATGTTTGATGATCACATATTTTGAATTATATGTTTTATTTCGACACATCGTCACATAGCAGCCAGCATTTGATTGTACCTATTGGTCAAGATCTGAACATCTGTGAATTTTCCGATAAAAATGTTTTTCATTGGTTGAAAGATACAGTAGAGAAATAGGCCTTTTAACCCATCGATTCTATGCCGGCCATCGATCATCCGTTCACACCAGGTCTACGTTAACCTACTTTCGCATCCACTCAATACACAGTGGGGGCAATTTACAGAGGTCAATTAACCCACTAATCCGCACATTCTTGGGATATGGGAGTATACTGGAGCAACGGGTAAAATCCACGTGGTCACAGGGAGAATATGCCTCAAACTCCGCATTTACCTGTTCCACCACTGTGTCGTCCAACATCTTGGAAAAAACGTGGCAGAAACAACGTGGTGTATGTAGTGAAGCGTATATAGTGAAACTCTACCGTGCAATTATCACATGATATTACGTTCTTTGCGTGCTAGAAAACACCATGTCGCACGGCCATTTATCACTATTTTATATTTCCGAGCAGGTGCAAAGAAGCGTACAGGAAATACTAAATCGGACACAAAGTTTGGTAAGGCTTATTTAATACATGACTATTCCATTTGTGAAAGTAGAGACAGGATTCTGCCTTTATTGAAACCAAATCGTTTTAATAAGGACCACGTCTTATTCTGTTTGAACGTATGCCCAATCCGTGAAGTTCACAGTCCACTACACAAAGGAGGACAAAAAGAACAATATACAATGCATTTACAGAAGTTCGCATTTATTATAAATATATATATTGTTTACACCAGGTGTGGTAAAAGGAATATTTTCATTGTACCTTACTGCTTCTTGTCCAGCCACAGGCGAGATTCCGGATTACTGGAGAGTGGCTGTGTTTTTCCTTTGTTTAAGAAGGGAAGTGGAGGGAATCCAAGTCTCAATCAGTTGGATCTAAATATAGGTCGGTTGACCACACGTTAGTGGTTGGGAACCGATTGGAAAGACTTCTTCAAGAGAGGATCTACTGACATTGGGAAGCGAATGGACGAATAGCGATAGCCAGCACGGCCGAACACGTTTTACTGATGTAATTGAGTTTTCTGAACAGATGACAAAGGAGATTCGTGAGGGCAGGGCAGTAGCTGCTGCAAACACGAATCTTAGGAAAGCTTGTGATAAAGTCCCTCGTGATAGGATGATCCAAAAGATCAAGATCAAGATATACAGGACCTACTGTAACTTGGTGATATTAATTCAGAACTGACTTCTTCAGAGCGACAGAGGTTTGTCGAAGGAAGATCTGCCTGAAGGTCTGCGATCAGTGGAATTCCACACGGACCACTGTTATTTGTGTTTTATATAAATGACGTAGACATAAATCTAGATGAATTGTTGAGTAAATTTGCTGAACAACAGAACAGTAGGAGTTGCAGACAGCGAGGGGGGCTGTCCGAAAATACAGAGAGTTATAGATCATCGATAGAAGTGGGTGAAGAAATGGCAGACGGAGCATGATAGAGTATAACCCGAGCAGTCTGAGCTGTTGCACTTTAGGATGGCGCATGTAAGGATAATGTCAAGATGCTAAAGTGAATCGATGTGCAGGGAGGTCATGGAGTCCAAGTTCATAGCTCACTGAAGGCAGCATGAAGAGGTAGGCTAGTAAAGATGGCGAATGATATGTTTGCCTTCATTGCTAGGGGATTGAATATGTCATGAAATCATGAAACAGCTCTAAAAGACTATAGTTATGCCCCATTAGTTTTCCGTGCGGTTCTGGTAGCCTCATTACAGAAAGCCTATGGGGAGGGTGCAGAAGAGGTTTACCAGATGCGCTTGGATTAGCGAGGTGCAAGTGAACGAAGGGGTTGTATAAACTTGGATAGTTTTCACTGGAAATTCGGAGCATGAGGGCAGAATTAGTAGAGTAAAATGTATAGATAGGGTAGACCGTCAGAACCTTTTCCACATAATATAAATGTCCAATGCTAGAGGGCATAGCTATAAGGTGTGTGGGAGAAAGTTTGGTAGATGTATACCGGGGAAGTTCTTTACATAGCGATTGTTGTTTGCCTAGAAGGCATTACCAGGTGTGATGGTGGAGGCAGACACGACAGTGGCGTTTAAAAGGCATTTAGATGGACACTTGCTTGTGCAAGGAAAAAGGGGATATGGATCATGTACAGATAGATGAGATTATGTACAGATAGATGAGATCTGTTTAACATGGCATCGTGTTCAGCACAAACATTTTGGGCCGAAGGGCGCGTTCCTATGCTGTACCGGTCTATGTTCTATGTTATGTGCAGTTATCATTTTGATCTGTCCAGTTGGGACTGTTTGCCCCACAGTCGATTAGACTCTGGAAATTGGTCTTCGTGCGAGAAGTCTTTCGAGACAAAACAACAAATAATTGCCCCTCGTATATTCTTGCCAGCGCATTCCGATCGAAAGCTTCATCTGTAGTATAACTAATCTTAAAATAAGTTCATGAATTTCCAGGAAGATGATGAGAAAGTTAGCTGCAATTCGATGCACGCCCATTTGGATCTTGTCCGCAGCAAAGAATAAGGGAAACCTTAAGAGCACGTTGAGAGCCCTGTGCATGCAAAGGTAAAGATCGTTTCAAGCTTTTACTCTACACATCTGAGCATACAGATACGTCTTACTCGGAGAAATTTGTCGTTTTCTTGTCCAATTAACAATAACAAACATTTGTGCACAGATCGCAATTATGGCTGCTGCTGATAACGAACTGGCACACGCTTCCTTGAACACGTCTAGCTCCAAAAAGAAATTGAAACGGCAACATAAAGAAATAAGTGTAATATATAGCGAGGTGAAAAAAAACAACTAAATTCGACGGGCTCTCTGGAAGTGAATCGAAAATATATCATTTACTCTCGAAATGAATTATTCGCTAATTTTATTCTATTCATAGAGTTCGAGAATCATAGCTTCAATGCGTCATACAACATGGGAAAAGGCCCTTGGGCCAAACTGCATGCCGTCCAATCTGCCCCAGTAGTCACACCTAACCGCGTTTGACCCATATCACTCTCAACGTTTCCTATATATATACCAACCCAAATATTCTATACATGCTGTTATAGTATCTGACTCAGCTCGTTGTAGACACCCGCTATGTGAATGCAGTGCCCGTCAGTATTTTTTTCAATTAAATCTCTATCCTCTCACCTTCAACATATGTCCTGTAGTTTTTCATTCCCATACTCTGGGTAAAATACTCTGTGCATTCGTCCTATCTATTCACAAAATGTAATACTTCACTTTCATTACCGCGGACCTACTTTTCTACTGTACTGTGAAGTTATAATAGGCACGTTTACTTCTTAGTTGAGGGGGCTCACGCAGCGTGGCTAACGTATAATTGTTTTTAATCTCATTGTTATTACAATTCCATTATTTCCTATTAATTATGTTTACCTTCACATGCGTGAATTGGCATTCCAAATTCCATTTATTGCTTTATTATGAAGCTTGGTGCATGTATCAATTGATTATTTTCTTTCATACCAAATAATTAATTCAAGATTCCGATTTAGTGAATTTTAGTGAATTCGATATTTTATACATCCATAATCCCTCAATCAAATAACTTGTGATTTTCAAATGTTAAGCATTTTTATTTCATTGGATTACTCTCGGCAAACTGCAGCACATGCAAATTTCGCGCTGTGATATTAGAGACACCCTTATCACCTCCTCGTTTGATCCACCAATAAGCTAAGGAATTTTAGGCACCAGGTTGTCACAATTATGCAGTGTGATTTGTTTCGGAGATATGATTCCAGGTCAAAAGTTCACAAGAGGCATATTCACAACAAGATTATTTATGACACTGCAAAAAAACCCAACCTCAATGGCCTTACCATTGAAAAAATATTAGATAACCGGGAGTCATAGAAATACACAACACGAACAGGTCAATCTAATCGGCATTGTCCATCGGCTTCTTTGTCATATTCCTTCACTAAGACGATTTTTTTCCCAGTTTCAGGACAAAGATTCTCCCCGCCCATTCCCCGCCTTAACACACAATCACACAAACACTTTGCACTTCGCGGCCAAATAGTGTTGACAAACCTTGAGTCAGTGGACTGGTCCATATTCATGGAAACCGCAGCTAACCTGAATGAGTACGTCACAACTGTGACTGACTTCATCAGCAAATGCACAGAATATTGTGTGCAGCCAAAGACAATCTGAGTGTTCCCCAACCCAAAACCATGGATGTTTCCGGAATGTTAACGCGAGGTACATTCACAGGTCAAGGCCAGGTCTCCTGCATACAAGTCAAACGACCCCGAGCAATTCAAGAAGGCCTGCTAATATCGCTATCAAATCATCGGAGGGACACAATTTGGGGGACACACAATGTCTTGGTGGCCGCGCGCAGGTGCATGCGCGCGCGCGCTCACACACACACACACACACACACACACATAGGAAGCTTTGTAAGCTTCAGCCATGGGCACTGTGGACGGTAACATCGGGAGCTGACCTGGTTGGTGACCGACTCCGAACTCCAACAACAGCGGGTTCGTCCGCCCTGAATTGCGGGGCATGAATAGGCCCGATCGCGGGGCCTTTCATCGCCCTGCGCGGCTTAAAATCGGCCGGCGGGGGCTTCAACATCGGGAGCCTCGATCGCCTTGATGCAGCAGTTTGATTTTACGCCACACCGGGCGAGGAAACGCCCTGCGAAGGGGCCAATTTAGCCCTGAGAACACGTCTGATACCCACTTGAATCTATCAAAAGCAACAATGGTCCACAATGTGATAAATGACACTTAAACAAATAAAACTGAAACAAATAAAGGCAAACGGAAGAACCAATCTTGGAAGGGAGAGAGAGAGAGAGAGAGAGAGAGATAATGGGGAAAAAGTACTAAATAACATGAGTGACCGTGAATGAGGGACTTACCTGCAAGCCAGCCAGGAAACCCGTTCGACCTAACCCATTTAAATCCGAAACCCATTTAAATCTTTCACATCCACCAATACATCCAATTTGTTCAAGTGGTAATTGTACCGGCATCAGATAGCATTAGATAGAAATTCTCCGTGAATACCTTCAGTAATACTTGAAGGTCAAAGCACAATTGGTGACACATCGTTAATACGATTTTAACAGAAACATTTAACAAGCGCTTAACAGTGACACCCCCACTGTCTCGTGGAAAGCGGATTTTGTAATTGATTTTTCTCACCGAATATCAAAATCCGAATTACAAAACATGGGGGGGGATTGTCCCTCACCTCTCAAAACATGGGAGGGGCGTGTGTCCCAGAATTTCTACACATGCCTGCTATCATCTCCGCAAAACCATCAAGGAGATACCGGGACGAACCTGGCAAAGTGCTAGACCATTAGGACTGGGCCTATTCCCCCAACACGCGGGGGGGGGGGGGTGCGCCTTCACACGCACAGTAACCACCTGCCATACACACAGGGAGGTAGGGGTAGACGGGAGGCTAGTGGGGGAGAGTGAGAGGAGAGGGAAAGGGGAGAGTGGGAGGAGGGGGGGGGGGGAAGAGGGAGAGAGAGAGAGCGGGGAGGGGAGGAGGAGGCAAGAGCAGAGGGGGAGAAGTGGGGAAAGAGGTGGGGAGAGAGGAGGGGGAAAGAGGTGGGGAGAGAGGAGGGGGAGAGAGGAGAGAGGGAGAGATGAGGGGAGGTAGAGAGGGGGGAGTGGGGGAAAGTGAGGTGGGTAGAGGGGAGGGGAGAGGGGGTTGGAGGAGGGGAGAGGGGTTGGAGGAGGGGAGAGGGGGTTGAAGGAGGGGAGAGCGGCGGTTGGAGGAGGGGAGGGGGGCTGGAGGAGGAGACGAGAAGGAGGGTGGAGGAGGGGAGATGGGTGGGTCGGAAAGCGGGGAGGGAGGGAGGAGGAGAGGGTGATATGGAGAGTGGGGGAGAGTGGGGAGGGGAAGGGGAGGGGAAGGGGAGGGGGGGAGGGGAGGGGAGAAGGGGAGGGGGAAGGGGGGAAGGGATAGAGGGGTGGGGGGGGGAGGGGAACGAGGCAGGGGGGCGGAGAGAGGGGGAGGGAGGAGGAGGGGGGAGGGAGGAGGAGGGGGGAGGGAGGAGGGGGGAGGAGGAGGGGGGAGAGAGGGGGGAGCGAGGGAGGAGGAGATGGGGAGAGGGGGAGGGAGGAGGGGAGGAGATGGGGAGAGGGGAGAGGAGAGGGGGGTGGAGGGGGGGAAAAGAGGGGGCGGGAGGGGTGAGGACGAGAGTTGTGAGGAGAGAGGTGTGAGGAGAGAGGGGGAGAAGAAAGGGAGAGGAAGACGGGTGGAGATGGGGGAGATATTGGGGAAGGGAGGAGATATGGAAGGGAGAGACGGGGGGGGAGGGGTGAGCGCGGAGGGGGGAAGGGGGGGGAGGGGTAGGGAGTGGGGGGGAGGGGATGCGAGAGTGGTGGGGAGGGTGTTAGAGAGGGGGGGGGAAGGCGGAGGGAGGGAGAGGGGAGGAAGGAGAAATGGGTGGGGTGGGAGAGGGGGGATGGGGAGAGGGGTGGAGGGGGAGGAGGGGAGGGAGGAGGACGGCGAGGGAGTGAAGGAGGGAGAGAGGGAGGAGATGGGGAGAGGGGCGAGGAGAGAGGGGTGAGGGAAGGGTGATGAGGGAGTGGTAAGCAGAGAGGGGTGAGGAGAGAGGGGGTGGTGGAGAATAGGGAATGGGGGAGAGAGGAGAGAGGAGAGAGGGATGAGGAGAGGGGTGAGGAGAGATGGGTGAGGAGAGATGGGTGAGGGGAGGAGAGATGGGGAGGAGAGGGGGGGGGAAGAGAGGGGGAGGAGAGAGGGGGTAGGAGAGGGGTTAGGAGGGGGGAGAGGAGGGAGGGGAGAGGGGAGGGGGAGAGTGGGGAGGGTGGAGAGTGGGGAGGGAAGTAGAGGGAAGAGGGAGGGGGTGGGAAAAGGGGGATTAGGATGCGGGGAGGGTGAAATGGGGTGACAGGGGAGGGGAGTGGTAGAGGGGGAGGGGAGAGAGGGTGGGTGAGGGGGCTTAGAGAAGGGTGGGGGAGGGGGAGGGAGGGGAGAGGAGAAGGGGAAGAGGGGGAGAGGGGTGGGGAGGGGAGTGGGGGGGGAGACAAGGGGAGGGGAGAGCGGAGGGAGGGGAGAGGAGAGGGGGAGAGGGGAGGGGATGAGGGGGAGGTGAGGGAGGGAAAGGATGGGGAGGGGAAAGGAAGGGATGGGAGGGTGGGGAGGGGGAGGGTGGGGAGGGGGGAGAGGTGGGGGCGGGAAGGTGGAGGAGGGAGATTGGAGGGGGAGAGAGCGTGGAGTGGAGGGCGGAAAGTGGAGGGGGAGAGGAATAAGGGGGGAGAGAGGTGGGGGAGAGAGAGAAGGGAGTGGGGGAGGTGGAGAGAGGTGGAAGGGCGTGGGGAGAGTGATGAGAGGGAGAGAGTGGAGGGGGGAGAGAAAGGGTGGGAGAGAGTGGAGGAGGAGAGAGTGGAGGAGGAGAGAGTGGGGAGAGAGGGTGTGAGAGAGGTGAGTGAGGAGAGAGAGAACGTGGGAGAGTTAGAAGGGGAGAGTGAGAAGGGGTGGAGAAAAGGCATGGGGTTGGGAAAGGAATGGAGGGGGGGACTGTTTAGAGGGGAGAAAGAGTATTAGCGGGAAAGAGAGAGTAGAGGGGAGAGAGAGATTAGACGGGGGGGGGGAGAGAGAGTACAAGGAAGAGAGAGGGGGGGAGGGGGAGAGAGAGGAGGGGGTGAGTGAGGGGTAGGGGGGGACGAGGGTAGCTGAGAGTTGGAGGGGGAGAGAAAAGGAGGGGGAGGTGGTAAGGGGAGAGGTTGGGGGAGAGGAGGGGTAGAGGTGACGGGGGCGGAAGGGAGGGTGGAGTGGGGGGAGGACAGGGGAGGGTGGAGAGGGGGAGAGAATAAGAGGTGGAGGGTGGAGGTGGAGGGAGTGGAGGGGATAGAGGGGATGGGGCATAGTGGGGGAGAGGGGGTGAGAGGAGAGAGGTGGTGAGGGTGGGGAGAGAGGGAGGGGAGAGGGAGGAGGTGGAGAGATTGAGGGGGCAAAGAGGAGAAGGAGGGAGTGGGGGTGAAGAGAGAAGAGGGGACGAGAGAGGAGGGAGATGGGAGAGTAGGGGGAAAGAGAGGAGGGGGAGAGAGAGGAGGGGCGAGAGAATGGCGGGTGAGACGGTGGGAAAAGGGGTGTGGGGAGAGAGAAGAGAGAGAGAAGGGGAAAGTGGGGAAGGCAGGGGGTGGAAGGGAGGGAGGGAGGGGGAGAGAGAGAGCAGAGGGTAGATAGAGAGTAGAGGGGGAGAGAGAGAGTAGAGGGGAGAGAGAGAGTAAAGAGGGGAGAGAGGGGAGAGGGGGAGGGAGCGGGGAGAGAGGAGGGGGTGTGAGGGGGAGGGAGGAGACAGGAGGAGAGAGAAGTGGGGGAGAGTTGGAATGGGAGAGAAGTGGAAGGGAGAAGTGAAGGGGGGAAGAGATGGGGATGGAGGGGAGGGGAGGGTGGAGAGGGAGGGTAGGATAGGAAGGTTGGAGGGGAAGTGGGGGGGTGGAGTGGGGTGGAGAGGGAGGGGGTGGAGGAAGGGGTAGAGAGAGAGGGGATAGGACAACCTGCTCTATTTGATCTTGATTGTACACGCCAGACCGCCTAAAGGTTCCAATCTCCCAATGGGAGCCCTGTCCCATTGTGAAGTCATATCATGTCAGTGAGACCCATTGTGATTGGACATCTGTGAGATAGCGCTGTGACTCATGCAGCAGCTTGATTTTAAAAAAATGAAGTTTTTTACTAAAAAAAGCAGGGAAATTAATAACCAAATGTTCTAATTTTAAAAACAAAATGTGGAGGACGAAAAACTGTACAGGAATATGGTGACACCTGGCCCATCAAACCCCAATATGCCTCTCCCGGGTGACTGTAGCAGAGGTTGGCCTTCCTGGTGGTAAACTCACAAAAATCAACTGGACCAGATGGAGTTCCTGGCAGTGTCCTTAGTAGCTGCGCGGACCAGCTAGCGGAGTATCCTACTCCGTTCTGAAGTAATCACCTGCATCCAAAAGACCACCTTCATCCCATTGCCAAAGAAAAGCAAGACCTTATGCCGAAACGAAAACCATCCAGTGGCCTTCACGTCCGCCATCATGAAATGTTTTGAGAGGCTAGATATGGAACGCATTAAATCCAGTCTACCCCGTGACTTTGACCCACTGCAGTTCGCCTGCTGCCACAACAGCTCCATGGATGATGCCATCACCCTAACCCTACACACATTCCGAGAAGAGAGGAGAGACACCTACATCAGATTCCTAGATTCAGATTCATAGATTACAGCTCTGCCTTTAATACCATCCCAGTTCATCACCAAACTCGCAGGACTTGGGGTCAGCACTCATCTCTGCAACTGGATCCTCGACTTCCTGACCAACAGTCCCCAATATGTGAGGATAGGGGACAAATCATCCTTCGCGATAACCCTCAACACTGGTGCTCCGCAAGGATGCATTCTCTGCTCCCTTCTTTACTCCTTGTACAACCACGACTGGGCAGCCATGTACAAACCTAATTCAAGTTTCAAATTCCCAAATGACACCACCATTGAGAGCCGGATATCAAATAATGACGAGACAGAGTGCAGGAAGGAGATTGAGAACTTCGTGTCTTGGTGTAGAGACAAAAAGCTTTCTCTCAACGTCAGCAAGATAGTGATCGACCTCAGGAAGCAAAGTGGTACACATACCCCAGTTTGCATTGATGGTGCTGAAGTAGAGAAGGTCGAAAACTTTGAATTTCGCGGAGTCACCAACAACTTCTACTGGGCCCCCCATATTGAAGCAACGACCAAGAATGTACACCAACGCTTCTGCTTCCTTAGAAGGCTTAGGAAGTTTGGCATGTCCCCTACATCTCTCACCAACTTTTAAAGATGCACCATAGAAAGCATTTTATCAGGATGCATCACAGCTTGGATTGGGAACAGCTCCATGCAGGACCATAAGAAATTGCAGTGAATTGTGGATGCAGCCCAGGCCATCACACAATCCAACCATTCTATAAATTCCATTTATACTTAACGCTGCCTTGGCAAGGCCAGCAGCATAATCAAGGGCGAGTCGCACCCTGGCCACTCCCTCGTCTACCCTCTCCCCTTTCCCGTGGGCAAATTGTGTGAAAACGCACACCACGGCTAGTTTCTTCCCAGCTGCTATCATGCAACTGAATCATCCTACTACGGCCTCTAATCATCTCGGATTAGAGGCCTATTGCAAGAGAGATGTCTCAAGAGTCGGAGCAACATTTTTATTTGTTGTCCACATCACCCATTTGGATTAAAATGTCTATGGCATTGGTAATAAGTTTGCAGATGTCACGAAATGAGGTGGCATCTTAGTGTGCAGAAGGTTATCAGGATGAGAGCAAGATTTTGGTCAGCTGGGCATGTGGGCGAAATAATATGTAATGGAGTTTATTTCAGCTGTGCAAAGTGTTGCAATTTGGGATGTCAATATTGTGTAAGACCTTTACAGTTTTAACGTAGGGCCCTTGGGATGTATTCGGAAGTCCGAGCAGATCCTTCACTGAAAAGTGCGTCCCGGGTTGTTAGGGTGCAAGGAATGTGTTTGCACGATGGCCTTAAATTAAAAGGACATCGAATATAGAGGTTGGGAAGTTATGTTTCAGTTGTTCAAGCCACGCGTGAAATGCTAACGCCTGGTCACTCTGCCGTTGAAAACACACAATTTTACTTCGGAGTCACGTGAGTGACTACGTGAATAGAAGCCCGGACAGCCGTTGGTGCGTCATGACGTCCGACGCTGGTGCAGTCGGGAACGGTTGGAGCAGCAGCGCTCCTCCGAGCGGTAAGTTTAAACGGGTTACACGAAAAGCTGGAGAATTCAGCGGGTGCAGCAGCATCTAAGGAGCGAAGGAGATGGGCGACGTTTCGGGTCGAGACCCTTCTTCAGACTTCACCCTCCATTCTCCAGCATCTGCAGTTTCGTTAACAAGTTTAAACGGGAGGTAAGGTTTGTTGAATACTTTACCACAGGTCATTTTCTGCGACGGTTGGGAGTAGATATGTTGCAGAAAGTGAGAAGGGTTTAGTCGGCGAGGCGCTCGGGGTAGAAAGAAGAGTGACCGGAGGTGTTGAGGATGGAGGCCCGTCTGGGTCACCTGGTCCGGTGTGCTGGCTACACAGCCAGTGGTTGCGGACCCACTGCGCGGGGGGCAGAGTGGAGGCTTGCACAGTAGGGCGGAAGGCCACTGGCAAGTCTCTGTGGCCCGTAGATGTGTCGGGCTGGAGGTTATACCCACGCATAGGAGAGTCCGTTTGTTCACGGCTCTCCACGTCGAGATTCTATTACAAACGAATGCTCGACAGGGACCAGCTCCGTGAGGAGGAGTGGTGGCCCAAGACAGGCTGATGGAGAGCTGTGCAAGCAGCACCTGTTTCAGGGCTGCAGGAACTATCCTACCTGTGAGGAGGATGTTCCAGCTCCTTGAGGAGGTAGTGGTGCCCACCAAGCCAGGCTGATGGAGAGGCTTGTTAGCTAGCAGCACTGGTGTTTCAGGGGCTGCAGAACTATCCTGCTGTGAGGAGGATGTTCTATCAGGGCCGTTTGCTGACACTGTTTCTCTGCTGGGGGATAGCAAGGTGTTCGGTTGGAAGGTTATCCGAACATTGCTGGGAAGTTTGCTGAGTGTTTTAGAGAGACAGGAAAGGCGATTGATGTAGAATTGGCCGAAGCCATTCAGTATATGCTCTCCCACCAGTTACAGGAGCTAGCTATAGATGAAGTAGCAAAAAAACTATAAAAAAGATCCTGTTAATTGTGATCTCCTGAAGGTACCGGTGGTTAATCACCAAATTTGCATAGATGGGTTTGCCTGCTAGGGCCCAGGAGATGAAGTTTTAAAAAAGTGCTTAAACTGTTGTAAGCAGGTATATTACAAGCTGTGGTGAAAGTTATTGATTACAAAGTGATATGGTTGAAGCTCACCACCGGTATGAACTGGACTCTTTGCCTTGTAATGTATTTTGAATTAATAATGTCGGGAGGGCCGCTATTAGGCAGTGCTAACCCGAATTTGGCGAGTTGTGCAAACTGACAGTGTTGTACCACCACGAAATCTGTTGTGTGGTGGTAACCTTGCAGAAAGGGTCAAAGAACTGTTATGAGGGTTGTTAACCATGGCCTTATTAAGCAGCTGGAAGCAAGGCAAAAAAGGTTCTCTACCCAAGAAGTCGAGGACAACAAGGCTGCAAGGAAAGATGCTGGTAAGGAATATAAAAAACATTTGACAGACGATGAATTAACTGATGTTCCTGTTCAAATTGGGGAAGGTTAAAATTGTTCTCAAACAATGCAGCAGTTTTTGACATCAGATTTGTTCTACTTAGTGTATTGAAAGGGTGTGAAAAATTGGATTTTACTATGACAATCTACCTAATCAACATTTCCTAGTCGTAAACTTATTTTTCTGATGAAGAGGGGAAAATGTGCTTATTCAAGCAGAGATTCACGGTCGTTACATAGAAGGGGTAATTGAGCTTCTGTCTATCAAAGTCAACAATTTCTGTCAAGTATATTTCCCAGATCTAAAAAGACTGGGGGATGTAGAATTATTCTGGATTTATCGAATTTGAACAAATTTGTTTGTTAAAGGCATTTCAAAATGGAGAACTTTACCACGGGCAATCATCTAGTGTCCAAAGGGTATTTATATGGCAACCATTGATTTAAAGAATGTGTATTACGCAGTGTCTATTCAAAGGTGATGATAGAAGATATTTGAAATTTATTTGGATGACTGTGCTGTGGAATTCAGGACATTGCCGAATGGATTAACTTCAGCTCCTAGGTTATTTACTAAATTGGTAAAACCTGTGTTAGCATTACTTAGAGCTCAGGGGCATGTGGTAATGGCCTATTTGGATGATATTCTGATTGTTGGGAAGACTCATGCTGAAACCCAATCATCAGTTTCAGTTGTTAAAATCACTTTTGAACAAATGGGATTTGTTATTCACCCAGATAAATCTAAATTATCACCAGTCCAAATTATTGATTATCAGGGATTTACCATTAATTCCAATCACATGTTGGTAACTTTGCCCAGGGATAAATTGAATCAGTTAATTGAGGACTGTTAATCTCGTTGGAGAACAACGGCCTTCGATTAGACAAGTAGCCAGTTTTATTGGGAAGTTGTTGCAGCCTTTCCAGCTGTGCAGTATGGTCCTCTGCATTATCAACAATTACAACCATCAAAGGAACAGGCACTGAGAATACAAAGGGGCCATTTTTGGATAGCCTATGCAGTTGTCAGCTGGGGCGATTGCTGACATACAATGGTGGATAGTACATGTTTAAAAAAATTTAAGAAGGTTTGGTGGAATCACAGTCACTGATATTACAGACTGATGTAAGTGCACTGGGTTGGGGTGCAACAGATATGTCTTCTAGTTGTGGATGCAGATGGAATGTGGATGAGACATCACTTCCTCAATTAAGAGGGATTAATTATTTAGAGTTGTTGGGCACCTGGTATGGGCTCAAAGCTTATTGTTCTACAAGGAGGGATCTGCACGTGCAGGTCAGATTGACAACACCACAGCAGTGGCATATGTAAACCACATGGGTGGAGTTAAGTCACAGTCTTGTGATAGACTGGCTAACCAGATTTGGAGCTGGTGTATTGACCAAACTATCTGGCTTTCAGCACTTTATTTGCCAGGAAGAGGTCACGTCAGTTTAATGACAACATTGCATAGATGTTAAATCAGGATGTATGTAACCAAATGATTGATCAGTATGCATTGCCAGATATTGACTTGTTTGCATCTCGATTAAATCATCAGTTACCTAGATATGTTTCATGGTAACCAGATCCTGGGGCAGTAGCAGTGGATGCATTTTCGCTGCATTGGGGGAGGAATGTTTGTGTATGTATTTCCTTCATTCTGTCTCATCAGCAGATGTTTGCAAAAGATCAAGGAGGACTCCGCAGATGATCGCTTCTGTATAGTCTCACATTTATCTCGTTACATTGAGATTACTAAACCTCTGAGAGGAACAGAGTTGGCTTTGTTTATTAGTCACAAAAAACCACACAGTAAGGTGTCGGTGCAAACGATTTCAAGGTCCTCGCGGCCGCAGGATGGTCCAGTGAGCTAACTTTTCAGAGGTATTATCACAAGCCGATTTCAAGGCTCGGGGTGTTTGCTAATTCTGGTGTCAGTACTGTTACATTTTTCCCCTGAGTTAGAGGGGTTTGTTATGATTTGTTTGTAAATAAACAGTTATTTCATTTAACAAATGTATTACTGATGCTGATTGATTGTTAACGACTTTTGAGTCAATCCAACAGTTTGATGAACGTCGGATTTGAGTCTGCGGCGTGAATTCACAGTGCTTTGAAGTCTTCACGTAGTCACTCACGTGACTCCGAAGTAAAATAGTAAGATTAAACGAGAACTTACCAGTTTGAAGTTTGATCTTTATTTTATGAGGAGTCGAGTTGAGGGACTACGTGCCCTCCGCTCCCACCCTCATAGGTCTCATCTGGTAGTTCTAGTTTTATCATCTTACCGTTATACTTCGGTCATTGTTAGCTGTGAATTCATTCCGCTGCTTTGAAGATTGACGCACCAACGGCTGTACGGGCTTCTATTCACGTAGTCCCTCAACTCGACTCCTCATAAAATAAAGTTCTCGTTTAATCTTACTATTATACATGAGAGAGAGCGCAGAGAATATTTCCGAGAATTTTGCCAGGACTCAAAGAACTGAGAGGCAGGAGTAGCGATCCAGACAGGTACGATAGTGGCATTTTCATGACTTTGCATATGTGTATGGATGTGCAGGGAAATGAATTGTATGGATTACAGTATGTGTAGGTAGATAGCGATTGTACTGCTCATCGTGTTCGGTGCCGACATCGTGAGAAGCAGGGTCTGACCTTGTGCTGTACTCAGTGTTCAAGAGTTCTAATTGAGACGAGAGGGCTGACTCGGTGCTGTATGACTGTGTGACTCCATGCCGATGTATAAAAGCAAGGTCGCCATTGAGGTTTATTCGCATTTTTAGAGGTACAACAGATAGAATCAAAACCATTAATGTAGTGGACGTTTTGAGAGATTTCAATCACAAATTACACAATGGAAACAGATCCTTCGTTCCACCGAGGCCATGCCGAGTATTGATGTCGATCAGAAAGTGTGGGAAAAGTTGGGGGAATTTTCGGTTCATTATCTCCCAAATAAAGAATGAGAATATGAATGAACATATAATTTCTGGTTTGAGATTTAAGATGACAACAGCAATGTAAATCGGTAAATACAGTGAGGATAAATAGGTCGTTTCGGCTTTGCACATGAAACCATGCTCTTAATTGCCGCTCTGATATGCGATTCCATCCCGAAGCATTATTCAATGGATCCCACCTCCAACGATTGCATTTTCTCCCATGATGAATCTTTCCACACAGGTTTCATTTGATTGCAAAATACAGAATGAAATACAGAAAGCCCTTCGTCCCAGGGGCGGAAATCGCTGTCAAAACATGGGGGGGGGGGCACCATTTTTTGGTGCCCGCAAGCGCACACACACACGCGCGCGAGAATTCGCAGGCTTCTGCCGTGGGCCCTGTGGACGGTAAGATCGGGATCTGACCTGGTTGGTGACCGACTCTGAACTCCAGCAACAGCAGCTTCGTGCGCCCCGAATCATGGGGCTTCAATCGGCCCGTTCGGGGGCCCTTCATCGCCCAGCGCGGCTTCAAACCTGCCGCGGGCTCTTCCATCCCCCGGCGGGAGCTTCAACATCGGGAACCAGCAATTTGACGGTGGGGCGGTGAAAGATCCCGCGGCCGCGTCTCGCCGGGTGATGAATAGCCCCGCGAATGGGCCGATTCGAACTCCCCTCCATGATCTTTGCTCCACCAGGACGCCTCCCTCCTCCAGACACCACACTGTATCCTCAGTCCCACCCCCTACTTCCGCCTCTGACCGATACCTCCCTCCTCCAATCATCGCACTAAATCGACATGTCCCGCCTCCTCCCCCCCTGCTTCCTGCTGACCGACGTCTCTCTCGTCCAATCGGCGCCCTTGATCGTCAGTTCCACCTCCTGTCTCGCGGAAAGCGGAGATTTTTAATAGATTTTTTTAAACCGAATTTCAAAATCCGGATTACAAAACATGGGGGGGGGGGATTGTCCCCCATCCATCAAAACATGGAGGGGATGTGTCCCCCTGTCCCCACCGGGATCTCCACACATTCCCACTGAAGCCACTAGTTCTACATTATCCCACTTTCGGATTTACACACTGCAGATTAACCATATTAATCCATGCCTATATAATCTCCAGTACACAAAGTTCCGATTCGGGTTCTTATTAATCATTTCCCCTCTCAGCATACAACCATGTCATTTAGTTCTTGATTGCTCAATCCCGTGGAAAATATTCTGTGCATTCACCCTATCTACTTATCTCATGATTTCTCCTCGGGTGTCACGAGTAAAGGTATTCTTATTTCGTCCCTTGGCAGTGCTTCTATTCCATGCCATCAGTTCCCAATCTACAGTATGACACATTGGTTGACAATGGAACGATTCACGCAGGTATGTCTGAAAGGTTCTCATTCTTTCTGTCCTGCGGCTTCTCCCCCACAAGAGTAGATGGAACCCTTGCTTGAAGCTCATTTAGTTCCTGAACTAATCGTTACTTTCAACCCCACCAGTCTCCACATCCAAAGCGTTATGCAAAGTAACTCATAGAAGCGTTAATAAGATCCCACCATCATGGAGTCATAGCATGATACATTGTGGAAACAGGCCTCTCGGCCGAACTTGCCCACACCGACCAACAATGTCCCAGCTACACTAGTCCCATTTCCCTGCGCTTGATCCATATCCCTCCAAACCTGTCCTATCTATGAACCTGTCTAACTGGTTCTTAAATGATGGGATGTTCCCAGCCTCAACTTCCTCCTCTGGCAGCTTGTTTCATACACCCACCACCCTTTGTGTGAAAAAGTTACCCCTCAGAATCCTATTAAATATTTTCCCCTTCACCTTGAACCAAAGTCCTCTGGTCCTCGATTCCCTTGCTCTGGGCAGAAGACTCAATAGACAATCGACAATAGGTGCAGGAGTAGGCCATTTGGCCCTTCGAGCCAGCACCGCCATTCAATGTGATCATGGCTGATCATCCCAAATCAATACCCCGTTCCTGCCTTCTCCCCAAATCCTCTGACTCCGCTATTTTCTAAGAGCCCTATATAGCTCTCTGTGCATTCACCCGATCTATTCCTCTTATGTTTTTGTATACATCTATAAGATGTCCTGTGCTCCATTGAAGACCCAGCCTACTCAACCTGCTAAGGGCGGAAATCACTTTTAAATCATGAGGGGGTGGGGTACAATTGCCTGGCGACCCGATGACGAGTGTGCATGACAACTAACACATTTATCTCCTCCCATCCAAAGTTTCTTTATCTATGTTTTTGTTAGTTTGTGACAAGTTTACTGTGTTGTTTTTTCTCTCTCTCTCTCTCTCTCTCTCCTCCAAGGTTAGTTCTTATGTTTACCTTTATTTGCTTCAGTTTTATTCAGTGTTACTTATCACGCTGTAGCTTTTGAAAGATTTAAGCGAGTATCGGACGATCGTTAATGCCCCTGTCCCACTTAGGAAACCTGAACGGAAACCTCTGGAGACCTTGCGCCCCACCTAAGGTTTCCGTGATGTTCCCGAAGGTTCCGGTCACTCTCCCTAATGGTGGAAAGTGGTTTCCGTGTAGTCGAGCCTTCTTCTATGTTCCTGCAATTACTTTTTTTTTAAACGGCCTTGACTAAAAATAGGTTGCGGTTTGGTCGAAGCCAGTGGAGTGGGGTTCCTATTTACTTACTGGCAGTCGAACGCAATCTCCTTCGCTGTCCGGCCATTTTGATTGGCTCGTTGGAATTTTCACGTCGATTTTTGGTTTTCAGGACCTAGAAGATCCGTCGGAAGGTAAAATATCCGCTAACTTAATGAAACTTCTTAAAACTGTCTCCACTCCTTCTCACCCCCGTTCTCCCCCTTCTCTCCCCTTCTCCCCACTTCTCTCCCCTTCTCTCCCCTTCCCCCCCCTCCCCATCTCTCTCCCCTTCTCTTCCCCTTCTCTCTCCCTTATCTGTCCTTCTCTCCCCTTCTTTCCCTTTCTCTCCTTCCCTCCCGCGCTCTCTAAAGGACTTACCGTGCTCTGCGGCAGCCGTTTACCTTTCTGTTCATCGCGCAGCAACGCTCCTCCGCTGCCCCTGGCCCCCATCTTCGCGGCGCGTGTGTGTGTGTGTGTGTGTGTGTGTGTGTGTGCGCGCGCGCGCGGTCGGAACCAAAGATCATTAGATGCAGCTCACGCTTCGGTTGAGGCTTCCCAGGCAAGTGACCAAAACCTGTGGTGACTCATAGAGAGTGACCGGAACCTCCGGGAACCTCACGGAAACCTTGGGTGCGACGCAAGGTCTCCAGAGGTTTCCGTTCAGCTTTCCTATGTGGGACAGGGGCATAAGGGTCCTGACCGTGAGTACGGGCTTCCTGGCGTGCAGGTACAGTCCCTCATTCACCCACGTTATTTAGTAATTTTTACCCATAATTTAGAGAAAATGATGGGTAAAAATTACTAAATAATGTGGGTGAATGAGGGACCGTACCTGCACGCCAGGAATCCCTTGCTCGCGGTCCGGAGCCCTTAATGGCTGTCCGAACGGTCCGATGCCCGTTTAAATCTTTCAAAAGCTGCAACGTGATAAATAACACAAAATAAAACTGAAGCAAATAAAGGCAAACATAAGTACTAACTGGAGGGGGACAAAATGCACAAACTTCTCACAAACTAACAAAAACATGCATAAATAAACTTTTGATAAACTAACAAAAATAAACATAAACATACTTAATTTGTTTAAATCCATATAACATCCCAAAATCATGGGTAAAAATTACTAAATAACGTGGGTGAATGAGGGCCTATACCTGCACATCAGCTCGACCGCCGGATCCCTTAATGACCCTCCGATACCCGTTTAAATCTTTCCCATCCACCGATACATCCAAAGTTCACAAAGGGTATGAAGAAGGGTCGAGACCCGAAACGTCGCCTATTCCTTCTCTACATAGATGCTGCCCCATCCGCTGTGTTCCTCCAGCATATTCCGTCTGCCACCGATGTTCAAATGGTAAGTATACCCGCATCAGATAGTTTTAAGAAATTCTCGCGTGAATTCTATTGAAAGGAACGCGTCAGTAATACTTGAAGGTCAAAACCAAAGATGGTCAAAACACAATTATATTTACTGAGGAATGCGTATCGACGTATTGATTGGTGACGCATCGAAATAACAGTGAGCTATGACAACACATCGTTTTTATCTCAAAATGAAGTGATAAACGACTCGTTCTGCAGTACTCATTAAACCCGAGAGCTTTATAAAAATGTAAAATTCCATGGCGGTTTCGCTATTGCTGCAATCTATTTTGTGTATTGTATGAGGAATGGATGAGCGTTTATCTTTACCAAAGGATAATTTTCAATTATTTTCAGAGTCAGCTGACCATGCATGCGGCCGCGACTCCTCAGCGCGCGTTCGGATGGTACTGATTGCAAAATATATGTTTCACAAAACAAACATGTGGGATTGTCCCCCATCTCTCAAAACATGGAAGGAACATACCCCCCTGTGCCGTTGTCCCCACGCCCCCCTGATTTGCGCCAATGCAACTTGCTCAACCTCTCCCTATAGCCTACACCCTCTAGTCATAGCAACATCCTCGTAAATTAGGGATGAATTCCTCTACGTTTCAGTGTTTTGAAATCATTGCCTTCTTCGTGAATCCAAGGTCTTGGCAAAATCCTCGTAAATCGGAGATGTCTTCCTCTTCGTTTCCATGTTTTGAATAAAGGACATCGAAGGTAATGAGCCATTAGGAGGTGGTGACCATAACAAGGTCACGTTTAATCAACAATTGTAGTGGGAGAGGGGTAGATCGGAGGTGTCAGTGTTACAGTTGAATAAAGGGGACTATGGGGCCATGAGGGAGGAGCTGGCCAAAGTTGATTGGAAAGATATACTAGCAGGGATGACAGTGGAAAAATGGCAGGTATTTCTAGGAATGATACAGAAGGTGCAGGATTAGTTCATTCATAGGAGGAAGAAAGATTCCAAGGGGAGTAAGGGGCTACCGTGGCTGACATGGGTCGTCAGTGACAGATTAAAAATAAAATAAAACGATTAAAAATAAAAGAGAAGTACAACGTAGCAAAGATTTGCGGGAAGCAAGAGGATTGGGTAATGTTGAAAGAGCAACAGAAGATAACTAAAAAGACAATACGGGGAGAAAAGATGAGGTACGGAGGTAAGTTAGCCAAGAATATGAAGGAGGATTGTAAAAGCTTCTTTAGGTATGTGAAGAGAAAAAAATAGTTAAGACCAAAGTTGGACCCTTGAAGACCGAAAAAGATGAATTTATTATGGGGAACGAGGAAATGGAGATGGGTTGAACAGGTACTTTGGATCCGTCTTCACTAAGGAGGACACAAACAGTCTTCCTGATATAGTAGTGGCCAGAGGATCTAGGGTGACGGAGGAAATGAAGGAAATCCACATTATGCAGGAAATGGTGTTGGGTAGACTGATGGGACTGAAGGCTGATAAATCCCTAGGGCCTGATTGTCTGCATCCCAGGGTACTTAAGGAAGTGACTCTAGAAATCGTGGATGCATTGGTGATAATTTTCCAATGTTCTATAGACTCGGGATCCGTTTGGATTGGAGGGTAGCTAATATTATCCCACTTTTTAAGAAAGGCAGGAGAGAGAAAACATGGAATTATAGACCAGTTAACCTGGTGGGGAAGTGGTGGGGAAGTTATGTGGTGGGGAAGATGCTCGAGTCAATTATAAAATATTAAATAGTCGCACATTTGGATAGCAGTAACAGGATTGGTCCGAGTCAGCATGGATTTATGAAGGGGAAATCAGGCTTGACCAATCTTCTGGAATTATTTAAAGATGTAACTAGGAAAATGGACAAGGGAGAGCCAGTTGAAGTAGTGTACCTGGACTTTCAGAAAGCATTTGATAAGGTCCCACATCAGAGATTAGTGGGAAAAATTAGGGCATATGGTATTGGGGTAGAGTGCTGACATGGATAGAAAATTTGTTGGCAGACAGGAAACAAAGAGTAGAGATTAACGGGTCCCTTTCAGAATGGCAGGCAGTGACTAGTGGGGTACCGCAAGGCTCGCTGCTGGGACAGCAGCTATTTACAATATGCATCAATGATTTGGATGAAAGGATTCAAAGTAACATTAGCAAATTTGTAGATGACACAAAGCTGGGTGGCAGTGTGAACTGTGAGGAGAATGCAGGGTGACTTGGACAGGTTGGGGGAGTGGGCAGATGCATGGCAGATAAAGTTTAATGTGGATAAATGTTAGGTTATCCACTTTGGTATCAAAAACAGAAAGGCAGATTACTATCTAAATGGCGTCAAGTTGGAAAACGGGGAAGTACAACGGGATCTGGGGGTCCTTGTTCACCAGTCGATGAAAGTAAGCATGCGGGTACAGCAGGCAGTGAGGAAAGCGAATGGCATGATGGCCTTTATAACAAGAGGAGTCGAGTACAGGAGCAAAGAGGTCCTTCTGCAGTCGTGCAGAGCCCTAAGGAGACCACACCTGGAATATTGTGTGCAGTTTTGGTCCCCTAATTTGAGGAAGGACATTCTTGCTGTTGAGGGAGTGCAGCGTAGGTTTACAAGGTTAAATCCGGGGATGGCGGGACTGTCATATGCTGAGAGAATGGAGCGGCTGGACTTGTACACTCTGGAGTTTAGAAGGATGAGAGGGGATCTTATTGAAACATATAAGATTGTTAAGGGTTTGGACACGCTAGAGGCAGGAAACATGTTCCCGATGTTGGGGGAGTCCGAATCCAGTGCCTTCAAGAGAGAGGTAGATAGGGCTCTTAAAGTTGGCAGAGTCAGGGGATACGGGGAGAATGCAGGAACGAGGTACTGATTGGGGATAATCAGCTATGATCACATTGAACGGCGGTGCTGGCTCGAAGGGCCGAATGGCCGACTCCTGCACCTATTGTCTATTGAAATGATTACATTCTTCGTGAATCCAAAGTCTGCTGAATCACATTCAGCTAAATAGATCCGTTTTATACCATTTATACCATAGGAGGAACAATTAGGTTTCCCAACATGCAGGGATTGAATTATTTTTCCATGTTAAGCTGCGACAATTTTGTACTTCCTCCGGTTTGACATTCAAATTCAGTGTTCACAAATCGTTCTCCTCTGCATTGGAGAAAATAAACTAGATTGTTTTATGACTTTTCAGAGAGATCCTGAGCACCCGGTTGCGTCCCTCTCCCACTGATTGTTCTGTTTACCCATCCAAATCCAAATGAAACTGTTATAAGAACGCTCAATCATCTAAGCATATTGCAGACCTCTTCAACTTAAGTAATTGAGACTTTATTTCCTTGTGTATCATAAATGCCCATTTCTA
The DNA here is from genome assembly GCA_035221665.1 of Okamejei kenojei. Lineage (NCBI taxonomy): Eukaryota > Metazoa > Chordata > Chondrichthyes > Rajiformes > Rajidae > Okamejei > Okamejei kenojei. The sequence goes on from CM069147.1 coordinate 25,807,205, forward strand.
CCTCTCATCACAGTACCTGTCTTTTCATTCTCTTTTGAAATGCCATAGCTTGCTGGATACGTCTCAGAGCTTCATTAGAACAACATGCTTCATAGAAAAAGACGCATAACTGATGCTAACCGCAACTTTACTCAGAGTTGTTTCCCTTTGTTCTATGTACTAGTCCTCCAACTTATCCGCCATCGATAGTAACACTCTTTCCTAGTCCAATGAAAGTTGGGGGACGTAAAACGTTATCTGGTTCCGTTTCCGCCGAATGCTTCTTTATTTAAACAAAAACGACACATTGTGCTGGAGTAAAGTGCAATGTGTACGTCTTCTAACCTCGTCAAATGCATCCGATATTCTTCCTGTACGTCGGCGGGAGCAGGCATAGAAGCGAGGACCGTTTAGCAAATATCGTGGCACCCTTCTGAACAGCAAATGTCAGATGTTACATCGAAAAGGGACTTGTGGTGCAGTTTTAACAACAACGAAGAAACGACCGAGGCGCTTGCGCTTAAGGTTAAAATGATGGGCCATATTTGGGAAAAGGGTATTCGTAGACCAACATGTGGCAGTCACTGGGTGATAATTACAACACATAGGAACATTTAATATGTAATGGATGGGAGAGAAGGAGAGGCACGTTTATTTCAAACATGATGGAAAGGCAAACAGAATTACAATTACAACGTCTAGAAGACATTTCGACAGGTATAAAGAAAGGAAAAATAGAGAGTGATACGGGACCTGAAAGCAACTGAGTTTAGCGAAGACATGATTCACAGCTGTTGTGGCTGGCACAGCTACACCAAGGCTTGTTGTACTGTTATACGATGCTGCGAATCTCCGATAGGACGGTTCTATAACCAGCTATATTTTCTCGGCTGAATAGCTGCAATTGGGTCATTTCGTATCGGGCGTCATTTCCTTCAGCCCACGTCAAATCGCGTACCCTTTATTTCACAGCAGAGACATGGTAATGCATTGTGCAACATGTTCCATTTGACCAAGTCTTTCGAACAGAAAGGTTAACTCGATTTCTCTTTATCCAGATCATACTTTACTTACATGCTGCTTTCAGCAATTCCTGAGTGAATTTCAGACTTCCAATATCTAGGACGTATGCTTTTCATGGTTCAGTATGCCTTTTCGGGATGTGGTTCTGTTATCATCGTCGCTCTTGATTATCAATGCAGGTATTCCTCGATTTTTCTTTTGTTTTCATCTTCTTACTGATCCACACCCGTATATCGAACCCACATCCACTTTCACGCATCTTTTAAAAATGCGATTAATTGTCTGTCCTCGTTTGTTATGCGATAATTTTTGATTTTCTTCTGCTACAGTTGCCGTTGATGCTCACTACCAAGTCGATCAATCTCCTTCGAGCAAACACGTGATCTTACATTCAAATATCACTCTCTATTGCATTATTGGACTATCGCAAAATAGTCCACCTGTGGAATTTTATTGGTGGAAACTTGGCGAACAGAACTTTCTGCAAGCAGCCTCTGACAGTAGGAAGATATTCGTTCGTTTTAAACAAGGTGGAGCCTCCTTGCATATATTGAATATCCGTGCAGATGATGCTGGGGTCTATTACTGCGGAGTGGGAATTCAGGGAAGCGAAATTGTGAATGGATCTGGCTCCAGAATCAATGTCTTCGGTATGTGTAACAGTAAAAGCAAATGTGCTGCAATATGGAGATATTATTCTATTATTGTTCAATATTATCATTCTGGAAAGCAATGTGGCATGGTTTGTCATTCGAAGTACCCATGTTCTATGTCATATTATGTCTTAAGATCCCAGGACAACTGTCTAATTGGTTGGTTTGTTTTGCTGTTAATATGAGGACGTTGCTCAAAATTCACCGAAACACAGATTCCAACACAGTTACTATCTTGAGCAGTACTTTGCGAGGCCGATTAATGCGACCTAATATCTGCACTGGGTCGGAGGTATAAAGCTGGAAGAGAGGAGGGGCAGGACAACACTTTGGATGTAATAGTTGGGAAGCATTTCTTTGGACCATTTTATTTCCAACTGCCTGTGCGGCATAACTGTCGCCCTGTTACGGTCACTTCTCCAGTCTCCAACATTCCCCCTCATTATGGACCCTCCCTGCCGGCCTTGTCCCCTAGCTGGATTTTTTTAAATATTCAACGCGGTATCAAATTGCCGGAGCGGTGTCTAACGTCTCCTCCTCTCCCCCCAGTAAACATAAATGGCTACACCTGATATTCCTATGTGGTGTTTTTATTTGCCAATTAATTTGTTCTTGCTTCAAGAAAACCAAGTAATATAGGGCGCTCAGTCTGGGATTTGAAAAACAGAGCAAATCCGTAAAGTTGCGAATTAGTTAAAGATAAACTGACCTTTTTTGGAGAAAAAAAATCAACAGAGGTAGCTGTAGATGGTTTATATGCAACCAATAATATAGTTACCTCAGTCCCATTAACCGCAAGCAGGTGTTGTCGGCTTCTTCGGTAGATGGTACCCTCATAGTCGACCAGATACGAACGAGGTGAGTCGGCCACCCCAACCACGGTGGCCAGACGGGAGTGACCACTGGCGGTCTGCAACCGAACAACCTGTCCAGGCAACAGAGGATCGAGTGGTCTGCACGACCGATCGTGGGAACGCCGCTGGCTGTCGTGTTTCTCTTGAATTCGCCTCTGCACGGAGGCAGGCTCCAGCACCCGAGGTTTCAGCTGGCGCTGGGCAATCGGGATGGTAGATCTGCGCGGGTCCCCTGTTGCCGGTCGCGGTTCTCCCTCTCCTATTTCTCCCACCCCAATGCCCTTCCCTAGTTCCCCAGCTGCCTCGCGTCCTCCTGTTTCTTCTGCTCCTTCGGGGGAAGGGGGAGACATCCGTACGCGCTCGGGCCGGATCAGCAAGCCACCTGTTCGCTACGGCGATTTTGTTTAATTCTGCTGTTTAATTCTGTTGTCGTGACAACAATCTGTTTTTTGATTTTCTAAGGGGAAGGATGTAGATGGTTTATATGCAACCAATAATATAGTTACCTCAGTCCCATTAACCCCGCCTAGTTAACATCAATCATAACGCCTTCCCCTTCCTGGGCGCAGCAGTAGAAGAATGTAGCTAGTGCTTGAAGATGTATGTAATACCCTGTGCTATCATTAAAAGATGTTGCACACTTTAAGAGTTTGTAAAGAGTTTATTTACAGTAGCTATTCACACTATTCGAAAAAATGGGCAACGATTGGAAGCGCCAAAAAAAGTTTTCATTCATCTGAGATGCTTGCTGTCAAGTTGCTCATTAAGGCTTTTATTTTTAAAGGACGTGTACAGAATCAGATTGCACAGCTGATGACGACTGCATTTGTGCTACCACCTGCACCCATGCAGAACTCACTGACTTCATCCATTTCACCCGCAACTTCCATCCGGCACCCAAATTCACCTAGGCAATTTCCGACATCTCCCTGCCGTTTCTAGACCTCATTATCTCCATCGTAGGCAACAGACTACTGACCGACATCTACTACAAGCCCACTGACTCCCATGGCTATCCGGACTACACTTCTTCCCACCCTGCTTTCTGTAAGGACTCTATCCCCTACTCCCAATTCACCCGTCTACGCCGCATCTGAACCCAGGACGAGGTGTTCCAAACCAGGGCATCGGAGATGTCCTCATTCTTTAGGAAATGGGGGTTCCCGTCCGACTATAGATGAGGCTATCACCAGAGTCTCCTCCATATCCCGTAGCTCCGCTCTCATTCCCCATCCCCCCACTCATAACAAGGACAGAGTCCCCTTGTCCTCACCTTCCATCCTACCAGCCGTCACGTACAACAGAGAATCCTCTGACATTTTTGCCACCTCCTATGGAATCCCACCACTGGACACATCTTCCCATCTTCTCCCCTTTTGGCTTTCCGCAGCCACCGCTCCCCCCGTAATGCCCTGGTCAATTCGTCCCTTCCCACCCAAACTACCCCCTCCCCATGGAACTCTCCCTTGAAACTGCAGGATATGCTACACTTGTCGCTTTACCTACCCCCCCCCCCCCCCCCCAACCCACCCACCCCACCAACTCCATCCAAGGACCAAAGCAGTCTTTCCAGGTGAGGCAGAAGTTCACCTGCACCTCCTCCAACTTCATCTATTGTATCCGCTGTTCCAGGTGTCAACTACTTTACATCGATGAGGCCAATCACAGGCTTGGCGATCGCTTCGCCCTCCACCTCCACTCAGTTCGCATTAAGCAACCTGATCAGCACTGCAACTCCCCCTCCCATTCCGAATCCGACCTTTCTGTCTGGGCCTCCATCATGGCCAGAGCGTGTCCCACCGCAAATTGGAGGATCAGCATCTCATATTTCGCATGGGTAGTTTACACCCCATCGGTATGAACGTTGACTTCTCCAATTTCAGGTATTCCTTGCTTTCTCCCTCCTTCCCCTCACCTTCCCAGCTCTCCCACAGCCTCTGTATCCGCCTCTTCCTTTCTTCTTCCCGCCCCCCCCTACCCCACATCAGTCCGAAGAAGGGTCTCGACCCGAAACGTCACCCATTCCTTCGCTCCATAGATGCTGCCTCACCCGTTGAGTTTCTCCAGCATTTTTGTCTACCTACGATTTATGTTTGTTGATATTCGAAAAAACAGCCGAAATTATGCTCATCCTGTATGTTCCCATAACTGTGTAATTATGAGGTCGTCGACCAGTATTGTACAAAATAGTTATACCCGTGTAGTTGTTTTCCGGATCACAAATACATTTTCTGCTTTACATTTGCAGTTCCACCAGCTCAGCTCAGAATCACCAAACTGCCTCATCAAAACTCCACCACATTGAATCTCTTGTGTAAAGCGGATGAATTTTACCCGGCGTCACTTAACCTTACTTGGTACCGAAATGGTATTGAGATTTTCGTGGACATAGATACAACGGTAAAACTGACTATGAATGGATTATATGAAGTTTCCAGTCATTTAATGGAAACAAGGACCCTCCAGGGCGGGTCGGTCTATACTTGCCAAGTGGCGCACCCCACTCTTCCTACTCCACTGACTGCAACGTATCATGTTCCGGATTCCAAAACAGGTAACGTAGAAAACATTAGAAGGTTCGATTGTAGCGGATTCAGATCGTCGTGTTTGGAGAGCGAAGTGGCTTATATGGAGAGGATGATTGCTAAGTTGCAAAAGTATTGTAATTCTATCTTGCTTACTGCCTTAATTCTACTGTTAAAATTAACTGCGTGGATTTCAGATTGTACTAAATTGTAGTTGGAGCAGATAAAGCCCTTAACCGACTTGGTTGTTCCAATTAGAGTATTAAGTAAATTTAAGTACAATACGTATCAGGAGAGATGGGCACGTGCAATGTTTATCCTGCGCTTTGTGCGAGGCAGCAACAAGTCTAATGTCGCTCGCGACCATTCCTTCAGGAGGTACATGGAAGTACAGGGAAGTACAGGCAATAGAGGAATATGGATCATGTACAGGGAGATGTGTTCGGTTTGATGGCATCTTTAGCACAAATATTGCGGCCCGAAGGGCCCGTTCCTGTGCTGTACTATTCTATACTCCATGCTCTATAGAATAACAATCACTTTGATGATAAACTGCAATGTATTAGCCCTATTATCAAATGTGTTATCGGGTGTTTGCGTCACAGATGTAAGCAAATTGGAATGATTTAAGATTAATACTATGTTAGTAGTTGGAGATTTCAAGTAGGGCAATATTAATTCGAAAATTTTTAGTGATAAAGACAAATTGTACCCAGAAAGACATTCTGTGCAAGAATGTACGTAATCCAACTGTGACGGTGCTGCGCAGAATCTTAGGACAATTTAAGGTAATTATATGGTCCAGTGGTTGGGGACAACATTTTCGATAGCGTCCATTACTTTAGGTTTCAGGTTGGTCATAGATCGGGATTACGATCGTCTGGAAATTAAGATTGTGAATAGGGAAGGTGGCAAATTTATCGTAATATATGACCTGTCAAATTGAAACTGTATTTACGGCTAGGCCTACAGGGCTGAATCCTGTACATCTGAAACACCGATAGTTGATGGCCAACGTGTTCATTTAAGGGAGGAAGGAAATGGCAACGTCCAGGGTTATCAGACTGTTTGATGAAGTGACGATAAAGGGGAAAAGCAAGCACATGAAATCAGGCGGGGCAGTTTTTTTACATTTCGTTGAACTATTATTCTTTATTGTGTTATCTAAGAGAATTATGTTTACATACCTATTACTTTGCTGCAACTAAGAATTACATTGGAGCGTTCTTTTCGGTACATATGACAATTCAACATGCTTGGCGCTTACTCTTTTGACCCTTGTTGAAGAATAATTGCTCCGTTAGAATTCAGGATCGCACAGCTCTTTCGATGTACCTGAGGGAGATCAACATCAATGCATGCTGCATTCAATAATTCCTTTTATACTTTGAGATTGAGGTCTGCCTACTGAATGGAACTTAAACTTCAGTGTCACTGATCTCTCAGGCAATCAACGCTCATCTTTTAGTTGTCAGACGCCTCAGTATATGCATTTGCCTATAACGTATAACATATCTTTACCCCACGATAGTCTGAAGAAGAATACAGTGTTTGCTTGGCATGTTTTATTTAAAGAATGTTGACCTCTATCACTGGTTTTGAAGGAATTACACTAGTTCCTTAATTCCCTTTCGTTTTACTAATTATATTATATATTTTTTTATATTTGCCGTTATGTTCTCCAGTGCTTTGCACCCATTATTTCCTGTCTGCGACCCCCTCCTTTTACTGCACGGTAATTTCGTTTCAAAATTCCACCATGTCTTACCGATTCCACATGCATTTACAGATCTGCCCATTTCCATCATCTCGATGCAATATGGACATGTTGTGATTGCCATTTGAGTAGGTGATAACTCATTGAGTTCCGCTTCACAGCTTCCTCCATACTTTGTCGGTTCAGGCGGTGTATCCAGCAATGGTCATTGTGGGCGGCCTCGCACCTTATGCAATAAATCCACAAAGTGGGCTAACCTCAGCACAATCTTATCTTTGCTTTGAAAGTCCAACAGCCTCCGATGGATCCAACCGTTCAGGCTATCTTGTGATATTTATTAAATATTATTTATCAAAATTTCAAAGGAAAGCTGCTAATTTCAAATAACGTATCTATTCGTAATTAGTTATATTGTTTTCTCATGGTGCGTTTCATCAGTGCTGTGAATATCGCTGATTTTCTCTTCGGCTAACATGAATTGATGATGTTTTTTAAATCCAAGAAATTAGTTTTATAACTTATCTTTCAATTTAACGCATCGACCTACATTTGCCACATCTCTCAGACACTTGCCGTTATTTCGTTTTGATTATAAAATGTTTTGTGGAAGGGCCTTACAGCACTGGAGACCCGGATTCGATCCTCACTACGGGTGCTGCCTGTGGAGAATTTGTACCTTATCCATGTGACTGTGTGGGTTTTCTCCAGGTGCTCCGGTTCCTACTGCATTGCCTAGGCGTACAAATTGGGTAGGTTAATTGGCATTTGTAAATTATTCCCAGTGTGCAGGAGAGAATTGGTGTACGAGCGATTGTTGGTCGGCGCCGACGCGCGATTTTATTTAGTTGTATCTCTAAAGTAAACCAAACTGAACATTTGCGAATAGTCGTAAAATATTTAACTTAAATATCAGTACAATTAATCTGTCTTGTTCTGTGCCTGGCCAATAATTCCAGTTCTATGTTTTTCATTCTTTTATTTTACAGACAATAATTACACCTATTTTCGTATTTATGGATGCGCAGCGGGCGGAATTATATTTATTCTTCTGCTTATCATTACGATGGTGTGTCGATACATCAAGAAAAGTAAACGTGAGCATCTAATCAATAGGCTTGTATTTATTCTGTTTCGTGTGTTACGTGCCACAAATGGCCATAAGTGGGATAGGGTGTTACTCCACTTTATGGCAACGTCGTGATGGGGGGAATCAGTATTATTGCACTCAGGCTGATTTACAATCCACTATGTTTATCTTTTCACCACCACGCTATGCCATGCCATCTAAATACGTCTATTCATTGCCTCACCTGGCACGACCTTTCATTTATCTTCGCACTGTTCTATCTTTCAACATAGAACTGCCATGGGAGGTGGTAGCTGCACGTAATATAACAACATTTAAAATACATTTGGACAGGTACCTGTATATGAAAGATTTACATGGATACGACCAAATGCGTGCAAGAGCGACTAGCGTGGTTGCGGCATTTTGGTCGCCAGGGGCAAGTTGAGTCGAAGGTTTTTTTCCGTGTTTAGATTTTAGAGTTTAGACATACAGCACAGAAACTGGCCGTTCGGCCCACCGACTGAGCGCCGACCAGCGATCCCCGCATATTAATACTATCTTACACACACTAGGGACAATTTACAATTTCACCAAGCCAATTAACCTACAAACCTGTACCCTTTGGGATGTGGGAGGAAACCAGAGCACCAGGAGAAACCCCACGCAGGTCACATGGAGAGCCTACAAACTCCGTACAAGCAGCACCCGTAGTCTTTGTCGCTGTAAGGCAGCAACTCAACCATTGCGCCAATGTGCGTATAGAGTCACGCAATATATAGTTTTGTGTGGCTCTATAACTCCACGACTCTTTGTCTCTTTAACTATATCATATTAAATAATATATTCTGATCATGCCCAGTGATTCGCCGTTTGATGATATATATCCAAACAGATGCCCATTATTTGCTCGTCAATCATTGCAGCCCGGTCTGGAGCATTGTGTACTTTTATTCAAGCTGTCTTTTTATGTTTGCCTGTATTATGCATCTGGTATAGACTAATCTTGTATTCTTCAACTGGTGTGAGGCATGGAGCATAACTCATATTATACATGCTCCCAGAAGTACATGGTATATTTGATCCCCTTGACTAGCTGTAGTCAGTGATCGTAGGTTACAATAATTTCGCATATCTGCTTTAGTTATTGAGTCGATATCCAATTGGCGACATGGTGGCTGGTTAATTATAGAAAGCCTCCTGTCGCTTTGACACTGGCCAGTTGAAATAGACACCTCACACATGCACCCTATGTTCCTGCTTAAAAAATATTACTCACTCTGTCTATCATTTTATTTGTTGTCTCCTCATATGCTTTGAGTATTTAAACATCCCAAAGAAATACTTGCGCTGCTTCTTCCCCTGCGTCACATGGTGTTTTTGTCATCTTTAAATCACTTTGCCGCCACTTTCTGTGTCTTTTCCATCAGCTGTTATATTTGGTCATGAAATCACGAATAGCCCTGTTGCATACCCTGTTATCTATGCATTATCTATGTTGATCCCCCTTCGGGTTCTACGCATGTCTATTGTTTTCCCAATAACTACTGCCTTAACATATGTTGAAATAATTCCTCACTAGTGCATCATTCCGAAATGTCAAAAAGCATTACCTCAATGTGACAAGAATGGATAATCATGGTTACTTTTTCTTCGTTAATAGCCATCACGGACTGTCACAATCCACCACCGTGATCGTACAGAGTCGGGCTCTCAGTAGTGGTGGTCAAAGGCGAATATGGTGCACATTTACTTAACAACACCACGTGATATTGGCTTCTCCATAATACTGTCATGGGGTCTCCGATTCTACAAAAATACATAATAAGCTTCGTTGCACCTCCCCCTTTTAATCTCTAGAGAACTAAATACGGCAATTCCCAAGTAAATATTTCCGCTCATACAGCACAATTTGTCCTATGGTTGGACTGGCTTTATCAATGCAGATATTTGCATTTCTACTATCATTTATAACTTTATTCATTCCTCGTTTTCGTTCCTTATTCCAAATAGTTCGCCTGATCGTTAGATGTGATCTAGCTGGAACACTCATGATTCCAGCCTGATCCATGGTAGTAACCCTCAAAGAAAAAAAAACATATTCAGCCAACTGCTAGTAGTTTAAATTTCTCCTTTATGATTTCTACCTCTTCAACTGAGTCAAATCTTTCCGCCCAGCAATGACCCTCCTGTCCACCGGGACATGTTACTCCTTCCACACTACAGCAATCCCTCCCCTCTCACATAATTCACACGATTTCTTAGATGGACTCACAAGTGATACTGCAAATTTATTTCACACATTGGAGGAGCATAATTCAGTCAGATCCTATTCCACCTGGACCATAGGATTCATTCAACTTCCCCCCAATGCGGAATTAACAAACAAGTGACAACATTTGGACCCAAAACCCATCTTGATGATATGCAATATGTGCAATCCAACCTGTACCAGTCCTTAACGTTGGTGCATAGATGGCAAAGACTAAGCTTTGTGTACATTTCAGAGTACCGTGACTTTAAAAAAAGGCAGAAACAACCACGTTGAGTAAAAAGTACTAGGAGCTACACATTGCTCTGGTTTAGAATTCCCCCTCACCACAAATGCAGATTATATTCATGGTACGGGACATCAAGAAGCAGGGAGCAAAGCATTCAATATAGCATCACGTACATCTCAACTAAAGTGTTGTGCATCAGAAGGCGCCATGATTTGGAAAATAAAATGCTGCAGTGCTTCACCAGCACAAAAACGTGGAGATTGTTTTAGCTCTGTCACGAGCGTAATCATGGCTGACAGATATTGCTTACTCTGTGGTTTAGCGCAATATAAAGTTTAGTGTCTATTTAGATGACAGAGGAGCGACATCTGAATAAAGCAAAAGTCTGTTATTTACAGTCAATGTACTGCCAAAGTAGTGAGCGTTTATGACAATCAGCAGCAATTGTATATATAACGCAAATTTAAACATCGAAGTCTCACTTTACTTTCTATTAGGAAATGGACGGCAGGCCTTTAATATTGCTGAAGACACGGTAAGCTAAGATTGTTATGGGTTGTTTTAACCTATGGCATTAAAGCTCTCCACTCAAGTTCAGTAAATTGTAACTATATCGCATGAATATCGGTTGAATTTATTGATGCATTAAAGTACCTTGAACAGCTCTGACATTCTAGTTTTGAACTACAAATGTTTGTCAATTGCGGATGTCTTTTAATTAACAGGAACGTTTCAGAAAGAAGTGAATTCAGTTGTGTGCCACGTTTAAAAACGCATTCAGTATTTGCCCGTTTTTTTGTGCGGTCTACGGAATTTTCTCGAATGCCTTTTCAAAATGCCTTTTCATCTAATCTCCAACCATACGCAAATTACATGCCCACTTTACTTGTTGGGAGAGATTGTTTAAGATGGGGTTGCTTTCATTGAGGCAAATGAGGCTGATGGGTGATTTGACCGAGGTGTGTAAAATGATCAAAGGCATTGATGGGATAGATTTTCATTTCCCTGCATGGGGTATTAAAAGCGAGGGGACGAACGGTTCAAATGGGGAACATACAATTTAATGGGGATTTGAGTGGTACGGATTTTGTAGAAGGAGCAGTTAAGACCTGAAAAGCGCAGCAAGAGCAGACGATGGATGCAAATGCAATTTCGATGTATGAGAAGCTTTAGGATACCAAGGTAAATAGATGGGGAATAAGGTGGGGAATAAGAGCAAGTGGTATTCATGTAGAAGGCCGTAAAGGTCAACATAGCCCGGTGGGCGGGATGGCCTGATTCTGTGTGGGTACTACATGATTTCGGAGCCGTACACCACAGAAACAATTAGGATGAGCTCAAATAGATTAACAAGCAGGACCCAAAATGTTCCAAAGTTTTAAAAGAAAAAGTGGAAGTCATTGATAAAACTAGTCAAACGTGTAAAGATTTTCGACATGCTGCCATGGCATTTTGTTACTCGTTTGAGAAATTGAAAAGATACCTTTTTGCATTCGCCACCTGAATTCAATTGCATATAAGGAGTAATACACATAAATAAAACATTATTTTGCAGCGGACGGGAAAAGAAAATGATGAGTTCTGCTCATATGCAGAATTAGATTTATCCAGGTCTAAGATGGTTTCAAATCTGAAAGGCACGGAGGAAAGAACCACATATGCAGAGGTAGGTTGTGGTTTGTCGCAAGGCATTCGGAACAGTCAACTTGTTTTCTTTTTTTTTTTTAATTGGCTTCCTTCTATAAATAATGATCTATTCCTAAACATTGTATTCACAGACTAAGCGAGCGAATGCTAGTCAGAAGCTGATTTATGCCTCGGTGGAGCTGCGTGGATTCTAGAAAACAGAAGGGGCCAAATGGAAGAAAAATTAAGGATTAGAATTTAACGGCGTGCTTAATTTAGAAATATAGAAACAGAAAATAGGTGCAGGAGTAGGCCATTCGGCCCTTCGAGCCTGCACCGACATTCAATATGATCATGGCTGATCATCCAACTCAGTATCCTGTACCTGCTTTCTCTCCATACCCACTGATCCATTTAGCCACAAGGACCAGATCTAACTCCCTCTTAAATATAGCCAATGAAGTGGCCTCAACTACCTTTTCTGGCAGGGAATTCCAGAGATTCACCACTCTCTGTGTGAAAAATGTTTTTCTCATCTCGGTCCTAAAAGACTTCCCCCTTATCCTTAAACTGTGACCCTTTGTTTTGGACTTCCCCAACATCGAAACAATCTTCCTGCACCTAGCCTGTCCAACCCCTTAAGAATTTTGTAAGTTTCTATAAGTTCCCTCCTCAATCTTCTAAATTCTAGCGAGTACAAGTCGAGTCTATCCAGTCTTTCTTCATATGGAAGTCCTGACATCCCAGGAATCAGTCTGCTGAACGTTCTCTGTACTCCCTCTGTAGCAAGAATGGCTTTGCTCAGATTTGGAGACCAAAACTGTACGCAATACTCCAGGTGTGGTCTCACAAAAACCCTGTACAACTGCAGTAGAACCTTCCTGCTCCCATACTCAAATCCTTTTGCTATGAATGCTAACATACCATTCGCTTTCTTCACTGCCTGCTGCACCTGCATGCCTACTTTCAATGACTGGTGACATCAATGACTTTAAGACATCAACATAAAATCCGTGCCCAATTATGCATTATCAACGTGGAAACGATGTTGTTGTAATTTAACTATAATTGCTTGACATCAATAATTTAGCTTGTGTGCATTTTCACACAGGGAGTAGTGAGTCTGTGGAATTCTCTGCTTCAGGGGGCGGTGGAGGCAGGTTCTCGGCATGCTTTCAAGACAGAGCTGTATAGGGCTCTTAAAAATAGCGGAGTCAGGGGATATGGGGAGAAGGCAGGAACGGGGTACTGATTGGGGATGATCAGCCATGGTCACATTGAATGGCAATGCTGGCTCGAAGGGCCGAATGGCCTACTCCTGCACCTATTGTATATTGTCTATTGTATTTTTTATTTCTTGCAGTTGATCTATTTCAAACAGAAATAACTCAATGGCGACCTTTGCAATTGCATTGATAGATGCCATGATTGTTCATCGTGAGTGGAGGTCATATTTCATGAATTCGTTGAAACTAAATGTTATGTCTATTCATGGCAAATTATCCTTATATGACCCACGAAGACAACGATCAGCGCCATGTGATATGTTCCTTGAAATAATGTGTAGGCGGGCATATTAAGTTACACTACCAAATTGCACCTCAAACAATTCCGACTGGAAGGGATGTTCAATATGGAGAAGCTTAAACGTTTAAATAGATACCTACAATCAAAGGCGGGGAGCGGCGATCTCCCCATACAGCACCCAAGTCGAATCATGGGTTCATAAATTCTATGAGCCGAATTAGGCCATTCACTCAATCAAGTCTACTCCGCCATTCAAACATGGCTGATCTATATTTCCATCTTAACCGCATTTTCCTACCTTCGCCTGATTACACCTGAAACCATTCAATCTGTCAATCTCCACTTTAAAAATCCCACAATCATTTGTGGCAATGAATTCCACAGATTCGCCATCCTCCGACTAAAGACATTCCTCCTCAGCTCCTTTGTAAAGGTACGTCCTTTAATTCTGAGGCTATAGCGAAAAACTTATACTCAAATTCTGGAAAATGGCTACTATACCAATACTCAAAATGTGGATTGGTAATATGTTGGAAACGGCCCATTTGGAAGAAATTAGACTCATCCGAATAGAAAAAAAGACCAATTCTTAACGAGTTGGTCTCCATTTATTGATCTTGTGGATTCATGGTGTGTAATAACATCGTAAAATTAAAAACTCTGGGTTTGAGTGAAAAATGATTAAGAACAAAAAAATAAAATAAAATAAAAATATATCGACTTGTGGCGTGTGAGATTTTCCTTTCTGCTTCACTTTCTCGCTTATTTCTTTCTTTACACTACACTCAGTAGACTATTCTTTATTCTTCGATACTTCTTTCTTTTTCATTTCTTTCTAAAAAAAAAAGGAAGTTGTACAAAGAATGTTTTAATAATTCTGGGAACCTGTAAAAAGGTACCATTAAAATGTAATGTACTTACTTCTAATAAATAAATAATTCGGAGGCTATAGCTGCCGATCCTCGCCTCTTCCACTACTGGAAACATCCTCTCCACCTTTAATCTATCCAGGCCTTCACTATTCTGTAAGTTTCAATGAGCCCCCCCCCCCCCCTCCCCCCCCAACTCCCCACTCTCCCACTTATCCGTCCAAACTCCAGCGAATAGAGACCCAGTGCCTTCACACGCTCATCATATGTTAACAGAATCACTCCGGTGATCATTCTAGTAAACCTCCCATAGACCCTGCCCAACGCCAGCACACCTTTCCTCAGATATGGAACCTAAATTCGCTCACAATACTCCAAATGTGGTCTGACCAATGCCTAATAAAGCATCAGCATTACATCGATGTGTTTTTTATTCTGTCCCTCTCGAAATAAATACCAACGTTGCATTCACCTTCTTTACTGTCGATTCGACTTGCAAATGAACGTTTTGGGTATCCCGAACCGGCATTCCCAAGTCCCTTTCTGAATTATCTCCCCATTTAGAAAATAGTCTATGCCTTTATTCCTACTACCAAAATACATGTCTCCGCACTTTGCTATGCTGTATTCCATCTGCCACTTCTCAGCCCACTCTCTCAACCTGACCAAGTCTTTCTGCAGAGTCCCTGCTTTCTCTACACTACCTACCCCTCCACCTATCTTCGTAAGTTCCTATGTTTCAACTGTGGCGATCTGGGTCAGAATTACTGTATTCCATCATAAAACAGAGTTTGGAATGTATGACTTGAAAATTATTGGAGATTTGGTTGATGTGGGGAATGTTTCACATCATGCGGTGAATGTGTCCTTATTATTTTCTTTAACCCTTAATCCTTTCATTGTAGGTCCTTACTGGTTTAAGAGTGAACCCGGCCAATTCATTCATATGAGTAATATGAGTCCAAGTCATTTGTCTTGTGACACGAGTTAAATATTGTAGTACTAATACTTGTAATGTTGTTTGCCTTGTTTATCTATATATGTAACTTATATATACTCATCTTGGTATCTGCAGGTTTGCATTGTTTTTCTATTTGCGCAAAAACAGTTTTTCCCCACCTTACTCACCACTGTCCTGTGCTGTAAATTCAATAAGTTTTGTTCAGATCTATGGTATATTTAAAAACCTATTAAGGTTTCAAACCCCGTAAAAACCACGCATTCGCATTTTGGGGACAGTTCTCGTGCGCATCTTTAATGGCGTTGCAAAGGGCACAAAACGGTTCCTCAGCCGCGCCTGCGCAGTTTGGGGTCTTTCCAGGATTGATATGGCGACGGCGGCGGCGGCGGCGGCGACGACGACGACCACGACAGGCCACGCCGACGATCTGGGGCATGAGCGTTGAAGCTGGCGGCGGCAGCTGGCCCCGGGGACGAGAAGAGGCCACGGACGATCCGGGGCCTGGCCGCTGAGGCTTGCGGCTTGGCCGGCTCCGGCTCCGGCTCCGGGGGCGGGCTGAGGCAACGCCGAGGGCGCTGAGACTAGCGGCGGCGGCGCTGCTGCCTACTGGCACACAAGGAGGTAAGGGAGCTGCACTCTCGAGATCCTTGTAAGGAGGGAAGGTGGGGGGGATTGAGGGATAGGAGGGGGGAGTGAGGGGGGAAAGTGCGGGAGGTGAGGAGGGAAAGTGGGGAGGACGGGGATTAGATGGAGAGGAGGGGAGTGGGGAGGTAGGGTGCGGGGAATAGAAGGAGGGGAAGGCAGTGGGGGAGGTAAGGAGGGATTGTGGGGGGGTAGGGGAGGTGAGGAGTGGGGGAGATGGGGGGTAGAGGGAAAGGAGGGGTAGGGAGGGGAGAGGAGTTATGGAGGGAGGGAGGCAGTGACTGAGGGTGGGGAAAGGAGAGGGAGGGAGAGGTGAGGTAGGGTTTGGGGAGGGGAGGAGGAGAGGGGTAAGGAGAGGGATGGAGAAGATGAGGGGAGGTGCTCGGGACGAGGGGAAATGAGCCGCGCCTGTGCAGTTGAGGGCTATGGGTGAGTGGTGGAATATTGCGTTCGGGGATCGGGTTGCGCTGGGGGAACAGGTGAGTGGTGGATTACTGCGTTGGGGGAGCAGACCCAACAGGTCTGCACTTAGTATTTTACTAATTAACTGTGGATGTGAAGAACAATGGGGACCCGGCGTGGGGGGGGGGGCGCCGTGAAGAACAAAGGGGACCCAACGTGGGGGAACAGTTGTGAGGGACGGCAGGAGAACAAATGGGGACCGGGTGTGGGGAGAGGGGGCACTCTAGTTTGGAACCCTCTGGCCAGAGGATGAGTCTGTGTTTGTTTGTTTGTTTGTTCATTTGTTTCAGTGAATGCGCTGTACACACGGTAGCCAGCCAACAGTCGCTTTTCTTTTTCTTTTTTTCTCACTTTTAATTTCAAACTTTGGTGTGCCTTGTGTGATGTGACTGTGGGCAGACCACTTTCCCTCCGGGGATGAATAAAGTTTTATCGTATCGTATTGTATCAAATCGAATCTAACCAGTGAGCCCTGAATTACGTTATCGTACGTACTGAGAGATCGTGGCTAAACTGTCACTGTGTCCCAGGGGTCAAAGACTGACCCTGTAATAGTGAGACCTGTGGCAGGTGGACGGGATATTTACTTCACTGGTGATCCAAGGCATCAAACGGAGGAGTGTAAGGAAAGTGACAGGATATGTCATATTGAGTAGTGATTTATTGCGTGGAAAGTGATAAAGGGATAGCATGCAAAATGAAGAGCAACTAAAGAACGGCTATGCAGCTATTGCGGATTTCAGATAAAAGATACAGTAGTAACCTTGATTGAACATTCTGTAACAACCTTGTATAATTACCACAGTTAGCAGACAGGTGTATGTTGATGTATTTTACTGCCATTGT
The DNA here is from genome assembly GCA_035221665.1 of Okamejei kenojei. Classification (NCBI taxonomy): domain Eukaryota; kingdom Metazoa; phylum Chordata; class Chondrichthyes; order Rajiformes; family Rajidae; genus Okamejei; species Okamejei kenojei. The sequence goes on from CM069147.1 coordinate 25,824,456, forward strand.
TAACCGTGAAATGTTGCTGATATGGAAAAAGAATAACAGAATAACAGAACCTTGGATGTTATTATAACAGAACCTTGGATGGTATAACTAATGCTCATTAGTTGGGACTTCGCCCAGGGGCTGTGTCGCTACCAGTGCCAAGGGAAAGCTGCCAGCCTTGCTTGTGGGCGGATCTGCCTGCCACTGACTGGGTGCCCACTTGGCGTTATTGGAGAACCAGGATGATGAAAATGAATTACCACCAGCATTAAGCTACCCAGAAAACATGTGAAGAATCAGTGAACCGAATTGCGTGTTTATGTTTTGGCAAAACTATTACATGAAACAATAATTTAGTGCGACCCGGTGTAAGGAATTTGACGCAGACACGATTAGAAAGCAACAATGCAGCTTTCTATAGAACTGCAATAATTCTTCCTCGAAGTCGTGCCCATTGCATATCCTGTGGTGACAAGGCATCCATGCCAGTTTATGTAGGAGGCAGGAGAAGAGAGGATTCAACGATACAACACGTAAAAGGTAGCTACATTCATACATTCTTATATGTATAAATATATCCTATTATTATGTGGGAAGGAATAATCTTTCCATTTGTTGGGTGCGTACACATGTGGCCATCCACTCTAAAGGATGTAACCTCCCGAAGTCTATCGCTATCAAGGTGGAAGATTGCAACCGTCACGTGGTCCGCCCTGTTTCAACTAATGCAATCAACTGGACGTGCACAAACGGAAGATCAAATAGAACAAGTTGTCCAACACCTTTAGGCTGTGCACGTCACACGAAAGAAGAAGAGGAATAAGGTGTCTGAAATAGCCGAGTGGCACACTTCCCGGAATAATACCACCATCTGGTCTGCTTGTATGAATCTCAAAAGGAACGATGGTCCTCAGTGGAGATGATGATATATCTATGCTACCACACCGGAGTTCCAGAAATGGAAATCAGCAGCTTACGCCCTAAATCAATCGATACTCATAGGGGTATCAACCCAAATAGACAATAGACAATAGACAATAGGTGCAGGAGTAGGCCATTCGGCCCTTCGAGCCAGCACCTCCATTCAATGTGATCATGGCTGATCATCCCCAACCAGTACCCCGTTCCTGCCTTCTCCCCATATCCCCTGACTCCGCTATTTTAAGAGCCCTATCTAACTCTCTCTTGAAAACATCCAGAGATCCTGCCGCCAGCGCCCTCTGAGGCAGAGAATTCCACAGACTCACCGCTCTCTGTGAGAAAAAGCGTTTCCTCGTCTCCGTTCTAAATGGCTTACTCCTTATACTTAAACTGAGGCCCCTGGTCCTGGACTCCCCCAACATAGGGATCATGTTTCCTGCCTCTAGTGTGTCCAAACACTTAACAATCTTATATGTTTCAATGAGATCCCCTCTCATCCTTCTAAACTCCAGAGCCCAGCTGCTCCATTGTCTCAGCATATGACAGTCCCGCCATCCCGGGGCTTAACCTTGTAAACCTACGCTGCAGTCCCTCAATAGCAAGAATGTCCTTCCTCAAATTAGGGGATCAAACGTGCACACAACACTCCAGGTGCGGTCTCATTAGGGTTCTGTTCAACTGCAGAAGGACCTCTTAGCTCCTATATTCGATTCCTCTTGTTGTAAAGGCCAACATGCCATTCGCTTTCTTCACTACCTGCTGTACCTGCATGCTTACTTTCATAGACTGATTTACAAGGACCCCCCAGATCCCGTTGTACTTCCCCTTTTCCCTACTTGACGCAATCTACTATCGTACCCGACATTCCTCTTTCTGAAAAGGGTCTCGACCGAAACATCACCTATTACTTTTCACCAGAGATGCTGGCTGATCCGCTGAGTTTCTACAAATATTCGTGTCTGTCTTCGGTTTTAACCAGCTTCTGCAGTTCCCCATACAACTTCAACTTTCTTGACTCTCACTCGGGTGGAGGAAGGCCTGAAGAAGCAATTTGCCTTGTCAGGCAACAGAGGGAACGCGTAGAAGTGGGGAGCATTTTGGTCCATCAATATTTCAAAATGCCTGATGGTCCATGCGATGCTATACGAAGGGAATATAGTCACGTTGTGGCCTGTAACTGTTCAACTGGATACTTTTTTCAAGACACCGGATTCACCACTCGGTCGAATTCTTTACCACCTACAATGGTGCATTCTGTGCCTGCGGCCATAGGGCCAATGTCGGGTTGCCCCAGGATTGGGCAAGCTTGCCTATCTAGCCTACGTGATGCCTTTTATCTGCGACACCAACTCGTTACCCCTAACGCACTCTCACTGACCAGACGGACCATCACTGAATCTGAAATGTTCCTTGTTACTGCAATCTCTTGGTTCGGGGTGAGAAAGACCATCGAAGGTGGCGAGAGAGACCATCAACCTCGCCTCTGCATTAGAAAAGATTATCAATGACATTGCCATAGCCTTCAAGAAATAAATGCGGAGATGATGGCCATCCTGATGATTGGCCTGCAGAACTGAATAGCTTTGTATTTCTTCCAAGCAGAAAAAGGAGGAACAAGTGCTGTCATAGGTTCTGAAAGTTTTTAATTTAACCATGATGCAAAAGATATCATCAGCAACTTGGCTGGCCATATCCGCAAAGACGCAGCCAAGATACAGGGCAGTAGTAAGAGGAGCACATGGTCAAGGTAGGGATGTGAAACAGGAGGGCTGGGATTGATAGGGGCCTCCTTGGTGCAAAGGTAATATGTTTTCGTTCCCATAGTACTGTTTATTGCTTTTGCGCTTCATAAATGTTGCTGATGATGATGGAACAAAGTGTCTCCTTTTTCCCCAAAGCTCAGATCCTCGATCACCAATAGGGTTTCCGGACACATATACCCTCCAAACAGTGCCTCGTGATCACAAGTGTATTGGGTAGCTGCGATATCATTGTAAAGGATGTGCACGTGCCTCGTAAACATCGGAAAGAAGTAACAAAGTAACAAAAGTAACAAATAAATCTTGTACTTAAATTATAAGGGAGGGATTTTGAAAGAAGAGAACCATAAAGGGGAACGGCAGTAGAGGGCCGAACGGTAATGGGACATTTTACATAGCTGCCTTGGGGGTGATTGGAAGAAACCCAGAACACGACGATGTGCCAAACTGAAGTGCATGATTCACAGCCTTTATCAAAACATTCTGATAACGGAGGAAAGTTGGGTTAATTAGTCTAAACGTACAATGCAATAAAAGAAACTGTGGAAGAGCATGTGATCTTTGTTCTGGGAACGGTCTAGTTTGACTGTTCGCAACGGCCGTTGTATATGGCGCTCTTTGATGAAGTATAGCGTTGACTGCCTTACCCGATTCTTGCGGGTGCATTTTAAAGCGGTTTTCCACACTACATATCATTCAACACGGGTCAAAATGATTATTTCTATGTTTGAGAATTGTTTAATTAAAATAAGTGTACGCACAAATTCTAATAACAACAAATCCTTGTGCAATTGTGTCCCATGATTATATGGCGAGTATTTTCTTTGGCACTAAATATAAACCAACAAGTAGATTCGGAGGACTTTTTAATGGGACAATATTTTGGAAAATTATTTGAATTTATATTTCTGTTTAAGCATAACATTATTAAACAATTGAATTAGTAACAACAGAATAAAATATTGTTTTTGTTGTCTCGATGGAGCATTCTATGCAAGAACATAACGGAAGTAGGCGATCAGGCAATGGGATGGGCAGATGCCCGCCACATCAAATTCTAAATGGTCAGCATGAAGCCCCCCCTTTTTTTAAAAAAGGTAGAACTGTAGCACTTTCACAACCTGTTTTCCAAAACAATAAATGCCTAACAATGTGCTGGACATTCAACGTGGAATATGATATCCAATAATAAATCCTTTCATTGTAATTTCATAATTTAATAGATGTTATTGATGAACCTAATGCATGTGGATGAATGGTTATCGTCCTTCATTTGATTGTAAAGAAAACATGGAAAGAAATATTTAGTGCAGGAATATATTGTATCAATTTTCTGGTATTGTTACAACTTACTGTTTTACCCTCCCATTTTCATTATATTCTTAAGTGACCAAAATGCGCCTGACATCCGTGGAATATTTACGTACAGATACTCGTTACGATAGACGATAGAACATCCAAATTATATTAAGAGAGTAGGATATATTCCGCGTGGATACCTTTACGTGGAGTCACGTTTCACCCAAATCTACTGAATACATAGAGGCACAGAGCTACACTGCACTGAAACCAGACATTAGCCCTACTCGTCTATGCCAACCGACCTAGTCCCAGGTGGCTACTCCTAGACCCCATCCGTCCACGTGATTCTTAGCCATGTATCTGTCCAACGGTCTTCTAAATGTCGTAACGAGTTTTTTGTTGATGAATCTGGTTCAACGCATTGTGGCAGACAGAACCAGCGAAACGCTATTGCTAACATCTTACCACCATAAACACGATGAATGGTTTACTCATTGTGGCAGGCAATTACTACTAGCGTGCCGTTCGTATCAGTGCCGGGGCCTTATTATTTCATAATATATATAAATCTTTCTCAATCAGTTGCCCCGGCATGCGCACACGCACACACGCACAGAAACACACATACAGACACACACACATCCGCCACACACTTGAATTGGTTCAGTCTGACACTGATGGAATGTGGGGCGGTACAGCGGCACGGTATGTAGAGCCGTTGACTCGCAGCGCCAAATACCTGGGTTCGATCCTGACTTCAGGTGGTGTCTATGTGGAGTGTGCACGTTCTCCCGGTGACTGCATGTGTTTTCTTCGGTACGCAGGATTGTAGGTTATTTGGCCACTGTAAATTGTTCCTGGTGGGGTGACATTGGACGAGAAAGTGGGATAAACATAGAAAGAGTATGAACGGATGAACAATGCACAGCGTGGACTCAGTGAACCATAAGCCTGTTTCCATGCTGCATCTCTAAACATTTAGAAATTATACTTCATGATGAAAATCGGGGTAGGTTAAAATGTCTCCCTTCTGTTCTACTTGAAAATCTATCGATTGCTTCATGGTTGTGGGCAGATAAGCAGGCGTTATCGTTTTGATGATAGTCCCATGTAAGCCAAGGTAAACTAACTTTTACACAAGACGACAATAATCATATGATATGGAATTAGTCTAATCTTGAGATGATATCAGAAATAAGGTCTTGGATTATCTGTTTAGTTTAACTTCGCATCATGTCCGGAGCAGATATACTTGGCCAACAGACCCGTTCCTATGCTATACTGTCCTGTGTACTTCTCAAAGGCCTTGCTAAAGCCCATTTAGACGACGTCTATGGCCCAAAGAAGAACAAATCTTCTTTGTTGCTTCCTGAAAATACTCTGGCAAATTCGTCTCCCATGCACAAAGCTTACTATATCCACTGAACGGATACCATTCCAAATACAGGTGTATCTCATCCCTTCACTTCACTCTGATGATTTGTTCACTGTTCTCCATCCTGATTCGACGAATCAAACGCGAATCCACCTTGGTATTTTACCAAATATACCTGTGTGTGCTTACGTGTGTCCAGTCGTCTCTTTGTTAATTTGAGCAGTGAGGTGCGGGATTAACAAAAAATATATTGCTGATAGACACAAAATGCGGGGGGGTTAACTCATCGGTTCAGGCAGCATCTCTGGAGAAAAGGACTATCCTTCACAAGGTATTGCGCACTTTGTCACAAGAACACATGCATACAGAAGGCCGTCACACATGCCCCATCGTTGAAGCTCACTGTGGCGCAACTCAACTTCTCTTCTGTGCCAGTTTCCAATATCCCTCACTTCTGTGAGTAAGTGAAAAGACTATAATATCAAGTCGTCCACAGTGTACAGATAGAGGATAAGGCTATACCGTTAAGGATACCATAAAGTCCAGTGAATAAGGTCTCCAATGAGGTGGATGGGAATTCAGGACCGCTCTCTAGTTCACGAGAGAATACTTCAGTTGTCTGATAACAGCTGGGAATAAATTGTCCCTGAATCTGCAGAAATGGATTTTCATACTTCTGTACCTTTTGCCTGATGGAATTGGGCAGTATTGTATTGGGTAGGCTAATGGGACCGAAGGATGATAAATCTCCTGGGCCTGATGGTCTGCATCCCTGGGTCCTCAGGGAGGTGGCTCTAGAAATAGTGGACGCATCCGTGACCAGTTCCTGTGAATTGGATAGGGTGGGTGAGTGGGCAAATGTTTGGCAGATGCAGTATAATGTGGATAAATGTGAGGTTATCCACTTTGGTGGCAAAAATAGGAAAGCAGACTATTATCTAAATGGTGGCCGATAAGGAAAAGGGGAGATGCAGCGAGACCTGGGCGTCATGGTACACCATTCATTGGAAGTAGGCATGCAGGTGCAGCAGGCAGTGAAAAAAGCGAATGGTATGTTAGCATTCATAGCAAAAGGATTTGAGTATAGGAGCAGGGAGGTTCTTCTTCAGTTGTACACGGTCTTGGTGAGACCACACCTGGAGTATTGCGTACAGTTTTGGTCTCCAAATCTGAGGAAGCACATTATTGCCATAGAGGAAGTGCAGAGAAGGAACACCAGACTGATTCCTGGGATGTCAGGACTGTCATATGAAGAAAGACTGGATAGACTCGGTTTATACTCTCTAGAATTTAGGAGATTGAGAGGGGATCTTATAGAAACTTACAAAATTCTTAAGGGGTTGGACAGGCTAGATGCAGGAAGATTGTTCTCGGTGTTGGGGAAGTCCAGGACAAGGGGCCACAGCTTAAGGATAAGGGGAAATCCTTTAAGACCCAGAGGGCAGTTGAGGCCAGTTCATTTGCTATATTTAAGAGGGAGTTGGATGTGGCCCTTGTGGCTAAGGGGATCAGAGGGTATGGAGAGAAGGCAGTTACGGGATACTGAGTTGGATGATCAGCCATGATCATATTGAATGGCGGTGCAGGCTCGAAGGGCCGAATGGCCTACTCCTGCACCCAATTTCTATGTTTCTTTGTTTCTATGTTTCTATGAATTGGAGGATAGCTAATGTTATCCCACTTTTCAAGAAAGGAGTGAGAGAGAAAACGGGGAATTACAGACCAGTTAGCCTGACTTCGGTGGTGGGAGAGATGAAGGAGTCAATTATTAAAGAGGTAATAATGGGGCATTTGGATAGCAGTAAAGGGATTAGTCCAAGTCAACATGGATTTATGAAAGGAAAATCATGCTTGAATAATCTTCTGATTTTTTTTGAAGATGTGACAAGTAAAATGGATGAAGGGGTGCCAGTGGATGTAGTGTATCTAGACTTTCAGAAAGCCTTTGATAAGGTCCCGCACGAGAGACTGGTGACTAAAATTAGAGCACGTGGTATTGGGGGTAGGGCGTTGATATGGATAGAAAATTGGTTGGCAGGGCGGAAGCAAAGAGTAGGAGTGAATGGGTCCTTTTCAGAATGCCAGACAGTGTCTAGTGGAGTGCTGCAAGGCTCGGTGTTGGGGCCGCAACTGTTTACCATATATATTAATGATTTGGAAGAGGGAATTAGGAGCAACACTAGCAAGTTTGCGGATGACACAAAGCTGGGTGGCAGTGTGAACTGTGAAGAGAATGTTGCAGGGTGACCTGGACAGGTTGAGTGAGTGGGCAGATGCGTGGCAGATGCAATATAATATAGATAAATGTGAGGTTATCCACTTTGGCGGCAAAAACAAGGGGGAAGATTATTATCTCAATGGGGTTAGGTTAGGTAAGGGGGAGGTGCAGCGAGACCTGGGCGTCCTTGTACACCGGTCACTGAAAGTTGGCTTACAGGTACAGCTGGCAATGAAGAAAGCTAATGGAATGTTGGCCTTCATAACAAGAGGAGTAAAGAGGTTCTTCTGCAGTTGTATAGGGCTCTGGTGAGACCACATCTGGAGTATTGTGTACAGTTTTGGTCTCCTAATTTGAGGAAGGACATCCTTGTGATTGAGGCAGTGCAGCAGGTTCATGAGATTGATCCATGGGATGGCGGGATTGTCATATGAGGAAAGGTTGAAAAGACTAGGCTTGTATTCATTGGAGTTTAGAAGGATGAGGGGGATCTTATAGAAACATATAAAATTATAAAAGGACTGGACAAGCTATATGCAGGAAAAATGTTCCCGATGTTGGGCGAGTCCAGAACCAGGGGTCACAGTTTTAGAATAATGGGGACGTCATTTAATACTAAGGTGAGAAAAAACGTTTTCACCCAGAGAGTTGTGAATTTATGGAATTCCCTGCCACAGAGGGCAGTGGAGGCCAAATCATTGGATGGATTTGAGAAGGAGTTAGATAGAGTTTTAGAGGCTAGTGGAGTCAAGGGATACGAGGAGAAGGCAGGCACGGGTTATTTATAGGGGTCGATCAGCCATGATCACAATGAATGGCGGTGCTGGCACGAAGGGCCGACAGGCCTCCTCCTGCACCTATTTTCGATGTTTCTATGTTTCTATGGAAGAGGGGGCGAACTGGATTATGCTGTGGCCTTGCCGAGGTAGAATGAGAAGTGCAGATGGAGTCAATGGAAGAGAGGTTAGCCTACGTGGTAGTCTGGGGTACGTCCGCAACTCTGTAATTTCTAGCGGTCTTGGGTGTTGCTGTTTCCAAACCATGCCTTGATGCGTCCCGATAAAATGTTTTCAATGGCGCATCTTTTGAGGTAGGGCTGTTGGGGACATGCGTAACTGCCCAAGCCTTCTAAGTGAGTAGAGGAATTAGTGTGCTTTCTTTGCCATTGTATCGACGTGGCTGGTCCAGGACAAATTGTTGGTGATATGTATTCCTAAACACCTGGAGCTTTCAGCCATCTTTCCTTTAGCAGCAACAATGTATACCAGGGTATGTGCACCGCTTCGCTTGCCGAAGTCAATCATAACTTCTTTGTCTTGCTTTCATTAAGGGAACGGTTATGCCATGATATAAGAAAACGTATCTGTCCAGTGTTCCTTAGTCCTTGTAATATACGGATTTCCATGGATTATTGGGATTCAGACATTGATTGACAACTAGCACACAAGGATGTGACAATACTATAGTATAAGCCCTCTAATTCAGGTCAGCACTTTCAACTACTTTAGGCATTTACTAATCCAGGTCATTACTTTCAACTGTGGCACCCGCCTTGCATATACAATAGCTTGTAGCACCGTGTACGTATAGGGTATTAGGAACCCGTATTTCTTGTCAGTATATTTCGCAAACGATTATCTTGCCAATGTCATATTCCAAATAGTCACAACCATGCAGTTTATTCTGCTGTTTTCCATATCCTCCCGTATTTGGAGCAATTGGATTGCTTATGTGAACTGATAACCTGATAGTAATTAATCGCTGAACTTTATTAGCAATCAAACAGTTTTGCCAAACTATAGAAGCAGGTGTCCGTACAACCACTGTGAATTCTTCATCGACATTTACATAGTTTAACCGGTATACACGCACTCTCCCCTCCGCTTGCATCCACTCCCCGACACTAAACTACACTAACCGTGCCTGCATCACTACCGGGACAATCAAGTTATGAAGTATTGGGTCTTGCTTGATTCCCTCCATGTTTAGCAATTTTTGGCACGTATTTCGGCATTTCCAGCGAGCAGTTTCATCGGTATACGTGTTACGGCGGTGAACGCTATTTCTGCTTGGAAAACCTGCAATAGTCGGTCCAAAGCCCACCATCTGGGCAACAAATTTCATACTATCTGTTTCACCGTGCCCGCCCACCGCCATCCTCGTCGGTTATGGGTTTATACAAAACCGTTTGACCAAACCGATGTAACACTGAGAGCTTTTCAGTGGTGGCAAAGCAGAAACGCCGACAACAGAACAAATGCCGCAGGAGCAGCGGTGAAGCAATTTATGGTGGTTTCCTGTTCAACTCGAAGCAGTTACCCCAGCAATCTCTGTTGAATAGCGAACACCTCCCTCTGTTAAGAACGTTTTATCTACTTATTTGCTGAACTATAGACCAATGGATCTCATCTTTTTCATCCTTCTCATCTGAAGTGATTTCTCAGATATTTCTGCTGAAATGACGCAAACATCCGCTATCATTGCACAACAGTGTTCCGATGTTTTTGCAGAGACTAACTGGGCAAAATGAGGATTTTTTCCTTCATCCTGTGCGAAAAATCTAACTGAATTCAGTATGGAGAGCAGGGGAATTTGAAAAATCTGGATTGGTGCTTAAATGTCCTCATCATAGCTTGTGTTATCGTAAGGACTCTCCGATTACTGGGGTGGAAGCGATAAGGTATGAAATGGGCGGTGCGGGGAGGGGAGGGGGCGGTGGGTCGTGGTCAGGGATGGTAGGGATCCGAAATGATGACGTTGAGATGGCGAATGGGACTGCGAGTGTTGGGGTTTGTAAAATGAGTGGTTTGATTGGGGAGGCGGGGAGTCAATTTAGCCCAACTAGATGCAAAACGCAGGGTTTTAGAGCTCATCTACGTTTATTTTGTTTGGTGTATTGCTTTCTCTTCATTCAGTGAAATAGTCCACAGCCGATGGTGCCGCTGTTGACAGCAATGCAAGTAAATGTAAGTCTCGCCACATCGACAAGAGCCGCGCTGCAGTCACAGAAGAAGGGACGTGCTTCATCGTCTGACAATTCAACCTTCAGAAACGTCTACTGCTCCGCACGCCCTGTGATCACTTGCTGCAGAATGTTGTCCAGCATTGCACTTCGCTGTTTCTCTTTTTGGGGGATAATTTTCACAGGTACATGGCATCCCCATAAACCTTTTATACAGACTAAAACCTACATCTATTGAAGAGTTATTTAATGCGTGTCTCTATTTCCATTTGCAATTAGCCCTGCTCCTGCGTTTAACCTTCTGGAGTGAAATATTCCTAATCGGGCCTGTTTTTCTTTCCTTTAGGGTATGGGAAAACTGCAGACAAAGTAACTCAATTTCCTCAAGCAGTGAATGTCTCGACGGGCCAAAATGCTTTGTTTCACTGCTCTGTTCCCTTCTTTCGTGAAGGGCCCAGCGTAAGCGTACATTGGTGGAAACAGGGTGAAAATGTTTTTTTCATCCCAGACCCTAACGGGAGAACGGTTTCCGGCGTCAGCACTAAATTCAGTGGCTTCCTGAAAATAGTCAATGTGAGCCGACAGGATGCCGGAGTGTATTATTGTACCATCACCCGCCGGGGCACTTTAGTTGGCAACGGAACCGGGTCGACTTTAGTTGTGTTGGGTAAGTATGTTCAAACGCATAAAGAATGCGATTTCGCGACTGTGATATTGCCCTGCAAGTACGTGTTTTTTTCCAGATTTCAATCGTTCATACAACCAGATGAATACTATAAATATTGCAATTGATAAATCATACCATAGATGTTCTGCAAGTTAATATGTATAAACAATACGTTTTAGCGATATTAATCAAAACATGTCTTATGTATTGGAAGTTTATTTCCACAGCACAGCATAACATTAGTACAATACAGGTAGCATTGTAGTGCCCGTTGTGAATACGGAAAAGACATGTGCAACTGGCGTAGTGGGTGACCCCATATGATGTACCATTTCGCCTGCGTTAGATCAAGAGGACTGTTTGTTTTTATATTGGACGTTAGAGTCATTTAATTGTAACCGTGACCTCCACGTGAATAAGTTTGCAAGCGAATGTTGCGAACGAAAAATAGCGAAGAATCGGAACCCAAATTTCCCTCAGCATTTCAAATGACCTTCATGGTATTCCGGAACTTCCACCCAAAATTCTCATATCACGACTAAATTACATTTTACAGAATTTTTTATTCACAATGTTTGCAAATGATCGAGGAAATAGTCGGCAGCAGAACATTTACATGTCTGGCATTTATCCGAGACGGCAGTATTACAAGAATGCACCATCATGTTGTGGGAACTGTAGATGCTGGTTTAACCGAAGATAGACACAAAATGCTGGCGTCACTCAGCGGGGCAGGCAGCATCTCTGGATAGAACGAATGGGTGACCGTTCTTCGGACTGTTAGTGGAGACGGAGATACAGAGATTAGAAAATGTATGGTGTGAAAACGAGACAAATGGGATGGCGATCAGGGGAAATGTAGAATATATCATTGTTAGCTCGGAAAAGGGAACAATAAAGTAAACAGAGATGAAATGTAAACAGTCAGACTAGTCGGAGAATTGGGAGGGGGGGGATGGAGAGAGAGTGAAGGCAAAGGTTACTTGAAATTAGAGGTCAATATTCATACCGTTGGGGTGTAAGCTGCCCAAGCGATATGCGAGGTGTTGTTCCTCCAATTTGCGCTGGGACTCACTTTGACAATGGAGGAGGCCCAGGACAAAAAGATCAGTGTGAGAATGGGAGGGGGAGTTAAAGTGTTGGCTAGTGGTGGGATCCCGTTGGAGGTGGCGAAAATGCCGCAGAATTATGTACTGTATGCGACGGATGATGGGGTGAACGGTGAGGACCAGGGGGACTATGTCTCTGTTGCGACTGGGGGGAGGGAGAGCAAGAGCGGAGCTGCGGGATATCGAGGAGACCCCAGTGAGGGCATCGTATATGATGGAAAGGGCCAACCCCTGTTTCCTATTGAATGAAGACATCTCAGATGTCCTGGTATGGAACACCTCATCTTGGGCGCAAAAGCGGCGGAGACAGAGGAATTGGGAGCTGGGGAAGAGTCTCCACTCTTCCCCTGGGTGGGATATACATTTACCATCATGTTTTTCTTTACTAGACAGCACGAGTAAACGTTATCTCTGATTTAAATTCGGGTATAAAGGTTCCGTTTACATTATTATAAAAGCACAATGAACGCGCGAATCCGCCTCACATTAACCATTCACATTCCGCGCACTCATTTTCTACTATTATAAACATATCACTAACCTTCATTCCCTAGTTCCGCCAACTCCATTGAAAATTTACTCTGGAATTCCCGAGAAGACGGAATCCTTCGTTATTCTCTGCGCGACATCTCCCTTTTACCCAAAGAATATCAGCTTCATCTGGTATCAAGATGGCAAAAAAACTACAACGGATTTAGATAATAGCAACAAGCCCACCACAGATGGATTGTATGAAGCTTCCAGCCGATTAAAAGTGACACAGCATGTCCCGAGCGGCACCGTTTACACCTGCCTTGTGAATCATGTAACCCACCGTGTTCCTGCAGCAGCCACTTACGTTGTCATCAACTCCGACACAGGTAAGACTGCGTATCTCTATTACCATAGAAAGATACGCGAAGTTGGAGATTTCACAAAATGTTGCATGATAGGAATTACCGTTAGTCCTGGCCTGAAACTTGCAACCTTGAAGATCCGTATATTATAATCACATCCGCTAGATTTCCCTGTGGCTGCAAATGTTGTAATCACGAACGCGCAAAATTGTCTTTTGACAAATTAATTGGGAGCTGCTACCTCCAGCATGTCAGGCGCTGCACTGCGAATCTCAAGAAAGCTATTCCCACAAATCTCATCGATACGGTATAACCGCTGGTTTTCCCTTCTCTTCAGCAGAAATTGCCTCAGTAAAACATCTCCCATGACAAACTGCCCTTCATTTCGGCCCAAACGAGAAGACCCCAAACTTCTCCCAACTCTTCACTGAACCGGCCACAACGATCTCGTCTATCATGCTCGCAAACAACCTGTGCACAGACCTAAATAAAAAGTAATGTTTTTCAAGCATTGTCCACGGCATCGCGTCCTTTTGGATCCACTGCTTCCATGAGGCGCAAAGTTCCAAGAACTGCCTTAAATCTTTTATCAGCGTACCGGAATTGTGTAATATGTTTTCCAGATTACAGTATGCTTCCACATTCCTCAAAATATAAGCATGTCTCTGTATGTTTCAACTTACATCTGAACATTTACATCATACGTTTTAAAATACAATTGATTCGAGTCAGCTAATTTCTGCAGTATAGAAACATAGAAACATAGAAATTAGGCGCAGGAGCAGGTCATTCGGCCCTTCGAGCCTGCACCGTCAATATGATCATGGCTGATCATCCTACTCAGTATCATGTGCCTGCCTTCTCTCCATAGCCCCTGATCCCTTCAGCCACAAGGGCCACATCCAACTCCCTCTTAAAATGTGGCCAACGAACTGGCCTCAACTACCTTCTGTGGCAGAGAATTCCACAGATTCACCACTCTCTGTGTGAAAAACGATTTTCTCTTCTCAACGACCTCCTCGCGTCTACTGGTATATCAACGACCTCCTCGCGTCTACTATTATTTTGTGTTTCGTGACAGCACTCCCCTAACAAACACACGAATATTTCCCGGCCACCGCGTGGGACAATTGTTTGATTCTAAAATTTCCCGTGATCCCGTTGTCCGACTAACATATCTCGCTCTGCCATTCTGCCTCTACGACCAGGTAAGTCAGCGCAGAGGTGTAAGGTGTAAGATGTTCCCTGAACATGACATAACTAGTCAGGATTTTCCAACTATTTGAACCTTGAAATAAAGTAACACACTAAAAATATACTAATTGAAATTCCTGAATTTTAATGCTGTGAATCGGACCGCCGGTTTGCTCTCTCCGATTTAATCTGAAGTATGAACTAAATATTATCGCTGATATTGGCGTTTCCTTTTAACAAGGAAAAAGCAGATACTCTGGGTTTTTTTAAGCTATTTTTTCTTGTAAAGTATGAAAACTATGCTTAGTTTCACAAAACGAGGCCTAAAAGCCAGTTTAATTTGTTTGACATATAATATAGAACAGTACACAAAGGATCAGACTGTTCGTGCCGTACATGATGCAAGTTAAAATAATTTCCACTCCCTATAAGTCATCTATTTCCTTCCACACTTTGCGTGTCGTTGTTCCTCCACAAAAGACTCATAAAGCCCACATTCGGTTCTGCCTCCAACATCACCACCCCTGGCAACTTTTTTCCCGGCACACACCACTCTCCACACATCTCTGATCTTAAAGTCATGCCCGCGATTATTTCATATTTTTTCCCTGGGAAAAGGTTTTTAACCATATATCCTGACTATGCCACTCATAATTGTAAGTACTTATGTCTCCCGATGGCCTAGCAAAAAAAGAATTCAAGGTTGTCCAAG
The DNA here is from genome assembly GCA_035221665.1 of Okamejei kenojei. Classification (NCBI taxonomy): domain Eukaryota; kingdom Metazoa; phylum Chordata; class Chondrichthyes; order Rajiformes; family Rajidae; genus Okamejei; species Okamejei kenojei. The sequence continues at coordinate 25,839,491 of CM069147.1, forward strand.
CTCTCTTGATGACCAATATCCTATAATCCAGTTGGCACTCTATGAGGGTTATGGAGCATGGATACAGGCCTTTCTGCTCAACATGCCTATGCCGACCTAGTTGCCCCATCTACATGTCCCACTTGCCTACGTTTATCCCTTATCCCTCTAAATCTTTCCTATACATGTACCTGTCCAAATGTCTTTTAACTATTGTTTTCATAAATCTGTTCTGCGCCCTATCAAAAGTCTCCACATTCTTGCCGTAATGGAGCGACCAGAACGGCACATAACATTCCAAACGCGGCCGAACCAAAGTTTTATAAAGTTGCAACATGGTTGCCACTCACCAGATGGCTCTTGTACACCACATGGCTCTTGTGCTACGACTGATGATGGCAAATATACTATATGCATTATTTTCCACGCTACCAATTTGTGTTACCATTCTCAAGGGACTGTGTTCCTAGACCTATGAATCAAGGTCTTGAAATTTACGGTACACTAACATTCGACTTCCGTAGCACAACAGCACACACTTACTTTGATTGAACTGCATCTACCATTTCTTCGCCCATATATTATACCATTCACTGTTTAGACTGGGATTGTCATAATGTTAAGGACATTGATCAGCTGGAATTGGTCAAATATGTTCAACACAGTATCCTTAGCCAATACGTGTATGGCCCTATAATGGAGAGGACAACCCTCGACTTCATCTTGGGAAATTGGCAATGACTGAAGATGGTTATCAACAATTGCAACTGTATGTTGATCTGTTGAGCAGGTAGGTTGAGGAATGGTTAATGGAGTTAAATACAGATAAGTGCGAGGTGTTGCATTTTCTCAAGGTCAAACAAGGAATAGCAGGGCACCTAGGAGTGTTGGCAATCAGCGGGATCTGGGAGTGCATGTACATAGTTCCTTGAAACTGGTGTTACTGGTGTGTCTGCACAAAAAGGCTTGCGGCGCATTGGCCTTCGTCATTACGAATATTGAGTATAGAAGTTACGATGTCATATTACAGTTGTACAGGATATTGATGAGGCTACATTTGGAGTATTATGTTCAGGTTTGGCCAGTATGATCGAGGAAATAAGCTGTTAAACTGGGAAGGGTGCAGAGAAGAGCATTCCCAGGACTCGAGGGCCTGAGCAATAGGGAGAGATTGAGCAGAAAACACTTTATTCTTTGGACTGCAGGGGAATGAGATAAACAGGAGCAGCAAACGTACAGATTATTTTGCCCAGAGTAGGGGAATGAAAAACCAGAGGACAATGTTTTCAGATGAGGGGGGGGGGGGGGAGATTTAATCTGCCTGAGGGACAAATTTTTTTACACAAATTGTGGTGAGTATATGGAACGATCTGTCAGGGGAGATAGTTGAGCCAGGCGCCATAACAACGTTTAAAAGACATTTGGACTGGTGCATGGATAGGATAGCTTTAGAAGGTAATGTGCCGAATGCAGGCAAAGGGGCCTAGTGTAGATGGGGGATGTTGGGCTGTATGGTAAAATTGGGCCGAAGGGCCTGTTTCTACACTGAATGACACTTTGACTCCATAAATGCTGGTGGGGGAATGTTTAGGGACCAATGACTACAGTTCTATTTGGCTGGAAAATAGTTATGAATAACCACAGACCTGGTCCACAAAATCAGCTGTAACTTTTGACGGTCTTTCTCGCAACTCCGACAATTTTAGTTAAATATCCTTTTTTCATCAGGCAGAACGATTTACATTTTCTCCAGATTCATTTTCTGGAAATTCATATCTGTCAAGTTTTTTTGTTTCCTTTCTACAAACGTTCAGATTGTTACTAAATTTCAGAGCTTGCGGTGCATTACGTCAGATACAAGCGACGTGGGATATTGCGAATTCAGCAGCTACCATTTTCATATGTACCTGATGCATTTCAATCTTACAGGTTACACCAATTACGTCATGATTTCTATATGCGCAGTGAGCGGTTTTGTATCGTTGCTGTTGGCTCTTGTCATTGCAAAGCGCTGTGTTGCAAGGAAAATTAAAGGTAAGAAATAATTTAAGCATTTTTTCCCAAAGGGTTATAGCTCCAGAAAGGGAAACATATGAACTCTCAAAGGTATTAACATTATTTTTCATTACAGCCGATTACATTGCGGCGCAGGCCGGAGTTCGGCCTCCTCTCGTACTTTCTCACATTTTCCTACAAATCTAAGACCATGAGCCTTTATTATTTCTCTCTCGCTTGCTTGCTCGGCTTCCCATATCGTGCGTGCAACTCGCTGCACCAACTCACCTTGGTTCGAATATCCCAATTATTTTTTTCTGACGTAACATTGCTTTAGTCCAACCTTCTAATGACCGTCTATGTTTTTGATCTTTCCCACAAGATGCGTCATTCTTTCCATATCAATATTCTCAGAACTTCCATTAATTTTAAAGACAACCACGTCGTCATCCCTTATCTTTCTTAACAAAATCAAAGGGACCGCGTGTGATCTTTATTTATACTTTCCTGATATGAATAGTTCACATTTTCTTCACGATGTTTTTAAACCGGCCACACCAGAACTCTCCTGGTTACCTCGACTGTGGTCCAATGTGCTTAGCATAATGTCTCCCGTTTTCAGTCTCCTGCCTTCAACCGTGTTTCATTTGTGTTTTACGATCAGCGCATTTGGTGCGAGCTCTCTAATGTCCATTTACTCCTCCATATCGCATAGATTGGCACCTTCCAAGTAAATAGAACTTTGCACCTCTATTCATTGCGGAAAATGGAGTATGGAGCACTGTGAGATCAATGTCCGGATAAGTTACATATTGGGCAGCTGAGCATCAAGAAGGAGGTGGTGTTTGGGCCTTTGAAGAGCATTAAAGTGGATAAGTCCCATGGCTTGATTGAACCTATGACAGGCTATTGCGAGCTGATCTTTAGATTTTCTCTAGTCACAGCCGAGTCCCTGGAGGACTGGAGAGTAGCAATCTTGATTCAGCAGCGAAGCTGAGATATTCCAGGCAATACAGACCGGTGAGCAGCATGTCACTGGTTATGAACTTATTGCAGAGGACACTTTGAGATAGGATTTACTCTCATTGCAAAGAAAATCGGCTAATGAGGGACAGTCCATGGGGAGTCATGTCTTATAAACTTGCTTGATTGTATTGAGGAAATTATGAAGGTGAGCTCCTTGATGAGGCCACATGAAGGTGTGCTCCTTGGCTCATTGGTTCAGAGGAGGTTTGCCAGGATTAAAACGTATTAGCCATAAGAAAGGTTTGCACAGACTTGCAGTGATTTCACTGGGATGCATATGCCTGCAGAGAGATGTGATAGAAGTATGTAAATTTGTGAGAGGCATAGATGTGGTGGGCAGTCAGAACCTTTATCCCAGTATGGAAGTACAGTATCAATGATTAGACGGCATAACTTTAAGGTGAGAGGGGCAAAGTTAAAGGAGGTATGCGGGGCATATGGATATGCAGGGGATGTAGGGATATGGAAGACGTACGGGCAAAATAACTTAATTTAAAGTGTCAGCGCTTTCGGCAAAGCCGTTGTGGGCCGAGAGGCCTGTTCCTGTGCGGTGTATCTTATACCATAGTGAGTGGCTTCCATATTCCTTCTGCGAAAATTCATTACTTTGCATGATGAATTCACCGTTCCGTCCATTTTTAATTCCACTAATATCCTACCCTAATGTGTTGTTCCCCTCTGTACTGGATTACTCTTCCAAACTTGTGTAACCCTATCTTCAGACAACAGTTTTGATTCTAGCCCTAACAATCAGCAGTAATGGTAGTGGCATAAATGCACCCACTGCTTTCTGTGAACAGTTGCACTTCAGTGAACAGTTGTACTTTCCCACAGCCAGCCATCAATCAAATCTGCAACCTGTCGATAATTACTATTCTCTGATCTTTTTTCATTTATATTTTTGTCGCCTACCTATTTGATATTATTTTGGAAATCGAGACAGATTCTATTATCTTCATTACCATAGCTCTGTCTCTCTGTAGTTTTCACGAAGTTTGGCGTTGGTCCAGCATGATTCCTCTTCTGAAATCATTATGAGTACACATTGTTGTACACTTTCTTTCTATATTTCTATTTTCTGTCTGTTAATTATTGATCCTGTGACATTTCATGTTACCATGAAAGTTAAGGTTATTGCCCTTTTGTGCGCTGGACCCTTCAAAGTATTCCGTTACTTGTTCGACATTCATGTTTATTTTAACTTGAATTAGTCAAACAACGATTATCCAGACTGAAAGAATAACACCAGTAACTAAATCCTGACAGTTTCAGTATTGGGATGCCCTCACGGCCACTCAATATGTTTTATTTACACGGGGAACGTCGTAGTTGCTCTCTCCCAGGTCAAAATGATATGAACCCCAGCAATTGGGAGAGGTTGGTAACTGGAGATTCCATTTCCGTACCAGCAACAAGACTCCCGAGAAACACAAACTAGGATTAAAAGGCTGACGACATCGGCATTATTAATAACGATTCGGCAAAAAAGCCTTGGCACATGATTATGCCCATCGATCTATATTAACCCCCAACTCTATGTCCACCGTCTTTTTCGGATGACAAATTCAATTTTTTAATCGAGTAAAGTAATTTATATTAATAATTGACCAGGTACGCGGAAGGAAGAAGAAAGATCCGATGTTATTGGGCAACTGGTATGTATGAAATAAGTAAAGTTAAAATACTGCGTTTGCCTTCTATACAGCACAAATTAGTTAGCTGTTTTATTGCTACCAGTACCTCGCGGTATCAGCCGTCCAACGGGTTTTGTCCGTTAACACGAATGCTAGAGAGATATATTGCACTCACTTCTAAAAATCGTACCTGTTGTCTACAAAATGCCCAAGGTCTATTAAATGCTCTTACATTCAGAGCAAAACCATGAGTGTCTATCACGGATACATATCTGCCGCATTTGCCTGGCACGCACAGCATGTAACTACTGGCCACAAATTGTTTCATTTAATTTTCCCTTGAAGAGCCTTCCCAAGCCCATGGCCATAGCGGCAGGACAACACAACATAGATACTAATTGCAGTTCCAGCCTGTTGTCGACATCTCAGTGATGAATTCAATTCAGGATCATATCAGGAGCAAAAGGTGACCATTAAGCCAACCGAGTCTATTTCCCCACACAATAGGCTTTCGGCTGATTCAACATTCTTCATCCATCGCCGCCGCCATTCATGCATATATTGTGATTCTCATGCTGGTGACAAATAGTGTTTCATCTTCATGTTGCTTTACCAATTTCTGATAGGCGAATTCACTCCCCGTTTCAATGTCAATGCTCCCCCTCCCCCATTTTCGTATAAAAGATGTATACTTTTCTCGTTCAGTCTATGCAACGTGCAGGAGAAGCGGTGGTGTCTTATGCTGCGCTAAATCTGAGCAAATCCCTGAAAGTTCCAAGGCGGGCGAATCAAGAAAGGACGCTGTATGCACAGGTACCTTTTAACATACGAACTCGGACCCCCCTACTCCACTGCAAATCGGTTAACTGGTCCCACGATCGCAATTATGTATCCCTCTTGGGCTCTCACCAGTCCCTAGCCGACAGTCAACCTATCAGGGAACCATCTTACCTGTCATCTGATGCCAGCCCCGATTAGCACTGTTTTTTTCGTCGGCTCCAGTAACTGCATCACGCCCCCCCCCCCCCCCCCCCAACCCCCCACCACCGCCTCTCTCTCTCTCTCACTCTCACGCACACACAGACACACACAGAGATACACAGACACACACGCACACACACACACACACACACACACACACACACACACACACACACACACACACACACACACACACACACACACACACACACACACATACACACAGATACAAACGCACACACACACACACAATCAGACTAAAGGAGGGTCTCTACCCCGAAACGTCAGTTGTCCAATTTCCCCAGAGATGCGACCTGACTCGCTGACGTATTCCAACATTTTGTGTCAATCTTTGGTATAAACAAGCATCTGTCCGTTAATTTGATTATTTCATTTCTGATCCTGCAAAACGTTCGGGTCTGTGTGAGATTCAAAGCAGCTTTAAAAATGAACTAATGTTTTCCCCCTAATTTTCATCTTGCAGACCAGGCAGAAACCAATGCATGGTAAAGTGATTGACGCTCCTCTCGCTACGACGGGAAACACGACAAGAGAAAGCGGCACGACTGCGTCCATTGCTTTCTGTGAGCAGTTGCACTTTAGTCTGCTTTCTTTCCCACAGCCAGCCATCAATCAATTCTGCAACCTGTCGATAATTACTATTCTCTGATCTTTTTTTATTTTGTCGCCAACCTATTTGGCATTATTTTGGAAATCTAGACCGATTATAATTTCTTTATTACCATACCTGTGTCTCTCTGTAATGTTCACGATGTTTGCGGTTGGTCCAGCATGATTCCCCAACTGAAATCATTATGAGTACACATTGCTGTACACTTTATTTCTATATTTCTATTTTCTGTCCGTTAATTATTGATCCTGTGAAAATTCCTATTACCACGAACGCTTGAGTATGGGGATGCCCTCACGGACACTCAGTAGGTTTCAATTTCACGGGGTACTTGGTAGTTGCTCACTCCCAGGTGAAAATGACGTGAACCCCAGCAATTGGAAGCGGTTGGTAACTGGAGATTTAATTTCCTTACCTGCAGCAAGACTTCAGAGAAACACAAACTAGGATTAAAAGGGTGACGGCATCGGCATATTTGCTTATTATTAATAACGATTCAGCAATAAAGCCATGACTTTGCACATGATCATGTTCATCGATCTATATTAACCCACAACTCTATGTCCACCGTCTTTTTCGGGTGACAAAATTCAATTTTTTAATCTAGATAAGTAATTAATATTAATAATTGACCAGGTACGCGGAAGGAAGAAGAAAGATCCGATGTAAATGGGCAACTGGTATGTATGAAATAAGTAAAGTTAAAATACTGCGCTTGCCTTCTATACAGCAAAAATTAACTCGCTGTTTTATTGCTACCAGTGCCTCTAGGTAACAACCGTCCAAAGGGTTTTGTCCATTAACTCGAATGTTAGATGAAAATCTATTTTGCCAAGCTGATATATTGCACTCACTTCTAAAAATCGTCCCTGTGTCTACAAAAGCCCAGGGTCTATAAAATGCTCTTACTATTGAGCAAAATCACGAGTGCCTATCACGGATGCATATCTGCCACACTTGCCTGGCACGCACTGCAATCAACTACAGGCCACAAATTGTTTAATTTAAGTTTCCCCTGAAGCACTTCCCCAAGCCCATGGACATAGTCGCAGGACAACACACGATAGATACTAATTACAGTTCCAGCCTGTTGTCGTCATCTCAGTGTAAAATTCAAAATTCCAGATCACATCAGGAGCAAAAGGTGACCATTAAGCCAATCGAGTCTATTTCACCACTCAATAAGCTTTCGGCTGATTCAACATGCTTCGTCCATCTCCTCCGCCATCCACGCAAGTATTGTGATTCTCATGCTGGTGACAAATATAATCAGAGTTTCATTTTCATGTGGCATTCTGGAGCATGACGCTCCAAAATCTCTCAATTTCTGATAGGCGAATTCCCTCCTCCTTTCAATGTCAATACCCCCCACCCATCCCCATTTCCCGAGGCTGCTACGGCTCCAAAATTAATTCATGACTATCAGCATCCCCGAGTGTTTACCCTGTCAATCCCATAAAGCAGCAGTGTCGACCCCCCTCTCCTTCTCGGAGGGGTCCAATCAGTACAGGATCAAGCTGTCCTGTCTTTCCTCGTAAAGCGAAACCCCAAAGCACCCGCTGGCATCTCAGTGAACATTCTTTGAACTCTCTTTTGTAACAATGTCCTTTGCTTTCAGTAAGGGCATCCAAACAGTCCACATAATTTGTTGTAGTTCAAATAACGCTGTGTAAATTTGAGCTAAGACTTCTATACATTTTTGATGCATCCCCTCAGAAGACGACAGGCCAATGCTGCTGCACAGTCTGGAAACAGAAGCTGAATTTTGAATAAAATCAAACGATAAACCGGGAACTAGAGAAAACGTTTGCGTTCAATCAATTGGCTGTAATTTGCTTTTTAACGTATATAAATGTTGAGAATAAGCAAATAAGATGTTTGCGAAGAAAACAAAGGCCAGTTATGGCTTGGGACGCCTCCCCCCGCCATCCCCAAACTATCATTTAATTAGCTGATCTAATCTAACTTGCTTTTGGGGATAATGTTAGAGCAGGAGAAGTGATCGACATCGTGCCCGTAGGTTATTGGCATTGGAACTATTCATGTAATGGGCCCTCGAAACCGTTTTAGAACCTGATAGTGTCGTTATGCGCAAAAATCAATGCACCTTTATTGAGAAGATGTATACTTTTCTCGTTCAGTCTATGCGACCTGCAGGTGAAGCGATGGTGCCTTATGCTGCGCTAGATCTGGGCAAACCCCGGAAAGTTCCAAGGCAGGTGAATCAAGAAAGGACACTGTATGCACAGGTACCTTTTAATATACGAATTCGGAAACCTCCCCTCCCCGCCCCCTCCACTACAAATCGGTTAACTGGTCCCACGGTCGCGATCATGTATCCCTCTTGGGCTCTCACCACTCCCTCGCCGACAGTCAGACTGAAGAAATGTCCCTACCCGAAACGTCAATTATGCAATTTCTCCAGAGATGCGACCTGACCTGCTGACTAGCATTTTGTGTCAATCTTTGGAATAAACAAGCATCAGCCCGTTCATTTTATTACATTCATTTCTGATCCTGCAAAACGCTCGGTTCTGCGTGAGGATCAAAGCAGCTAAAATATGAACAAATGTTTTCCCTCTAATTTTCGTCTCGCAGACCAAGCAGAAACCAATAGCTGGTAAAGTGATTTACGCACCACTCACTACAACGGGAAACAAGACAGGAGAAAACACATATCGTTGGGATAATTACACGGACAACTCACAGCCAATAAAGCAAATGCGAGGTGCAGATGGTATCTATTCGGAATGGATTCCCAAGTAGTTTCCGTGCTCAAAGTGACGTCTTGTTATTTGTGTAGTTACATATCAGCTCGTCCATGATCTGACAACAAGAAAACAGCAACAGCTCTCAGGGAAATGGCGAGATGTTCCATATTACAAGCATCAAGCACTGATTTGAAGTCAAAACTCCTAACCATCTGAGCCCTTCACCTTCAACACTAGGGGTGAAATGGGTTACAACCAGTTGCCCAAGTTATAACCATATAACAATTACAGCACGGAAACAGGCCCTCTCGGCCCTTCCAGTCCGTGCCGAAGATACCAATTATGCGCCAGTAAACGTCGGTGTCCATCCGCTTGGCTACTGTGCTCTTTGAAATTGCATACGTTTTGTAAAGGGAGGCACCTCGTTATTTCAACACAAAAAAAAAGACACATGCAAAATGTACGGTGTTTAGAGGGGACCCAAAAGTGAATTTACTCCTGCAGAGATTGTTTGGAAAAAGCATATAATCCTCCAACACTTTCGCCACCTCCAACGAGATCCCACTACTGGCCACTACTGGCCCTCAACTCCAAGAAGACCAAGGAACTCATTGTTGACTTCAGGAGATCGAGAGGCTGCACGCACAACCCCATCCATATCAACGGGATGGAGGTGGAACGTGTCTCCAGCTTCAGGTTCCTGGGGGGTCAACATCTCCGATGACCTCTCCTGGACCCACAACACATCCTCGCTAATCAAGAAGGCTCACCAGAGTCTCTTCTTCCTGAGGAGACTTAAAAAGGTCCACGTCTCCCCAGATTCTGGTGAACTTCTACAGCTGCACCATCGAGAGCATCCTTACCAACTGCATCACAGTATGGTATGGTAACTGCTCTGTTGCCAACCGGAAAGCTCTGCAGAGGATGGTGAAGCCCAACGCAACACAGGCTCCTCACTTCCCTCCATTGAGTCTGTCCATAGTAAACAATGCCTGCACAGGGCGCACAGCATCGTCAGGGACAGCTCACACCCCAACCATAGACTGTTTACCCTCCTCCCATCTGGGAGACGTTACAGGTCCCTCCGCTGCCGGACCAGCAGGCTCAAGAACAGCTTCTTCCCTGCGGCTGTCACACTTCTCAACGCTGCACCTCAATGACTGCCTGTCTCCACCCCTCCCCCCCCCCCCCCCCCCCCCCCCCCCCCCCCCCCCCCACTATCCAATCACCAGCAAATTGCACGGACACCATTGCATATGTATATGTATTACTTGTTTATTCGTAAGTTCGCCCTTCGGAGGTACCAACTGCATTTCGTTGTCTCTGTATTGTACACTGCACAATGACAATTAAAGATTGAATTGAATTGAATTGAACATCTTCCCATCTCCACCACTTGCTGCTTTCCGCAGAGACCCTTCCCACCGCCACTCCCTGGTTAACTCGTCCCTTCCCACCCAAACCATCCCCTCCCCATTCCCAGTTCTCCCACCAGTCTTACTGTCTCCGGCTACATTCTATCCCACCACCCAATATTTGTCCATTTTCCCTAACTCGAGTTGTTTACAAATAAATGGAATCGGGTAATTTACTTAATTGGTGTATACAGTGATCTTGGATGCAGTCCACTCTATTTTATTCAATTGTAAAGCGTGCTTGCGCAGTTACCAAACTGCACAGTGAAGGTAGAAGCACTGACTCGGGAAGAGCGCAGCCATATAATTCCAACGCATTTATTGAATGTAATGAATATTCATCCAAAATCGCTGTATAGCCTTTGAACTCATTTCCATCGTAACGACTCTTACTCTACTGGACATATGGGGCAACGGGCACTCACACAGAAAGATCCCATACAATTGACACTCCATTCATTGTTCCTCCGAGAGGGGAGGAGAGAGGGGGAGATAGAGATGGGGGAGAGTGCGGTGCGAAAGAGAGGGGGAGAGGGGGGAGGAGAGAAAGGGGGGAGAGAGGGGGAGAGAGAGAGAGGGATGAGAGAGAGGAGATGAGAGAGGGGAGAGGGAGAGACGGGGTGAGAAGGGGAGAGAGAGGGGTGTGAGAGGGGGTACGAATGAGAGGGGGAAGGGAGGGGGGAGAGAGGAGCAGAGAGAGATGGGGATGAGAGAGAAGGTGAGAGAGAGGGGGGGAATAGGGTGAGAGAGGTAGAAGGGAGAGAGAGAAGGAGAGAGTGGAGGGAGGGGGATTAATGCTGCTGTAAATTGCAAATAGAAAAATATTTAAATGTTAAATTAAGTTTAAAGTAAAATCTTCTTTAAGGAAGGGATAATCGTAGCCAATGGATTAAGCCAACTTCACTATTCTTCATACCACCTTGGAATTATTTCCGGTGATAAGGGGAAGGGAGCTTTATTTTATATATTGTCCATAAAATAAGCATTTCGGTGTAATCACGACGCCAAAATGTTGACATTCTACTCAGAAGCGTTGGGACAGCGGCAAACTATTAACCATTAACTATTAACTATTAAGACTGGGCGAAATCATTTAAACCATTCATGCAAGAATGGGATTCCTGGATGACATGAGGGGCAAAATAAATTGAAATAGTGAAATGTCACGGCCCCCACACCTTTCAACATGTTGGTTTACATTGTGGTACAATGCAATTTTTATTTCGGGTTCCATATTGTCACTTGTGCCGGGGTACAGTGCAAAGCTTTTTGTTGCGTGCTATCCAGTCAAAGAAAAGACTATGCACGATTATTATCGTCGTCCACAGTGTATAATTAAAGGCTAAGAGCCTTCAGATATCATGAAATGGGAAGAGCTAGGGCTTCGGGGTTGTGAAATCTATAATATCTTTATGGTATGTGTAAACGTTATGAATGTTCCGCAGGTAGGGCTGGATTTGTAAGGTCCGAAATAAAGCAAGTATATCATTTTCATGGCCTTATTTCAGAACAGCAGGAGGTAGATAAGCATATGTGTTCATGCAAGTACGGAATCAGAGAATTGGAAGTCAAGGGGTAAAGGACCAAAGCAGAGACTGGAGAAACGTTTTAGGCCAATTGAAGGACAAAGCAATTGATAATAACGTGAGCAAACACGATACAATAGACAATAGACAAAAAGTGCAGGAGTAGGCCATTCGGCCCCTCGAGCCAGCACCACCATTCACTGATCATGCCACAATCAGTACCCCGTTCCTACCTTCTCCCCATATCCCTTGACTCTGCTATCTTTATCTAACTCTCTGGAAAGCATCCAGAGAATTGGCCTCCACAGCCTTCTGAGGCAGAGAATTCCACAGATTCACAACTCTGTGTGAAAATGTTTTTCATAATTTCCGTTCTAAATGGTCTACCCCATATTCTTAAACTGTGGCCCCTGGTTCTGAACTCCACCAACATCAGGGACACGTTTCCTGCCTCCAGCGTGTCCAATCCCATAATAATCTTAAATGTTTCAATAAGATGTCCTCTCATCCTACTAAATTCCAGTGTATACAAGCCCAGTCGCTCCATTCTTTCAACATTTGACAGTCCCGTCATCGCGGGAATTAACCTCGTGAACCTACGCTGCACTCTCTCAATAGCAAGAATTTCCTTCCTCAAATTTGGACACCGAAACTGCACACAATACACCAGGTGTGGTCTCACTAGAGCCCTGTACAACTGCAGAAGGACCTCTTTGCTCCTATGCTCAACTCCTCTTGTTATGAAGGCCAACATGCCAGTAGCTTTCTTCACTGCCTGCTGTACCTGCATGCTTACTCTCGGTGACTGATGAACAAGGACACCCGGATTGCGTTGTACTCCCCTTTCTCTAACATGGCATCATTCAGATAATAATCTGCCTTCCTGTTCTTGCCACCGAAGTGGATAACCTCACATTTATCCACATTAAACTGCATCTGCCATGCATCTGCCCACTCACCAACCTGTCCAAGTCACCCTGCATCCTCATAGCATCCTCCTCACAGTTCACACTGCCACCCAGCAAATATGCTAATGTTAGTCTTAATCCCTTCATCTAAATCATTAATGTATATTGTAAATAGCTGCGGTCCCATCACCGAGCCTTGCGGTACCCCACTAGTCACTGCCTGCCATTCTGAAAGTGGCACGTTAATCCCTACTCTTTGTTTCCTTTCTGCCATGTCAGTACCTTACCTCTAATACCATGTGCCCTAATTTTGCTCACTAATTTCCTATGCAGGACCTTATCAAAGGTTTTCTGAAAGTCCAGGTACACTGCATCCACTGGCCATTTGTCCATTTGTCCATTTCCCCTTGTCCATTTTCCTGGTTACATCCTCAAAACATTCTAGAAGATTAGTCAAGCATGATTCCCCCTTCGTAAATCTATCCTGACTCCGACCGATCCTGTTACCGCTATCGAAATGTGCCGCTATTTCATCTTTTATAAATGACTCCAGCATCTTTCCCACCACCGATGTGAGGCTAACTGGTCTATAATTCCGTTTTCTCTCCCCCTCCTTTCTTAAAAAAAGTGGGATAATATTATCTACGCTCCAATTCACAAGAACTGATCCTGAATCTATAGAACAGTGAAAGATGATCACCAATGCGTCCACGATTTCTGGAGCCACTTCCTTAAGTACCCTGGGATGCTGATCATCAGGCCCAGGGGATTCGTCAAAGGTAAAGAAGAAACAATGAAATGCAGATGCTGGTTTAACAAGGGAGACAAAATACTTTAATAATTCAGCGGGTTATCTTAACATATCCAACCTTTTCCATTCCAGGAAAACTTGGATAGGTGACGTTTTTCGGTTCAGGACCCTTCTTCAGACTGATGACGTTTTAGGTCGTGACGGATTCAACGGGATTATCTCCTGCACCCCACTTCCGTTTCTTGATCCCTCTAGCTCCACCACAGAGGACGGACTATGGACCGACGTCTACTGAACACCTACCGACACTCACAGTTATCTGAACCACACTTCCTTTCACCCTAGCTCTTGCAAAGACGATATCCCCTATTCGCAATTCCCCCAATCAACTCCCACGATGAGGCTTTTCAATCAAGGAATTCTGAGATGTCCTCTTTCTTTCGTAAAAGTAGTTCTCCCCTTCCGTGATAGACGAATCCCTGATCCACGTCACCTCTGTGGCCCGTAGCTCTGTTCTCTCTCCCTCACCCACCGGATGGAACACGGGTTCCTTGGTCCTCATTTTTCACCCCATCAGCCTCGGCTTGCAACATATCAGCCTCTGACATTTATGTTACATTCAAAGCGATCCTACGAATCACTACTAATCAGATCTTAACATATCCAACCGTTTCTGCTCTTTGCAGGGACCACTCCCTCTGAAGCTCTTTGGTTGAAGCAATAAAGTTAGAGATCGTGAGTTCTCTACCTTTCATTCCACCAGCCTCCGCATTAATCTCATTATCGTCTAACATTTCCGGCACCTCCGATGTGATCCCAACAGCAGTCATATTTTCCTATCTCCACCCGCTCTGCATTTTGCAGAGACCGCTCCATCTACAATGCCATGGTCCATTCATCTCTTCCCACCCAGACCACCTCCTCCCGGAAAACTTTCCCCTGTCCCCAGAAGAATGGTGGATGAAGTTTAATATAGAAATGCATGAGCATTTTGGGAGGTCAACCCAAAGTAGAATCTACACAGTGAATGACAGGGCTCTGGGGAGTGCCGCAGGGCAGAAAGATCTGGAAGTGCAGGTACATAGTCCATTGAAATTGGCGTCACAAGTAAATTGTATGGCCAAGAAGACTTTCAGCACATTGGCCAAGAAGGCTTTCAACATTCTGACCACATCGGTCAGAATATTGAGTATAGATGTTGGGAGGTCAGGTTACGGTTGTGTAAGACATTGCTGTGGGCACATTTAGAGTGTTTTCAAGTTTGGTCAGTCTGGTGCACGAAAGATGTTGTTGAGATGTAAAGGGTGCAGATAAGTTTTACGAGGATGTTGCCAGGTCTCCAGTTCTGAGCTATAGGGAGAAGTTGAGCAGGCTAGGATTTTGTTCCTTGGAGTGCAGGAGGACGACCGATGATCTTAAAGAGGTCTCCAAGATCAGCAGAGAAATAGATACGGTACTTTTTCCCAGAGTAGCGGAATTGACAACCAGAGGACATATGTTTAAGGTGAAGGGGAACGTTTTAATAACCTAAGGAGCGATGTATTTACACAAAGGGTAGTAGGTGTGGGGAACAAGCTGACAGGGGAGGTAGTGGCGGCAGGTACGGTCACAATGTTTAAGAAACATTTAGACAGGTACATGGGCAATATAGGTTTAGATAGATAAAGACCAAACGTAGGCAAGTGAGTCTAGTGTAGATCGGGCATGTTGGTCGGCGTGGACTAGTTGCTCCAAAGGGCCTGTTTCCACGCGATATGACTAGATGACTGTCCATCACTCTAACAATAGGAGATGCAACACCTGTCTCCATAACACCCTTGCCTCCATCCAGGGACATGGACCGTCCTTCCAGTGCGACTGAAGTTCATGTGCACCTCTTCCAACCTCATGTGCAACATCCGCTGTTCCAGACGAGGCCTCCTGTACATCCACTGAACTAAAGGTAGACTCTGCAAACATTTTGTCCCAGACGCTTGCGCTCGATCGTTAGGGCCTGTGGGAATTTCCAGTTGCTAACTATTTTAACTGCCCTTCCCATTCCCATACTGACCTTTCTATCCTGGGCCTCCTCCATTCCCAGAGTGAGGCCACACGTAAACTGAATTGAACAGCTCTCTTATTCCTTATAACACAATAGCAATAAACTTTGAATTCTCCAATTTTAGCTAACCTCAAACGACCCCGCCCCGTCTCCTTTCACCCCGTAAACCCCTTCTCACCCCCACCTCACCCCTGATCCCTGGCTGAACTTGCATCGACCCCTCTCCTCCCATCACTCTCTAGCTACTTTCTTACACAATTCGCTACTCATCAATTCCCTTGCTTCACATTTCACAACTCTCTAATAATTTTCTCCCCCCCCCCCCCCCCCCCCCACCCCCCCCCCCTCCTCCCTCCTCTGATCACCTCGGACCTGCCATACTTTCTCCTGCCACTCCACGTAAGCGACAGTGAAGCATCATTCCCAGACGAGCTCAATACGTT
Organism: Okamejei kenojei; assembly: GCA_035221665.1. Lineage (NCBI taxonomy): Eukaryota > Metazoa > Chordata > Chondrichthyes > Rajiformes > Rajidae > Okamejei > Okamejei kenojei. The sequence goes on from CM069147.1 coordinate 25,855,532, forward strand.
TTATGCACACTTTATTTGGGAATACACTGATGCAGCTTTCCGAGCCCCCGTAAGCCCAATGGTATCACAATCTCCGTCACACAGGCTGACGTCAGAAGATTCTTCAGGAGGGTGAACTCTCAGAAAGCATCTGGACCTGATAGGATACCTGGTCATGTTCTTGCAACCTTTAACTGGCTGAAAATGTTGTGCACATCATCAACCTTTGACCTACTTTAAAACGGCATCACAAATAGTGGTGCCCAAGAAAAGCAAGATGACATGCCTCAACGAGTACCGACCAGTGACAATTAACATCTGTAATGAGGAAGTTATTTGAGAGATTGATTATGACGTATATCAACTACTTCAACAAGAACCTGAACACGCTACCACTTGCCTTCCACCACAACAGGTCAACAGAGGATACAATCTTCCTGGCTCTCTACTCTGCAATGGACCACTTGGACAATAAAAAACACACACGTCAGGCAGTTGTGCATACACTGCAGCTTGGTGTTCAACACGAAAATGCCCTCCATAATGGATACCAATCTCACGGAACTGGGTCCATGTGCATCCCCCTAAAAATGGATCCTTGACTTCCTCATTATGGCAGCAACACTTCCTCCTAAAAAACCATCAGCACAGGAACACCTCAAGGCCGCGTTCTTAGGCCGCTGCTCTTCTCGCTCTATAATCATGAATGTGTAGTCCGACACAGTTCCAACTCGATTTGCAAGTACGCCACACCATCGTTGGTGGACGAATTACCAAAGACGAGTCAGAGAATAGAAGGGAGATCGCCCGACTCTCCAAATGGTGCCAGAACAACAACCTCGCCCTCAACATCAGTAAACCAATGAATGATTGTTCACTTTGGACGATGAAGGTTGAGGTTCCACAAACATATCTCCATCGACGTTGGTGGAGAGAAATAAAGCTCATCTCCAACCATGATAACATTCCCTGTTAATGGAACAAAACCGTACACATGATCTTTAGTTATGAAATGAGTTATATAGAGAGTTATATTCAGTTACATAAAAATAATGCCATGATTTTACTTTCAAATGGGAGACTTGTTGAGCATATCGCAGATCCCTCATTGAAATTGCCTTCTCATTGTGGAGGCTGTTTCAGTCTTTTCTGATCCCAGAGGTATTTGGGTGATTTGAATATCAGACAAATCACACCATTCTGTTCTTGTAGCTGTTTCCACATCACTTAAGTTTACCTAGGGAGCACTCTCCGCAGCCTCAGAGCGATTCCCAAATATGTAATTATATCTATTTCCCAATAGTTTGCTCCATGTGAAGAATTAAGTATACGTGTTAAGTGCGGCATGGTGGAGTGGCAGTAGAGTTTCTGCTTTACAGTACCAGAGGCCAGGGTTCGGTGTTTTTACGTTCTTCCTATGATCGCGTTGGTTTTGTCCGGGTGTACCGGTTTCATCCCGCACTCCAATAACCGCCAGGTTTGTAGATTAATTGGTTTCGGTAAAATTGTAAATTGTCCCTAGTGTGTATGATACTACTAGTGCACACGGGTCGGCACGGACTCGACTGGTCTGTTCCGTGCTGAATCTCTAATCTAAACTAAACTAACCTATGCTGCACAGCATGCACTCGCTTCCCCTTTTCACTGGCCATATATGTCATGAACAAACATGTGGATGAGAGCGAATTCCAAACATTTTTTTGTGGATGAGCACATGTAAAATCTGGGGTTTTGGCTTGCTAATGGCCAGAATATAAATATATTCCGTTTCAAATTTATAAACTCGGTTTATACTCTCTGGAATTTAGGAGATTGAGAGGGGATCTTATAGAAACTTACAAAATTCTTAAGGGGTTGGACAGGCTAGATGCAGGAAGATTGTTCCCGATGTTGGGGAAGTCCAGTACAAGGGGTCACAGCTTAAGGATAAGGGGGAAATCCTTTAAGACCGAGATGAGAAAGACTTTTTTCACACAGAGAGTGGTGAGTCTCTGGAACTCTCTGCCACAGAGGGTAGTTGAGGCCAGTTCAATGGCTATATTTAAGAGTGAGTTGGATGTGGCCCTTGTGGCTAAGGGGATCAGAGGGTATGGAGAGAAGGCAGGTACGGGATACTGAGTTGGATGATCAGCCATGATCATATTGAATGGCGGTGCAGGCTCGAAGGGCTGAATGGCTTACTCCTGCACCTAATTTCTATGTTTCTATGTTAAATGAAAACGTGCAGACTTGCTGAAAGGTGGGCAAATTTTATTTGTAAAAGAGATGAAGAACGGATGCTTCACTACCATCGCAAACAAGTGTTTTTTTCTGACCTAAACCATCACTGTAATGTGGTTACTGCTGCATTGTAAGTTATCGCTTAATCCTTACTCGCGTATCGATGCGTGCAAAGAAGCAGTTTCTCGCCTATCTTCAATATCACGCATTGGGTGATTACAACGTAATGGAAACACAATATGCGGTTTCTAATTGTAGCTGTTACAACATAAATCGTATGCTCGATTTTATAGGTCAATAGCATTGGCGCATTTGAAATGTATTCGCTCAGCCCACGGTGAAAATTGTAATTGCAAAATCCGTAATGATGTACATGAACATTTGAATCTGTTTAATGGGTGCGTTAGGTTTGTCCGAGGGAGTATGAACACTGAAGAAGTTGCTGTTATTATTTGAATACGAGATATAACTCAGCAACGCGTTTCTTAAACTTTCCAAATATGCAATGGCGTTTTGTTTTATCAGGTGTAAACCCAGAAACATGCGATAGCAAAAGTGGTCCACAAGAAACTGAAGATCCTGGTCCCAACCCGAAACGTCCATCATTTTCCTTCCACCGGTGTTGCCTGAAATGCCGTCCGCCAGAAGTGTGTCTCCCTTTTTTCGTGCAGCAAAATTGATGTCTGTTTTTGTTTTATATATGTTTAACAAAATATGTGTGTCCGTCCAAGATCACTACTGTCATCCCTATTATCCATTGAGCTTGAAATGACGGTAAATTTTCCTTTAGATATCGCTTTTCCTTGCATATCCATGTGCCCAACTAAAGGTTTCTTAAACACTATTATTACACTTTATCTGGCTTCACCACCACAACATCAGCGTTCCAGCTACCCACCGCCCACTCTGTAAAACAATTGCCCGAAAACATTTCCAATAAACTTTGCTCTTCTCACATAAACCCCTCTCGCCTGACATTTCCAACCCTTGAAATAGGTCCTCACTGTCTGCCCTATTTTTGCCTCTCATAATTTCATATACTTCTATTATATCTCCCCTCAACCTTTGACATTTCAGAGAAAACAATCCAAGTTTGCCCAACCTCTCCCTATAGCTAATTCCCTCTAACCCGGCAACATTCAGATAAAATAGACAAAGTGCTGGAGTAACTCAGCTGGTCTGTCAGCTTCTTTTCTTTAGACTGAGTTCTGACCCGAGATGTCACCCATCCTTTCTCTCCAGAGATGTTGCCTGACCCGTTGAGTTACTCCAGCACGTTTTGTCTATTTTAGGTTTAAATCAGCATGTGCAGTTTATTTCTAAGCATTAAGGTAGACCTCTTCTGTACCTTTTCCAATGCGTCCACATCCTTCCTGTAATGGGGTGACCATAGCTGCACACGTTATATCAAAACTCCATTCCTCTCTGAGAATCTATTCTTTATTTGTGCGACATTTTCTATTAGTAATGACATACTTTCGCTCTGTGTTGACCAGTTAAGGGGCAGTAGTGACTCCTCATCCGATAGGGTCTTTGGTTTGATTAGAGGTAAAGCGCGGAAACATGGTCTTCACCCACCGAGTCCGCAGCGATTCCGCACACTAACACGAACACACCAGGGACAATTTACAATTATACCAAGCCAATTAACCTACAAACTACAAACCTGGGAGGAAACCGGGGATCCCTGAGAAAACCCATACACAGGGAGAACGTACAACCTCAGTACAGACAGCACCCGTAGTCAGGATCGAACCCGGGTCCCTGGCGCTGTAACTGCTGCGCCAGCGTCCCGCCCTATTAATGTCAACCTCATAGATCAGTAGAACACTGAGTGAAATACGAACAGATCGATTTTACGTGACGGAAAACCACAAATCACAGTCATACAGGAAGAAAGCAAACCTTTCGGCCAAACTAATCCATGCGGACCAATATGTCCCATCTACGCTAGTCTCACCTGCCCGCGTTTGTCCTTTATCCCTCCAAACCATCCACATGTAAAAGTGTATTTTAAATGCATATAGTATCTGCCTCACTTACCCCTCAGATCACCATACACAATCCTTCCTCGAACATTAAGCCAGGTTATTAAACCCCAACCGTTTCAACAAAAGAAATATATTCGGTAATTAACTTATCGATGTCTATCATCACCTTACATGCTTCTATCAGGTCAACACTCTGGGAAAGCAAGCCAATACAATTACCCCCTTCAACCTCAACGGGCGGCATAGTGCCGGAGCGGGTATAGTTGCTGTCTCACAGCGCGAGAGATCCCAGTTCGACTACCTCCCATATTCCAAAGTCTCGGGGGTCTGCACATTTATTGCCCACTGTAAAAAAAAGCCTCGTATGTAGGGAGTGCTTGCGTTTTGGGATTGCATAGAACGAGTGTGGACTGCTGAACTATGGTCGGCGTGGACTCGGTGGGCCAAATGGGCCTGTAAAACTAAAACTAAATCTGTGTGCAGACATTATTCCAGTGACCTTTCCAGGATCAATCAATTTCAGTCTTCAGTGGTTACTCCCATAACACCAGGACTGTGAATGTTACCAGGAAAATGCACACTATTCAGTTCCAAATGAAGATCCACGGAGTGGGAACCAACATTTGCCTTAAACAGCAAATCTTGGAGAAAGCGGCAGATCTTTAAAGAATATTTGTTGTCTGCTGAGAGGGAGTAGCAGGGGAGCCGAGGGAGAATAAAGTGAACAAGACAAAAACAAATCCTCATCAGTGCTCTATCGAGAGTTTTTGCCGCCGAAACAGCTGCCGGGGCACCTTGCATTAGCGATTCCAAGGCAGAGGAGTCGATAACTGAACTCCTCCCATTCTGAATCAATAATGTGTAGAGATGTAAGAAATCAGAAAATAATGATCAAGAGCATTTTATGGCTATCTTCACCTTGAAGAATGTCGTTTCTTATTTTCCCCTCTCGCTTGTGCCGTCTACCACAAGACCAGTCCTCCGTCACCTTTGCTATGCCTCCCCTTATATTCCTTCAGCGTGAAACATTCAGAGAGTGTCCTGATGGTGAGTCATCGACAAGCATCACACCCTTCGCGCCCAATCAGGAGGTTGGTTTATATTCAACTGACATTTCCTGCTAAGATAAGTCACTTGGGCACAAATCCATTTTCCTCTGCAACTCACCTCCTTCAGTGGTTTAACTGCAGCAAGTTGGACGCGCAACACGAGAGCACGTCGTATCACAAACAAGACCTAACCTTTAGGAAACTGCGATCTCCAACGAAACAACGTAGGTTTCTGGATAGACCAGATTATGTTCTACGCCTGAAGAAGGGTCTCGATCCGAAACGTCGCCTATCTCCTTCGCTGCTTAGATGCTGATGCACCCGCTGAGTTTCTCCAGCCTTTTGTGCACCCTTCTGTTCTACAATGTTAATCTATTTGTACCTTTGCGCGCTGTGGGTTTTTTATGAAGGTAATCTTCCTCATTCTTCAGCGTCGCGCTGTCCTGTAGATCACCCATGTATCTACATACGATTAAACTATTTATTGTGTCTAAATTATATTTCATCGCAATATTTGTTTCTGTTTGGCAGTGGCTCCATCGACAATATCCCAGATCCCTAAAGCTAGCACGGTGATGATGGGAACAGATATCACCTTCGAATGCGTTACCAGTGAGATTCCGAACAAAGCAAGTCTGACTGTAAATTGGTGGAAACTTGGTGATGAAGGACTATTACAACCAAGTTCCCATGGCAGAAAACGGGTTATACAGTTGGAAAACGATAGGAGTTTGCTCAAAATCCTTGATGTCCGTGTCGCCGATTCTGGGATATACTACTGTAGTGTAGTTCAGCAACAAAAGGAGATTGTGAAAGGAACCGGATCCAGGCTTCGGGTGCATGGTGAGAGGACTGCAGTGCGGTTATGTCAAAGGGGCAGAATTAGTTAATTCCGCCCATCGAATGTACTCCGTTTCGGGGTTCCTGTTGAGCAACAGCTACTCCATAAAAAGTCAATGGGCCAGGTCAAGCTATCTTTAAATAATGCCAATAATAATGTCAACAGTAGTCTCTCTGTACTACATACAACATTTGAATAAGGAAAATGTTGCTATTTCTACAAGTATATTTGTAACGTCTGTCTGCCGTTGGTTGCTTAGATCATTCAGTTAGTGAACGGTAGATGATTAGAACGCCTGGATATATATTTGTTGGTATATATATAAGTGTGCGATTCATGTAGCACAAGAGGAATCTGAAGGCCAACGCGTGGAGTTCGGTAGCAATATGCGTTGTGATAATCTGGCAAATAAAGTATCCCATAAATCTATGGGAAGATTGCTTGTATTCCTCAAGGGCAAAGGTGAAAGGGTAATGGCTCAACGAAGCAAACCCCTGGGCAGGATACAACAGCATGTAAGCAGTCTTGGCCATCACACCAGTGCCAGAATAAATAGGTCTTAGAGGAAATGATAGGCACATTTGTCGGAAAGACATCTGGATTCCGAAGCTTATATCGAGGAGACATCGCTGAAACTTGGAATTTAGAAGATAGGAACATCACTTACTGAGAATTGTTTAATGCTACATCGAATAGTAATTCGTAGAATAATACTAACTACCAGCGAACAGAAAAGCGGAATGAGTCGCTGTTGAAGTGCTATTCTCTGTGCAGACTTAATCAGGCTAATAACCCGGTCGACTTGGTTTGATTTGAACAATGTAACATTAAAATCATCCAAATTATAGGCGAATTGTAGCTTGTTGATTAAAAAAAATGTTGCTTACAAATAACCGTTGGATTTGCTGGGGAGCCCGTCAGCATTCATCTGTCCAGTCTAATTGGAAGGACTAGATTCTAAACTGGGCTGAAATGATAATTCAGATAATCATTTTATTCTTTCTCGCACCCCACAGCTTCTCCAGAACCTGTCAGCCTTTTCCCCAAAGCGCCGGAAACAAACTCGTCCAATCTCGTCCTTGTGTGCAAGACAGGAGAGTTTTACCCGGAGTCTCTCACCTTCACTTGGTATAAAAATGACACCAACGTTGAGACTGGTATCAGCGCAAGTAAAATCCTGAACTCAAACGGAACTTATGCAGCGTCCAGCAGCTTGGAAACATTGCAGCCGCCTGGGAGTGGCGCTTTTTATACCTGTCTGGTAACCCACCTCACACTTCAGAGTCCAGCTATGGCTATTTACGTTGATGCCAGTTTTAATCCGGGTAAGATGCTGGCGATGTTTCATGTGCTGACAATAGAGGCCGCAATAAACAGATTCATATTATTTTCATTCCTATTGCTATGGGCATGTGAATTTTGTAGAATATCCACCAAAGATAGTCGTTCTGCACCTGTTTCCAAAAAGAAGATAAATGCCAATAAAAGCAATGACAAATATGAATTACGTAAAAAGGTCATCATCAATTCTATGATGCCGCACAGTGTGTTGTTGGTAGAGCTTCTGCCTCCCATTTACAATCTGAAGAAAGGTCTTGACCCGAAGCGAACCCATTCCTTCTCTCCAGAGATGTCGCCTGCCCCGCTGAGTTACTCCAGCATGTTTGTGCCTCCCAGCTACAGTAGCCCGGGTTGAGTCGGCATGACCAAATTAATCCACTGTGGAATTTGCGTTTTCCCTATAAATGCACGGGTTTGTTCTTAGAACTCCCGTGCCCTCCGTGTCCCAAAGATGTGCCCGTTGGACGGTTAATTTCTCTGCAAATGTCTCCTGGTCTATAGGTTTGTATTGTAACCGGAAACAGGGGGAGTTAACGACAACATGGAGAGAGCAAACTGGGTCTGGTGGGAATGGGTGCATGGTGACGGATCCGGACAAGATGAGCCGTAGGGTCAATTTCTGAACTGATTCACTCTATTAACTAGTTGGCCTGAAAAAGAGAGAGGCAAATACATTTCAATCAATTTCTTCCTTCAATGAACTGACTACGGATTTTGGTCAGATCTTAAATTTTTTGTTATTTATTGAGAGATATGGTCAGAAATTTGTTTATATATTTTGTAAATCAAAAACTTCATTACCGTTGTTGACTCAAAGAAATTATAAAGATAATTGCTTGTTCCCATAATGAGCTCGAGCTGTATAGTTCCAGCGAAATAAATATGAATAAAGTGAAACAATATCCATACATGTAATATTTTAAATTGCGAAGGATAACAGTCTGCGTCCATGACTTTGTTGTGCATACGCGGAAAGTGCACAATACACCACAAAAAATAGGCTTATCAAATTTGCTGCATAATTTTGTGGTACAACATAAATGATAATTATTCCAAAGATGATTAATGCTGATGATTATTCTCGTAGCCAAAGAAAATACACATCTGTTCCTCTTGGTTTTTGGATGTACATTGAGCGTATGCGTTTGCCTTGCCATCATAGTTCTCAGGTGGAGAAAATGTCAATTCCGTAAACAGGAAGGTAAGGAAGATTCAGTGTAATTTCCTTCGGGTTCATTTAAAGAATAGAGGGAAATAGCGGGCGGCACGGAGGCACAGCTTTAGAGTTGCTGCTGTACAGTGCCAGAGACCCGGGTACGATCTTGACTACGGGTTTTGTCTGTACGGAGTTTGTACATTCTCCTCGTGACGTGCGTGCATTTACTCCGGGATCTCCGGTTTCCTCCCACACTCCAAAGACGTACAGGTCTGTAGGCTAATCGGCTTAGTATAATCATAATTTGTCCCTGGTGTGTGTAGGATAGTGTTAGTGTGCAGGAATCTGTTTCTGCACTGTATTTCTAATTTAAATTAAACTAAGTTAGTGAAAAACGAAGGCCAACGTTATATCCGTCATAATGACTCAATTAACCGATTAGTGGATACCCACGTATACAGTATTTAATATTGTTTTGTTGATTACAATTGTTAAACTAAGTCGGGGTAAATTCAACTTTTACAGATGTCATGTTTCTTTTATTTTAAACCCACGACTCCCAAGGGGTTACGGTAGTAGATATTTCGCAGTATATGTTCACAATCGTATTATGGCGATAACGTAGTTTAAGAACGCTCTTCAAATGCCTTCCCTCCATGGATTTTACGTCACAACTGCTTCCGAGGACAGTTGGCTGCAACTGTTGTCCTCTTTCTACTGAACTCTTGCACATTGGATTGGAAGATTGGATTGGATACATATAAATGACCTGGATATAAATGCAGATTGGGTTGTTGAGTAGGTTTATTGACGACACCAACACTGAAGGAAATGCTGACAGTGAGAAAAGCAGTCAGATGATAGAGCAGGATATGGGCCAGTTACAAAAATGGGCGAAGAAATGACAGATGGGGAATAACCAGTGCAAAAATAAAATGTTGTACTTCGGGGGTTGAATGTAAGAGGGAAGGATATAGTTTATGATGTGCAGAGGTATCTTAGAGTCCAGCTTCATTGCTCACTGAACGTAGCAACACAAGTAGATAGGGTGGTAAATAAGGCGAATAGTATGCTTACCTTCAGTATTAGCGGCGTTTAATATAAGAGTCAATAGTCATTATGCAGCTACATAGGACTTTGGTGATGCCGTATTTTAGTATCACATGTTGATGGGAAATGTTCGTAGTTACGAGTTCAAATATGGGCCCGTGTTTCGATTTCTGCTATAATTTCATGTCTTCTTCTCAACTTCAGGTAGCACTCAACTGCTTGAAAAGCCAAATTATATCTGGGGAGTGGGCTTTTAATGGCGATGTGCGGGCAAGGTTTTTACGCAGAGAGTAGTGGGGGCCTGGAACACATTGGCAAATGTCCTGGCAACATCTTCGTAAATATCTCTGCACCCTATCCAACTGCAATAATCATTTTTAAACTAATTAAATACCATATGAAGGAAATGTATGCCCATGCGAAAACATGAACTGCTTCAAAATCTATACAATTCTTTAGAAACTCATCAGATGCTTACGAACAAGACCTGATTCTGCGATTCTGTCCGCCCAATACTTGTCACAGTTATTCCAAATCTAATGTCAACAGGCTAACGCCAAATTGTTTCAACATTACCCTGGTCACGTTTTAACGCCTTTGAATACAACAAAACCAGGACAAGCATTTCCCTTCCAACATTCTTCAATATAATCTTTCGTAACGATTTTAGCGATCATTTGAACGATTGAATTATGTGAAACAAACACGGAGACAAATGCGGTTTTCTCCAGAACAGCGAGTGGAATATTCCTTTTGCGAACCATTTGGGCGACTGTACACGGTTGTGAACTAACTACAAAATCCATTGATTTTATAGATCATGAAGGAGGTGATTGAATATACGCCACACCATCGTAAATGGCACAGGCTTTATCAAAAGATAAGAACGAAAGGCTGTGAATAATCTGTTGATATCCACTTGAAACAAGGAACAATGAACGATGAATTCCAAATAATGTAGCAGGACAAATAAATAATTGGATGAGCTGGAGACTACATTAACCTGAACTAGACGAACTGCCATCTGTTAATAAAAATGTCAATGTGGCATTCTGACAACTTCAAATTAAAGCGGATTATTATTTATTGCGCATTGCACACGCGCGTGTGTGTGTAGCTCTGTGTGTGTGTGCTCGCTTGTGTGTGCGTGTGTGTTTGAGTGTATGTACGTGTGTGTGTGTTTGTGTGCGTGTATGTGTGTGTTTGTGCGTGTGCGTGTGCGTGTGTGTGCGTGCGTGTGTATTTGTGTGCGTGTGTGTGCGTGCGCGTGTGTATACGTGCGTGTGTATACGTGTGTGTATGTGCGTGTGTGTGTTTATGTGCATGTGTTTGTGTGTTTGTGTGTGTGTGTGTGTGTGTGCGAGCGTGTGTGTGTGTGTGTGTGTGTGTGTGTGTGTGTGCGTGTGTGCGTGTGTGTGTGTGTGTGTGTGTGCGTGTGCGTGTGTGTGCGTGTGCGTGTGTGTGCGTATCTGTGAGCGCACGTCTGTTTAGGTGGTTTGGGTTTCCATGAGCATGGGTTTGTTAGAGTGTTTATGCCCGTTTTTCCCTCAAGGTGTGAGCGTGCTGAGCTTGCGCCTTTGCGTGTATTTGTTCAGTACTGCAAGTCTGGTCTGAAAGCTTGCAGCTAAATGTTATTTGACAAATCATTAATTAATTAATATAATATAGTTTAAAGGTCATCAACTTAATTAGTATTGTGGAATTATAAAACATTTCGGAATATGACGGTATACACTAGCTATTTTAAATACCAATTACTTGTTTAGATGCCGAACGCATGAAAGGCAACGGACAAGATGGAATACAGTGATAAATTAACAAGCAATATTGAAGCCTTGCCTAAACCATGATATTTCTGGTTCTCTTGTAAACATGACGCAGAACCGTTGAAAAGCATGAACGTTTAGCAGAATATTTCTGTAACTAAGAAGGCGGGAAAGCCATGTGTAGCTGAATTATCATGAGAATAAGAGTACCGGTATTGATTTGTTTTACCTGTTAGAGTACGCCACTGTGCAGATATGCCGAATCTGACTGCTGTTGGGACTTGCACAAGAAAGTAGTGCACAAACATTTTTACCGGTAAATATTTTAGAAGATGTGTTGCTGGCAGATGTTCAAATAAGAAATATTAGCTGAAGAAGAAATATGGGAATATTCAGTCCATCTGTGAAGGAATATAGTTCGAAATAAGGGTTTGTTGGGCAGATGAATCTTGACTAAGAGAATAATTTTGTCGTCGACGTGAAACACTGATGTAAAACAATAAATGTCATGTTTCTCCCCGAAATGGTGTCTGTACTGGACGTCTCGCCCATTCCTCTCTCAGATTTCGGTTACTCTCTAGAACACAGACGGCATCCTAAGACACTGACAACTCCCTGGCGCACACCACCTCCTTCCATCTGAAACTCATTCAATTTAACTCGTCTGCTAAAGAAAATTCATAATTCCTCTTGTCTTCTCCGGTCATTTTACATTTAGGTTTGGGTTTATTATTGTCACAGGTACAATGAAAAACATGGTCGTGCATGCTATCCAAGCCTATCAGATATATCATACATAGATGCAATATGTTCAAATTCAAGTACAATAGATAAAGCAACGGGGAAATACACATAGTATTCTCATTTCTAAGCATTGCAGCGCATAAACTCCTTTGGCAAAGTTCAATGTCCACAATGGGGTGTGTGTTGGTAGTGGTGAATCGTAGTGGTGTTGTTGTGCACCACGTATTGGTGACTCGAATGTAGCTTATGCAAGGAGCGTTCAGATGCCTGATAACGAAGAGGAATATATTTCTCCTGAGTCAGGTGGTTTCCGCTTTGAAACTTCTGTGCCTTCTGCCGATAGTACCTTCTGACAATAGTATCGTCAGCAAACGTGAAGACGTAATTTGAGCCGAATTTAGCTATACAGTCGTGAGTATAAAGGAAGTATAGTAGGGGACTGAGGACGCAATTTTTTTGCGAGCCACCAGTGTTGATTGTTATTGTGGAGGAGATGCTGTCACATACCGTCACTAATTTCTGTTTGTGGGTCAGAACATCGATGACCCAATGGTTGAGGGGGAAGCTGATTCCTCACTCCATCCGATGCCTCCAATTTAAAAATCTCCTACCCGTGTTTGCATGTTCCACAGGACAGCTTAGTTTATATTCGGTGTCACCTCCTCTGGTATCTTTGCTTGTGTCCCTCTCCCCTCGGCCGCCCACCTTCGTCTCTAGGGGGTGCCACCCGCAGCCGACCTCGAGAGACATGTTTTCATGCTGTAATTCTAAACTACATCGCCCTTGCGGTAACATGTGAGGGGCAGTAGCTATTTATGGTTATGATTCCAGGGATGAGGGACGCTGTGGATGTGGATAGATTGTGGAAGCTGAAAGAAGTTTCCCATAGAATTGAAAAGATACCTTGGGGATTTGATCTTGGGTATGAAATCACGAGCACAGTAGAGTGAAAGTGGAGCGAGGGAAACAGTTTCTAGAAAATAATAACCATGGGACATAGAATGAAGGTGATGGGCAAAAACAAAACAAAACAAATCAAAAATGGAAGTTAGACAAAAATGCTGGAGAAACTGAGCGGGTGGAGACAGATTTCATGGACTATCAGCTGTTTTCCTGGTGTCACCCTGAAGATTAAATTAACATCAACATTAGACATACATAACGTCTTAAATCTTTACCTTCTTACCTTCTTGTTTACGGAATTTCCAAGGAACGAAATGGCTGGAGATCTGAAAAAACATGGAACTTGCTTGAAACTGCATGGCTCGAAAGAACTGGAGCGTGGACTTTGAAATTGGCGCCAAAACAAGGCGCCTCTTGCAAACGGGCTCAGTATATTTCTGTACATTTGCTAATCGGGGGTCCGGGGTGTTGCAATGCTCTACTGGATTTCACTGTGTTGGCATTTCGCTCATGTGTCAATAAAATCACCATTGAACCATTCACCATTTAACCATTTGGCCCAGACCACGCCGACCTTCGGCCAACCATTCATTTTCTAAATACCTACGCAAGGGGAACTCTAGAGGTCAACTAATATACAAATCGGCACGTACTTGGGATGTGGGAGACAAAACAACTGGAGCGCATGGAGGAAACGTGCAATCTCCGCCCAGGGCATACCTGGCCAGGATTGTACCATGGCCATTGGCGATGTGAGACAGCAGCTCTACCATGTTTTATCAGTACATAGGTAGTCCATATGTACTGAAACAGAGCAATGAAATTCTGACGTGCGGCAGCATAAAAGGTTTGTAAACACAGTACTCAATGGATAATATAATAAACAAAAAAAGGATTGAACAGGGTTTCTGGCATTGTGGAGCAGCAGCTCTACAACTGCACGGGGAGTTCAATCAATCAATCCATCAAGTTTTATTCGTCACTTGCACATAAGTTGCAGCGGTACAATAAAAAAAGAACACACAATACACAATAAATAAAATTACAGGAACATCCACCACAGCATTCATCACTGTGGTGGAAGGCACAACATTTGGCCAGTCCTCCTCCATTTTCCCCCGTGGTCGGGACGTCAACCCTCCGCAGTCGCCGCTGCGGGCATCCAGATATACAGACAGGGTAAGTCCAGGTAAGTCCTGATAAGGTAAGTCCTGAATCGATGCCTCCCCACCGGAGGTCGTGGCTTCAAGATGGTGTAGGCCGCAGGCCGGCGGTCGAAGAATTAAAGTCAGACGAGAAAATCAAGAAATCAAACAGTTCACAGAAAAGTTTGATCTTCCGTCCTCCTTGTCAGGAGTACCAATCATTCTGACAAACAATTGGAGAAATATTGGCACTTCCTTGTGGGAATACGGTTCCGTGCATCATAGAAACATAGAAACATAGAAATTAGGTGCAGGAGTAGGCCAATCGGCCCTTCGTGCCTGCACCGCCATTCAATATGATCATGGCTGATCATTCAACTCAGTATCCTGTACCTGCCTTCTCTCCATACCCCCTGATCCCTTGAGCCACGGGCCACATCTAACTCCGTCTTAAATATAGCCAATGAACTGGCCTCAACTACCTTCTGTGGCAGAGAATTCCAGAGACTCACCACTCTGTATGAAAAATGTTTTTCTCATCTCGGTCCTAAAAGACTTCCCCCTTATCCTTAAACCGTGACCCCTTGTTCTGGACTTCCCCAACATCGGGAACAATCTTCCTGCATCTAGCCTGTCCAACCCCTTAAGAGTGTTGTAAGTTAACCATATAACCATATAACAATTACAGCACGGAAACAGGCCCTCTCGGCCCTTCCAGTCTGTGCCGACCATTTGTTTTCCCCTAGTCCCATCTACCTGCACTCAGACCATACCCCTCCATTCCCTTCACGTCCATATACCTATCCACTTTACTCTTAAATGTTAAAATCGATCCTGCCTCCACCACTTCTGCTGGAAGCTCATTCCACACAGCCACCACCCTCTGAGTAAAGAAGTTCCCCCTCACGTTACCCCGAAACTTCTGTCCCTTAATTCTCATGTCATGCCCTCTTGTTTGAATCTTCCCTACCCTCAATGGGAAAAACGTATCCACGTCAACTCTGTCTATCCCTTTCATCATTTTAAAGACCTCAATCAAGTCCCCCCTTAACCTTCTGCGTTTCTATAAGATCCCCCCTCAATCTTCTAAATTCTAGCGAGTACAAGCTGATTTGTACTTTAATCTCAAGTTTACTTTTAAATTTCTGTTAGCACTCAGCTGCTTAAAAAAATATTTATAGGGGAAATGTTAGTGGAGACGTGCGGGGCACGTATTTACACAGAGAGTGCTGGGGGCCTGGACTGCACCTGCCAAGGGAGGTGGTGGAGGCAGATACCATCATGGCATTTAAGATGTTTCTGGATAGGCAATAGAGCGATATTGATTATGTCCAGGCAGCTGCCCAGGTTAAATTGACATAATATTAGGCACAAACATAGTGGTCCGAGGGGGGCGTTTTTTCTGCTGTGCTCTTCTATGTCCAATGTTTTCTGCTGACCAAACATTTTGTTGAGAATGTTTTTATTGTGATTGGCAGTTTTGGGGAGATGCAGCGAGACCTGGGTGCCATGGTACACCAGTCATTGAAAGTAGGCATGCAGGTGTAGCAGGCTGTGAAGAAAGCGAATGGTATGTTAGCTTTCATAGCAAAAGGATTTGAGTTTCGCAGCAGGGAGGTTCTACTTCAGTTGTATAGGGTCTTGGTGAGACCACACCTGGAGTATTGCGTACAGTTCTGGTCTCCAAATCTGAGGAAGATCATTATTGCCATAGAGGGAGTGCTGATAATGTTCACCAGACTGATTCCTGGGATGTCAGGACTGTCTTATGAAGAAAGACTGGGTAGACTCGGTTTATACTCTCTAGAATTTAGGAGATTGAGAGGGGATCTTATATAAACTTACAAAATTCTTAAGGGGTTGGACAGGCTAGATGCAGGAAGATTGTTCCCGATGTTGGGGAGGTCCAGGACAAGGGGTCACAGCTTAAGGATAAGGGGGAAATCCTTTAAGACCGAGCTGAGAAAGACTTTTTTCACACAGAGTGGTGAATCTCTGGAACTCTCTGCCACAGAGGGTAGTTGAGGCCAGTTCATTGGCTATATTTAAGAAGGAGTTAGATGTGGCCCTTGTGGCTAAGGGGATCAGAGGGTATGGAGAGAAGGCGGGTACGGGATACTGAGTTGTATGATCAGCCATGATCATATTGAATGGCGGTGCAGGCTCGAAGGGCCGAATGGCCTACTCCTGCACCTAATTTCTATGTTTGTTAGCTTGTGTAGGAAGTTGCTGATTGCTTGATGGCATCACACCAGTAATAGATTCCTGTCAATTCACGCCGAAAGGCATTGCAAATTAAAAGTTCTCGCTTCACAAGACCGCCCGATCCTTATGGGAGCTTACTTGGGCGAGAAATCTAATCATAAAACTTATTAACTTTATTCGATGTCATTTCTGGGTTTTTTTAAAGAAGATCTTGTGACGAGGTGTGAAAGGAATCTTTTTCATGCTGTGAAACAACATGGATTTCAGAGGATTACACAAAAAGCTGGAGAAACTCAGCGGGTGCAGCAGCATCTAAGGAGCGAAGGAGATAGGCGACGTTTCGGGTCGAGACCCTTCTTCAGACTGGTCAGGGATCAGGGAAACGAGAGATATAGACGGTGATGTGGAGAGATAAAGAACAATGAATGAAAGATATGCAAAAAAGTATCGATGATAAAGGGAACAAGCCATTGTAAGCTGTTTGTGGTGTGAAAATGAGAAGCTGGTGCGACTAGGGTGGGGGGGGGGGGGGGGAGAGATAGAGATAGAGGGAATGCCAGGGCCCGAGGGCTGAGGGAGAGGTGGGAAGGGGAGGAGACAGCAGGGGTAACAGAATTGAGAAAATTCTGGATTTCAGAGGAAATGTATTTAACATGGCGGCGAGCACACACAATACGTGACATTTCATCGCCACCTACTGGTCATATAGTGTTCGATAGTTGACCGCACAGTAATCATTAACCTTTACGAGTCAATTACTCAATCCCGGCTTAAATCTCCCCGCAACCCACTAAGAAAACATCCCATTGGCTTCTGCAGTCTATCGGCAGAACTAAAATCCATCATCCTTGGAATCATTTAGGTAAACCTCTTCCCCACTTTACACGTTCCCTGTACAGCGGCCAGAAATGGCCGTTATAATTCTGAAATTATAGTGTCTTATAAACGTTTATTCGGGGGAAAGTCCCGTATCTTCCATGACTTGTTCGTGTTCCGGACACCGTACATTTTGTTCTCATTTAAAATCGCATCTCCATTGCTGTTGTGTTCGTCCAGTTTTAGATGTACAATCCAAAAAAATATTTAATGGAAACTGTCCAGCCACCCAGGTAAACTGGTGGAAAACGTGCGTGTGAACTAACTGAGGTCTGGTCAAAATGATGCTAAACTTTATATTTAACCTCCCGTTTGTATCTAACCGCAGTTACTGTTAAACTGTCAAACTCCATTCATCAGCTGTTATAGGAATCGGTTTACTCTTTAATATATATCGAAATATTTCATTTGTTTATACTAGAATTGGGCACCCTTTTTTCAAAAAGCTCTTTTCATCTGCTGCGTGCAGATCTCCGATGGTTTTGAGACCAGAACAGAAAGGTCTATACGGAAATTCGGAGGGAGGGGATGGGGGATAAAATGTTTAGCGGGGGGAGCCATTAGGCACAGGCGCACTGGGCGCAAGTGTTGGGCGAAGAGGTCGCCTTGTCGACGTTCAGACTCGCCGATGCATAGAAGGCCACCGGGAGCAATGAATGCAATAGATGAAGTTAGAGAAGCTGCCTATGAATCTGCATGAAAAAGGCTTCCATCCCGAAACGTTGCTTATCTATGTCCTCCAGAAATGATACCTGACACGCGGAGTTACTCCAGCACTTTGTACGTGTCTGTACTTAACTTTAACATTTTGAAATCTCATTATCTTTAACCGTGCTCCTGTTATTTACAAAATCATTCTCCCATTTGTCTGACCAACGAGTGCAATAAAGGGCTTCTGTTAGTTTGTGTTCCGTTTTATTGCCCACAACAGGGTTTAAAAACCGCAATATTTAGTTTAACTTCTGCTAGCTATGTCTTGGAAGCTAAACACATTCAAAATCTATTTACTGCTTCTCCTTAGTTCCATTCACAGTGTTGGCCTCTTTTCCCATCATGCTTCCCCAGTAAGATCTGGGGTTAACATATTTCAAGCTTGCCAATCTCCCATAATTTACCACATCAAAGCCCCTTCACAGCTCTTGGCCATGCCCGCAAGCCATATCAATTAATACCATCTAATAAACCGGTTGGAAATAATTGCTGCCTAATTGACCCTTTCTGCGTGCTTGATTAATATCAAGCTCTTCAACATTATACTAAAATTTTAAAAAAAGACAATTACAATCAATAACTGTGCAAATATCAATACCACACTTCCAGGCCCTTTCCCATTGTTCATTTTTTTTAAATCTTCTGTATTTCTCGGCTGTGTTTCCGAATAGCCTTGGAGTTCTGGATCATCTCACCCTCCTTCATTAGTGCCCACCTGTCAACATGGAGGGGTGGTGATGGTGGTAGTTTGCTTGCAATAAATCTCCTTAATGTCTCATCTGAGTTGTTTCACAGCAAAACAATGTTTACTATTATCAAATGTTCAGCCAATGTTATTATTAATTCCTTGTCTCCAATGGTGATTTGTTTTGTGGGACCCAGGATTATGATATTATGACGAGGTAGAGTACATACCCAGCCATTCTTATCATACCATTTAATGCAGATAGTGACGTATGCTCCCTGCGATACAGCAACACTCACAAAGGCATTCGTTTTTCCATCATTTACAACCTTACAATTATTATAAAGTGTAAATGCACAATTAGACTATCAAACTTATTACTCCATACCTATTATGGGCTGGCCTGCATGACATCTATCCCACTTGATGCTTCTTTGCTCTTCAACTGTGACCTCCTGGTTCTGGACTCCACCAACATGGGGAACATTTTTCCTGCTTCTAGCATGTCCAATACAATGTTATGTTTTAATATGATCCCTTCTCATCCTTCTAAATTCCAGTGAACAAAAGCCCAGTCAATTCATTCTTTCAACACATGTCCATCCGCCATCCCGGGAATTAACCTGGTGAACCAACGCTATACTACCTCAATAGCAAGAATGTCCTTCCTCAAATTAGGAGACCAAAACTGCTCACAATATTCCAGGTGCCGTGTCACCAGCGCTCTGTACAACTGCAGTAGGACCTCCTTACTCTATCAACTCAAAACCTCTCGCTATGAAGGCCAATCCATTAGCTTTCTTCACTGCCTGCCTTTCCTGCATGCTTACTTTCAGTGACTTGATATACAAGGACACTTGGGTCTCGTTGCACCTACCCTTTTGCTAATCTGACACCTTTTAATAATAAAAATTCCTTCTTGTTCTTGTCACCAAAGTGGATAACCTCACATTTATCCATATTGTACTGCATCTGCCCACTCACCCAACATATCCACGTCACTGTGCAGCCTCATAGCATCCTCCTCGCTGCCACCCAGTTTTGTCTTCCGCAAACTAATAGATGTTACATTTAATTCCTTCATCTAAATTGTTAAAATAGATTATAAATAACTGGGGTCCCAGCACTGAGCCTTGTGTCACCCCACTAGTCACTGCCTGTCAATCTGAAAAGGACCCGTTAAGTCCTACTCTTTGCTTACCAGTCAGCCAACCAGTTCTCTATGCATGTCAATACCCTACCCCTAATACGGCGTGCTCTAATTTTGCACACTAATCTCTTGTGTGGGACCTTGTCAAAGGCTTTTTGAAAGTCCAGATACACCACATCCACGGGCTCTCCCTTATCCATTCTACTTGTTATGTCCTCAAAAAATCCAGAAAATTAGGCAAGCATGATTTTGCCTTCATAAATCCATGCTGACTTTGACCGATCCTGTCACTGCTTTCTAAATGCGCTGCTATTACATCTTTAATAATCAATTCAAGCATCTTCCCCACTACACAGACCCATTGTCTCTGCCTGTTCATGCCCCACCGAACACTTTCCACATAACTTGACTCCATCCTATCCCCCTTGGTTAAATCCCTCCCCACCTACGTTCAAGCCACCTCAGACACTCTCCGTCATCTCCGCGCATTCCATTCTCCAGGCCCCCATCCTCTCATCTTCACCATGGATGTTCAGTCACTCTACTCCTCCATCCCCCACCAGGATGGTCTCAAAGTCCTCCAATTCTTCCTTGACCAGAGGAGCAACACATACCCGTCCACTGACACCCTCCTCTGCCTAGCAGAGTTGGTCCTTACCGTCAATAACTTCTCTTTTGACTCCTCCCATTTCCTCCAAATACAAGGCGTAGCTATGGGCACATGCACGGGCCCCAGCTACGCCTGCCTCTTTGTCGGGTACGTCGAACAATCCTTGTTCTCGGCATACCAGGGCCCCATCCCCGACCTCTACCTCCGTTACATCGACGACTGCTTTGGTGTCACCTCCTGCACCCACACACAACTGACTGACTTCATCCATTTCACCAACAACTTCCATCCGGCACTCAAATACACCTGGACCATTTCCGACACTTCACCATCTCCATTGCAGGGGATACACTCCTGACCGACATCCACTACAAACCCACTGACTCCCACGGCTACCTGGACTACTCTTCCTCCCACCCTGCTTCCTGTTAGGACTCCATCCCCTATTCCCAATCCCTCCGTCTACGCCGCATCTGTTCCCAGGATGAGGTGTTCCACACCAGGTCATCACAAATGTCCTCATACTTCAGAGAACGGGGATTCCCCTCCCCCATAGATGAGGTTCACACCAGGGTCTCCTCCATACCCCGCAACACTGCCCTCTCTCCGCATTCCCCCACTCGCAACAAGGGCAGAGTCCCCCGGTCCTCACATTTCACCCCACCAGCCGGCACATACAACGCATAGTCCTCCGCCAGTTTCGCCACCTCCAACGTGACCCCACCACTCACCACATCTTCCCATATGCCCCCGTCTGCCTTTCGCAAAGATCCGCTCCCTCCGCAACTCCCTTGCCAATTCTTCCCTTCCCTCCCGCTCCACCCCTTCCCCGGGCACTTTCCCTTGCAACCGCAAGAGATGCTACACTTGTCCCTTCACCTCCCCCCTCCACTCCTTTCAGGGACCCAAGCAGTCCTTCCAGGTCCGACAGAGGTTCACCTGCACCTCCTCCAACCTCATCTACTGCATCCGCTGCTCCAGATGCCAGCTAATCTATATCGGAGAGACCAAGCGGAGGCTTGGCGATCGTTTCGCCGAACACCTCCGCTTGGTCCGCAATAACCAACCCGACCTCCCGGTGGTTCAGCACTTCAACTCCCCCTCCCATTCCGTATCTGACCTCTCTGTCCTGGGCCTCCTCCACGGCCAGAGTGAGCAACACCGCAAATTGGAGGAACAGCATCTCATATTCCGCTTGGGGAGTCTGCATCCTCTTGGCTTGAACATTGAATTTTCTCAATTCTGTTAACCCTTGCTGTCTCCCGTTCCCACCTCTCCCTCAGCCTACGGGCGGCTCCTCCTCCTTTTTCCTTTCTTCTCCTCGCCCCCCCCCCCCCCCCCCCTCCACCAGTCTGAAGAAGGGTTTTGGCCCGAAACGTTGCCCATCCCCTTCGCTCCTTAGATGCTGCTGCACCCGCTGAGTTTCTCCAGCTTTTTGTGTACCCTCGATTTTCTAGCATCTGCAGTTCCTTCTTTAACACTGATGTTAGGCTAACATCTATGATTCTGCTTTCTCTCTCCCTCCTTTCTTAAAAAGCTGGGTTACATTTACTACCCTCCAGTCCACAGGAACTGATCCAGAGTCGAGAGAACTTTGGAAAATAATCACCAATGCATCCACGATTTCCAGGGCCACTTCCTTGAGTACTCTGGGATGCAGACCATCAGGTCCTGGGGATATATCTGCCTCCAGTCCCAACAGTTTACCCAACACCATTTCATGACTAATGTGAATTTCCTTCAGTTCCTCTCTCACGCTAGATTCTCGGTCCTGTAGTATTTCTGGGAGATTGTTTGTGTCTTCCTAACCAAAGTACTTGTTTAACTGGTCTGCCATTTCCTTGTTTCCCATTATAAATTCATCCGTATCTGAATGTAAGGGACCTACATTTGTCTTCGCTAATCTTTTCCTCTTCACATATCTAAAGTTGTTCCCCACAAGCTGTCTTCCATGCTCTATTTTCCCCCTCTTCATTAACCCCTTTGTTTTTCTCTGTTGAATTCTAAATTTCTCCCAGTCCTCTGGTTTGCTGCCTCCTCTGGCTGTTTCTGATTTAACTGTGACACTCCATCTAAATGCAGAATTACACCATATTATGGTCACTGTTGCCCAATCTTTCCATAGCAAGATTGCTAACTAATCCTTCTTCATTACACAATACCCAGTCTATGATGGCCTGCCCTCTAGTTGGTTCCTATATATATTGGCTTAGAAAGCAATGCTATATACACTCCAGGAAATACTCTTCAGTATTTAACCCAATCTATATGTAGATTAAAGTCACCCATGATAACTGCTGTACCTTTGCCACACGCATCTCTAATTTCCTGTTTGATGCTATCCCCAACCTCACTACTGCTGTTTGGTGGTCTGTACACAACTCCAAGCGTTTTCTGCCCTTGGTTATTTTGCAGTTCTACCGATAGATTATACAGCATCCAAGCTGTCTCTCCTTACTTTTGCACTAATCTCCTCTTTAACCAGCAATGTTACTCCCCCCCCCCCCCTTTCGGTCTATCCTTCCTGAACATTGATTACCCCTGCATATTGAGCTCACAGACACCACGGGAGGAAGCACTGACCAGATAACTAGGTTAATACCAGATAACTAACTCAATAGTCTGCCCCTGTGATAGAGACAGAGAGATCACGATAGGGGAGTGAGATGTCAGGGATAGCCCATGTGAATTTGAGGGCAAGGTGGAAATTAGTGGCAAAGTTAATGAAATAATGATTTCTGCACGGGTGCAAGAAGCAACCTTGATGCAGTCTTCAATGTAGTAGAGTTTGGGGATGGTGTCAACATACTTTTGAAACAAAAGACTGATGTAATCGACAAAAAGGGAGGCATGCCAGTGCCCATGAAGAAACTTGAGGAAAGTGAGAGGAGTTCCCACAGGTAATGTCAAGGGTGCAGTCAGTATGGAAGTATTCAGATTAATGTCTTCTATGTATCTGTACACCTGGTGGGTATTACCCCTGATCATCATGCACCATACCTTTGTAGCTTTTAGTGATTTTGGAATATAGAGCAAATCCCCATGCATCATCCTGCTGTGTGCAACAGAAGGGGATGGAGGTGACATCACCCTATTTTAATGCTTCCATCATATCATAGTCTGCTATCAGACCACAGGAATAGGGAGCCTGGTGCACCCAGTCATCGGAACACGATTAATGCATTGTGGGGAACCAATTTCCAGTAAATGCATTATTTTACTTTTTAATATGTTGGACAGGTAACTTTGTGGAATTGACCCAACCTGCTCAGTAATCCATGGATAGGAAGTCCATGACAGTTAACTAAATTCTGCTCAATAGTACAAATAGATATTGGCATTCAGAGTTTATCAGCACTAATCAAAACCAATAAATAAAAGTAGTTTGCTCGGATATGCACAGAGATTTGGGGGAGTTCTGTGCAGGATATCCCTTTTAATTTCTTCATGTTCTAGCCTGATATGTGAGCTGCTGGCACTGATCACCAGCAGCAAAACTCCTTGTACCGGATTTACTATAATCTTAGCCATTCACTTCACCACATCCACACCATGGGTACAAGCTGTGGGGATCAGACTAAATTTGTATAAAGCAAAAACAGAGACATTCGCGAGTGGAATGTTTGAACTGGAGAGATTATCTGTTTATTTCAATATGTATACTAAGTGGCAGTGAGGATTATAAAACATCAAGTAAAGCTTATTTCTTAAAAAAAAAAAACATCAAAGATAACATTTCAATTCAATAAAACAGCTCCAAGTTCCTCTCCCTGAAGTGTCGTTGCTCCTCCTCCTCCTACACCATGGCTGATGGTAGTTTATCACAGTGAGCCAAATTATTGGCAGAAAGTGCACAGGGCCACTGATACAACAGAGGGTAGGGTGATCCAATAAGGGAGAGCTCACCACTCAGAGCTAACATTGAGACACCACAGTGCAGATCAAGAAAGCCATTTCCAAGAAAGGGATTTGGTGAGGGCACTGGGTGACAGAACAGCAAGTAGAGAATATAGGAGGGGGGAGGCTGAGAGGAAGGGACCCCTCCCAACATAGAAAGGCCGAGAAGCTGAGAGAGAAAGAGCTAAGGGGTAAGATTAGAGACCAAAAACAATAGGAGGAAGAGGATGGAGAATGTGGGTGCACGACCTAGTACAGAGTCACCAGCACAGAAGGAAGAAGTGGCCACAAAGCAGCGAAAGGTCTGGACACAAGGCTGAAACTTCTGATCCTTCATATGCAAAGAAAATGGATCAGTTGGGGAGAAATACAATACCAACCTTCTAGCTGTTGAGTCATTCGTGGTTTGGGATCCACCCTGGATTTGAAGCAGAGTAATGTCTTACAACACCAATTTTACAAATGTATCTGCAGTGATCTAAAAGCACTTTGCTCGTTTCCCCATGCAAAACTAGCAAAGAAAATGAGCAGGAGACGCAAGCACCTGTGGGAAGAAGGAAACATTGCAGCTTCTCAACGGACACGGCCACAGGAAGCATATGAACGAACAGGGTTGCCCAGGATTTACGTGTAACAGAGTAGCACAGTAAACCTATACCATATTTGAGACTCAAGAAACTGCAGATGTTGGAAACTTGAACAAAACACAAAATGCTGGAAGGACTTTGCAGGTCAGGCAGCATTCAGGAAGGGAATGGACAATGTTTTGGCTCTTCAGACTCTGATGCAGGGACCCAACCTAAATCGTCAGTTGTCCATTTCCTTCACAGATGCTGCTGACCTGTCGAGATCCTCCACCACTTTTCTACCTTACTTACACAACACGTTCCACCAGTCAGTTGATTCAAGAAATGTAGCCGCCAGACGGGATAAAACATACAATTTTCTTCTGACTCCCCTCCTGGGTTGGATGTGAAATTATCTGAAGTGTCATCATGGACTCTGCTGCTGGCCAAATGCAAGTTTAGTTTAAGTTTAGAGATAGAGTGTAGCAACAGGTCCTTTGGCCCACCAAATCCGTGCTGACCAACAATCACTCATTCACACAAGTTCTATGATATCCCAGTTTCGCATTCAACATACTAGGGGCAATTTACTGAAGCCAATTAACCTACAAACCTCCACTACTTTGGAATGTGGGAGGAAACCAGAACACACGGAGAAAAGCACATAGTCACAGGAAGAACGTACAAAACTGTGTACAGACAGCACCCGTAGTCAGGATCAAACCCAGGTCTTTGATCGCCTCACAAAGAAGCTCCTGCCCCCATTCAGAAAACCAGTCACTCCAAATACAGGGAATCATTGCACATGACTGGCAACCAGGTGGCCCATTCATGACCAACCGATCCTGAATCCATGGGACATTTGAGCTGGTGAAATACCAATACAAATGGAGAATCAATATGTTTCTGTCCTGCCCACTTGTAATGATTGTTATCGCACGAGACTCAACTATATCCAAACCAATCATTAAACATAATCTCACTTAAATTATGAAACAAAATTTTTTCATTTTGTTTTGTGTTGAATGATTAAAATCAGCACTGCAGTGATCAAATGATTAAAATCAGCACTGTGGCCCAGTGTGAACCAAGGAGAGCTCAAAGACTGCTGACCTTTTGCAAACCACAATTACCAGCACTGGAATTGCACAACTTTCTCAAGAAATTAATACCAGAGGAGGATACAATGGCCAAACTGGATGGGGCCTCACTGTGATCCTTGTGTTGGATGAGTGCGTGGCATATGAAGAATCTGCCACTAGGTGGCAAACCCACACCAAGCAGACAGAATGTGGAGCTGAGTTTTACTCCCACATGGGGGGGACAGTGTGAGGAGCATGCAGCATGAGCAGCAGGTACCAAACGTCATCATTGCATCACACAGCTTGTGATTCATGGGATATTAAGACAAGACAACAAGAGGCCCACTGTAAAGGTGCCAGGAACATATGAAGAATTTACTGTTTTTTTCACTAGTCCTGGGCTTGCAGGGAGCTAAGTAATTGTCTGATCAGATTTAAGCAATGTCTCTCCGTTGCAGTATGGCCAAAGGAATGAGCCTTAAAACATTTCCACTAATAATAAACCTCTTCAGAAGATCTTCCCTTTCTTCTTGTTTTTCTCCATTGTTCTGGGAAGGATGGAAAAATAAAGTTAATTCACTCAAACACAGCACACACAATATGCAGAAAAAGAGAAACAGTCCTGGGAGGGCAGTAACATGCAGTAGCATGCAAGCTTACATCCCTCATCTCATGCGCACTGTCTCTACTCTCCTTTCATATACCCATGTACCATCTCCCTCATTCATGCAGCTAGCTGTACACGCTCCCTTATTTACACTTCACCTCCGACAGCCACCTTTGTCGCACTCTTCCCTCATTTTCTCAGCACACACCCAAGAGCAGGTCTCCCCATTGCTATACAATGCCCATTCACACTCAGCGTTTTCCCCACACAAACCTCCTCATACACTCTCACAAGTACAATTACCACTAACTTCGAAGCATCCAATTTCTGCTGTTCCAACAAGCGTTGCTCTGCCTCCCATGCTACTTTCTCTTCCTCAAACTGCTTCCTCTTCTCCTCCAGCTCCTTGTATTGAGCCTCCAGGTTTTTCTTCATCTGTTCATGTCGGCGCTGCAGCTACAGGGGCGTGGAGACAGAGAAGGGAGGAGGAGAGGGAGGGTGTGGGTAGCAAGGAAAGAGGCGGCAGGAAAGGGAAAGTGAGAGCAGGAGGGGAAGCCAGGGAAGGGAGAAGGGGAAGGGGGTGGAGTAGGTGTGAAGAGGGAGGGAGTGGCAACAGGAAAGGAAGAGCGCCTTTAGTTTCTACAACATTCTGAAATGGCTGAGTACATCACAGTCATGCTCCCTGGGTAATGTCCAATTCAAACCAACCACTCTCTTTCAGTACAGATGTGTCCAGGTAGGGACAGAATTACATATTCTGGGACAAGCAGAGGACACCAAGATGGATGGGTTACAAGACACCAAAATGCCATTAGTTGCAGTCAAAAGCTACAGAGAGAGGAAGGTGCAGAAACCGTACGGAAGGGTCAATGGAGATGTGGGGTGGGGATGGTGGATAGAAAAGCTTACTTCATTCTCAGAGTCCTTCAATTTCTGTTTCTTCTCCTTGACCTTCATCTCAAACACTTGTTCCATCTCAGTCTCCATTTTTTTCATCTTCGCCACATGCTCTCGACGCTCTTCCTCCATCTCAGCGAGAGGGCTCCTGCATTAATAAAGTCAATTACCTTCTTGCACTTTACCTGTGCCTCAATTTGTTCTGTACAGGCAGTAAGCATGACCAGGCCCATCGTCTGCCAAACAAACCCAAGATTGAACAGCAGACTCCGTGACCATTTACTGAAGTACCTTCCACAAGGAAGTCGCATGCAAGCCAGCACAGGAAGTTTCACAAAAAAGGATGCGCTCTCCAGTTTCTCCTTTTAACTATCCTTAATGTTAGTACAGTAAAGTCAAGCGCAAAGGTCAACACCTGCATCCTGTTCATAGAATAATAAAGAAATAGTCAGCACAGAAACAAGTTGTTTTGGCCGACTTCGCCTGTGATGCCTAAGCACTGTGTATGCATTTCCCTGCTTAATGCCACTATTGCTTTATGCCAATTCCTCAATTTAATGTAGCACCATACCCCCTTTCCTGCACCTCCCCACCATGGTACACACCCATTTCACCCACTATCCCACCCCCCCTCCCCCAGAAAGCTTCCCTTTTCACCTATCCCCCCCACCTGGCTATATTTTACTCCTTTTCTCTCCTTATATTACACTACTCTGTCTCCATTTCATCTCTAGCCTGTGAATACCATCTGCCAAACAACCCATCCCTCACCTATAGCCTGGGCTTTGTCCTGCCCCACCTCTTTTTCAGCTTTCTCCCACCTACTACAATCAATCTGAAGGGCCTTGAACTGAAACATTGCCTATCCATTCCCTCCACATGCTGCCTGACTCTGAGTTTCTCCAGCACATGTTTTGCTGACAATTAAACACGTGTGACTGTTTCACTACCCTATCCACCTGTGCTGCCACTTTGAGGGAATTATGGACACTCCAGGGAAAAATATTATCCTGTCACTTCATATAACGCAAGCTGTCCAGTACCAGTAATATCCTTATGGGGCTGTCCCACTTGGGCGACCTAATTGGCGAGTTTAGAAGAGTTTAGGAGAGTTTGAAAAAATGACACTTTGAAGACCTCCTTCGACTACGTTGAAGACTAGCTACGACTAACTTCGGGAAAATTGGACCGAATAGTGGAGAGTGAAGACGACCTCCTTCGACTATGATGAAGACTATCTACAACTACCCTCGACTACCCTCGATTACCTATGACTAACATGCCGACCCACTATGACGAAATCTACGAGTAAAAAAAGTATCAATTTTTTCCATGGCGACATTTTTTTACTCACGGGCATTTTTTAACATATTGAAAAAAAACGCCGCAATCTATCTGAGGCCTCGAGTATGCAGAGACCACTCTCGAGCGTGAAGGAGAGTTACGAAGACCTCCTATGACCTCGTGTCGACCATGCTGCGAGTATGAGTCGAGGGCAAACTCGCCAGAGCTCGCGGATTAGGTCGCCCAAGTGGGACAGGCCCCTTACAGGTCTTTTCTGCACCCTTTCCCGCTTAATGATATCCTTTCTCTTCCTAGGCAACCAGAACTGCACACAATACTTCAAAGTGTTGTCTCACTAAAATCTCGCATAGATTAACATAAGTCTTGTACTCAAGTTCTCAATTCCTGTACTTAAGTTCCTTGACCAATGAAGGCAAGGGTGACAAATCATTCTTCACTGCCCTGTCGCCACCTTCAGGGAAGTACATACTTATACCATTGGGTCTCTCTATTATCAACGATGTTAACATCATTGCCATTTCCTCTACATACCTAACTGATATGACCTCCCAAAGTGCTTTATCTCACACTTGTTTAGATTAAATTTCATATGCCATTGCTCTATTCAATTTTACAACTGATCTATGTCTTCAACAACCTTCCCTATCTATGACCACCAATTTTCTTTCCATCTGTAAACTTACTAATCATATCCCATTCATTCTCATCCATGTCATATATTCCAATCAGCGACTTATTAGAAAACAGTTACATCTTGAACATCTTCCCCACCAGTGAGGTTAGATTCATCAGCCACTAGTTTGCAGTGTTACTCTCATTGACCTCTAAACCATTTCTATCTATGTACCTGTCCAAATGTATTTTATAGGCTGTTAATGTAGCTGCCTCAACTACTTTCTTTGGCAGCTCATTCTAAATATCAGCCCCTATGTGAAAAAGTTGCCCATCATGTTCCCGTTAAATCTTTCCACTGTCACTTTAAACCTAAGCCCTTTTAGTCCTGAATTATCCTCTACCCTTGAAAAAAAACTGACTATTCAACGTCACCCCTCAGCCTCCTTAACTCCAGTCCCAGTATATCCCGGCTCACTGATAACTCAAGTCCTCAAAACCTGGTAAACTCTGTGCTTGGACATGGCGGTCCAAAATGACACAAAGTACTGGAGCAACTCAGTGATTCATACTGCATCTCTGAAGAACATGATAAGTGATGGTTTGGGTTGAGACCCTTCTTTTGCTAATTGTGAATGGAGTGGGGGTGAGCGGGGGGGGGGGGGGGGGGGGGGGGGAAGGTGGGAGAGGAGACGCAAAACAAAGTGTGGCAGGTAATAGGTGGATACAGGCGAGGGGGGGCTTTGATAGCAATGGTTGGAGCAAATGTCAAGAGATTAAAGCAGAATTTGAGAGAGAGATTGAAAAGTTGCAAATTGTGAAGCCAGAGGAAGGAATGTAAGGAGCGAGAGGGGATAAATTAGTGTGAGTGCAGGTGGGCACAGGGGAGGGGGGGGGGGGGGGGGGATGAAGGTTGTTAGAGATTACCTAAAATTGGAGAATTCAATGATCATGCCATTGGGTTGTAAGCTACCAGAGCGGAATAAAAGGTGGCGGTTTCGTTCCTCCAGTTTGTGTGTGTCTTCATTCTGGAAATGAAGGCGGCCCAGGAATGAAACATCAGTACGGCATGGGAACGGGAGTTAAAATAATTAACAACTGGGAGATCCCATATCCTGGTTCCATTTTGGGGGAATGGGAGTGAGAGAAAAACCACAGGACACAGGGGAGACATGCTTGTCCAGTCTTGTGTCCCCCACCTGGACCATTGACCTTGTGTTCTCCCTTTCATCTCCCCAGGCAATTCACCTCAGTTGTTATGACTGCAGTCTCCAACCTACCCCAGGCAGATAATCGGCCAGCATGTGAGGGACAATATACCGACATAAACAAACACCAGATGGCGCTGGCCAATGTCTTCCTCAGCATTGCCGAGGATTTCAACAAGCTAGCTTGAAGAAGACTTCCAAATTACCATTAGTACATCTCCAGCAAGAGAGGATTAAATACTCACGACCACTGCTACTCCACCATCAGAGAAGCCTATGATTAGCCTGCACTTTGGAAAATTGGACCACCTGGCTCAAAAGATCAACAGCAGATGCAATCTTGCCGATTCTCTACTTTGCCGGACCATTTGGACACCAGGAACATTCCTACCAAACTCATCAGACTCAGGAGTTGGGACTCTGTTCATACTGAGCAACTGGATCCCAGCCTTTCTCTTCAGCCGACTTCAGACTAGCGATTGATAACAACACTTCCGCCTCACTGACCAACAGCAATGTAACACCTCAGACCCATGTTCACCAATTATACCACCACTGTTGAACGAATAACAAGCAACAATAAATCAGAGAACAGGAGGGATGTTGTTAATCTGCTTGAATGGTGCTAGACAACAATCTTGTTCTCAACGATAGCAAGATCAAAAAGCTGATGTTTACTTAAGAAAGGGAAAGCCAAGGAATCATAAACCTGTCTTCATGGATGAGACAGCATTAGAGAGTTCCTGGTATTGACCTCCCCACCATTGAAGAGATCTACAAGAAGCAATGCCTCAAGAAGGCAGCAAAATCAAAAACAACCCCATCTTGACCACACACACTTCTCACTGCTGACGTGGAAAGAAGTTACAGGTGCCTGCAAATTGTTACCTCCAAGTTCAAAAAGTGTTTTTTCCCAATTAATCATCAGGTTCTTGAAACACCTTGCACAACCCCAAACTAAACACCAATTCACGAAGGGCTTTATACTATGGTTGCTCTTAAGCACTGTCATGGTCTGTGTTACTTAGAATAACTAATAATTTGTTTATTTATTTGTTATTGTTGTTGTGTCCTATCCATGGTTGTCGGATTCAAAACTAGCTTACTCATAGAAGATACTGGGTTGAGGTGGAAAGATATATTGTTCTGGCTATAGGTCCCTGACCAGTAGAGTTCCACAGGGATGTGTGTTGGGACCTCTGTTTGTTTGTAATGTGAACAATTTTGATGTACATGCAGATGGGTTGGTTAGTAAGTATGCTACAAAGCATACTATCCCTAATCAGCCCTTGCCCATCCAAATGCCTGTATAACCTATCCCTCAGAATACTCTCCAGTAACTTTCCAACTACAGATGTTAAGCTCACCAGTCTATAGTTCCTAGCATTTTCCCTGTAGCCTTTCTTGAAAAGAAGCACAACATTTGCCACCCCCTCCAGTCTTCCAGCAACTCTCCTGAATTTAAGGATGACTCGTAAATTTCAATCAGGGCTCTCGCAATTTCCTCTCTGGTTTACCCACAATATTCTAGGATATATCTGATCGGTCAATGGATATTTTTAATACAGAGATCTTGATTCTTGATTAGTAAGGATGTCAGAGGTTTTGGTGGGAAGGCAGTGCAACAAAGTTTGAGTACACAGCACAGCATCTCCATGCAGCTCAATATGCTGCAGCTCAAATCTGATGTTTGGTTACTGCTCATCTCATTAATCGTGGATAAATTGATGGTGGGTTTATTTTGCAAGCTAACTGGGCAACAGGCAGCATATTTTCCATGGTGCTCACCTGGTGAGGCGGCCTTTTGTCTTACTGGCATCAACTCCATTGCCCGTCACAGCTGCCAGCTTTCGACTTCGATAGTTTTCGTAGTGGATATTGTTGGTAATCTCCTTCAGATCCTGCATATGTGTCCTGCAATCAAAACATGACTAGGACGTGAGTTGCAGCTTCCTTGCAGATCACAAGTATAACTCAACAGTAAGCATGTGCCAAACCCGGGGGCACAGTTCATTCCCCAATAGTCAAAACTACCCATCAACACACAGAATAATGCCACAGAGAAATGGGCCCTGTCAGCCCACCTTGTCTATGTCTACCATGATGCCTCCTATGCCACTTACCTGAATTAGGCCTGTAGCTCTCAATTCCTTTCCTATCTAACCATCTGTTTAAACGTGGTAACTGCCTCCAGCTCCTTTGGCAGCTTGTTCCAGTTATTCATCACAATATGTGGAAAAAAAGACAGAACTCCAAATTTCTCCACTCTCACCCCAAATTTACTTCTCGGCTCTCCTACCTAGTAAAAAGACAATCTATACTACATATGCCCCTCATAATTTCATAAATCTCTTGAGGTCACCCCTCAGCCCATCTCTCTTGTACAGGTCACCTCTGACACAGTACAGATCTCAATGATCGAAAAACCTGAACTACTGCTCCCAGCACCAGGTTCTCAACAAGCACTCATCTGTCTTATCTTCCTATTCATACCCTCACTAACCATATACAATATCCCAAGAATGTAATTAGCTCATTCCCAGGTCAACTACACCATTTGTGGATGGCAAAAACATTTTCCCTGATTACCAACAACCCTGGAATATCTCAGCAAATGAGATTAGAACGTTAAATATACATAGCTCAGAAACTGAGATTCTTTTGTCTTATATGAAATGACTAATAGCCTCCAAGGATGGAGTTTATCAGCACTCTCAAATGAAAATTGGATTTTCACTAAAGTGAAAATGAAATACTGAAAGAATAATGTGTCATTAATTACAGTTACGAAGCACAAGTCACCCTGTGCTGCAATAACACAATGATTCAACGATTTATTTTCATTGTCTGATGAACGTTACCTGATCAGCATGTTGCGCAAAATGGAGAAATCACAATGGTCTCCATTTTCAACTGTGAAAGATTGAGAAAAAATTAAATCACGTTTCATCCTCATCATACAGACATAGGTACTCATCCTACTCTAACAGGGCTGACCTGCTTATTAGCATCAATATTTCCCTTTTTGTTATGTAATAAACAGTAGTCTAGAGTCTGTATTTGTGCTTTTGGCACTCATAAACAGGATGCAGTGCAACGGGATTTAAAGCATGATTGGGAAATGTAATATATTTTATTTTATATATATACACACACACACATATATATATATATATACGCACACACACATATATATGTATATATATACACACACACACACGCGCGCGTATATATGTCTAGTACATTGTGTGATCTAACACCGATAAAGCCAATATTTTGCTGATTTGTGCAAAAGCTGTTAAATCTATGAACTTTATCAATTACAGGGCGAAAATTTGTGGGGAGAAGTTCCAGGATCCAAACACAGTGTTCAACGCCTTCCAAGCTTTGTTTGTCCAATTTATTTCTTAATAATATTCCAAAACAAATGAAGCCACCTCAACTGTATATTTATCAAGTTAATTGCAAAATGGTTTGCATCACTTTGTTGCTGTGTCACTGATCAACTGAGATTAAACTGAATGGTCAAACTAGATTGTAGGGTTTATTGCTTTGTCCACCTGTGCACTGGTTAAAGGTCGAAAGCCGAGGTAAATAGTCAGATCCATGCAGTCTTTGACACTGAAAAGTTTAAAAATCTCACATGCACAATTCAGGCTCAACAGAACTTTTACCTTCCGCCACTCCCCATGGATACTGCCGACCTCTGACCTTTTTCCCACTGACCTCAAAGACAAGGTTGCTTCCAACGACTGCCAGGGGTACACAATCCTTGGGAGAGAAGAAATTATCATGAACTTTCATATCTATCCAGGTAAATGCAGATTCATCATGAGTGTAGGATAAACAGTGGAGGCCGAAGTGGTGATCAGACTATGATTTTCAAATGGTGACAAATCGGGTATCCAGTGTCTTGTACTGGAGTACTACGGGCAAATGTGGATGTACACCCCGAACAATTTTTTCAGTTTCGGGTCACAACAATGGTGTCATTCACATTCATTATTACCTCCCTTATGTTTCTCTAATTAGAATGTAATATGCATATGTAATATTTCAAAATGGTGAGTCACTTATATTATTGAGTGACACTGATTCACAAAGCTTGCTTTGCTGAAAGTCAAGTATGGAGTACAAAAGAAATTATGATCTGAAACTACTCAACAAAGCTATGACAAACCCACACTTGAAAGCGTGTGTGCAGGATTGGCTCAGTACTTATTTCATAAGTTTTAGGTACATAAATATGCCATTCGGTCCATCAAGTCTACTCCGCCATTCAATCATGGCTGATCCATCTTTCCCTCTCAACCGCATTCACCTGCTTTCTCCCCAAAAACTTCAAGAAAGATTTAACTGGACATGAAGCACAGATCCAGTGTGTCAACCTGCAACAACATGAAATGAGTTTGAACTGGCTATATCTGAACTCACTGAAACATGGAAAAAAAATTAGAGGAAATACCATTGGCACCTAAAATAGTGTAAAATGCATGAATAGGATCAATACAAAGAAGGCTGATTCTTCTGCTACGAGGTCCAAGAACCAAGGGCTAGAATTTCAGGATGAGGGTCCATCATGCATGGCGGGCGAGTAATCACAGATGAGGATAGATCATGCATGGCAGGCGAGTAATCTTTGAAATTTTCTATCCCACAACACAGTGGACTTGAGTTGCTGGGTATAATCAAGGGTGCAGGATAGATTTTTAGCCACAAGGTGTGGAAGTAATGAGCTGTTCTTCCATTTTGTATTTGTATGGACAGCACTTCACACTGTGGGAATCTAACCTTACTCCAGTGAACATACCCTACTATAAATAGGCCTGGTGCTGGTGTGGTCCATAGAGTTAAGAAAACAAGTTACTAAACACAAAGAAGTGCTTGTGAACTCAAGGCTACACTGAGACATCCTCATGTTCCTACATGGATAAGGAAGCCCGCTTTTCCGTGGAAAGTTACTGAATACTGGATCACAATAGTTAACCCTGTAAACACAAGACCACCCGTGCCCCCTGCAGCTAGCAGCCTGAAATGCTGTAGTAAATGGGGGGTTTTTGATTGGCTCAGCGAGAGGCCAGTGGCGTGGTCTGCTTGAAAGATGAGATAGAATAATGTCAAGATGCCCTTGTATTATGTTTGACATATTAATCATCTGTTGTTGAATAAGATTAACATTAACAAAATTTATAACATGACTATTGAAATAATGAATATGCATGTAGCAGATGGTAGTAACAGGAAAACATATAACCAAGGACAAAGTATGTTTTCGTATAATGACATTGAACAAAAAAGTTTACTGCACAGTATAACTGTCGGCTAATTCTGCTGCAAAGATAGAGAACTGCCACTATCTCTCCATGATATCATACAATAAAGTCTATTGAAGCAAACCTCAAAGTCTCAGTTTTTCCTTTAATTTTCCTCGGTCAATTTCCTCGACACTAGGTTAAGCAAAGGATAGGGTGATCAAGAAAAATATGTGCAAGGTGATGACCTCGACAAACAGGAGATCAAGGTTGAATAGCTGCTCTGATCACTCTGATTTACGCTTCACAAGTCTAATTGTTCTAAGATCTGATAAGAATTCTAAGATCTGATAATAAATAAATAAACCAAACAAATAGACAAGCCAAATGGACTGTAGATAGATAGATAGATAAATCAATAAATGGATTGAAGATCATGGACAAATAAAAAATGAGAGTGCATACATTAACGGTTACCTATAAATTTCACTAGGAACATAAACGTTTCCCTTGGCAGCACGTTCCAAACATCCACCAACCAGTCTCTGTAAAAATCTTACTTCGCACTTCACCTTTAAATTTTGTCCCTCTCACCTTAAAGCTACGTCCTCTAATCTAGCATTTCTACACTGGGATAAAGACTCTGGCCATCTACCCTATCTATGCCTCACATAATTTCATATACTTCTATATACTTCCTATGCTGTGCTGGTCTATATGGCAATTAATATATTCTATGCGCCTCATAATTTTATATACTTCATAATATTATATACTTCGATCAGGCCGCCCCTTAGTCTCCAAAGCTCCAGTGAAAACCATCCATGTTTGTCCAACCACTTCTTATAGCCAATACTCTCTGATCCAGACAGCATTCGGGAGCTTAGATCGCCGGCTACGGGAGCTTCGATCGTCCCGACTGCAGATGTTTCGACTGCCCCTACCGCAGGAGAATAAAGAGGAACAAGATTGGACTTTATTGCCTTCCATCACAATGAGAACAACGCCATGGTACTGTCCCATTTGGCAGGAGGCAACTGGTGGCATTCTCCAAGGAACTGATTCATAAGTGAGCTTTGAAATAGGTAAGAGGGCGCAGTTCCAGGTTTGCAAACAAAGTCGGGCTCAGTAAATGAAAATGTTGAAAAAGACGTGCAGGTTAAGGTTCGAGATGTTTCATCAAATACTCCCTGATTAGAATGTAGTGAGAAACATTCCACATAAAGTTCATAAGTTATAGGAGCAGAATTAGGCCTTTTGGCTCATCAAGTCTGTTCTGCCATTCAATCTTGGCTGATCTATTTTTCTCTCAACCCCATTCTCCTGTCTTCCCATAATCCCTGACACCCTTACTAATCAGGAATTTGTCAATCTCAAAAGGGCTCGGAATGGACAGAAAGACAAGTCGGCATTTACCTTAAATTTCTTCACCAATTTATTATCATCTTCATCTTCTGTATTTGGGAATTCATAAATCTTAATCTTCTGTTCTTTGATTTCCTTCATAATCTGTGGAGAAAAGAAAATTCACAAGAATAGCAAAAACGCTCTGACGGTACGTGTCTCAATCAATGCTTATCAATACAAATGCTAACTTTATAAAGAGTCAAGGCAAAACATACAATTCCCCCACTCATCACATTGGTCTGAATCACCATCTGACAAGAGAATGCTCTTGATATGATTTGACAAGAATAACATTGAAACAGATAGACACAAAAAGCTGGTGTAATTCAGCTGGCCAGGTAGCATCTCTGGAGAAAATAGATAGGTGACGGTTCAGGTCAGGACACTTCTTCAGGCTGACTGCAGGGAGCAGGGATTAGAAGCAAGAAAAGACCAGGATTAATCAGGGCCGATAACACACAACCTCAGGCAAGGTGGTTCTCTGATAGGCCAACTGTTGGGTAGGGTTAACTTACTTTTAATGGAGGAAAGCGGTCAAGGAGGGGAGAGTGGGTGTTTGTATGGTACCTAAAATTATAGAATTCAACATTCATACTACTGGGTTGTAAGTTACCCAAACAAAACATGAGGTGCTGTTCCTCCAACTTGCGATGATCATGGTTACAGTGATCACCCAGGGGGAAACCCTGGTAATACAGTGTCCACCCCCCGGAACAGTCCCTGGTTACACAGTTACACAGTAACCACCCATAGGAACAGACCCTGGATATACAGTGACCACTGATTACACTGTGACTTTCCGGCGGACAGACCCCGATTACACTATGGCATCTAATACTGCTACATCACCGGGCATTGCTTTACCTGTTTCTTGAAGTGGTAGCACTCCTCAGTTGTGAGTGTGTCCGCTTTAGCAATAAGTGGAATGATGTTCACTTTCTCATGTAAACGCTTCATAAATTCAATATCCAGAGGCTTCAGCCTGCAAGAGAGTGGGAGAATCTAACTGAGAGTTGCAATAGGAACTGTTGCATTAAAGAAGCAGTGAACATCATTCTTCTCTCCCTGGCTGCTCACATTCAACGTTCCTCTAATATATTCCACCCTTCGCACCAACTATGGCTCTCTGACTAAACGTTTATTTCACCTCTGCGCAGGTGCAGTGTCTCGGAATGGGGTGCAAGAGGACACGTGGACCAGAGCTCAGGTTAGTAAATGGCGGGAACGCTTGTGGCACATGTGAAAGTGTGCGAGTGGCTGAGCAGAAGTGGGAACGGGTTGTAATGGACAAGGCCAGGAGTGAGGCCCAACTGTGGACAGACGAGGCCGGGAGTAGGGCCCAGCTGTGGATAAACGAGGCTGGGTGTGAGGCCTAGCTGCGAACAAAGCAAGGGGAGGAGGGAGATCCATCTGTGGATGCAGCGAGGATGGGGGGTGGGGTCCAGCTGTGTAGACGATATATTGTGTTCAATTCTGGACACATTTTCTGGATGTGAAGATTTATGAGAGCATACATTAAAGATTGCAGAAATGATAACTGGAAGGCGATCCCAGAATGGTAATTAAAATTACGATGAGTCGTCTTCATGGTTGTGAGGAGTTCCCACATTTTGGCAACTAGTCGCGGCCTCATTATGTCGGTGAGAATTTTTCAACATGGTGAAAAATTAGCGGCGTCCAGAATGAAGTCGCAATGGAGATTAGCGAGAATTCTCGAGCCGTAGGTCGGTCGCCAGGACGTCTTAAGGTTCTCATAGGTTGGAGCCGGGGCTGATTGGTGAATTTCATTGGCTCATTGGGGGAAAAAGGTAAGCAGTAGTTTTCAGAACCAAGGAACTGACCGGTAATGTTAAATGTCCGCGAACTTCACAGCCGTGTATCTCTCGCTTCTTAAAAGTTGTCTCTACTCCTCGTTACTCCTTCTCCCTCATTCTCCCCCCCCCTCCTCTTTTAAAGGACTTACCGTACACTGTGCTTTAGCTCTCTTAATTACAGCGCCAACCTTCCCGTTCATCACGGTGCGTGTCTGTATGACCTTGGCTTTGCACCGTGGGAATTTTTTAGACAGCGTTCCCCCACTTGCCCTGGCCCCAGCTCTGTGTGTGTGTGTGTGTATGTGTGTGTGTGTGTGTGTGTGTGTGTGTGTGTGTGTGTGTGTGTGTGTGTGTGTGTGTGTGTGCGCGCGCTCGTTCCACACGGCCAGTCGCCGTTCCAATTCCCGTTTTTTGAGCCAACTGCTGGCAACTCCCATGCAAATCTCACCCGTGTCCTGAGGGTGCAATAAAGTACAGGCAGCAGTGCACTCGCGTATCTGCTATCTGTCGCCGGTTCACTCGTGACTCAGAGTTCAGGAATTCCTCAAATCTGCTGTCGATATAATTTACAACTGGCTGCCAACTGCAAGGAAACCAGAAAGATTACAAATCAATAATAGACACCATCAGCACTTTGGGTGCTTTCTTACACTTGCATGTTTTCGTTTACTTTAGAGATACAGTGTGGAAACAAGCCCATCGGCCCATTGTCCGTGGAACCAAAAAACACCCGTACACTAGTTCTATCCTGCACACTAGGGATCGTTTACAGAAGCCAATTAGCTTACAACCCTGTACATCGTTGGAATGTGGGAGGAAACTAGAGCACCTGGAGAAAACCCACACGATCACAGGGAAAACATACAAACTCTGCACAAACATCACCTGTAGTTAATGCTGAGTGATGCTCTACCTAGAGCTTTTCAGTGTACTACATCCAGATCCAGAGGATCTCTGGCGTTGCAAAGCAGCAACTCTATCACTGCGCCACTGTATTTTTTTCTTTTAAAATCTGACAACTTTCCAAGATGGCAGTTATAATTATAAGATACAAGAGACGGTGTAAGTAAAATCTGAAACTACCAATTACTGTTGTCCACCGCATCTCCAAATCCTGGGGTATCGACAATAGTCAGTGTAAGCTGCACTCCTCCTTCTTTAATTTGAACCTTTGCGTGTTCAACCTGGAAACAAACAGATAAACTGCATTCAGGCCACTGAATACCATGTCTAAAGCTAACACACATTTACAGTGAAAGTGGCAAGAGCAGGGGTATGAGCAAATTTCAAGAACAAAAAAGGAAAAGAAAAGGCAGGCAATCATTCAATGGTACTTTGTCACGTGTACCCAAGCACAGTGAAATTCGTTTTTGCATACCGTTCAGTGACAATCCTGCTGGACATTAGGCGTAATATAATAAATATAAGAGTGTAACACAGTGGACCATACTGAGTCTGTACACAACAGTTACCACATTTTTTGTGCCATCTTCGTGGAACTCCAAGTACTTCGTGGGAGTCAGCATGCAGTTGATGGTTCCAACAAAGCATAAGGATCTACACGAGTAGACAAGTGCCCAAAATATTAACCAGGCATATTCACTAAAGCTCAAATAAGTCAGGATCTGGTGAGGCTGGACCACAGATAGGCCATTGAAAAGAGCAGGGTGTTCAGAAATCCCAACACACATACACACAAAATAAAGCACTCCACAAGCAACAAACACATGAAGAAACAATCACACAAATTATACTATTGGACAATGTGGAGTTGCATCTGTCAACATGAATTCTAATCCTCATGAGGGTACACAAAAAGCTGGAGAAACTCAGCGGGTGCAGCAGCATCTAAGGAGCGAAGGAGATAGGCGACGTTTCGGGTCGAGACCCTTCTTCAGTCTGAAGAAGGGTCTCGACCCGAAACGTCGCCTATCTCCTTCGCTCCTTAGATGCTGCTGCACCCGCTGAGTTTCTCCAGCTTTTTGTGTACCCTCGATTCTCCAGCATCTGCAGTTCCTTCTTTAAAACTCTAATCCTCATGACATCAGTCGATCAGACATTGAAACTGCTTTCTGATTATCACCAATTGCTAGCCTTCAGCTGATGACACAAGACTTCACATTGATTTGGACTAGGGAAAAGTAGGGAAAACACCAAGGACGTGCAATGTAGTGAAGACAGATCATTC
Source organism: Okamejei kenojei (assembly GCA_035221665.1). NCBI lineage: Eukaryota > Metazoa > Chordata > Chondrichthyes > Rajiformes > Rajidae > Okamejei > Okamejei kenojei. Next base: position 25,896,789 of record CM069147.1, read on the forward strand.
AATATATCATTAAGAATATCTCAGGAGAACCGTCACTGCTTCAAGATGCACAAATTGTGAAAAGTAAAGCTGTTTCACTAGGTGTGCAGCAAGTGGTGAGAGAATTAGCAAGGGATGACCAAACTTCACCCATCCACCATCTCCAGATGTATGTGCCCATGACAGTATCAAGAATGACCACTGCACAGCCATTGTGGAGACAAACTCCCATCTTCGCACCAAGGGTAACCTCTACTTTGACAAATTGGATACATTTAGAGTACACCTCGCAGCTAATGAAACACTATAAATCATCTGGCATAGAAAATGGTACTATGTCACAAACTCTCCTGCAGCACACAGTGGATGAAGAAGCTCACAGCCAACCGGCAAATCGCCTGTACAGTTTAAGAAAATTAAGGAAGATAAGCAACATCTATGAAAAAATAAATAACTTGCTTTTTCTTTTCACAGATGCTGTCTGAGGTTTTCCAACATTTTCTACTTTTATTTAACATTTCCAGAATCTGCAAATTTTTAATTACCTGTACAGTTTTCTTGATCCTAAGTGACGGACCAGGATATTCCTTGGAGTACAGGTCTGACAGGAAGAGGGAATTGATCAATGTTGATTTGCCAAGGCCCGATTCACCTGAAGGGAAAAAAAAAAAATAACAGTACAGATAAATCTCAACCAGGCATCATAGGGTTAGATGTGGACACCCAACACAGGTCACCCTGGATGCGAGTCATGCAATGGGTCTTTTCCAAACGGCCAGTCGACTGGATGCTGCAGTAGTTCACTTGTACAACCTTCTCATTGTAGCTTGAACTTTGCCTACTCTGTACATCACAAACAATAAATGGAACACAGCACGAGAAATAATTCATACCTAGCCAAAGCAATTGCTGGCATGCAATCCAAACCTAGATGGGTTGGTTGGTAAATTTGCAAATTACTCCAAGATTGCTGGAGTTGTGCGATGAAGGCTGTCAAAGTAAAGTGAGATCTAGATCAGCTCAGAAACAATGGGTAGAAAATACCTGGATTAGAGGTTATGCACTATAAGGAGTGATTGGACAGACTTGGATTGTTTTATCTGGAACACCAGAGGTTGAGGAGGGACCTGATGGAAGTACAGGTCCCCCACTGATTTTCCAGCACAATGTCAGTCTCAGAAGTTGGCTATAGGAAGGGATTTGCCGGCTGCAGCTGGGCTGGAGTTCCAGATGCCCCAAGCACAGGGGGAAAATTTGTCCTGCCGATCGGAAATCCGGCCGCGAAAGCCATTTATGGGAACAGATCGTCCAGTCCGGAGTTCCAGAGCCCTGGCCGCATGATGAAAATTTGACCCACTGATCAGAAGTCCATCCACGAAAGTCCCGATGAGGTCAAGATGGACCACCTCGCCCATCCTAAGCGACATATTTTCAGGGAGGGACTTCCGGGGGGGGGGGTTCAAATGCGATCTCGTAATTTTTTCCATATTAAAGGAGGTGTCGGACCATCAATACTAGAAAGCATAGATGTATTGTGAGAGGGGTAAAGTTTAAAGGAGATTTACAAAGGGTGATGAGAGCCTAGAATGCAATGCTGGGTGTGGTACAACAGGCAGATACAATAGTGGTGTTTAATAGGCTTTTGAATTGGCACATAGATATGCAAGGAATGGAGAGATGTGGATTATATGTAGGCAGGTAAGAGTTTGCGTTGGCATCACGTTCCGCACAAACATTGTGGGCGGAAGAACCTATTCCTGAGTTGTTCTATGATCTAAAAGCGTCATCCTGATAAATTGAGTAAAAAATGTAATTTAGATGGGTTTAACTCATTGTAGGCTGATTTTAATGTACAGGGCGGCAAGGAGGCGCAACAGTAGAGTTGCTGCCTTACAGCGCCAGACACCTATGTTTGATCCTTATTACGGGTACTGTCTGCACGGAGTTTGTGTGTTCTTCCCGTAACCCGAGGTGTTTTCTCTGGGATCTCCGGTTTCCATTCACACTCCAAAGACGTATTGTTTGTGGGATAATTGGCTTGGTATAATTGTAAATTGTCCCTAGTGTGTGCAGGACAGCATTAGTGTGCGCGGATCGCTGGTCGGCGCGGACTCAGTAGGCCGCAAGGCCTGTTTCCGCGCTATATCTCTAAACAACAGGTACTTTGGGGTACTTTACTTATATATCCTACTCCAACCCTGTCTGTGGCCTTCTGCACTAATAATACTGCCAACTTGAGAATCTCATCTTGTGTTTCAGCACACTGCAGCTTTGAGCTCTCAATATCAAATTCAACAACTTCAGGTAACCTGCTTTCTCTGTCGAGCGAGCAAAATCATTTATCTGTGATATTGATTTTGTGTTTCCTCTTTCCTTTAGCATCACCAGACTTGCTGGCACATCTTAAGAGTCCAGCAATTCAGGACCTTTATTTCCCTTGTCTGTTTTCATGCTCTCTAACTGCCTGCATTTTACAGCTTTTATAAGCAAATTATAATAGTTTGTCCTCCATCAATCCATCAGTCAGATGACCAAGTTTACACCTTATCCCCATGGGCAATCCTGGCCTCGCCCTTTGACAGTTGTCTTATCCATCGTTCACCCACCCTCACAGTAAAACAATATAGATAGTTCTGCTGTAACATAATACATGTTCACAACCGATTTTCCAGCAACTGAAACAAAAACTGGAAATCCTGGAAACGCTCATCAGGATGGACACATTTATGGAAAGACAAAGTCAAAAAGCCTTTTGGCAGTACTGAAACAAAGAGAAAACAAGTTAGTTTCAATTGCGGTGAAGGTGGGAAAGAAAGAAGCAGAACAAACAGAATCACTATTTGGTCGAGATCAAATGAGCACAAACTGCAGTTAGTCAGCAGTATTAAGCATCGCAAACAGAAAAGCTGAGGGACACATCTCGCAGGCAAGATTGCGGAGAGGGATGTCTGGCAGAAATATCCCATTCTGTGGCAGTCCTCATAAAAGTATTCCAATCTTGATATTGGAAAAGAAGTTCCAGGATTTCCACCCAAAGATAATACACAAACAGAGGTATTGTTCCAAGTCAGGACAGTGCTTGACTAGATGAATCTGCAGGTAATGATGCCCCATGAAGCTTGCTGCCAATGTTATTCTTGATGTTCATAAGGTCATAAGGAATAGGAGTTGAATAAGGACATCCAGCCCATCATGTCTACTCCGCCACTCAATCATGGCTGATCTATCTCTCCCTCCGAACCCCATTCTCCTGCCTTCTCCCCATAACCTGTACTAATCAACATGTTGCGGTCACAGTTCTGAGAGCTGCTGTGAGAATAGCCCAATGAAATCTCAGTGCATTTTGCATCTGGTGCACACCAGAGCCAATGTGCATTGCAAGTGCAGAGAGTGAATGTTTAGCTTGGTCAGTAGGCACTAATTAAGTCGGCTACTTTGTCCTGAATGTTCATGAACTTCTTGATAATTGTTGGCACGAAATTCATCCAGGCAAGCAGAGGGTATTCAACCATGTACCTTATATTTGGTAGAGGAGCCTGTGGGGCATCAGGTGTTAAATCACTCCCCATAGGACACACAGCACGTAGCAATGGTATTTATGTGGCTGAGTTTCTGCTTTTTGGCTACATTCAAGAAGACATATGTGATGGGTGACTTTACAAAAGGCAATGTTACTGAATACTGGTTGGAATCTCTCTTTAGGAGATGTCCAGTGCCTTGCACTTCAGTGGCACAAATGTTACTTGCTATTTCACTGCTCATGCTAGAAAGTTGTCCCTTTTTGTGGCATGCTGATATGGACTGCTTAATTTGCGGATGAGCTGCAAGTGGAATTAAAACATCGTGCAATCATCAGCAAACATCTCAACTCTTGACATAATTATGGAAGAAAGGGTAATTGATGAGGCAGTTAAAGATGGTTAGGACCAGAATAGTACACTGAAGTAGTCTAGGAATTATATTATGGGGCTGGGGCATCTGATCTCTGACAACTGGAATCATTTTCTTTTATACAAAAAATCACCACAATCACCGGTGTGTTTTCCCTTTGTTGCCAATAATCTGTTTCATCAGGAGTCATTATTGTTATAGATTGACACGAAAAGCTGGAGTAACTCAGCAGGACAGGCAGCATCTCTGGAGAGAAGGACTGGATGATGTTCCGGGTCAAGACCCTTCTTCATTATTGCTATATTTGGTCAAAAGCTGCCTTGATGTTAAAGGCAGTCACTCTCATCAGTGGAACTCAGCTCTTCAATCCATCTTTGGACCAAATTTGCAATAAAATCTCCAGCACAAGTGGTCTGCCGAAACCCAAACAGGGCTTCAATGAAGTACCACTTGACAGATGTATCGACAAGTTTCCATCACTGGGCAAAGTTAGTTGGATTAGATTTGTCGTTCTCTTACAAAGATATACCTTTGCAAATTTCTAAATTATTGGGTACATGCCAACATTGTACCTGTACCATAATAACTTACTGGAAGTGCAGTGATTTAAAGAGTTCATACCTTCAGTACAATAACAAGGATGTTGTCCGAACACATAACTGTTTTGTCTCCAACCCTCTCTCATGGTGTAGAGGTTCTTACTATTGCTGGGCTCATCCAAGCAAGTAGAGTGCACTGAAATTTCTGACTTGTTCCTTGTGAATGGATGAAAGACCTCAGGGAGCCAATGGACAATTCACCTGCTAAAGAATAATCTTTGATCTGGTTTTCTTGCCGTAATGTTCATGGGGTTATCCATTTTCGATTCTTGTCAATAACGACTCCAGGATGTAGATGGCGAATGAGGGAACAATGATTAAAAACATAATGTGAAAATAAGGTGGCTATACCTAGTTTTACTATGCTTCCTAATTAACACTATGACTTTACATTTTCTGTTCTTTCATGTAGACATAATATCAAATCCCTCATAACTTACCCACAACCATCAACGTGAACTCAAAACCTCGTTTCACTGACTTCCTGTACACCTGGTTTGGGAGGTTTGCGAATCCCACATATCCTTCCAAGGAACGGGCATACTGAAAGGAAAAGGATGTAAGAGTTACAGCCGTCTCATTTTCCCAGATCTGAGTCATTCCCACTCTGCTTCTCTCTGACCCTCTGTCATGTATGTTCTCTGCTTCCCATGTTTGTTGAATAACTAAGATCTGCCAGATAACTAAATGTTCCCATGTTTATACCGTATAAAATTAAATTTTGCAACAATACAAACAAGAGTTTTTAGGATAGGAGTCCACAGATGATGATAAAGAAGATACAGTTTTATGGTGTGACTCTAAGTAAGGGGGCTTGGGGAGATTTCCATAGGTTAGGGCATTGTCACCAGTTGAAAAGCATTAAATTGTGGAGTGACAAAAAGTGCAGGTGCACAATGCACACAGAACAATAACGACAAGTGTGAGGGTGCGAAGAAGAACCAAGAGAGCAGAGTTGAGCCATGAAGAAATCTGAAAACAAGACTAAGAATTTTAAAACTGTCTGACTGATCTTCAACGTATAGTTCAACTAGCTGATGAACAACAAATGCTTTGCCTACACAGGAGATAAAAAACAAAATACAGAATTCTGGAAATCTGAAATACAGACTGGAGTGGCTGACGACCTGTCTGAGTGAGACTATTTTTAGAATTCTCAATTATTTCATTTTCAGCCACTGCTGTAATCTGAATCATTCCTATCCCTCTATTTACATCTCTTTCAAATAGATTAGCAATGATTCAGATGCAGTCACTGCCAACAGCATCCCTGCACTGCAACAAAATGTTAATGGATTCTCTTGGTCATACACATTCCCTGTTTTCTCCCACTCTCTGCAACGCAGAACATTTATTTTCTATTTTTTCCAATTCCTACCAAAAAAAGAGCTAAATTCAGCAAAGCATTTGACATGGTTCCACATTGGAGATTGCTCTGGAAGGTTAGATCGCTTGGGATCGAAGGAGAGATAGCTGAATGAATAGAAAATTGGTTTCATGGAAGGCAGCAGAGGTTAATGGTAGAAGGTTGCTTCTCGAACTGTTGGCCTGTGAATAGTTGTGTGCCTCAGAGTTCTTTGCTGGACCCATTACTGTTTGTCATCTGTATCAATGCTTTGGATGAGAACGGACATGGCAAGATTAGCAAGTTTGCAAATGATACAAACGTGGGTGGTATTGCAGATAGTGAAGATGGATGTCAAAAATTGCATCAGGAACTTGATCAGTTGGGAAAGTGGGCTAATGAATGATTGATGGGATTAAACAGCAAGAAATGTGAGGTGTTGCTTTTTGGAAAGTCTAACATAAGCAGGACCTACACAGTGAATGGTGTGGCTCTGGTGAGTGTTGTAGTGCAGACGGATCTAGGAGTGCAAGATACATAGTTCCTTGAAGATGCCATCTCAAGTAGATAGGGTGGTCAAAAAGGCTTTTGGCACATTGACCTTCATCAGTCAGAATATTGAGGATAAAAGTTGAGAGGCCTTGTTGCAGCTATATGATGGTACTGATTCTGGATGATCAGTCATGACCATATTGAATGGCTGTGTTGGCTCGAAGGGCCGAATGGTCTACTCCTGCACCTATTTTCTATGTTTCTATTCAAGACGTTGGTGAGGCCACATTTAAGGTATCGAGTTCAGTTCTGGGCACCATGTTACAGTAAAGATGTCAAGTTGGAAAGGGTATAGAGAAGATTTACGAATATGTCACCAGGACTCGAGGGCCTGAGCTATAGGGAGAAGTTGAGCAGACTGGGACTCTATTCCATGGAGTGTAGGAGGATGAGGGGTGATCTTACTGATATGTATGAATTCATGAGATAAATAGATCTGGCAGACACACAACGTATCTTGTCCAGAGTAGGGAAATGAAGAACCAGAGGACATAGGTTTAAGTTGAAAAGGGAAAGATTTAATAGGAATCTGAGGGGTAACCTTTCACACAAAGGGTGTATGCAACGAGCTGCCATAGGAGGCAGTTGAGGCAAGTACTATCGCAATGTTTAGGAAACAGTTGACAGGTACATGGACAGGACAGGTATAGAGGCTTTAGGCCAAACATAGGCAGGTGAGACTAGTGCAGATGAAACATGTTGGTCAGTGTGGGCAAGTTATCAATTACCTTCCTTCTATTATAAGGTCAGAGGTGGAGATGTGCATTGATGAGTTATCGATGATAGATGCCATTTGCTCCACTGACTGCATGCAGCAAGACCTAAACCCACCACATTCAGACACAAGTTATGAAGTACCATTGGCACAACAATAACGCCATGCACTGACTCAGCTCCAACAAGAGAGTCTTAACTATCTACGTCACTGCCTTACTCATCTCTCCACCGGTCCTTCACACATTCACCACTCCCTCATTCCAAAACCACAACCCCATTCCTCAACACTCAACCATGCACCCCCACTGCCAGACCTTCCCCAGCAGCCTTTCTCCACCTCACATCCTCATCCTTCTCGCACATCCTAGATATCGACTCCAAACCATCTGCATTGACTCTCCACCATTGAGTGCCACCACAATCTGAACAGAACACTCAGCTTCAGTTTCCCCCAACCACTACCCACGTTTCGCCCCCACCACCTTCTCCCATTGTGATATCCAAGAAGACACCTTCAAACCATTCTTCCTCACCCAAGTCCATATTAGCTGACCTAATAATTCCTTAATTCCCATCCCCACCTGCCTCCACTACACCACCCCATCTGCCATCTCTCCCTCGATTTCCACTCCATCCAACCAGACCCCCTCATCCATCCCCTCTCGCCACTGGGCCCTCCTCACTCTATACCCATCCGATCACCCACTCCTTCCACTCGGACCCCTATATCCACTACCTTTACCCAGCCCCTCATCCTTGTAGCTGTCAGCTTGCCTCATAAATCCCCCATTCCTATCCCAACATTCTGCCTACTCTATACCACCCCTACCTTTCCTTGGCCCTGACTTCCTATGCATCTTCTCCACACAACCTAGCCTTCTCTCTTTCTCCCTCCACCAAAACCCCCTCATCCTCCCCCAACCAGCTTCTTTCCTGACCCTCCCCTCACTGCTTCACTCCACCCCACTTACCCACACCCTTCCCCTAATCCCAACTCCTTCTCACTCAACCTGACCGCCTCACATGACTCCTCCCTCACTACCCAACCCACTAACCCTCTCCCTCCACCTGACCCCATCACCCTCCACCCAACGTCTTTGTTCATCTCCCTCCACCCAACCTCCTCTGCCCTCTTCCTCTAGCCCAGCCACCTTCACTGTCTCCTTCCGTCCAGCCTTCACCCACTCCTTCCCACCATCCACCCTCCACCTAATGCACACATCCCAATTCACCTCCTTCCACTCACCTCACCCTCAACCTGCGCAAACCCCAACACCCTCTCCCTCCACCTTCTCTCTTTACCCGACCCACCTCACCCACTTTCTCCACCCGACTGACCTCACCCTCTTCCTCCATCTAACTACATTCCACTTTTACTCCACAGGAAGCCCTTCACCCAACCTCCTCGCCCCCTACTCCCAATGTCTACCTCCACACTCCCCTTGGCGATATCTTTCCCCTTCACTTGCCCCCTCATCCTCTAACCCTACTTGACACCAACGCTCAACCTACTCCAATTCCACCCGATTTCCCTCATCCACCACCAGTCCCATCCTCTCAGCCATTCCCTCCACCCAAACCCTCACCCATTCCCCCCACCTGATGCCCCTCACACACTCCCTCCATCTGGCCGCCCTCAACTTCCACCCTGTCCTCTACGTTCTTCTCCCTCCATGACCTCCCTTCCCCACTTCCACCTAACCGCCACCGACCTCCAATTCCTTCGCCCTGGTCTCTCAACCATACTTCTCCCCTCTCCTTCACCAGAACCACCCCTACGAAACCCCCCTTCCCCATCCCCCTATGAAACCCCCTTTCCCCTCCACCCATCTCTCCCCCCCTCCCCTTCCTCCTCCAACCAGATCTTCATCCCACCTCTCTCTCCCCCCCTCCACCCCCCCTCCCCCAACACCCTTCACCATCAGACACACATTCCACTCCATCCGACCTTCCACCAGACCACACCCCCTCTACTCAATCCGATCCCTTCCCCCTCCACTCACCGGCAGGCCGCAGACGGCCGTCTCCGGTCGCTCAATCATGACCGGTGGAAGTGATGGGGCCCGGAACTGCGGCGATAGGCGGATTGGCTGCAGCCGGCGCGGCCTCTGTCTCCGGGGCTCGGGATCCTGCTCGTGCGCGCGCTCCGCTGCCTACACCACACCCGGCGCGCCCCCGCACCAGCTGACACACGCAACTGATCTCTCGCGTTCCCGAAACTAAACACTCGCCAGCGCGCGTCCACCCTGCCTAACCGCCTCTTCGCGCGTCCACCCTGCCTGTGCGCGTGCGCGCGCTGCTCTACCCCGCCCCTTGGCTCCAGCCAGGACTCGCCATCATCCCATTGGCTCACAAACCTACGCCGCGCCTCTCCTGACATCAGCAAGGCAGCGTGCTCCTGATTGGCTGAAGCTCCCCCCCCCCCGGGTTTTGCCAGCAGAGCTGTAACTGTCGAGTGTCCCCACTCGCAGTTGCACGGAAACATATTTAAAATAGGTGCTGGAGTAGACCATTCGGCCCTTCGAGCCAGCACCGCCATTCAATATGATCATGGCTGATCATCCAAAATCTGTACCCCGTTCCGGATTTTCCCCCATATCCATCCCTTGATTCCCTTACAGCCCTAACTGCTAAATCGATGTCTCTCTTGAAAACATCCAGTGAATTGGCCTCCGCTGCCTTCTGTGGCAGAGAATTCCACAGATTCACAACTCTCTGGGTGAAAACGTTTTTCCTCATCTCAGTCCTAAATGGCCTTGTACGGGCATATAGTGATGGCCCTGTTAATATCGAACCCTCGCGATTAGCTGGCGCGGGTCACATGAGCGCGGGAGCTTTTTCGCGGGTTTTTCTGTTAACCACTCATTCCAGCATCACGCGAATAGAATAAGCATCGTTTATATTTGGCTGTCAAACTCGACTCGGGTGACAACTTTATTCTCGTTTTAAAATAAAGAAATTTGTATACCCTACCATCTCGACTTGCCAAACTGGTGACCCCGCTAGTCCGATCGGAATTCAGACTCTCGACATGCAAGCCGCCGCCATCCCCGATGCCCTGCAAAACGCTGTGGGCCTCAAACTGCCCGTTTCCTGGGCCGAACAGCCTCAGGTGTGGTTTGCCCACATAGAGGCCCAGTTCCACCTTCGGAATATCGTGGTCGACGACACCCGCTATTTTTACGTCGCTGGGGCACTCAACCAAGAGAAGGCTATGCGGTGGCTGCCGTACCTACAAGACCCACCGGCGATCGGCAAGTACGAGGGCCTCAATGCCCTACGGAGCAGTAGGGCTCAACCACCGAGAAGTATCTTCGGGCTCAACCGCCGAGATCGCTCCGCCCGCCTGCTCCACATGGACGGCCTAGGTGATTGGAAACCATCCGCCTTGATCGCGTTGATGGACGGCCATCGACCCTGCCTGCTTTTCGAGTAGGCGTATCTCAAACAAATGCCTCAAACGACATCAGCTTGCTGCTCGCCCGGTCTGACTTCACAGACCCTATGCAGCTCGCAGAGTGGGCCGACGAATTGTGGCTCGCGAAACAGCAGGACGTCGGGTCCATCAACCGGGTGTCCGAGCCCGCAAGCCAGCAGCCCCGCAGAGATGCCCAGCCCTCCGCTGCCATCACCGGGGTAAGCGGCAGTGGTGTTTCTACCACCTCCGCTGGGGCGCAGAGACCCGCCGATGCCGCCCCCCACTGCACGTTTACGGGAAACACCTCGGCCGATCGTTAGTAGGGCCTATCGCGATCGGCCAAAACAACCGCCTTTACGTGCGAGACCAGCATTCTGGACTTCGTTTCCTGGTCGACTCCGGGGCCATCGTCAGCATCCTCCCCCCGACTGGGCTGGACAACCGTGCTGGTAAGCGAGGCCCTGTCCTGACTGCGGTCAACCTCAGAAACCATCCGCACCTCCAGCACGTGGACCCTATCCCTAACCTTCGACTCCCAACCATATGAATGGACCTTTATCGTCGCGGACGTGGAAAGAAACTGCAGATGCTGGTTTACACCGAAGATAGATGCAAAAAGCTGGAGTAACTCAGAGGTCGGTGGGGCTGCTGCGAGATGGCTGCCCTGCCAGCATCGTGTTTGTCATTTCTACTTTTTTGGAGTGTCTAGTGTCAGTTTGCGTGTCTCTCGGTGTGTCTTATGTGGGGGGTTGGGGGGGGGGGGGGGGGGGGGGGGGGGGGAGAGGGGAAAGGGGGAAACCGCTTTTGGCCGCCTCCTCCAGGGAGAGGCGACATTTTCCATGTCGCCTCCCTCGTGGTCTAACACCATGGATTGGAGCGGCCTTTCCCGGAGTCGGGTCCGGTGCATCGGCAGCAGGCGTAGGGATTAACGGGTTTCTTTCTGAATGGCAGGCAGTGACTACTGAGGTACCGCAAGGCTCTGTGCTGGGACCGCAGCTATTTACAATATATATTTATAGATGATGAAATTACAAGTAACATTAGCAAATTTGCAGATGACACAGAAGTGGGTGGTAGTGTGAACTGTGAGGAGGATGCTATGAGAATGCAGGGTGACTTGGACAGGTTGGGTGAGTGGGCAGATGTATGGCAGATGCAATTTAATGTGGATAAATGTGTGGTTATTCACTTTGGTAGCAAAAGCAGGAAGGAAGATTATTATCTAAATGTTGTCAAATTGGGAAAAGGGGAAGTACAACGTGATCTGGGGGGGGGTCCTTGTTCATCAGTCAATGAAAGTAAGCATGCAGGTACAGCAGGCCATGAAGATAGCGAATGGCATGTTGGCCTTCATAACATGAGGAGTTGAGTATAGGAGGAAAGAGGTTCTTCTGCAGTTGTACAGGGCCCTAGTGAGACCACACCTGGAGTATTGTGTGCAATTTTGATCTCCAAATTTGAGGAAGGACATTCTTGTTATTGAGGGAGTGCAGTGAAGGTTCACAAGGTTAATTCCCGGGATGGCGGGACAGTATGCTGAGAGAATGGAGCGGTTGGGCTTGTATACTCTGGAATTTAGAAGGATGAGAGGGGATCTTATTAAGGGTTTGGACACTCTAGAGGCAGGAAACATGTTCCCGATGTTAGGGGAGCCCAGAACCAGGGGCCACAATTTAATAATAAGGGGTAAGCCATTTAGAACGGAGATGAGGAAACACTTCTTCACACAGAGAGTTGTGAGTCTGTGGAATTCTCTGCCTCGGGAGGCGGTGGAAGTCGGTTCTCTGGATACTTTCAAGAAAGAGCTAGATAGGGCTCTTGAACATAGTGGAGTCGGAGGATATAGGGAGAAGACAAGAATGGGGTAGTGATTGTGGATGATCAACCATGATCACATTGAATGGCGGTGCTGGCTTGAAGGGCCGAATTGCCTACTCCTGCACTTATTGTCTATAATTTCCCAACGTTTGTACTCAATACCCTTCCCAATGAAGACAAGCATGCCAATTCAATATGATCATAGTTGATCATCCAAAATCAGTACTGGTTCTTTAATTTTCCCCATATCCCTTCATTCCGTTAGATTTTAGGTGTCATCTGCTTATTTAGTAACAATGCTAACGTTCAGAGTAATTGAATACATCATATTTATAAACGACACTGATAAATCTGATTGCTGCCAACAATGCATCATTTAATATTCACTCCAAAAAAACAGAACTAAAACCATCATGGGGTTACACTTATCGTTCACAAATTTTCTTAACCAGAAGCAGAGTTAGAAATTCTTCAGTAATTCAGATTTAAGTTACTGGAGTAGCTTTTTTATTCTCCGAACTTTAATCCAGAGGAAAGCTTAAGGTAGACGGGATGAAAATGGAGTTTTGGATTGCGTGAAAAGGAAGATTTAAAAAAAATCAAGGTCCAATGGGGATTCAGAGTAATGAGAAGACATCACCAGGCAAACAAAAGAATGTCTCAAGATCGTGCACAAAGCCATAAGGAAATGCAATATCATCACTATTGGAAAAGCAACATTTTGACTGGTATTCAGTCATGTATAGGGACCATACAGCAACACTGGAAGGTGCCCAATCCATTTTTTAATTCTCCTCTCCAATACTGCCCCAACCACAGATTTTACCATTTGCCTGCAAATCAGCAAAAATTTCCGACTGAGAATTAACTGACCAGTCCACACATTGTTTGGGATGCGGGTGGAAACAGGTGAGCCAGGTGGAAACAGGTGAACCCGGTGGAACCCATGCATTTACAAGGAAACCGTGCAAACAATCAAATCTGGATATCTGGCATTGCCTGCCTGGGTGGCACTCGGGACTTAGGATTTTGTTTTGTTATTGCACCATATTAGGCATTTTCATTCTTTTTATTCCATCCCCATGGATGGAACCCATGTTTCCTTCCCTCCACACCTTGGCTTCTGTGTCTTTTTTGATGTAATATTATAAATATAAAATCATTTATTAAAATATAAAGCAAAATAGATTCAAGAATATATTTTTGAACACAATATTGTTAAATAGCAAGGAGAATTAACATTTTTTGTCTAACAAGAACTATATATCAGTTACATTTCCTGTAAAAAAAAATCTATTGTCTTTTAACATGGACTTCTCAATCTAGTCCGAACTCAATGTCCTCAATGTTGATACGTCCTAGTTCCATATTTGCTAATTCTTCTTGAATTTGTTGATCTTTTGGGTCAGGTTCTAAAAAGATGAATTAAAAATAAAATGATGAAAGAGATTTCCACCTTAGATATCTACACTGCAAGATCAGATTCACATCAGATCAGGAAATTGAGGGCAAATACCTGAATGATTATTTTCTTTACATACCATCCTTGTTTATATTTGTACAATTCTATCTACATGTGATGCGCTATGGTTTACAATAAAGGATGTGTAGCAAGCTAGTGAGAATGATTGCAGCTTAATTAAGATACATTTAAAGTTGATACTTTCTGACTATAAATAGTACAATACAAAAATATGTTATTCAGCCCACAATGTAGTGCTGAACATGAATCCAAGTTAAGCTAATCACCTCAGCCTGCATGTTATCGATATCCCTTCATTTCCTGCATATCCATACATCTATGGAAGATGTGACCTGACGTGCAGAAAGCTATGCTGGCGATCCCTAATTTCCACATTCTGTTGCATATGGAAGTAAATCCTATCCTGATAAATCCACTCCAACAGCTTCACTACCACTGATGTGAGGCTCACCAACCTATAATTTCCAGGACAATGTCTACTTCCCTCCTTAAACAATGGAATAGCACATTAGCCAGTCCTCCGGGAGCTTGCTTGTGGTTAGTGAAGAGACAAAGATCTTCATCAATGCACTTGCAATCTCCTCTTTTGGCTCTTTAACTAACCAAGATAGATCCCTCAAGGACAGAGATTTATCCACTTAATGCTCTGTAAGAGCCCCAATATCACCTCTTTCTATATCTCAAACTGCCCCAGTATATTAGTATAACCCACCCTGATCTTCCTGCCTCAATGTCCTACACCTCTGACTCCAAGCATGAATTCTCTCCTTTACAGTTGAGCAGTCCTACCTTCTCTCTGATTACCTTCTTGTTTTATTGTTACATGTGTTATTATTGTATGTATACTGATTACACTGTGAGCTTCATGTGATCAATGAATTTCACTGCACCCTGATGTTTATGACAATAAACAAATATAAGCATATTCTGTTAGGTACCAATAACCAAATAATCCGCCTTTGTATTTTAATAAGTAATTATCACAAACTAGAGTGGAACAGTGAGTAGAGCTGCTGTCTCAATCCTGACCGTGAGTACGGTCTGTGCAGAGTTTTCACGTTCTTCCTCTGACTGTGTAGTTTCGTCCGACGTCCCAAAGATGTGCAGATTGATAGGTTAAATGACCACTAGAAAATGATCATTGCATACAGCTGACTGATATAATCAGTGGGTTGATGGGAATGTGGGAAAAATAAAAGGGGATTAGCACAGGATTTGGGTAAATGAGTAGCTGCTGATTGGCACAGACACAGCCTGCCAAAGGGACTGTTTCCATGCTAAGCTCTCAGGAAATGAAGGTCTATGCTGTCTCTCAGAGAAATCATGTCAATTCCATTTCTTAGTTTATCTCCGTTACATTTTCTCTTTCACACACCCAACACCTCCCCCCTGCTTCCCCAGACGCCCTAATCACCCCGGTAAAATCCACATGAACAAGGAGAGAATGTGCAAATTTGTCAACAAAGGTTAGGACTGAACCCAGGTTGCTCAAACACTAGACAGCAACACTACCAGTTGGGCTCTTAACACCAAACTGAGTACTCCTGGAATAGACAAATAAATTAAGAGATAACAGGAACCTCATGTCATGCTTGTCCAATGAAATGTTGGTGGAACCTCACTCGGAAGGTTCATCAGTCAACGGGGTCTCGTCCAAAGGCTCGTCGGGGCCTGCTCGAAGGCTTATCGGTCGGCGGAACCGGTAACCCGTCCAAAGGCTCATCACGGGCTGCCCAAAGACTCGTTGGTCAACGTAACCGATAACATACCCGAAGGCTCGTCAGATGACGGGACCGGGAATCCACCTGCAGGATTGTCAGCCGGTATGACCTGCCTGAAGGCTCGTTGGTGGATGGGACCGGAAACAGACTCGAAGGCTCATCAGGCGGCAGGACTGGGAACCCTCCCTGAAGGCTCGTTGGACGGCGGAACTGGGAACCCACCAACAGGATTGCTGGACGGTGGGACTAGTAACCTGCCCAAAGGCTCATCGAATGGCGTAATTGGAAGCAAGCTGGAGACGTTGGACGTGAGGAGCAATGATCGGTAGGAGGGTGAACTGGGGTGATGCCTCCAGTCCCTTCAAGGTCTGCTGCAGGAGGCGCCCCAGGACACAAAGATGGCTGGGCGAGGCAAGTAGAGAAGAGGAGACGTCAGTTCACGAGAACTGTTCCAGTGCATCGAACACGCTACCTGACTGGACTTTGAATAATGGTGCTAAAAATGGTGGTGCCAGCATATGTTGTATACGCAAAGAGAATTTCACTGTGCAGTGGCATACATGACAAATAAAGCACCATTGAACTATCGAAAGGAGGTGGTACATATTTTGTTCTCCATGCTTTACAGGAAACCACCTTGTGAGCAGTGAATAGCGTTGCTGTTGTGGCCTCGACGAGGTCAGGAAAAGGCCAGACGCAAGATAGGTTTAAACAGTAGTCCTTTAATCCCTACAGCTAGAGCACACCACACCCACTGAGAGCACACACCCAGGGATGGTCTGGAAACCCTGTGGCAGACCAATGCCCCTGTCACTCAATTGGCAAGGGGGATGATCCAAGGCATGGCCTACCCCCCAGGGACACGGGATGCAAGTGCGCGCCCAATGTGCAACCTCCTTCCATAGCCCATGCCACATGAAACGGGAGGCTACCAGGGCCGTTGTCGCCTGGATGGAGGGATGCACGAGCCCATAGAGCACCTCAAATACCCTGCGCCGCAAGGCAATGGGGACGATGGGTTGCGGAACTCCATTGGGAACATCGCACAGCAGCGTTTCGTCTCCAGGACCACAGACAACGTCCGGCAACTGCAGGCCCGAAACTGCCGTACGATAGGCGGCCATCTCCTCGTCGACCCGCTGAGTGGCTGCCAGGGCGGAATAATTAATCCCCTCAGCGACTTGGAGAACCGCATGGACTGTAGGTCTCGATAAGGCATCGGCCACCCTATTGAATTTGCCCTCCACGAAACGGATGGAGGTGGTGTATACGGACACATACGCCAAATGCCTCTGCTGCTAGGCAGACCACGGGTCTGAAACCTTGGCGAACGCGAAGGTTAGCGGTTTGTGGTCCGTATATGCAGTAAACGGCCTCCCCTCCAGGAAGTAGCAGAAATGGCGTACGGCGAGATGCAGGGCCAGGAACTCGTGGTCGAAAGCGCTGTAACGGCGCTGAGCACCACTGAGATGCCTGCTGAAGAAGGCGAGTGGCCGCCAGCATCCGTCAACGAGCTGCTCCAACACTGCCCCAACCGCTACCTCTGAAGCGTCCACTGTCAGGGCGGTCGAGGCGTACTCTCGTGGGTGGACGAGCATCGTGGCCTCAGCCAGTGCCTCCTTTGCCCTCTCGAATGCCGCTGTTGCTTCCACGGACCTCCCTGCGATGACCAGCCATCAGGTGGAAAATCGGACGCATGACTGTGGCCGCTGCTGGCAGGAAACGGTGATAAAAGGTGACCATCCCCACAAATACCTGTAGGCCCTTAACTGTGGTCGGACGGGGGAACTTGCGAACAGCATCCACCCTGGCGGGCAGAGGCAACACCCCCTGTGGAGTTACGCGTTGGCCGAGGAAGTCAATAGCCGTCACCCCGAAACGGCATTTGGACGAGTTGATGGACAACCCGAAGTCGCTGAGGCGCTGACACAGCTGACGGAGGTGGATGCAGTGCTCCTGCCGCAAGCGACTGGCCACGAGTATGTCATCCACGTAGACGAAGACGAAGTCCAGGCCGCGGCACACGCAGTCCATAATCCGCTGAAAGGCCTGCGCAGCGTTCTTCAACCCAAACGGCATCCGTACCAATTCGAATAGATCAAATGGCGTTATAATAGCCGTCTTCGGGATATCGTCGGGGCGGACCGGAATTTGATTGTACCCTCGCATGAGGTCCACCTTGGAAAATACCGATGCTCCGGCCAGATGGGCGTTGAAGTCCTGGATGTGCGGGACCGGGTACCTGTCGACGACGGTCTCATCATTCAGGCGACGGTAATCCCCACACGGGCGCCAGCCACCGTCCGCCTTGGGGACCATGTGGAGCGGTGACGCCCATGGGCTATCAGAGGGACGCACAATTGCCATTGCCTCCATCAGGCGGAACTCCTCCCGAGCCAAACAAAGCTTGTCTGGCGTGAGACGACTCGCTCGGGCGTGAACAGGCGGGCCGGTAGTAGGGACATGGTGCTCCACCCCATGCTTGGGGGTGGAGGAGCGGAAGTGGGGTTCAAGGATGTCAGGGAAATCCGCCAGGATGCGCGCGAAAGTCGTATCCACAGACGACAGGGGTCCATCAGGGTGTGATACGGGATCAACAATGCGGAGGAAGACCGGCTCCAGTGCGACGGAGTGCATCAGGCGCTGCCGCTTGACATCCACGAGCAGTGAATGGACTCGAAGGAAGTCGGTGCCCAGCAGCAGCTGGGAAACGTCAGCAATGACGAACTCCCACGAAAAGGAGCTGCGGCCAAAGTTGAGGGAGATGGTGTGAAACACGTAGGTGCGAATAGCACTCCCATTCGCCGCGGTGAGGAGGGGCCCGTGTTTGCCCGCACGGATGTCAGCGATGGAGGGAGGCAGGACACTCCCGCAACCTTGTCCACGAGGAATCGACCTCCAGTGCGGCGATCCCAGGCGAAGACGCGATGAATTTTGCCGGCCGCCGAAGGAATCACTGACGACCGGCCCCTTCGTTTCCCTGGAACAGGGTGGGCGACATTGGCTGGCTGCAGCTCCCCAGCGACGGTGGTTATAGCACCAACCCGCTCTGCTGGTTTGAACGCCAGCGACCTCTGCTGGCATTGGGTGGAACTGCAGGACGGCCCTGCTGAAAAGACATGCCTGGACTTGAATGCCCAATGGCGGCCGGATTTTGCCACGAGAGCCGTCTGGGAATAGTGGAGACGCATTCGATAGCGACCCCGACCTGCTCTGACCCTCCAACTGCCACGGGAAGGACGGTCAGCATTTCCAGGTTTCGCTGGCGAGACATCCACAGCTCGTCGGCCTGCTCGCCCAGCGCCTGCATGTTAGTAAAGGGTTCCCTGGCGAGCTGCAGGTGGATGTCGGGCGGAAGCTGCTGCAGGTAGGCGAATTTAAATAGCAAACAGGGTTCATAGTCCCCCATTAGGATGAGCATGTCCTCCAGGAGGGCAGACGGCCGGCGGTCACCCAGGCCATCCATTCGGAGAATCCGAGCTGCCCGCTCCAAGTCACCAAGGCCAAACCTCCTGGAGGACATGAATTCCTTAAGGCCCCTATATTTGTTAGCAACCAGGGGGGCTCTGAGGAAAGGCTTAACTCGCCTCGCAGTTGCTTGGTCAGTATTGTTGCAGTATTTTGTTTCGCCTGCTGTAATACCTCGCACAGAAATTGTGCCTCCGCCTGCTGGAACCAGATGTCAGGCTCTTCGGTCCACACAGTAGGGAGCTTAAGCGCAACGGCATTATTATCCATCACGACACGTGATGGATAATATCCATCAACATAATGCAACATGAAGTAATTGTGAATATAAAGGCAACGCATCTAGCATTGACCTGCCATTTTGTCACAAAGACATATAAGACCTGGTCAACATACAAATATTTGCGTGCTGAAGCCTAAATAGTCCCAAAGACCGTTTTGGACTCATTTGGATTATCTCCCAGTATCAAACTTCCCTGCCTTAATCCATAGGCTATCATACAGCAACAATCCATTTACAGATGTAATCCATATCTCAGCTGCTGGTGCCTTTTCACTGAGGCTCTTCTCTGCCATTAGTAGCAGCGGGGAATAAATAAATGGCAGACACATTTACTGTTTATTTTTGCTTCATGCTTCATAGTGAAAGACACCAGCAACATGACAAATATTCAATAGAGTCAGGGACGAAAGTTAGTGGAGTGGCTAAGGAGAAGGTGCTTGGGAAACTGAAATGTCTGAAGGTGAATAAGTTTGGACTACTCCTCATGCTTCTGAAAATGGTAACTTGGAGATTGTGGAGGCATTAGTATTGATCTCTCAAGAATCACCAGAGTCAGAAGTGGTCTCAGAGGGCTGGAAAATTGCAAATGTTATGTCACTGTTCAATTAGGGAGCATTGCAAAACTGAATGGTAAGATTTTAAAGTTCATTATTAAGGATGAGGTTTCCAAGTACTTTGAAGCACATCATAAAATAGGCCAAATTCAGCATGGTTTTTGTGCCTGACAAATCAGTAGCAGGATAGACAAAGGAGAGTAAGTGGATGTTGTTCACCTGGATTTTCAGAAGGTCTTTGATAAGGTGCCACACGTGAGGTTGTTAAACAAGATGAGAGTCTATGGTATTAGAAGGAAGATACTAGCATGGATAGCAGGTTGGCAGAAGGCAAAGAGTGGGAATAAAGGGGGGGGGGGGGTTTGCTGATTGGCTGCCACTGGCTAGTGGTGTTCCACAGAGGTCGGTGTTGGCTCTGCTATTCTTGTATATTAATGATTTGGATGATGGAATTAATGGTTTTGTGGCTAGGTTTGCGGATGATACGAAGATAGGTGGAGAGGCAGGTAGTGTAGAGGAAGCAGGGAGACTGCAGAAGAACTTGGACAGGTTGAGAGAATGGGCAAAGAATGGGCAGATGGAATACAGCGTAGCCATGTGAATTGAGACGTGAATTGTTGACTGGCAATTAATTCTAAAAGGGTGAAGGTGGATATACACATTTAAAGACTGCATGGATGAACTAGTTTGGCAAAAAATAATGGCATCCGTGGATAACTATTTTCTCAATGGGAGAAATCAGAGACCAGCAGTACAAAGAAAAACGTAGGAGTCAAAAACAGTGAGTTGATCATGGGGAACAAGGATGCGGAAGATAACTCCCAGAAAGAGAAATTGGTGCAGGTTGTTGGGTAAATCAGGGCCAGATAGTAAGAGTACTTAAGGAAGTAGCTCAAATAGTGGATGCATTATGATTAGCATTCCTGAGGATTGGCGGGTTGAGAAGGGACTACAGAGTTAGTCTAACATCGGTAGCTGCTAGAGTCAGGATGGGATAGCAGCACATGGAAAGTGGTGAAATCATGGAGGCATTTACAAAAGGTAAATCATGTCTGACGAATCTTGTGGAATTTTTCGAGGATGTAACTAGTCGTGGATAAGACCAGTGGATGTGGTATATCTGGATTCCATCGACAAGGTACATTGTGAGTAGTTTGGGGTGCATATCTGAGGAGGCTGACATTGGAGAGAGTCCAGAGAAGGTTTATGAGAATGATTCTGGGATGATTGGGTAAATGCATGATGACCGTTTGACAGCTCTGGGCCTATAGTCGCAGGAGTGTGGATAAGGGAGTTCTCATTTAAACTTACCATAGTGAAAGGCCTGGATAGAGTGGATGTGGATGTGGAGCGGATGCTTCCACGAGTGGGAGAGTTTAAGACCAGTGGGCACAACCACAAATTAAAAGGACGTACCATGACAAAGTAATTGAGGAATTTCGTTAGCCAGAGGGTGGTTAATCTGTGGAACTCACTGCCACAGATGGCTGTGGAGGCCAAGTCACCAGATATTTTCAATGCAGCGATTGACAGGTTCTTGATTAGCATAGGTGTCGAAGGTTATGGGGAGAAGATAAGAGAATGGGATTGAGAGGGAAGATAGATCAGCCATGGTGGAAAAGACTCAATTGGCCAAATGGCCTAATTCTGCTCCTATGACACATGAACATGAGTTTATAAGTTCTTATTGCTTTAAAGTTCAGGGTTATTTCCCATTGTCACTTCTCAATGCTTATTTCACCCAGTTATTTACTGGTGCCAATTATCAGTACTTCGTTTCCTCTGATTTTCCATGTGTCTGCTGTTCTTACCCCCACATTATCTTCCATACCAGTTTTCTGCACTTCTTCTCTGTGCTATTTCCCAATGCTAATTCACAGCATTTTTTCCATAGGTTAATCCCTGGCTCCAACTCTCATTGGTTATTTTACCCTCATATTTATTTCCTATTATCAGCAAGTGATTTCACCCTGGGATAATTTCCCAACATTGGCTCTCATCAATTTTACCTTGTATTGATGGTGTAATTTTCTTGATGTTCTCCATAAAAAGCTGGTTGGAGATTTCCTCAACCAGCAGCTTCTTAGGCTTATCACCCTCACCTTCATCGGATAGGGTGTTTACCTCCATCAAAAAACTGTTATTCATTTCAGTTGTGCATTTCTCGGGATTTCCTTCACTAATCAACAAGCTTCCTAATTCGCTGATACTCTGTTGTATTGCAGGCTTTAGATCCAAAGCTCCTTTTGTTGTCTCCTGGCCGGACGGACTAATAAACTTTTTTTCCTTTGTAGAACTTTCCCCATTAGGTTGCTTTGTTATCTCCTCTATTAGGGTTTGTACTCCATCCTCCAAGATGGAATTATTGTAATCGCATCTAGAAGCAAGTACTTCAATCTTTGCACAATGATTTGTCTGAAAGAAGAATAGAATATTTTATATTTTTGAGTTGTACTTCTGAGAATATAATTACCTCCGAGATATCATCCACTTAACAGGTTCAGAGATCTCCTTCATGGCGTATTAAAAAGAACAGTCCTTCAATCTCATTTTAGATTATAATCATCAGCCATTCAATAAACTACACTCAACCGACTCATGCGAATAGTACTTATAATTCTGTTGGCAAACTGGTGAAAAATTATCTTTGCTGCCAGCATGCAGTTAGAAGAGGTTCCAATGTGTTGTCTGCACCTCCAAAGACAATAGGAATAATTCCACAAGGGAGGACTGCACGAACAGAAAGAGAGCTTATGGAACGGCGATACTATGAATGTGCAAATCAGCTCAGTTCGGAAGGAAGTGGGAAGGCAGGGAAAAATCTAAGAGTGCAAGAATTAAAATTACTATAAAAGTGCAGAAATGAAAGAATTTGGTTGGAAGTCTGCTACGCAGATTAAAGACTAGTTTAAGAATTAATCTACTTTTCTTTTGCATGTAAAAATAAGTAGAAAAATAGATGAACTGTGAACCCCAGCGCCTGGAATAATAAACTGAGCAAATTAAGTGCAATTCTTCTTCTAATCTCTTTATCATACTAAATTCCCTTTTTTTGTACATTTACATTACTTCCTCTTTCTGATGCTTTGATTTTGTTTGTCCCATATCTTTATTCTTCATGTGACAAGATGATATAGTGCTAAGAACAATTTATTAGAGTCTTAAAAATAAATGGCAAACGAATCAGAAGCTCGATAATGTTTCCAATCAGAATACATTACTTCAAAATACCATTAGAAGGACAATCAAAATAAGTGCTGAAACAGTTCTGGGTATATAATTTAAAACATGGATATATTGTAAGTGAATGGGATAATAGGTATTGCTGTTGTATTTGTTGTAATGGTCTATGTATGTAAACTTTTAAATCAGATAGCTCAATGGGATTACTGCATTCCAAGGGACATTGTAATCATCCAAATGGGCACAAAGTGCTGGGCTAACTCAGTGGATCAAGCAGCATCTCTGGAGAACATGGATAGGTAACATTTCGGTGTGTTTATCTGATTCAGTTCTCCTCAAGTAAGCCATGGAAGTATCATGAAAAAATATGAATGATTTCATGTCAGTTCTGCAAGGTGCAGGCATGTCCAGAGTGGGCCAGCATTAGCCATTAGTCATGGTGACACAATGGTGCAGCAATGGAGCTGCTGCCTCACAGCATCAGAGACCCAGGTTCAATACTGTCTAAGGGTGCTGTCTGCGTGGATTTTGTACATTCTCCCTGTGACTGCAAGGGTTTTCCCTGGTGCTCTGGTTCCTTCCAACATTTCAAAGGTTTGTAGGTTAATTGGTTTCTGTAAATTGCAAGTGTGTTGGATACGAAATTGGGATAACAGAACAAGTGTACGCGTGATCAATGATCAGTTGGCGAATAGGCAGTTTCCAAGCAGTATCTTTAAACTCATGGCATAGAAACTGGAACTCAGCCAAATTGCTCAATTGCCCAAAGACCCAGTGGGTTGACTAACAATATAAAAGTCAAGGCCAAATACAGTTGGAAAGTAATTGGAAGTGAACAAAACACAGTGGATTACCTTGTCACTTAAAGTCTGTTCAGCCTCAGATAGGTCACTCATATCTACATCTTCCAGATCAGGTAAATCCTGCAAAGCAGCACAAAGTTGAAACTATTGTCTGTGAAGTTATTTATAGCAAACAACTCTCGAAACGTGCAAATAATTGATTAAAGATTCTTCAAGGATAACCAACTTTTAAATACAAGCAATAATCACATGAGATATGAACAAGTTAAATCTATAATTAAATCTATCAACATAAATGTCCATTTTGATTAAAAGCTTGATAAAATGTGATTGCACATCACTGGACTTTGTCTCCTTACCTGCTTTCTGCAATATGAAAACCTTATCATAGCTAGGGTTACAACACAGTTGTCTAAAATTAGATAGGTTAAAAAGAGCCTAAACCATAGGAATACAATACCTATTGTTTTCTCAAGAAATATGATTGGTAGCATGCCATTAACAAGAATTAACATGCTATCCTTTACTAATGCCTCTTTCCCACCAGCTAATTTGAAGAATAGGAACAGAAGCAGATCACTAGCACCTCAAACTTGTTCCGACTTCATTTAGGTCACAGCTGATGTATCTCAATACATACTTAACATGCTTCGAAAGGACAAAGGTAAACTGGTGAAGTGGACACATCTGAAACAGTGAAATTCTGTAAAATTTACTGGTGGGAACGAGTAGCGGCAAAATAAATAAACTAATACAATTTTAAAGTGAGATTGGAAATGGGGAGTCAAAGGGGTTGCATACACAAATCTTTTCATGGCTAAAAAAAAAGACAAAATTCTCTGCTACCGGCAATACAAAAAGAAAGAGGTTTCGCTGAACATTTATATATTTAGTTAGGGCTCAGATGCAACCATTTCCATACCAGCAGAAGGCTGTTAATACTTTAGAAAGCCTCAAATAACCTTTTCATGAAGCATAATGTGGAAAGCATTCAGTTAGGTGAACAAACCAAGGAAGCTGGGATTGCCCTTTATGCAGCACAGATTTAATTGATGTGATTGATCGTGCACGATTTTGACTGGGTATATTAAAAAAAAAAAATTTCCACTGGCAAAAGGAACTTAGAAACTGATTAAAAGGTAAAAACAAAACAAACAGTATGCGATGGAATAATTATTTTACAGCTACTCTTATTCAAGAGTAGTGCCATCTGTAAAACTGATGAAAGCATATTCAATAGGGACCATCAAAAGAGAGTGAGATAGACTGACATCCTTGCAAAGTTGATTTACCAGGAAAAAGCATGAGAGATTGGTTAGTTCTTTCAAATAGAGGGCCACCTTCAAAGTGATGGCACAGCCATCAGGAGTCATATGGACTCCTGAGATCTGAAATTGATAAATCCGGACCATTTATTTTCAACTCACATCAATGTAAAGATTTTGTTCCCCTTCCAAGTAGATGGTCTCCATGGTATCTGTCTTATCCAGTTCCGTCACTAGTATCGCCTGAGCTGTCAGTGACTTTGATGGCGTATCTAACCAGTCAGAAAGACAAACTGAGTGAGAGTATT
This sequence comes from Okamejei kenojei, assembly GCA_035221665.1. Taxonomy (NCBI): domain Eukaryota; kingdom Metazoa; phylum Chordata; class Chondrichthyes; order Rajiformes; family Rajidae; genus Okamejei; species Okamejei kenojei. The sequence goes on from CM069147.1 coordinate 25,922,176, forward strand.
TCAAACAGATCCACTACAATGATAAATCAACAGGGTAAAAGTATTAAAGAAAGAACAGCAGATGCTGGAGAATTGAGGGTACACAATAGGCTGGAGAAACTCAGCGGGTGCAGCAGCATCTAAGGAGCGAAGGAAATAGGCGACGTTTCGGGTCGAGACCCTTCTTCAGACTGGTCAGGGATCAGGGAAACGAGAGATATAGACGGTGATGTGGAGAGATAAAGAACAATGAATGAAAGATATGCAAAAAAGTATCGATGATAAAGGGAACAAGCCATTGTGAGCTGTTTGTGGTGTGAAAATGAGAAGCTAGTGCGACTAGGGTGGGGGAGGGAGATCGAGAGAGAGGGAATGCCAGGGCCCGAGGGCTGAGGGAGAGGTGGGAAGGGGAGGAGACAGCAAGGGTTAACAGAATTGAGAAAATTCAATGTTCAAGCCCAGAGGATGCAGACTCCCCAAGTGGAATATGAGGTGCTGTTCCGCCAACTTGCGGTGTTGCTCACTCTGGCCGTGGAGGAGGCCCTGGACCGAGAGGTCGGATACGGAATGGGAGGGGGAGTTGAAGTGCTGAGCCACCAGGAGGTCGGGTTGGTTATTGCGGACCGAGCGGAGGTGTTCGGCGAAACGATCGCCAAGCCTCCGCTAGGTCTCACCGATATAGATCATCTGGCATCTGGAGTAGCAGATGCAGTAGATGAGGTTGGAGGAGGTGCAGGTGAACCTCTGTCGGTCCTGGAAGGACTGCTTGGGTCCCTGAAAGGAGTGGAGGGGGGAGGTGAAGGGCCAAGTGTAGCATTTCTTGCGGTTGCAAGGGAAAGTGCCCGGGGAAGGGGTAGAGCGGGAGGGAAGGGATGAATTGATAAGGGAGTTGCGGAGGGAGCGGTCTTTGCGGAAGGCAGACGGGGGTAGATGGGAAGATGTGGCGAGTGGAGGGGTCACGTTGGAGGTGGCGAAACTGGCGGAGGACTATATGTTGTATTTGCCGGCTGGTGTGGTGAAAGGTGAGGACCAGGGGGACTCTGCCCTGTAAAAGTACTTCAGTTAACCGTTTTAAAAATGTCCCTTCTATCTGGGCAGCCAATCATTAACACATTTGTTTCTGAAGCACAGACATGATCTAGTCGAAAATCAACTGTGGTTACTAAAGAGGAAATTATGGTGTCAATAATAGAATATTATGTCTCAGGTCTGAAATTCCAGGAAATGTTTTGGTAGCAGCTGCCAGTCACCGTATTCTCCAAGATCAGAGAGAAACCACAGCAATGTTTTAATTACAAGATTGCAAGTTAAAAGGAATCTGAGGATGTTCAAGACCAAAATGTATGCCAATGATCAAAATAGTCAATTAGTTGCCCAGCACTAATGAAGTGATATAGATGCATTGACACAGAGCATGGAGTTCTGGAATCATTTCAGGAAGCGATTGGGGGTAAGGGAATAGGGTGTGCAGGCAGACCATCTGAACCCCCTGGGCAATCATGGAAATGAAATGGAAAAAGACAGATGATAGCAACGTCTGACAAACAAGGTTTCCCCATGATGACAAAAGGACACAAGAAGGTGTGTTTCGGCCATCTTTAAGTAAGAGATACTGAATGGATAAAACAGCAGACAAAGGGCACCAAAAAGGAAAGTCAGACATTTTACTCCCACAGTTTACCCTTGGATGTTTTAAAAGTGGATTTTGATCCCCACAGAGATTAAAGCCCATTCACAACAGTTAATCCCATAACAGCTCACTCCCCTGCACAATTTCTAGCTAAAACTCCTGCTGGGGTTATCTTTGGAAATTACAGCAGATAGTGGATTGGATTATAGTGATGGGTTTGTTCTATTGAATTTCCTTGGGACAATTCTGATCTTTGGAAATTAACCCAATGATTCCAGAGTTCACGTGCAAGACAATAGGAGCTCCTCATGCTCCAACTGCATTGAATGTGCTAGTGCATCACAGACACTAGAGACGCTACAAGCATACACTTGGGCTTCAAAAGTAGGAAAAGCCATCTATATTCAGTGTGCCTCATCAAGAACACCAACTACAAAATAAAGCACTTTGGTTCAACATTTTGTCACTAATAACTCAGCATATTAGGAATATTACAAAAATTGGCATATCCAAACATGCCCATAATAAATTGAAGCAGGAAATGCATAGCTGATAATTCCAGCCAAGATGCAGTTTCAGAAAAAGCTTTACTGGTCTGATATGATGAGTGACATCCCCTGGCCTTTTGCTTGTGTCCTCTGGAAGTAGTGATAAGCATTTTCTTATAAATAAATCGTTGTATTCCTGTAAGTTAAAGGATAATGCTGCCTTGATTTTCACCGTCATCAATTTTTCTGCAAGTTTCAGTGATATCATAAAGTGGCAATATAATTAATGCACATTAACCTGCAGCATCACTAAAGGCAGTGCTCTGCAATTGGTCAGACGAGGTGATCCTTTCCTCTGACTGCATAAGTTCAGCCTCACTCGCTCTCTCTGAATTGAAAGGCTGCTTTCTCTGGTCTGCCATTAGCAAACCTGATCCTCCCAGCTGGTTCTTGCTGGCAAACTCTGGACTTTCCCGTTCTGTCTTTTGTTGCCAGTACGCTGGAATCTCCTCCTGGATTGTTAATACATTATGCACAAACTTATCAATCTTTTGTTGGGTCTCTGCATCCGAGGAATATGGTATTGTGCCAGGCACAATCTCTGTAGAAGAATTTTCACCTATAAATAAAATAAGGAGGATTACACCACAACAAAATATATATACTTTTCAGGACACAAAGTGCCAGAGTAACTTAGCAGATCAGGCAGCAATTTTGGAGAACATGGACCCTTCTGCGGACTGAAAAATACTCGATCCAAAACGTCATTTATCTATGTTCTCCAGAGATGTCAAAAGTCAAAGTCAAAAGAGTTTATTGTCATGTGTCCCTGACAGGACAATGAAATTCTTTCTTTGCATAGCACACAACAGATGCTGCCTGACCTGCTGATTTTCTCCGGCACCTTTTGTCTATTTGTAAACCAGCATCTGCAGTTCCTTGTGTCTCGTTAAATACATTTCATCACTTCTTCAAAACACAACTTTACATCCAACCCAGTTTTGTGTCTTGCACAATATTGCAATGAAATTTGTTTTTTCAAACATAGCTTTAAAATTGATAATGCAGGGCTCGAAATTAGCGGTTGCCCAGGTGCCAATGACCACTCAAAGTGCCGCCGGGCAACCTAAATGCCGAGTCATTTTGCCCGGCTTGGCACGCAAATACTGGTTTATACCGATAGACACAAAAAACTGGAGTAACTCCGCGGGTCAGGCAGCATCTCTGGAGAATAGGAACGTGACGTTTCGTGTCGGCGGCGGCTCTATTGCGGGGCAAAGATAGTAGGAGCGGGGTGACGAAGGGTCGGAGCGAATGACGAGCCCTGCACAGCGGCAACAGCGACCGCGACAGTGGCTCCACCGCCTCCTCCTCCTGCACCCCGCCCGGCAGAAGGAGGCCTCCCTCCCTCCGACCTCGGCATGCGAGAGGGGTTGTTTTGAAAGCGCTGTTGGCGCTTTCTTGTCATCTCTTGTCAGTTAGTATAATGTTTAACCTGTCTGATGGGTATAGTTGGTTTTAACAGCTATTATCATAAAATGCCTTTAGAGATTTCCTTGCAACCTGTATATTTTGTTATGGATAAATTATGTGGGAAGCGAGAGTGTTTCTGTACCAATAGCAATAACGACCCATGCAAAGGCCACGTCATGTTACCATGGTCTAGGATTTATTGACACAGGTTGATCATATGCTGAATAATCCAACCACATTTTTGTTTGGAAGTGGAAAGAACTAATAGAAATTGCATTAATTGCAATGTGTAAAAAGAGTTGAGATATTGTATTATAATTTTGCTGCATGTCATTGTGGTATATATCATGTCTTGATTGGTGAATATGTTTAGTTTGTGAGTTATTCGAAGCGGAAATAATATGTGAATGTAGACAAAAGTGCTGGAGAAATTCAGCGGATGCGGCAGCATCTATGGAGCGAAGGAAATAGGCAACGTTTCGGGCCAAAACCCTTCTTCAGACTGATGGGTTTCGGCCTGAAACTGTGCCTATTGCCTTCGCTCCATAGATGCTGCTGCACCCGCTGAGTTTCTCCAGCATTTTTGTCTACCTTCGATTTTCCAGCATCTGCAGTTCCTTCTTGAACATAATATGTGAATGCTTCATTGAGTATAATTCCGACTGGTATCAACGCACTTCGTCCGAGCACATTATCGCACGCATCATGCAAACCGTCTTAAAAGGCCACCTAAACTGTCATTTGGCAATCTAAAAAGCTGTTAAGGTTGCCCGGCTGGCAACAGGGAAAAAAAGTTAAGTGAGAGCCCTGTAATGGCTAATATACTAAACAGGGGCGAGGTCAACTTTGATAGTATTAGACAGGAACTCACAAACCTTGATTGGAGTAGGTTGTTTGTGGGCAAAGTGACATGTGGAAAGTGGGATTATTTTATGTGTGAAAGAGACAGTTCAAGGTACGCATGTTCTTGTTAGAGTAAAGGACAAGGCAGGCATGAGTAAGGAACCATGGATAATAAAAGAAAGAAGGAGGCATGGGACATGAACTTACCCAGCCTGGATCAACTGTACCCCTAGAGGAGTATAGGGGTTTGAGGAACATACTTAAGAAAGAAAACAGGAGGGTGAAAAGGGGCAGGATATGACTGACAAATAAGATTATGGAAAATCCAAAGAGATATTGTAAGTATATTAAAGGGAAAAATGACCATGAAAGTATAGGGTCCCTCAGAAACTAAATGCCATCTATGTGTGGAGCTTTAGAAGATGATCAAGGTACTCAATAAATATTTCTTCTGTTTTTTTTACTGAGGAAAAAGACATGAAGCCAAGGATATGGGAAAATCGGTGGCGATGTCTTGAGAACAGCCCATATTACAATCTAAAGTGAACTGGATATTGTAAAACATAATGGTAAATAAATCTCCTGCAATGATCACATATATCAAAATAAACTGAGGGAGGCAAGAGAAGAAATTTCAGCTCTGGCTCAGATGTATGAATTATCATTAGACAAGTGCTGCGAGGTTTTGAGAGCCTGAGCTATATAGGGAAAGGTTGGACATGCTGGGATAATATTACTGAAGTGCCGAGAGCTAAAGAAGTGGAAGTAGTAAGGCAGGTACAATAACAACATTTAAAAGACATTTGGACAAATACATGGCTAGGAAAGATTTAGAGGGATATTGGCCAAATCGGGATATACATCGGGAAAAAAACCCACTTGGTATTATTCATGCTGCACTCTTCCATGCTGCTACCCACCTTGCACTTTACTATCACCATATGCAATACTGATTACTTACTTATCTTGATGCCTAGTTTTTAACATTGTTTTTAAATTGTGTCCCGTGTTTTAATGTTTGTATATTATGCACGAATGGAGTGGCAATAACAATGTTGTTGTGTGCAGTGCTTACAACAACAAATAAAGGCATTTCAATTTAATTGCAATATATGGGCTAGCTTAGAAGGTGCATCTTGGTCATCAAGGACAAGTTAGACCAAAAGGCCTGTCTCCATGCTGTTTGACTTTATCTGGCACCATAGGTCACAGTAAATGACTAAGGATAACCAATATGGCTCCAATCAGATTAGGAACACGGAAACGTTCATTTGCAGAACTATTTGTAGACGTGTTTTGCAAATTAGGTTCATGGAGAAGCAATGCTCACTGTGAATTTGAGTCTGACATCAGCACATTGCACTCATAACCCAATTCATGCTGCCCCTCAGAAGAATTATTTGCACAAAACGGATTAATGGTTTAGGTCTGTGAAGTGTGCAGAATGTGTAGCTCGTTTAAAGATTTCAAGCAACAGCGCAGCTTCTACCTTCTGCTTCCATTTCTTGCAGCCTACGTTTCTCCTCAGCCTTCTTTTTGATCGCTGTCAAGGCATCAATACTTTCCTGAATTTTTCTCCGTTCACTTGTTTCCCATTGTTCCCTCTCTTCCTTCTCAGCAGTCCATCCTCCTCGAGCCCATGCCTCTGCACATGCCCTACAAGAGAATACATGTAGATTGGTTAGGATTTATGTACTTCTACAATCAAACATGAATATTTGGGGCCATTACGTTGTTTCCATTTATAACTATAATTTTCTATGTAAAGGGCAATGGAATTTCTCAAAGTTAATGCCCAAATATTGCACCGCAGACTTCTGTTTGTGGAACAGTACTTGCATTTAAATGTTTATTAAATCTGCAGTATATTGCTCGGCACCAGGTAAAATGGTTGTAGCAAACATCTTCTCTGTTCACTAATTTTATCCAGAGAATGGAACTGCTGTCCTGCACAGTCTGGCGCAATGGGCCAAACACATTCTCTTGCATCAGAGCAAATAACATTGCTGATGGTGCCAACATTCAGTGAACAAAATTGAACAACTCATGCAATGGATGTTTCCAGTTTACATTATGGCATTAAAAGTTTGAATTTTATTTTGAACTATTTACATGATTTGTTAAAAAGTGTTCTATCCTGCATTAAAGAATTTGAATATTACAATCTAGTTTTATATTATAAAACTCAAAGCAACATTGGCATTTAGCCAATGACATGGCACACAAGCATTGTATAAACATGACAGATCGCCCCACCAATGCTGCACAATAGTGGAATACAATAAATCGTACAAAATAGCAAATATGAATTTAATTGTCTAACTGAAAACTAAAATTAAGTGACTTTTCCCAATGACCTTATATTTAATATTCTTTGAATCAGAAACCATGTGATCAGTTAACCGCTAAATATTGGTCAACAAAATATCAATCTTTGGAAGGATGTGTTGAAGAAAGTTAAAAGAAGATCAAAATGAAGTAGAAATCTATTGCAGGAAATGCTCATTTCGGTGTGTAGCTGCAATAAAAATTAAGTTACAAGGGCCAGTTTTGATTGTTAGGCATTTTGCCTTCCTGTTAGCCTGCCCAAGGAGCAACATTTCTAATAGAAAATTATTTCTAGAAAAGATCTCGGGATGAATAGGTTTAACTTTAGTCCACTCAAGTACTGCTCAGTTACGTACCTGTCTTTTGGAAAAACTGGACGGTCATCCAGGTATGTTAGCTGCTTCAGGCGCACAGTCAACTCCTTCCTGTAGTTAGAGATTTTTTTGATGACTTCATTTCCCATCAGGTTCAACACGCGCTGTGTAAAAAAAGTGAAAACAGGCTGTGCAGAAGGTCTCTGGCACCACATTGTTCTACAACATAGTGGAAATGGTGAATGTGGTTCTTTTTACCTGGCTAATGTTGCTGATTGGTATTTTTTTCCTATCTTTTCCTACCTGAAATTTCCTCTGCCCTATTTCTATCTTCATCTACTTGTGTGAAATATAATTTGTTAAACTCCCTTCTTCCTTGCCTTATTCCTATTCTAAACTCTGTATTTTCACGAAAATTAGAAAATAGGAGGCCACAGTCCCCTAAGGTAGCCACAATATTCATTATGATCGAGGCCGATCTGCCCCAAGCCTCATCTCCTCTTCTGTACCAATTCTTCTTAGGACAGTGGTTCCATCCTCCAATTAGCCGAGTGTATCCATTTTGGACTGCCTACAAATACAAATCTCTTTTGAACTGCCTCTAATGTTACCACAACTGTTCTATTCTTTACAATGCTCATAAAAACCTAAATTGATGACAAAGCTTTTGATTACCTGTCCTAAATACCATTGTGTGGCTTGTTGTCACTTTTTTTCCCACGTAATGACTCCTTATAACTCGAGTATTAAATTTCCAACACAATGGCTATTCATTGCTGTACCAGTAATATCTGAGTGCTGTTGTTTCTAAACCTCCAAATACTTCCCTCCTTTATATTTTTCATCACCTCTTTTGCTGCGAGACAATAGGAAGCAGCTTGGCATGGAGTGAAAAATGTTAAATAAGCCACAAGTAAACAGACATCAAGCTGAAAGCAGTTGCAACAGGTGAACATAAGTAGGTTATGACATTTTTTAATACCTATAGAAATAAGGAACTGCAGCTGCTGAAATCCTGAGTAAAACATAAAGCGTTAGAGTAACTCAGCAGGTCAGGCAGCATCTCTGGAGGACATAGATAGACAATGTTTCGTGTCAGGACCCTTCTAAATAAACTATGGATGCTAAGATAGAAATGCTGTGAATTGCAGCTCTGACAGAAATGTTTCAGGTTGATGATCCTTTATCACATTCCCAGTTCTGAGGAAGAGACGGTAACTCAAGAGAATAACTCTGTTTCTTTTTCCACAAACACAGGCTATTTCCTGATGACAACTGTAAAAGCACCTGATCCAAATGACTCAGAAGTTTAAAGTGGGCTCAATGCTTGTATGATAGACTTCCTGGGAATACCAGGTGTGGTCAGCACCTGAATAATCTACACAGTGAAACTGCTCTCATTTTGGCCGTTTTGCCAATTAAGGTTTTTGGCTCGCACATAGTTATTTTTTGTCATCTATACTCCAATCACAGTATGAGCTATGTGATCATTTGTTGCTGTTAGCAAAAGAGGGCAGATATCATTGGCTGTAAAGTGATCAACTAAATATCGAGAAGTTGTTGCCAACCTCTTGTCAACTTTTTCGTTTTCAACGTCTGATCAATTAAACACTGAAAATGGGTGTCAGAATCTTCTCACATCTCAGCGATTATATCTAGTTCTCATATCAGCCTCCCAAACACACTTACAAAAGTAGCTTTGGGACATTCCCCAAATCTGGACATACTCACAATAAGCTCAATTCTCACAAACCTATTCTTTGGTTTGAGAAGTCTTTTGTTCCAACAGTCTAAGCAAGATTAAAATCCAGGATCCAGAGTGATTTTTTTATTATTCCTCTCACATAAGAGAGACTGCTGATTTATTTCAGACCTTCCTATTGCTATGGTAAATAATGTGGAAATTTAAAAGTGCGTCCTCGATGGTGAAAAAAAACTTCAGCCATACAGTTTAGATTTGAATTCCGGGCTATACGTTACATTTTAAATAAATTTGTTTTCATTTGTACATAGAAAATAGACAGGAAAGCCACTTACTAGGTTCGGCATCATCTCGAAGACAGTGATAATATTAGGGTCATCGAGTTTATTGTATGAAAGGTCAAGGACACTTAGGCTAGGGCACTGCTTCAGGTGTTCAACGTCCTGCACCTTACACAACTGGTTGTGAGCCATCTGCAATGTATTCAGCACTGGCAGGCAAGCTTAAAGAAAAACAAAGTTAACATGGCCATAACAGAGGAGGTTACATTATCAATTTTGGCCTAATACATGTGAAAAGATGCAACATGATAGGTATGATGCTAGGCTCTTTTATGGACTCATTCTCCACACTAAACCATTCTAAATTGAAGGCACCATTCACCACCAAGGCCAGAGGATAGACAAGCTGTCTGCTCTTTCGGTCCAAACGGCACTTTAAATGGCCCAAATAATTAGGAGGTCAGGTGTCTGCAGCAGTACAAAGAGGCAAAGCAATTTACAGAGTACTTTAAATTATGGTGGGGCAAAGGGACGCATTAGAGGTGGAGCAGAGGAAACAGTAGGCAATGGATAAGGTTCAGTTCAGTTTAGTTTATTGTCACATGTACCGAGGTACAGTGAAAAGCTTTTGTTGCATGCTTACCAGTCAGCAGAAAGGCAATAGATGATTACAACAATCCACTAACCCTGTATAGATACGTGATATGGGAATAACGTTTAGTGCAAGGTAAAGCCAGTAAAGTCAAAGAGTTAGATGTTAGTTCAGCACTGCTCTCTGGTTGTGGTAGGATGATTCAGTGGATGAATGTTCAAAAAATAAATGAAGACAAGGCCATGAAAGAACTTAATTAAGGATGGGAATTTTACTATTTTAGAAAGAATTAGAGGCTTTTAAACTATTGTAGATTAGACCTTAGTGATAACGGCAATATGAGTTGCTGAGGCAGGTTCAGATGGATGATGTTATTCAGTGGAATGAAACTATCTTTATGTTATCGGGTTGGAATCTTTATTCAGGGTTAAATCGAATGCTGAGGTTGTAAATACCTGATTCAGTCTGGTTTAAGCGACAGCAACTGGACCAGTGACCATAATACTGGAGTAAAGTGCAGTTCTCTGGAAGGCATTGTTTCACCATACTTAAAGTGTATCTGGATGAGGCCTTGAATCACCAAGACATAGAAGATTCGAGTAACATCGCGTAACGATGGACTGGTAAATGGGATTTATACAAATGGGTAGTCATACAGCAAAGAAACTGGCCCTTCAGCCCATCTTGTTCCCACCATCCATCAACCATCCGTTATATTAATCTTACATTAAACCCATTTTTATTCCCTCCACATTTTCATCAACTCACCCCCAGATTCTACCACTTAATTACGGACTGCAACAATTTACAGCAGCCAATTAACCTACCAGCCTACACAGTTTTGGGATGTGGGAAGGAACTGGGGCACTGCACAGTCACATGGACTTGTTTCTCTGATGTATGATTTTATGGCTGCAAAATATGAAACCCATTGCCATCAATATAATGTGAAATCTGGCATATTTAATTACTGTCTACAAGGGCAAGGTGCGTGTAAGATTGAGAAAGACAGTTGGTTCAAGAATATTACAGTGTGGGAGTTGGTAACAAGCCATGGTTAGTCATTTTCCGGCTACATCTACAATGAGAGAATGTCCGAATGAAGAACACAGAATGGGATCTGTGTTTGGGTTAAGTGGTCAACTAGAGAAAATGCATCGGTCACACTGGATATCGTATAGCTGAATTTGATTGGAGGGTACACAAAATGCTGGAGAAACTCAGCTGGTGCAGCAGCATCTATGGAGCGAAGGAGGTGGGCAACGTTTTGGGCCGAAACCCTTCTTCAGCTTTGAAACCTTGATACTGCTAGTTGCAGTTTCATGCAAAACCTGCATTTTCTTCCTTGGCCATAGAGTACCACTCAGTTAAATGGGTAACAAAAAAAAAAAACATGTCAGTAAAGAGAAGAGAGCCAATAACTCCATAATGCAATCATGTCTTAAGTTTAAGAATAGCTCCACTCACAGAGGTTCACAATGGTCTTTATGTAGTTGTTGCTGAGGTTCAACGAATCCAGTTTCTGAAGAGGCTCCAGGTTCTCTATTTTATGAATGAGGTTTTGATGTAGGAAGAGGCAGCGCAGCTCTGTCTGAGCTTCCAAGTTCCCTATTTTTGACAGGCCATTACACTCCAGCCACAGACATCTCAGCCCAGTGTATTCTTCCAGGTTCTCAATGCAGGAGAAACCTACATAAGGAAAAGCAGTCAGTGCTCATCAAATACAAACACCTGATCTGAATGGCAACAAAGCTGCAACTTAAAGCTAAATTATATGCAGTATACTCACGTCTCTACAGCACCTGAACTTCGCATCCAACAGCTCACATTAACTAATTTAAAATGGAGAAAAATATATCCCGCCACAAAATGAAATTAATATTTTCATTTTTCAGCCGGAAAACCTGCAGCTTCCAAACAACTGTACCTTCCAAAAAGAAAATCAAATCTATAATGTCATTAATGGAAGCGCTTTTAATAATTTACAAATAAATAGGAAAATATAAAAATACCTATGCTGGGCTGGTGAAATCAACCCTTTGAACATAGCCTCAAGAATGCATTCCTTTTGCAAGTTTACTGTTTTCAGCTGGTGCTTCCATCCAGTTATTGGAAAATAACATCATAAATATTTCACCAATTATATTTGTAATTGTGAACAAACTTTCCAACATGAAGGTTCCTATTATTTTCTCTCACAAAGTCATATACCACAGAAAAAAACTCTTCAGCCCAACTCGTCCATGCCAACCAAAATGCCCATCTAAGCTAGTGCCATTTGCCTGCTTTTCGCCATATCCTTCTAAACCGTTCCTGCCATGTACCCCTTCCATTGATGTGTGCTCCCAAAAGATGGACCCAAGATCCCAATGCCATTCTGAGTGCTCATTCTCCACACTGAGCAGTCATGGGCCAGAGATTCCTAGGAGTTGGCAGGGGTGGAGCCCTACTTCAAGGTAGCTTTGAATACATTCTTGCTGGTAGATTTTTCCCATAATGGAGCTCTGAATACAACGTCCGTTTCTGGAATCTGGTATTGGTCATGGGAATGATGTGGCCTGCTAAGAGAAACAAGGCCCGCAGTTCAGAGGATGTTGGCTTGATAGAGGATGCTGATTTTGTTCACCTATCTTTCCAGTGAATTTGGAGGATTTGGTGGTTTGCTTTGGTGGTATTTTACCAGTCCTTATAAATATCTGCTGTACAAAATCCAAGTTCCCAGAAGCAAACATGTGAACAGGGATTACTACTGCCTGATCAATCATATGACAGGTGTTCAAATACCCCTTTTCCTCAGTTAACCCAAGGCTATGATGGCCCCAGGTACTGTGCTTTCTGCTTACTACGTTTCTGTGATCATCCATCTACTTACTGTAACTGCCCCTGACTTCCAACATCCAGCAGGAGGAGCATTGCACTATCCACCTGCTATTACCAGGACACCAAAAAGGTAGATTTATCCAGATATATATACCGCACATTAACCTGCTATTTATTTTTTTTCTCAGCTCTCTCACTGGTGCCTCTTGAGCCAAAGCAATAGTACTGCACTCAGAGCATTTCACCTCAGCCTCTCTCCCAACACGGCCGCTCTGCCATACTCTCCCTACTTTTTTATTCCCTGCTATGTCTTTTCTCAGCCAATGAAATGTATTTTCCAAATGTCCCACCTTCACTTGAAACAAAGCAATTTTTTCGATCAAAATGCAGCTTTCTCTCCACTCTCAATGATTCTTCAAGAATGCTTTCTCTCCTTTCAATATGGCTGCTCACAAACTCTGCTGGATTTTTTAAGAAACCATCTCACAGTGTTCTGCACCCCTGCCTTTTATTAGCTACTGAGGGCAACCTTTTTACACAAAGGGTGGTGGGTATATGGAACAAGCTGCCGGACATTTAAACAAACATTTAGATATGTACGTAGATAAGAAACGTTACGAGAAATATGGGCCAAATGCTGGCAACTGGGACTAGCTTACATGATATATTTTATTCGACATGGACAAATTGGGGAGGTGCCTTTTTCCATGCTATACAGAGGCAGCACAGAGGCGCAGCGGTAGAGATGCTGTCTTATAGTGCCAAAGACCCATGTTCGATCCTGACTACAGGTGCTGTCTGCATGTTTGTACATTCTCCCTGTGGCTGCGTGATTTTTTTCTGGGAACTCCAGTTTCCTTCCACACTCCACAGATGTACAGGTTAGTAGGTTAATTAGCTTTGGTAAAAATTGTAAATTGTCCCTCGTGTGTAGGATAGTGTTAGTGTGCAAGGTGATTGTGGTCACTATGGACTTGGTCCACGCTGTATCTCTATAAGTCTAAAATAAAGCAAACTTCATATCCTTTAATAATAGCAGATTTGAAGACACGGTGCCTTGATATGCAGAAACTGTAGTGAAACTGACTGAAAATTTAAATTGACAATCAGAAGGAATTGTACATGTTCAGTATTTCTGTCAGCTTCGATCTACAAGTAGATTACACACACTCACAAATTCATAATTAGGATATTATTATGTCAATAAAACCAGGGTAACACTGAAAATATTTTTGTGTCTGTTATCGTGGGAAGCTGGCCAGGAATATAAAGAAGGACAGTCAAAGTTTCTTTAGATATGTTAAGGGAAAAAGAGTAGCAAAGTCAAAAGTGGGTCCCTTGAACTCAACACGGGTGAAATTATTGTGGGTTACAAGGAAATGGCATAAGAGTTGAACAGGTACTTTGGATCTGTCTTCACTAAGGAAGACATAAACAATCTCCCAGATGTACTGGAGGACAGAGGATCTAAGGAGGTAGAGGAACTGAAATAAATTTTCATTAGGCGAGAAATAGTATTGGGTAGGCTATTGGGACTGAAGGATGATAAATCCCCTGGACAGGATGGTCTGCATCCAAGGGTCCACAGAGAGGTGGCTAGAGAAATAGTGGACAGATTGGTGATCATTTTCAATGTACAATAGATTCAGGAGCCGTTCCTGTGGATTGGAGGATAGCTAATGTTATCCCACTTTTCAAGAAAAGAGCGAGAGAGAAAACAGGGAATTACAGACCTGTTACGCTGACTTCGGTGGTGGGAAAGATGCTGGAGTCAATTATTAAAGAGGTAATAGTGGGGCATTTGGATAGCAGTAAAAGGATTAGTCCAAGTCAGCATGGATTTATGAAAGGGAAATCATGCTCGACTAATCTTCTGGAATGTTTTGAGGATGTGACAAGTAAAATGGATGAGGGGGAGCCAGTGGATGTAGTGTATCTAGACTTTCAGAAAGCCTTTGATAATGTCCCGCACGGGAGACTGGTGACTAAAATTAGAGCACATGGTATTGGGGATAGGGTGTTGACATGGATAGAAAATTGGTTGGCAGACAGGAAGCAAAGAGTAGGAGTAAACAGGTCCTTTTCAGAATGACAGGCAGTGGCAAGTGGAGTGTCGTAGGGCTCGGTGTTGGGGCTGCAACTGTTTACCACATATATTAATGATTTGGAAGAGGGAATTAGGAGCAACACAAGCAAGTTTGCGGATGACACAAAGCTGGGTGGCAGTGTGAACTGTGAAGAGAATGTTGCAGGGTGACCTGGACAGGATGAGTGAATGGGCAGATGCAGTATAATATAGATAAATGTGAGATTATCCACTTTGGCGGAAAAAACAAGGGAGCAGATTATTATCTCAATGGGGTTAGGTTAGGTAAGGGGGAGGTGCAGCGAGACCTGGATGTCCTTGTACATCAATCACTGACGTACAGCAGGCAGTGAAGAAAGCTAACGGAATGTGGCCTGCATAACAAGAGGATTTCAGTATAGGAGTAAAGAGGTTCTTCTGCAGTTGTATAGGGCTCTGGTAATACCACATCTGGAGTATTGTGTACAGTTTTTGTCTCCTACTTTGAGGAAGGACATCCTTGTGATTGAGGCAGCGCAGTGTAGGTTCACGAGATTGATCCCTGGGATGGTGGGACTTTCAGATGAGGAAAGGTTGAAAAAACTAGGCTTGTATTCACTGGAGTTTAGAAGGATGAGGGGGTATCTTATAGAAACATATAACATTATAAAAGGACTGGACAAGCTATATGCAGGAAAAATGTTCCCAATGTTGGGCGAGTCCAGAACCAGGGACCACAGTCTTAAAATAAAGGAGAGGCCATCTAAGATTGAGGTGAGAAAAAACTTTTTCACCCAGAGAGTTGTGAATTTGTGGAATTCCCTGCCACAGAGGGCAGTGGAGGCCAAATCACTGGATGGATTTAAGAGAGAGTTAGATAGAGCTCTAGGGGCTAGTGGAATCAAGGGATAGAGGGAGAAGGCAGGCACAGGTTATTGATTGTGGACGATCGGCCATGATCACAATGAATGGCGGTGCTGACTCGAAGGGCCAAATAGCCTCCTCCTGCACCTATTTTCTATGTTTCTATCCTCGAGCCCAATGAAGACAATTCGCAAGTCAGATTTTAGCAGATAACCATGCATGGATTTAATGAAATAATACTAACCTTTAAAGTGCAAATAGAGTATGTCGTTCAGGTATGGTGTCTGGTAGAGCTTCTGGTCCTTGCAGAGCTGCTTCAGGAACTCTTTTGTCATTCTGCAGAGTTGCAAATAAGTAAAGTTTCAGTTTCAGAGCAAGCCTTACTTCATAAGTTAAACAGGAAAAAGGGTAGAAGCAAATGTGCTTTAAAAACTAACTGCAGCCTGATCAGAAAGGAAAGCAAGTATTATATTATGCCACATTATTCTTTTTATATACTTTTTTCCTGTCAATATTAAAATAACATTCAAAATTTCACTGTAGTAAGATTGTCAACTTCAATTACTACTGAACAACCATGTTTTCCTAATCTTCAAAGAGCTCTGAATCTCTGTCCCTAAATTTTTCCATTCTCCTTCAAAACTCTCCTTTAAAAACTCCCACTTTCCAGTCATCTGCCCTCACTTCCTGATACAGTATGCTGGCCAATATGGTTTGATTAAAAAAAAGAGAAATACAAAGAAATTGCAACAATTTCTTGCACAAAAAACAATGCAAGAGGAGCTCAGACAGAATCTGTGGAGGAAATGGACAGATGGTGCTTTGGTTCTGATTGGAGTGGGGGGAGAAAACTGGAAGAGAGATGACAGTGGAGCAAAGCTTGGCAAGTAATAGGTGGATATAGGTAGGGGGGGGGGGGGGGGGGGCTAATTGGCAGACGAGTGGAGTTAGTGACAAAGACACAATATGAAAAGTAGACGGGGGGGGGGGCGGATAAGGAAAGAAGAGAAAGAGTAAAATGCTAAGCTGGAGGATGGGATATGGTTGGAAGGGGACAAGAAGAGGATAGAGGGGATATAAAGGAAAATATGGGAATTGGAATGTGAGAAAAATAAATCAAGCCATGATCAAATGGTGGAGTAAACTCGATGGGCCGAATGCCTAATTCTGCTCCTATGTCTTATGGGAGATGAGCACAGAGAGGAGGAGAAAGGAGCCAGGTACTGAGATTTGATAATGCCAGTGTAAACTATGTTGAAGTATTTTATTGACCTAAACGCAGAATACAAATTGTAGCTTGTGGAAGTTCTGCTTCAATTCCAGCAACCCGGGTTCTATCCTGACCTCAGGTGCTGTCTGTGTGGAGTGTGCATATTCTCCCCTTGGTTTCCCCTGGGTGCTCCAATTTCTTTGCACTCCCCAAATCTGCCAGGTTGAAAAGTCATCCGAACACCATAAATTGTCCTTGATATAGGTAGAGTCTGGTGGGCGGGGGGGGGGGGGGGGGGGGGGGGGGGGGGGGGGTGCTGATAATGTGGCATGATTAGGTTTCAGGGAAAAATTGTGGGAGAAAGGAATTGACCTGTGAGTATGCATAGACCTGATGGACTTAATAATAATTTGATAATCAGGACATTACTGAACAGGTTCCAACCTTGGGCCCAAGTCTTTCTTGGCTTTCTCTTGACGTTTTGTTGAGTTGAGGTCATTTGTCCCCACGCTCTTAGTCCATTCCTGCTCAGACGGCTTCGCGCTTCCACAATTCTGCTCACTTCTCATTTGATTGATTGATTTATTTATTTCTTCACCACAAGTGAAGTGCTCATTGGCTAGAAACACAATAATAACAAGGTTTACTAAAAACTGGATAATGTGCATTATTTCATCTCATGTTTTGGTGACCAAATAAATAGGGTTAGGCAGTTTGTACAGATTGACCAAAGTCAGAATATTACTGTGGAGCATATGACATGTGTTGGGATACACTGAGTGGTGGATGGGATATATCAAACAATCTGCGAATGGTGTGAAAATGCTTTACACCATTACTGGGAAGTAGCATAGAATATATTGTAGTGCATCACAACAAAAACATGGAGTCTATCACAAAGTGTTGCGATATATCTCACAAGCCATATTGCAAAGTAATATTGTGTATGCCATGGGATATTTCATAGATTGAGCCGAAAGAGTGAAAGGGATATGACAGAATGGTGTATTGAGTATGGAAATATTCCGAATGTTGTGAATAATAGTAGACTATATTGTGAGGAAAATGGAATATTATGGAATATTTTTATGAGATATAACTGCATATAATGAACTGAACTGTGAAAAAAAATTTTTATCGTTATTTATTCACTGTGAAGCTGTTGCTGGCAAATCCAACATTTATTCCCTATCCCTGTTGGTGATCCGTTTTTGAACAGTTCCAATTCTGTTTAGGATTATTATTGTCCCATGTACCGAGGTACAGTGTAAAACTTTGTTTGCATGCTATCCAATCAGATCAAATCTTCTAGTAAGTTGGCATTTTCAGTGTTATTCAGGAGGGAATTGCAGGACTTAGACCCAGCAAAGAAGTGGCAGGCAGAATTTGTGGAAAGACTTGGTTACATAGAACAGAGAGCATAGAATAATGCAGCACAGGAGCAGACCCTTCAAACCATTATATTTGTGGCAAACATCATGCCAAATTAAAGTAATCCCACCTGCTTGCTCATGATCCTGGTTGCTTTATTTCCTGTATGTTCATGGCTTGTCTAAATACCTCATAAACATCAGTTTCGTAGCTGCTTGCACCACAAATCCTCCCTCTCAGAAGCACATTCCAGGCACGTATCATTAACTGTGTAAAAGTCTTGCAACTTAAATCAGCTTCAACTTATGTTCTCCAGTATTTGACATTTTGACCCTGGGAAAAAGGTTCTGACTATCAATCCTAATTTAATGATGCTGCAGCAATGAGCAATGTTTTCTTCATATGAGAACCACCATATTGATAGGCTCCATAGCAGAAGCGTCCGCGTCACGGGGCTGGAAACTGGAAGTATCCTGAGCTAATTCTGCTACCACCATCATCCATTGCTCCCATTGATTGTCGCCAGAAGCTTGTGTCCTTTTCAGGACGGATGATGACAGCAATGTCAACATTTGAAACATGGAAGATGGACACGAAAGAAGACCCCATTGATATAAAATGACAGAAAGATGATGCGATGGGAAGACACTTGCATTGTCCACAAAATCTGCCACCATTTAATGTCAGAGGACTGGCCATCAATTCAAAGGCTCCTCATGTCCTACTCACCATGATCGTCCATAGTTTCTGCTTGCACTTTTCCATCTTCCAAAACGGATGAGGCAAATAATGAAATAACTGAGCTGTAGATGAAACAATAGTATAAAGGAATGTTAGAATATATAGTAGTACAGCATCGTACTTCTCCTAATGCTGAAGGTATAACATGTGATCCAAAAAATTGATTATCAGTGAAAAGGACACACAAGGAACTGCAAATGCTGTAATATTGCGTAGAACTAAATTAACCCAGTGAGTCAGGCAGCATCACTGGATGACAAGAAACATATAAGCCACAAACAGCAAAGGGCTCAGCACCAATCCCCAAGGCACACCTGTAGTCACAGGCCTCCAGTCCAAAAACAACCTTTCACCATCAGCCTCTGCTTCGTTCCATGAACCAACTTCTTTATCCAGTCGGCTAGCTCTCCTTAAATCCCATGCAAACTATCCTTCCAGATCAACCTACCACACAAAGTCTTATCAGATGTCTTGTTGAACTCCATACAGACAATGATCATATTGAATGGCAGTGCTGGCTTGAAGGCCAAATGGCCTATTGCTGCATCTATTTTCTATGTTTCTATGCTTGAGTATATGGCAATAAAACTCGACCACTTGATTTTGAAGCATTCATGTATGGTGGAGGTATAATGTAGTCATAGAGTGATACAGTGTGAACTTCGGCGCAACTTGACCACACCCACCAACATGTCCCAGCTACACTACCTGCTTTTGGTCCATATCCCTCCAAACCTGTCCTATACATGTATCAGTCTGTTTCTTAAATGTTGGGATAGTCCCTGCCTCAACTACCACCTCTTGCAGCTTGTTCCATACACCCACCACCCTTTGTGTGGAAAAAGTTACCCCTTAAAAAGCTACCTCTTAAAAATACTTCAAACAAAAATAATTAAAATCATACTTCCACAATGCACTAAAACATGATTTTAATACATCAAATTTCAAAAAGTCTTTACACCCTCCCCCCACTTGGTTGCTCCACTCCCTTGCCAGGTACTGCCAAGGCTCAGCCTCCCCACTCAAAAATGCTCCAAGGCCCCTGGTTCAGACAGAGATCACAGCCAAATGTGAGCGGGGAACTGAGGCCAGTTGTCCGTGATGTCTGGATCCCCAATGCTCAGTGCTTCGTGTTTCGGAGTTGGATTTGTAATTAGCCTGATTTGTAATTAGTTGACAAAATCATAATTTATTAATCCAGAATATCCAGGGGGATGGGATAAGTATAATATTAAAATGACATGCAAGGTGTCAGGCTGTCAGTCACAACATACAGCCCCGATAATCCATTATTTCCTTCAGTTAAATATTGGGAAGGTAGCACTATTGTCGTTTGCCATTCAACTATTATGTTTGTTTATCTCACTGACTATTTATAACCCCCCCCCCCCCCACCAAATTCCTTTGAATGTTGAATAGAAATTTCCCCACTCGCTGTTTTATTAATTGAACATGTAGATGAACATCCTCAAGGAGTGTAATCAGATGGAAACAGATTCAGATGCGATGTTTAAGAACATGTTCAAAGAAATGGCATATTTTAAAGGAGTGACAGAGATACTTGCAAGGGAATGTGAGGAGGTTATTATTTGTCTTAAGTTTTAGCTTGAACCAGGACATCTGAACATTCAAAGTTTAATATAGTAATTGTGCTGATACTGACTCCAACCAGCCATGTAATGAATATCATCCATTCCGGAGGTTTTATTTTTTTGATGCCATTTGAACTTCACTAGGATTTCAATCACTCCAATGTAAAAGTAATTGGGAATGGGGAGTATTGGAACGGAAATTTGCTCTCGGCACATATAAGCAGAGGAGAAATCCTCATTGAGGACCTTCCCCATCTCTTGCGGCTACACACACAGATGACTATTATATAATAATGTATGCATGTTGGTAGGTGAAATCAAAACAAAGATTTTTTATCATTGTTGTGTTATGAATACCACAGAAAATATTATGTACTCTCAAGATCACATTTAATAGAATAATATCACGTAAATATATAGTTATTGGACTTTGCATTTCGGAAAAGTCCAAGCTGAGATGAAAACAGCAAAATACTGAAAATATTGGGGGTGAAAATGACTTCAGGACAGTATATTAGGAAAATGAAGGAAATGGTAACAGAATACTTATACTGCTGAATGAATATAGTTTTATGGATGAGAAATTGTGTTCAACCAATTGATGACTCATTTGACAAAGTAACTAGCATGTTAGATAACAAGGAAGCCAATGGATGTAGCACATTTTGTTATACAATATTTGGTCTGTGAAGTGCCCCATAAAAGATTACCGTAATAGATAAGCACCTGTGGACTTGAACGTAGTAGGTTAAGTCCAGGTGGTCAGATATGGAGCTTTATGTGTGGGCCAGATATATTGTCAATGCAGAGGGGCTAAGAGCAAGGCCAAGTTTGCATCCAGAGTCAAGGTTTGGAATAGTACTCGGTGTGTAGTCAAAGCTGGGACAATGGGAGTGTTCTGCGGTGGGAACCTAAGCAGGTAAGCAGCTATGATCATGGTAGAATAGGGGGCCAGGTGTAAGGCTAGACTCAGGGTCAGGAATTAGAGAAGGTATGCAACTGGAATCAGGGTCAGGAGTAGTACCAGGTGTGCAGTGAGACTCAGGTTGGTCAACATGGGCCAAGTGCTGGATTATAATCTGAATTCCATACATGAATATACTAAGATCATTCATGTGCTGCACCTGTTGATCAGAACCTGGCTCGACTGTGGAATGTAATTAGGAATGAAATTTAGCCTAACCTTATTCATAGCTAATCCAAAGCATAAATATTGCATTCAAGTGTAAGTTAAAAGACTCGCTACAGTATGCACCAGATTGCACAATTTCAAGCTGAAAAATGCAAAAGCTCCATACCAATGGGAGAGGGGACACCCCCCCTCCCACACCCTCTACTTTCCGATATTGATATATCTGTCTTCAGATATATCTGATCAGGCGTGGGAGATTTAACTGCCTCCATACACCTTAGGACGTCAGCACCTCCTCGACCATAATACAGACTTTCCTCAAGTCATCTCCATTAACTGTCCCAAATTCTCCTGTCTTCATGACTTTCACCCTGGTAAAAAGCAGAGGAGAAATCCTCATTGAGGACCTTCCCCATCTCTTGCGGCTACACATACAGATGACTGTTTTGGTTTCTGAATGGTCCTATTCTCTCTCTCGTTACCTTCTTTCCCTCAATGCATATAAAATCTCTTGATTTTCCTTAATATTATCTGCCAAAGCTATATCCTGCCTTCTTTTTACCTTCCCGATTTCCTTCTTAGGTGGGGTCCTCAATTCCTGAAACTCCTCCAAGGATACATGATCCCAGTTGCCTATACCTGGTCCATGTCCCCTTCTTTTTCCTGACCAGAGACTCAATTTCCTTTGTCATCCAAGTTTCCTTCCTCTAACAGGAACCTCTCCCTTCACTCTAACAGGAACATGTATGCCCTGAACTAGTCATCACTTTTAAAAGCATCCCATTTTCCAAATGTTCCTTTCCTTGCAAACCACCTATACCAATCAACTTTAGCAAGTTCCTGTCTAATAACATCAAACTGATCTTGCCCCAATTCAGAATCCTCCCAACAAGGTGATCATCCACAAATAGACACAAAAAGCTGGAGTAACTCAGCGGGTCAGGCAACATCTCTGGGGGAAAGGTATAATTGACGTTCCGGGTTGAAATTGTTCTTCAGACTGAGAGTCAGAGGAAAGGAAATCAAGAGATATTGATGGTGATATAGAGAGATATAGAACAAATGAATGAGAGATATGCAAACAAGTAACGATGATAAAAGAAACCGGCCATTGTTAGCTGTGGGCTGGGTGAAAATAAGTTACGGACAATTAACTCATCAGGACAACGGTAAAATTAGTACAACAACTAGGGTGGGGGTGGACGAACCGTTTACTAATGCCATCTTGGACCACTGCCAAGACATGCTCTTTAATCAATAAAGCAACGTCTTTAACCCCCACCTCTATCTCATCTGTAGCATCTTTACCCTGGAACATTAAGCTCCCAGTCCTGTCCCTTTTAGCCAGATTTCTGCATAGCTAAAACTTCCTAGTCGCTCATACCGATCTATGCCTTTCGTTCATCCGAACGGCCATGCAACTGTTTGGATATATCCTGGACTCTGGCACCAGAGAGCCAACACACCATCCTGATGTCCCCATAATTCACACTATGGCTCTAGAGGTAGCCTATATATCCACCACCATAAGGTGCTTTGAGAGGCTGTTTATAGTACACATTAAATCCAGCCTATCAAGCAACGATCCACTGCAGTTCATCTACTGCTACAACAGGTCCACGGCTGATGCCATCCCCCTGGCCCTACACTCATGCCTGGAACACCTGGATAAGGACACCCATGTCAGATTCCTATTCATAGGCTACAGCTCTTCTTTCAATACTATTATCCCAACCAAGCTCATCTCGAAATTATTTGAACTTAGAGTCAGCGCTCCCCTCTGCAACTGGATCCATGACTTTCTGATCAACAGACCACAATCAGAGGTTGGGTGACAAATCATCCTCCACAATAATCCTAAACAACGGCGCCCTGCACAAATGTATTCTCAGGCTCCAACTATACTCCGAGAATTATCTCGTGGTTATGGAGGCATCATCACAGAAAAAAAGCCCTTCAGAATCAATCCATGCCAACCAAGATGCAAGACCATATAAGCAGGTTTCATGTACCTACAGATGGACCATATCCCTCAACTACTTCAATCCATGTACTCGTCCAAATGTCTTTTAAATGCTGTTTTAGAAGCTGCTTCAACTACCTCATTTGGCATCTCATTCCATATTCAATAGGCACACTGCCATTCACTGTGATCATGGCTGATCATCCACAATCAGTACCCCGTTCCTGCCTTCTCCCCATTTCCCCTGACTCTGCTATCTTTAAGAGCTCTATCTAAATATCTCTTGAAAGCATCCAGAGAACCGGCCTCCACCGCCTTCTGAGGCAGAGAATTCCACAACTTTCTGTGTGAAAAAGTTTTTTCTCATCTCCGTTCTAAATGGCTTACCCCTTATTCTTAAACTGTGGCCGCTGGTTCTGGACTCCCCCAACATCGGAAACATGTTTCCTACCTTTAGCGTGTCCAAACCCTGAATATGTTTCAATAAGATATCCTCTCATCCTTTTAAATTCCAGAGTTTACAAGCCCATTCTATCAACATATGGCAGTCCCACCATCCCTGGAATTAACCTGGTGAGCCTACGCTGCATTCCCTCAATAGCAAGAATGTCCTTCCTCAAATTTGGAGACCAAAACTGCGCACAATGCTCCAGGTGTAGTCTCACTAGGGTCCTGTTCAACTGTAGAAGGACCTCTTTGCTCCTATTCTCAACTCCTCTTGCTATGAAGGACAACATGCTATTCGTTTTCTTCACTGCCTGTTGTACCTGCATGCTTACTTTCAGTGATTGATGAACAAAGACCTCCAGATCCCATTGTACTTCCCCTTTTCCCAACTTCACACCATTTAGATAATAATCTTCCTTCCTGTTTTTTCCACCAAAGCGGATAACCTCACATTTATCCACATTAAACTGCATCTTCCCACTCACCCAACCTGTCCAAGTCATCCTGCATCCTGATAGCATCCTCTTCACAGTTCACACTGCCACCCAGCTTTGTGTAATCTGCAAATTTGCTAATGTTACTTTTAATCGCATCATTTAGATCATTAATGTATAATGTATACCCACTATCCTCGGAGTGATACCGTTGCCTCTCAGATTGTTATTAAATCTTTCCTCTTTCACTTTAAATTTAGGCGCTTGATTTCCCCCACTCTGGGTTAAAGACACTGCATTCACCATTCACCAATATCTATTCCCCTCATCATTTTATACACTTTAGATTTTAGTCTTGAGATAGTGTGGAAATAGGCCCTTCAGTCCACCGAGTCCACGCCAACCAGTGATTACCCCATACACACTATCCTACACACTATGGATAATCTACAATTTACAGAAACCAATTAACCTACAAACCTGCACGTCTTTGGAGTGCGAGTAGAAACCGGAGCATCCAAGGAAAACCCACACGGTCAAGAGTGTTTTATTGTCAAATGTGCCAGATAGAACAATGAGGCATTGGTGTGCTTTCTTGGGCATAGCTTCAATGTGCTGGTCCAGGACGAATTTGGACGAGTACATGGATTGAAATAGTTGAGAGGGATATGGTCCATCTGTAGGTACATGGAACCTGCTTACATGGTCTTGCATCTTGGTCGGCATGGATTGATTCTGAAGGGCTTTTTTCTGTGCTGTATGCCTCCATAACCATGAGAGAAATAATGGAAAGTTATGTAAACAGATCAGGTCAGAAGCTTGAGGAAATCCAATGAGTACCCACCTTTTAAATGTCTTACTTTCTCTGAAAGTATGGATCTGAAGAGTTAAGAGCGTCTGACTGAATCATCCGTTCCAGCAAAAGGCCCTATTGGAACCTTGGGATCAGTAATTCAGGCTCAACAGGACAAGTTCCTCACCTGGACTGCATGTCCTTTGTTGCATTTTCTTGGTGTTTTATGGGATTGAATTTTTTTCTTTTCATTAATTTAGCTCCTTCTTGATCAGATTGCAGGTTGCATTCTTCTTGACTTCTTGCAGGTTCTCTACCTTCGCCACATGAGAATTGCACTGTATCACCTTGATATTCCACAGTTTCCATTTGTGGCCTCCCATTTCTCATTACTAACAAGGTGGTTAGTGGAACAACTGTGCTGTAATTGAAACAGACCAAAGGGAATGTTACAGCATTTTAATTACAGAATATGAAAACAGAATATGATGGAAACTCTCAGCCATTATGACAGCTTATGTGGAAAGAGAAACATAATTAATATTTTGGGTCAAAGGCCTTTAATGAGAACTGATTTTTTTTTTTTTTAAAGAATAGTTTCAAATTGTAGAGATGATGTAGGGAAGGATGTTGTCTACGAAAGAGAATATCTTGATTGGGAGAGTATAGGGTTGCCATGGGGATCAGTTGTAGTGGTTCTCTCGTCACCTGGGTTAAGTGGAGCTAACACAGTATGATAAAGAGTGTTAAGTACTACAAGATAATAGGAATAGGAATACTTTATTGTCACACGTGACTAAGCATAGTGAGATTCTTTGCTTGCATACACAATATATACAAATAGCTGCCACCTACCGCGCTGACTATGGTGCATGTTCAGCACATCAGGGTGTTCCATGGAGACAGGAAAATTGAGCCAGCATCACAGACATATGACCTACAGCATATGTCTACATCGGTTCTGATGTAGAAAGTGAGTTAGCAATGCATTTTTGCTGCTTCATGCATATATACGGAACTCAAAACTTTCTTCCCGTTATATTGCCAATTTCCATCCAGCTCTCATCAGTCAATTTCTGCCTCAGCTCTACAAAATCTGGATTGCTCCATCTCAGGGGGTATGTTTACTGTAAATATCCATTATGGGCCTATAGATTCACATAGCTATCCAGGACATCTTTCCCCAACCCAGCCTCCTATATCCACTGTTGAGTTCTACATCTGTCATATTTGCTTTGACTTTCCACAAAGGTGCTTCTGTCCTCCTTCTTCCTAAACCTTGGCATGTCCACTATGGTGGGGGAAGAATACATTTCAGAGGCACCCATGTGGAAAATCTGCTCTCACCCTCATCTGAACAGAGCAAGGATAGTTTCCTGATCCTCATACTGCATCCCATGGCCACCACATGTATTACTTTTGTTCCCCCACTAGCTGCAACTAGACTTCATCATAAGACCTCTCCCATCAACAACAACCTCACAATGCTTTCCCATACAACTCCTATCCTTTCACCTCTTCCTTTTCCACCATCTGGGGACCGAAACCCTCTTTCCAGATAAGTGTAAGTTATTGGGGCAAATCCTCCAAAATTATGGAAGAACGTGGATAAGGACATGGGCATTTCAAAAAGACAGATTTGCTGGCTGCAACGGCAAAACCCGCAATCCACAGAAAGACTCAGTTTCAAGTTTCAAACCGTCTGGCCCGTGGACTTGGACATCACACAACGGTGTGAACAAAGGCAGAGACGGAGATAACGAGATTTTCTTGGATACACAAAGGAAGGAAGCAAGCCTCAGCAGACGGTGGTAAACAGGCCAGCAACAAGCACAATCACCATCGTGGATGACCCATCCATCGAGACAATAGGAGCCCATCCAGGCGATGGGATAACGATCAGGCTGAGGGATCATGACATCAGCAAGCCCTTATCATCGGAAGCCTATTGTTCATGCCAGATCGAAACTGGGAAACATCAAAAGAAGCCCTTTTATCCAGAGGACCACCTGGGGGGTTCAAAGGAATCTCAGGTATAAAACAGGAGTCCAGCCACAACTCTCGGGGGCTCTTTTGGCTCTTCCTGCTCTTCCTGCAAGAGTGGACAGCTCGTGAATCTGCATCAACTTAGCTGTGAGTATCCTGGTGACTTGGTGGACTTCCCGAAATAGGATAGGAGGTTGAGTGTATAAGGGAAAGGGGAGTAAAATATTGTTAAAGTAAGTTTTACGACGTGCCCGATAGTTTTCCTTCCATAGTCTTAGTTTAAAGCATAAGTTTCTGTATTATGTAGTGTTGGTGAGATTTGATTTCTCATTGTTTAATAAAGCCTGTAAATTTAGACTTGCTTTGAGTCCATCTTGGTTTCTGTTTTCTCTCATCAGCACACTCTGGTCAATTCAACCTTTGATCATATCCCACCATAATTCCGAGGTATAGAACCTAGGGGAATCCCTTTCGCGGGAAACGGAAAGACCCCCTACACAAGTGCCACTTGTTCCAGTGTACAGCATTTGGAGTTCAATGTGATCTCCTCTATACAGGTGAAATCAGATGCAAATTCAGTGATCACTTTGCAAAGCACATGTGTTCAGTCCAGCTTGATCCTGAATTTCCTGTGAAACGCCACTTTAGTTTTTCATCACACTTCCACTCTGATCCATCTTTCTCTGGTTATGAGGCCTAATACAGTTTAAGTGATTACAGCGTATCTTCCATTCTAAACATATTACAGCCTTTCCGACGATATCCCACTATACAACTTCTGACAATTAATTTTCTTTCTGTAATATAACTGTCCATTTCTGCTACAATTTTTCTTTTATTTTGTTTTAGAGATACAATTTGGAAACAGGCCCTTCAGCCGACCGAGTCTGCGCTGACCAATCATCACCCATACACTTGTTCTATCTAACACACTAGGGAAAATTTACATAATCCAAATTACTTACAAACCTGCATGCAGGGATGTGGGAGGAAACCGAAGCACCTGGAAAAGGTCCACGCGGTCACAGAGGGAATGTACAAACTCCATACAGACTGCATCCATGGTCAGGTTCAAACCAGGGTCTCTGGTGTTGTAAGCCAACAAACACTACCGCTGCTCCAGTGTGCTGCCCGAGTCATCCACCCATGGCTCATTTTTCTGTTTCCATTTGCACCATCTGCCCTGCAGTCTTAACATTTTGTTGCTTGTGCTATTACTCTCGAATTGTGTCCATTGACTGCATGATTTCTACAGTTCCACGGCAACCCTACCTCACCCACTCATAGATTTCTTCCCCAACTTGACAACTGAACTTTTGTTTGCTCACTTTTCTGGCAATTGATTTCTGAACTATTTCCCTTTCAACAGATGTTGCGTCACCAACTGAACCTTCCCAGCATTTTATGTTTAAACATCTGACTTCCAGCATTTGCATTTTTTAATTTTCATTTGTAATCTCCAGACAAAAATTCCAATAATTTCCTTGCAGATTTCCTCATGATTCTCTCCAAAGCCACTATATTTCGGATGTGACGTGCCAAAACATGATCATTCATTACTCCTGTATTCACTAACCTGCATCAATTGCTGCTTAGCATAATTGTTTTTAAGCTGACATTCATGGTTTCAAATCACTCCATGTCTCTCCTTTTCTTTTTCTGTAAGACCCTCAAACCCTCCAAAGTATTTCTGCTCCTTCAATTGAGAATCCCAAATTTTGACTGCTCCCATTTGGCCATGTTTACAGCTAACAAGACCAACTTTGAGTTTTCATTACCAAATCTGACTATCTTTCTACTTTTCCATCCTCTTCAAGAAAGTCTTTGACTAACTACTCAGTCATTTGCTCAAACACAGCATTATGTTAAATTTGGTTTGAAAAGCTTGTGTAAAGTATCTCCAGGTGTTTTATTGCTCTAAAGTAAAATACAAATATTTGTTTTGTTATTGATGGTAGAGCCAACAGTGCCATTCCTCCTTACAGGACTGGTAAACCAGCTGAGCAGCAGTGCAATACAGAGTGGTTGAATGAAACGCTCCTCCATTCATCATTTGCATCTTAATTGAAAAGATTCCGTGCATAGTTTTTCCTCAATTCCTTTTCTGGATCTGGGCATTGCAGGCAATGGCAACATTTATTTTCCACCACTAATTGCCCTTGAGAAGGTGTTGGTGGTGAGCCACTTTCTTAAACAGCTGCAGTCCCTCTCACAAAGCTACTCCTACAATGCTTATGGGCAGAAATTTCATGGCTTGGAACCAAAGATGAAAGGACAACTATGTATTTCCAAGACAGGATAGTATACGACTTGATAGAGAACCTGGAGGTGATGGTGTTCCCATGCTGCCCTGCTTAATGGTGGGAGTTGAAGTCATAGGAGCTCAGACCAGTGCCCACGGTATATTTTATACCTTAGAACAAATAAAGCTTAGGGTAATTGATGGTCTTTCAGTAAAGCAAGCGGTTTTGTTCTGGAAGGCGTTGTGTTACTTGAGCATTTCTGGTACAGCACTCATCTAGGCAAGTGGAGGGCATTCCATTACTCTCACTTTCCACTGTGGTAGAAAGGCCTTGGATGTCAGAAGGAGAGTTACTCTGCAAAGTACCCAACCTCTGGGTGTTCCGAAAATGGTTATGCAATTGGATTTCCGATCAGTGGTGATACATATGGTGGAGAATGCAGCAATGAAAATGCTATTCAATGACAAGAATTGCAGATTTGACACTCTTGTTTAAGATGGACATTTTCTGGCACTTCTGTGGTGCAAATATTACTTGTTATTTATTTGTGTATGCCCGAACATTGTTAGAATCTCGCATCATGTGACCATTATCTGTTTCACTTGCTGGGGAGACAACGGTAACCCCCACTATGCATATCACCTCTCACTCCACCCTCCTTCCATTACAAGTAAAATTTCAAATAAGCTTTTCAATAAATGCAATAATTAAATAAAGTGTGATGATTTGCAAGGTATTAGTGAAAATACAGAGAATGCGATCAAATGACTCTTTCATACCTGGGTAAAATGATGTTATTGTATTTTACAGGATACCAATTGAACCACAGAAACAATAACAGGAAAAGTTCCTCACCTTGGCCCAAAATCCTCAGCATTCTCTTTATGTTCTGTTGAATTGAATTCATTTATCTCCATGCACTTAGACCTTTCCAGCTCAGAGAGATGGTCACCTTTGCATTTTTCATCACTTCTCATCAGATCAGTCGCTTTGCTGAAGGAAAAGTGTGCATTGTCTTAACAGCAAAATTTACAAAAAGGTAATCATCCTTTTACTCTATTTTACATAAACCATGTTCTGATGGACAAACAAAGAGGGCTGTACAATTTTTATGGAAAGACTAGTGTTAATTTTCTGAGGCATCTGAGGTGTGTGAGAATAAACAGAAGGGTGAATAAGATGAATCAGAACATAATTGAGAATTGTGTAAGAAATTTGTATTGCTGTGGGGTTTGGGATTCAAATCGAGAATTTTCCCTGCAAAAGTCACATGGTTTAATAGCGATACAGTATATGCATTGTATCAGCAACATTTTCAAAGAGAATATGGGGAGTACATCGTGAAATATTTCCAATGATAATGATAAGTATTTTTTAATCAAAGCTTTTGAAAACATCCTGAATGGTGTGGTGGTGGAGATTAAGGCATAAAGGATCGAGTACGAGCTGGCTAATTGGTTCCAAAATTGGCTTGGTGATAGGAGGCAAAGTGTAGTAGTGAATGGATATGTTTCTGATTCAAAGTTTGGGATAAGTGGCATACCCAAGTGATCAATACTGAAAACTATGATGTTTAGCATATATATTAACAATTGGTATGTAAATGCAGGAGACACAAAGAATACACTTGCTTGTTGACAAAAAGTGCTGGAGTACCTTAGTAGGCCAGGATGACAAGGATAGATGATGTTTCAGATCGGGATCCAACAGGACCTTGTTAAATGCCTTGATTAAAGAAGTCTGAAGAAGGGTACCGACCTGAAAAGCACCTATCCAGGTCCGTCAGAGATACTGATGAGCCGCTGAGTTACTCCAGCACTTTGTGAATGTATGATTAGCACCTTGGAAATAATGATGACTATTTCATGGGTTTTACGATAGTTATGAATAAGGATAAATTTGGACTTTGTGGGAAAGTAATAAATTGGGGTAAAGCATGAGACATGAGACTTGTGGGAGTGGTTATAAATCACAATATCATTTAAAGGTATTTAACAGCCCAAATTAACTTCAGCCTCCCAAACATACTTTATCCACTGCCTACCATGGCATCAGGTCCACAGCAGATATGTTCATAGCCCTACATGCATCTCTGGAACATCTAGATAACTAAGATGCCAACATCAGACTCATAAGTTTATGTCATAGAGGCAGAATTATCGCTGATCTATCTTTTCCTCTCAAATTTGTTCTTCTGCCTTATCACCTTAACCTTTGACAACCTTACTAATGAAGAAGCTGTCAATCTCTGCTTTAAAAATGCCTATGAATTCTATAGATTCACCACCCTCTGGCTAACAAAATTCCTCCTCAAATCCTTTCTAAATGTACTTCCTTTGCTTCTGCTTGCCCTCTGGTCCTAGACTTTCTCACTAGTGAAAACACTTGGCCACATCCACTCCCATCATTCTAAACTCCAACAAGTACAGGCGTAAACCTGTCAAATACTCAGAATATATTAACCCAATCATCCCTGGGATCATTCTTGTAAATCTCCTCTGGACCCTCTCCAACGTCAGCACATCCATCCTCAGATATGGGGCCTCAAAACGACCCACAATATTCCAAATGAGGTCTGGCCATTGCCTTATGAAGCTTCAGCATTACATCACTGTTTTTATATTCTAGTCCACTTAAAATAAATGCTAACATTGCATTTGCATTCCTTACTACCAATTCAATTTGTAGATCAATGTTTTAGGAATCCTACACCAGCACTCCCAAGTTCCTTTGCACCACCTATTTCTGAAACCTCTCCCCTTTCTAAAATAGTCTACGTCTTTATTCCTTCTTCCAAAGTACATGACTGCACGCTTTTTAATACAGTATCCCATCTGCAATTTCTCTGTCCACTCTCCCAACCTGTCCAAGTACCTCTGCAGACACCTTTCCACTGCTATACTACCTGTCCCTCTACCTGTTAGAGGGCTATACTCTCTAACCTATGATATTTCCACCCTGGGGAAAATGTTCTGTGCCCACCCAATCTGTGCCTCTCTTGTTTTTCTTTTAGCTAATACCCTCTAATTTAGGCAACATTCTGGTAAACCTCTTCTGCACCCTCTCCAAAATCCCCCATATCGTTCCTGTAATGGGGCAACCAGAACTGCATGGAATACTCCAAATGCAGCCTATTTGAAGTTTTATAAGGCTGCAACCTGTCTTCTTGATCCTTAACTCCATACCGTGACAAATGAAGACAACTCTGTCTACATGACTTCCTTTCTCAATTTCTTAGTGCTTCTTTACTTATTTCTTGGTTCTGCTTTGCTGAAAACTCTGTCCTCTCAGTGAGTATTTCCAACAAATTCTGCTTTAATTTCAAATTTCTATAGTTTCTTTGACTTTTGAAAAAGAGTTTACACATTTTAACTTTTCCTATTGAAAATATATGACTAATAGATTGGCAATACCTACTGGGTTACTTGTAATAAATGGGAATAATAACTCAGTTTGACCAGGAAAAGATCCTCACCTGGAGCCCATGTCCTTCATGGCATTTTCCTGGTCCTTTGTGCATTCAATTTCACTTATTGTCTTGCAGTTCACTTCTCCTTGATCAAAGAGATGGTCACCTTCCAACGGGTTGCATTTTCCATCGCTTCTCACAGCTGCACTTCCTTTCCCAAAAAAGGGTTGCTCCACACCTGTAAATACATTAAGTAAAAGTGTACAGAGGGTTGGAATTCATGTAATTTTTTTCTGATTTGAAATACTTGCTCAAATATGGCAGTGGTGTGCAATGTCAGCCTTTCACTGAATGGTATCTCTAGGATGTATCACTGTTACAGAACGGTGGGACAAGATGTATTTTGCCCCATATTCCTAGCATACCTCAAACAACTCTAAGCCCAATCAAAATTCAAGTGATAATGCTGATGACAATTTGTGTTTCAGCTCCAGACATGCCTCCTGCCAAGTTATTCCACTACTTCTGTTGGCAACTACCCAGTAATCTGGAATATTGCCAGATGCATTTGTTCTCTTAAACGCAAGACAACTCCAAACCAATCAATCATTCTCCTCGGTCAGCAATCATTGGCAAAACAAAATATGTTGAAATACAGTATCCCTTATTCAGTCAATTATGTGAACCTCCCCTCCCCCCCCATTGACGACTCCTACACTTTACGCTACTTCATGAAAACAGCCAGCTTAATCAAGGGTAACATACACCCTGCTCATCCCCTCTTCTCCTCTCACCCGCTGGGCAGACGATACAAGAACTTAAAAGCATGCAACTCTAAATTCTGCAATAGCTTCTTTCCCGCTGTTACCAGACTACTGCATGGACTTCTCATAGATTAAGAAAAGACTCCCAATCTACCAAGTTTCAGCCCTTGCACTTCTTTCTGATCTGCACTTTTTTGCCACTTGTAAGACTACATTCTGCATCTGTAAAATTATATTCTGCAACAAGATTACCGGAGCCGCAGAGATATTTTCAGCATTGTTGTAACATTAACAAGAAACAAAGATGGGGAAAGAGAACGAGAAAGAGACGCCCTTGACATCAAGGCAGCACTTCCCTGATAATGGCATCAATAAGCAGCAAAATTAATGCTAACAGGAATCTACATACATGTACACACATACACACAGGTCTGAAGAAGGGTCTCGACCAGAAGCGTCACCCATTCCTTCTCTCCAGAGATGCTGCCTGTCCCACTGAGTTACTCCAGCTTTTTGTGTCTACACACATGATATGTTTGCCTGAAGCAAAGTTACAACCAAACCTGATTCTG
This sequence comes from Okamejei kenojei, assembly GCA_035221665.1. Classification (NCBI taxonomy): domain Eukaryota; kingdom Metazoa; phylum Chordata; class Chondrichthyes; order Rajiformes; family Rajidae; genus Okamejei; species Okamejei kenojei. The sequence continues at coordinate 25,956,212 of CM069147.1, forward strand.
TTCCCAGCTTACATACGTTAAGGTGTTAATAGAGGAATTTCCCATCAAAATAGTAAGTGATAGCAAGCAAGTAATTATTTTAATTGTTCAAATGAGCAAATATGTTAAATATTATGGTATTTATAGATGAAGACCACTGGTGAGATATTATTAGACTGAAGAAAGACTGGCTTCACTTTTCTTGACTTAAATGAAAAATTAGATATCAGCATCATTTCAAAGACCTACACAGCTTACTTACCCAGGTGGTTCCCAGCTTCTATGTCCATGCAGTAATCTCCCATTCCTGACAAAAATGATCTGCAATCTAAACAACAAAAATTATACATTTATTTAATCATGGGATATGGGCGTCACAGGTTTTCCCATTTTGTGTGGTCCCCAATTGATCCTGAACTGAGGAAGCTGTGAAGAAGTTACCACATTGCTGTATCCAGAGTCACACAAGGCTAGACCAGACACATAAGAGAGATATCGTTCCTAAGTGAGCAGAGAGTCTTTTAAACAAATTTAATAATTCATCGAATTCTAGCTGTTTATCTTAAGTGCAAAAAAAACAGAAATAGCTGAAGGTGCTGAGCAGGTTGGGTAGAATCTGTAGAAACAGAAATCAGTTAATGCTTCAGGTTGTTCAGGTTCACTAGAACTCAAATCAGTTCACTCCCATATTTGTAGATGGAAGTCTAAGAATGTTTCAATAATGAATTATTAAATTTTAAATCCAAATCAGCAGTGTACCTTCTTTCACTTATTTCACAAAATTAAATGCTAAATATTTTTTCAGTCCTTATAAAACACCTGATTCTAATCATAGCTAATGACGTGTATCTGCTTCATATATATTGTTGTCCTTTTTTTCCTTCTTGGTCTGTTCCTCATGTTGAACAATTACTTTCTTTCACACATGGGTTTCTGGAATGCTCCCAATGCATGAACTCAAGTTCCCAATTCCATCCCGAATGTTCTTTCTCCACTTTGAGCAGTCAAAGGTCAGTGATTCCCAGGAATCAGTGGGCCTGTTGTATTCATGGGATATGAGCTTCACAGGCATTGCCAATTGTATCAAACCATTGTTAATTCCAAGGACCATTAGGAGGGTAAACCATGATAATGCCTACAGCATCTTCCAGTAATCTGTAAGAGGCACCCCCGGGACACACAGATGACAGGGCAAGGAAAGGAGAGGGACATCTGTTCACAGGAACTGCTCCCGTACATCGAGCGTGCAGTCTGACCGGACTTTGGACTTTGAATAATGGTGCCAAAAATGGCAGCGCCCGCACATGTAATATATGCAAAAGGAATTTCATTGTGCAGTTGCATATGTGACAAATAAAGCACTATTGACTATATTTTTCCAAGGAAACTGCGAGAGCATCCTTGAACATTTTCTTCTCCCCATCTGCTAATCTCATCCTGTAGCAAAGTTCAAAAGATTGTATTTGTGGAACCTGGGGGTCATATTACACACTATGCCCTGTGCATCAGAGCCAATGGAAGGCCTCACAGTTTGGGATTTGGCTTAGGACGAGGCATTAACAATGTTTTACCTTACCTGCCTATGGATCTATGGTTATCCTACAGTCATACAGCAATTGGCCTTTTGGCCCACTATGCCTATTAATGGCATCTTCCAGTATTTGGCCCATAACATATGTTTGGGCAACTCAAATGCTCATCTAGACACTTCTTAAATGCAGTCCTCAAGTCTGCTTCCACTCCTCTCAGGCAGTGTATTCCAGATACACACCACAGTCTGGGTGTAAAATGTTCCCTTCAGATCTCCTTTCAATCTCTTACCCCCTTACCCTAAATCTGTTCTTTAATTTTATCTACTTCAATAGTCTCCTGTTTCCTCTATTTATTTAGCTTAGATACCTCAATTATGTCCGTGCTGAACTTACCCCACTACAGGGAAAACGGACCTACTCTCTCCTCATAACGGTCCATCCCATTCAACATCCCGCCGAATCTCTCTGCACCCTCTCCAGCGTTATCATATACTTCCTATGTGGTGACCGGAACTATAGCTGAGACCAATATTAAATAACGTTGGAGCAGAACCTATATATTCTTCTATTCACATCCTCAATTAATGAAGACCTGTCTTCTTCACCATGATATCTTCCTGCCGCCAACAATCCTCTGTTCATCGACACTCATGGGGACCACTCATGATGTACGTCCCGTCGCCAACAAGCCGACCCGGCACTTATTTTCTATCACGGACAAACCACCGAACAAGACTGAAGAAGGGACTCGACACAAAACGTCTCCTATTTATTTCTCTTCTACAGAGATGCTGCCTGACCCGCTGAGTTACTCCAGCTTTTTGTGTCTATCTTCGGTGTAAACCTGCATCTGCAGTTCCTTCCTACACATAAGACACCAGCAACCCCGCGATACTGTGCAAACCTGCGGGGTAACACGACCACACCCCAGGCCCAGGGGGTTAGCACGGCAGGCGAGTGGTCCCCAGTTACCTCCGCCGTCCTGCGCCCGCCGTTACCGGGGCAACGCAGCCCGCAACAACCCACAATTCTCAGCGGCATGGACCTCGCGAGGTTCCAGCGAAGCATGCGCAATGCGATTCTCCGAGAGCCCCAGGACAAGTCGTTTTAAAGAAACTTGTTGCTGCAATGTGTGTGCTTGGTCTGGACAGATATTCAGGTAATTGTCAACTTACAGGGAAATGGGACAGTTGCTGAATTTTTTTTTTTTTAAATCAGAAGTTGATTATCAACAGGCTGCGAACAATCAACTCCTCTTGCAACTGGAATCGACTGGAGATGGCTGAAAGTTCATAAATCGGGAACAAACGTGCCACTCAGTGACTATGAGGGCAGCACGGTAGCGCAGTTGGTAGAGCTTCTGCCATGGATTTGATTCTGACCTGGTTGGTGTCTTTGCAGAGATTAAACATTCTTCATGCGTTCATGTGAGTTCCTCCCATTGCTCTAATTTCCAGCTGTGTGTGAGGGTTTGTAGGTGAATTGGTCACTGGAAAAATTGCCCCTCGTGTGTGGGGAGTGGATGAGAATGTGGAAAACATAAACCTGGTATGAAAGAGAGATCAATGGTTGGCGTCGACGGTGGAAGGAAGAGCCTGTTTCCATGCTATATCTAGAAACTAAACGCCCCAAAATGGATAGGTAACCTTTGGCCATGTCAACACTACACCGTTCAAACTGAAACCAAGCTCACAATTGATTAGGCACTTGTGATCCCCGCCTGCCCTATGGCCATGGAAAAGAATCATTAATGGTGCTTGTAAAATACCTTACATTTATGTTTTGGAAACTAAGCATCCTTCTCCAAATTACAAAAATGCTGGGAAAACTCAGCGGGTGAGGCAGCATCTATGGAGTGAAGGAATGGGTGATATGAGAACTGCAACAACCTGGTTCAGGAATAGCTACTTCCCCACCGCCATCAGGCTATTAAACCTGGCTCGGACAAAACTCTGAACATTAATACCCCTCCATCTGTTATTTGCACTTTATTAATTTATTAATTAATGTGTGTATTTAAGTATATAACTGTAGTCAATGCCTACTATATTCTGTTGTGCTATGCATAGAAGGAATTTCATTGTCCTGTCAGGGACACATGACAATAAACTCTTTTGACTTGACTTGATATTTTGGGTCGAGACCCTTCTTCAGACTGATGAGGGGATGGGAGGGGTGCGGGAAGAAGAAAGGAAGAGGGGGAGACAGTGGGCTGTGGGAGAGCTGGGGAGGGGAAAGAGGGAGAAAGCAAGGACTACCTGAAATTGGAGGTCAATGTTCATACCGCTGGGGTGTAAACTACCCAAACGAAATATGAGGTGCTGCTTCTCCAATTTACAGTGGGACTCACTCTAGCCTTGGAGGAGGCCCAGGACAGAAAAGTCGGATTTAGAATTGGAGGAGGAGTTGAAGTGCTGAGCCACTGGGAGATCAGGTTGGTTATTGCGAACTGAGCTCGTTTTCTTTCCTCTGGTTCTGGGGGGCGTCATGTAGCGGCACCTAGTGGTGAAGCTGTGTATTCAGAACCCTCGTCATTGGTCGGGACTGTCACGTGACCAGGGGTTCGCTCGCGGGCTTTTCAGTATGTTCAGTAGCTAGTGCTCCTCACGACAACAGGAGCTTAGATTGTTTATTCCTGACCAAGTACATGTGTAGTTCGAGTGTTGTTTCGCTAATAAAGAACATTTTGCTCTACCTCCCTGGTCTCACTACAATAGTAAGATTACTGTACAGTAACTTACATATCATGTGGAGTTGCACAGTGGCACAGCTGCAATTGTTACCTGCAGCAATCCAATTGAATCCTGACTCTTGGTGCCATCTGTATGATACTCTATGTTCTTCCTGTCATTGTATGAGGTTTCCCTGAGGTACTTCAGTTTCCTCCGACATCCCACAGATGTGCAGAATCGGTATACGGAATACAGTAGCTTAATCGGCCACTGTAAATTATCTGTATTGGAGATGACAGAATTGAAGAGAGGGCACAGAGAATATGTTACAAAGCAAATTAGTTGGGAGTGTGATTTCTTTGTGAACTGGCAAGACTTGAAAGGCCGAATGGCTTCAAATATTAAAGGGAAATATGGAAAAGCGGACGCTGAACCCATGCTTTTGCAGCATGGTATTGTGCCTGAGGGCAGTCAGGGCACCCAGTCAAGAAAAGGTCAGAGAATGTTTCCAAGATATCCTCAGGTAAGCATAAAGAAATGCAGTCATCACCATGAGATTACAAGTGACTATCAAATGGGACCATCCAGATGACCTAAATGTTTACTGATAGGATGAATAATTGAAACATCAATTATTGATGGTGAGGAGGGAGTGTGGGGAGGGAGAGGGCATAGAGGGAGAGGAGGGGAGAGGAGTTATGGAGGGAGTGACTGTGGGTAGGGGAAAGGAGAGGTTAGGGAGGGAGGAGAGTAAAAAGGTTAGGAGGAAGAATGGGGGAGGAGGGGGGAGTGGGGAATGGGGTATAGCGTGTGAGGAGGGCAGTGTGGGAGGTGAGAAGGGATAGAGGGGGAATGGGGAGGCGGGGGGTAGAGGGAGAGGAGGGGGGTTAAGGAGGGGAGAGGAGTTATGGAGAGAGGGAGTGACTGAGGGTAAGGGAAAGGAGGGAGAGAGGTGAGGGAGCGATTGGGGAGGAGGAGATGGGAAAGAAGAGGGAGGGTGAAGAGGAGGCGGAGAGTGCTTGGGATGAGGGTAAATGAGCAGTGCCTGTGCAGTTGGGGGCTATGGGTGAGTGATGGAATATTGTGTTGGTGGACCAAGCCTCCTCTGTGACAGGGACCCAACCGGTCCCACTTAGTCTAGTACACAACTATAGCTTGCGTTCTTGAATAGGCCTCCCTGTACTCCCTGAACCAGGGATAACATGTCCCTCCAGAAACAATCCCTCTGTATAGCAGGGAATGCCAATTAATGAACAGTTGTACTTGGAGCACTATTTGCAGGGATAAGAGAGTCAGCTGGGCATAGAGAGTAATATTAACATTTTAAGATTTAGCAATTGGCCGTGTCGGATATTGGCGACTGCATAAATCCAACACTTTTTCTTTCAATGCAACCGCAGCACTTCTGGTGCAATTAAGGCAAGTGAAACAAAATGTAATTTCTCAGATGGCCAGTGTTTGAGCTTATGACACATAGAAATTGTTACGTACAATGTTGCGGGCATCACAGAGATGTCACTGAAAGAGGATCGGTGGTGGGAGCTGAATATCCAAAGATCAGAAACTATATGCCAGTTAATCTGACTACAGTGGTTATTATGATTTTTGAGTCGATTATAAAGGATGAGGTTTCCGAATACTTAGAACCACATGATAAAATAGGCCAAAGTCAGCATGGTTTTGTGAAGATGAGATCTTGCCTGATGAATCTTGGAATTATTTGAGAAAGAAATAGCAGGATAGAAAAAGAAGAGTCACCGGATGTTTTTACCTGGGTTTTTAGAAGATCTTTGATAAGGTGCTGTTAAAGAGGATAAGAGCCCATAGTATTAGAAGGAAGATACTTACATGGATAGACAGCTAAATGGCAGAAGGCAAGGAGTGGGAAGAAAGGGAGTTTCTGGTTGGTTGCATTAGTAGTGTTCCGCAGGGGGCCGCTACTCTTCTCGTATCTCAATGATTTGTATGATGGAATTAAAGGCTTTGTGTGCAAATGATACGAAGATAGGTAGAGGGGCAGATAGTGTAGAGAAAGCAGGGGCTCTGCAGAAAGATTTGGACAGGTTGAGAGAGTGGACAAAGAAGTGGTGAATGTACATTGGCCACTTTGTATGAGGTGGCGCTGTGTGCGGTGATACACTTCATACAAAGCATGTGAAAACACAGCATAGCGAAGTGTACAGTCATACACTTTGGTCGTAGGAATGAAGTCATGGACTATTTGCTAAATGGGGAGAGGATTCAGAAATCTGAGATGCAAAAAGACTTGGGAGTGCTGGTGCAGGATTCCCAAAAGGTTTATTTCCAAGTTGAATCGGTAGTGAGGAAGGCAAATACAATGTTAGTATTTATTTCAAGAGGACTAGAATATTTTAAAAAACTATAATATAATACTGAGCTGCATTTGGAGTATTGTGGGCAGATTTGGGTCACATATCTGAGAAATTATGTGCTGGTATTGGAGAGTCCAGAGGAGGTTTACGGGAATTATCCTGGGGATAATTAGGTTACTTTTTGATGAGCGTTTTACCGTACTGGGCCTGTACTCGCTGGAGTTCAGAAGGATGAGATGGGATCTCATTGAACTTACCGAATAGTGGAGAGCCTGGATAGAGCGGATGAGGAGATGACGTTTCTGCTAGTGGGAGAGTCTAGGACACAGCCTCAGATGAAAAAGGATGAGATTTTGGAAAGGAGATGAGGAAGAATTTATTTTGTCTGAGGGTGGTGAATTTTTGAAATTCATTGCCACACAGCTGTGGAGACCAACTCATTCGATATTTTTAAGGCAGAGATGAACAGATTTTTGATTAGTCATGGTGTCAAGAGTTATGGGGACAAGGCAGGAGGATGGGGTTGGGAAGGAAAGATAGATCAGCCATGGTGGTGTAGACTCTTTGGGCCGAAAACCCTAATACCGTTCCTGTGATTTATGAACAGTATTTGTAACGTAGTGGTAACTATCTTCTTCATCGCCAGGCAGGGCACGGAAGCGGCGGGTTGCCGGTTGTTGCACTGGACGTTAGCAAACAGCTAAGATTTTATTGAATGGCAGACGGCTCGAAGAACTTCCGCCTTCCTATGTAATCACCACGGTCTTTTCCGATATTGCACCACTGGGTGAGGTCAGCTGACGAGCTCGGAATGACTTTGCAAAATTAAAAGGCGAGGGTTGCAGAGTGTTGGCGATGGCGGAGCGGACGATGCTGTTCTGGGGATCGGGCTCCCCACCCTGTTGGCGCCTGATGATAGCGCTGAAGGAGAAACAGGTGCTCAACATCCCTCAGAAGCTGCTATCCTTCGACAAACAGGAGCACAAGTCGCCCGAAGTTCTGGCACTGAACCCCCGGGGAGAAGTAAGGACAATTAGAGTTTTAAACTGTTCGGCAACTCCTCTCCGGCAAAGTTGGGGAGACTGCCATCGATTTGGGAGACAGTTCGGCCGCGAGTAACTGCTTTCGTTTTTGTTTCAGCTCCCCACGTTTGTGCACAACGGCAACATCGTGAACGAGTCGATGGCGGCCTGTCTGTACCTGGAGGTGAGTGACTAGACACGGGCACACACACCGCCGTCCTCCTGCTAGATCTGCACCCACCCATTTTCCGGCACAGAGCGAGAAGTTCCCGGGCTCAGAGAGAAAATGTGGGGCAGCCTTCGGACGTAATGGAATATCTAAAACGATTCCAAGTCTGCAAAGTTCGGGAGACATTTTGTTCAGTGGGCGGATCAAACGGAAGTGCCTCTCGATAAGCACTGCCTCGTTAAGTGTCCCATTGCCCCAGGAAGGGGTGAGCAAGTCCCACCACCCGCTTGACCCGGATCGATGTACACTCGGTCGGCCAGAGTGCCTCGTATGTGTGAGGTTTTCGAGTTCGTAGCTTGAAGATGAATCATCAAATCAAATTGATTCTCCATAGATAAAACAAATCGGAGCATAATTTTGAACTGCAGAAAATGACTAGGCAATATTTATTTCCGTTTTTAAAGCTTTAAAGTTTTTAAAGCCTATGACTAATGAGTGTTGAGTAAGCTGATTTTACAGATAAAGCAGCTCTGAAGTGCAGACCAATGCTGCGAACCACGAGGTGTTAGTAACGCTGCCCCGGCAAAGTCCTTTTTACTGAGTCGTTCGTCAGGGTGCACGTCAATGACTGGAAGTGTGGTAAATTAGGGTGGTGCAGCGCCAGGAACCTGTTCGATGCCTGTAGAGTGGGTTTCCTCCCATATTCCAGTGACGTGCAGACTTGTAGGTTAATTGGCTTCTAAAAATTGCTCCTGGTGTGTAAAACAGAACTAGTGTATAGGTGATCCCTGATCGGTGGGGACTTGGAGATCCTTGCACACTATCTATAAACTTAATCCCCCGAGTGTACATGGACTGCACTCCTTGAAAGGATTGTTGCATTAAATTACATTTATTTCGATGCAAGAGATAGGTTGGGTGGATGAACTCGGTGAGTGGATAGGTATGTGGGATTGGGATGTTTTAGCTGCAATGTATAGATTGCTAGGGACAGGGCTATGAGAGGCAAGTACCATTATATAATAAATAAAACAATAAAAAAAACATTTAAAAGACATTTGAACATATACATGAATATGAAAGATTTAGAAGGATATGGGCCAAACGTGGGCACATGGAACTAGTGTAGATCGGACATCTTGGTTGGCATGGGCATGTTAGGCTGGATGCCCTTTTTCCATGCTCTATGACTCCATGATACATCCGTAGCATTTGGTGCTCCCAGTGTAGCCTCCTTGAGATCGGCCAGACAAAGTGTAGACTAAGCGACCATTTCGCCAAACACTCGGGCTCTGTCCGCCAAGGTCTGCTGAATCCCTGTTTGCTAACCATTTTAACTCTCCTTCCCATATCATACTGACCTTTATGTCCTGGACCACCTCCATTGCCAGAGTGAGGCAACATGCAACCTGGAAGAACAGCACCTCGTATTACACTTGGGTAGCTTACATCCAACGGCATAAACATTTCTCCCCTCCCTGTCTCCTTCCACCTATATTCCTTCTTCTGGCTTCACATGTCATGCCTCTTCTCTTTATTTCTGCCTTTTGTCTTTTCACCTCTGACTCTTGTCCAACCATACCAATCAAAGCCCCCCCCCCCCCCCCCCCCCCCCCCCCCCCCCCCCCCCCCCCCCCCGCCATCTGTATCCACCTATCACATGCCAGGCTTTGGCCTGGCCTTTCTTCCAGCTTTCTCCCACCTTCTACAATCGATCTAAAGAATGGTCCTGGCCAAAACGTCACCTGCCCATGTTCTCCAGAGATGCTTGCTGACCCACTGGATCACTCGAGCACTTTGTATCTTTTCTTTGTAAACAGGCAGCTGCAGTTCCTTGTGTTGACATTGTTTGCAACTATCTCAGGTATGTTGCTAATGTTTCCCTGGGATGTGTTTCTTCCTTGCTTTGCAGAATCAATTCAAGTCCCAAGGCAACCAACTGATTCCAGATGGCCCCGCAGAGCAGTCTCTGGTTTACCAGCGGATGTTTGAAGTGGTAACTCTGCACCAAAAAATGGGTGAGCTTCTGACCAAGCTGTTGTGTTCAGCCTGTGGGTGGTTGGGGCTGTCCCACGGGGGTGGTGAGTGGGACGGGGGTGGTTGCTTCTGATCACAGCTGGGGCAAGAGTCAACACAGAGTCCACCCAGTCCTCGCCGTGAGACTCCACATGTGCGCCCCTAGGCAACTACAGATGGGCACTGGCCAACTAACCAGTGGGGCCCTGGTAGGATCCCTGCCTGATTAAGTACTGGAGGGGGAGGGGGGGGGGAATGGTGGCCTCCCTGTTTGGGGGCTTAGGACTGGAGTGGGTGGGAGGAAGGTTGCCAGCCTGAATACCAGATAACTCCAGTACAGGTTTGAAAATCTGAAAACCTGAAAATCCATGTTAATTAATCAAAAACTTGAAATTCAACCACTAAATGCAGAGTATGAGTAGAAATACATTGCCGTAAAGAACTGGTGATGGATGCTGAGAGCACAGGTGGCAAGGCACCTTGCTGACAGACATGACACACAGTTTCTTCATCACTGTTCAGGGCATCTACTGCCCAAGCATCCAAGGCGTACCCAACAGAGAGGGACCTGGAGAATTCTTGCCCACATTTTTATTACATTAGGATTCTATACCATCCTGTAGCTCGTACATGACGATGGACAAAGCCACAAATTTAAACAAATGGTCCATCACGATCTCCTCTCCGTGCAGACTGCCATCTAGTGAGGGTGCATTATTGACCTAACACTTTTCTCAATCTTTTTCACTGCAATATTGTACTTCATTCCGAATGAACGTCCTGTTGGAGTGGCAATAATCTAAACGGTGACTGGATAACTATTCAACTTCCATTGCTACCACTCCACCTCCAAGATCTCACCCAAGTTCGGTAATCAAACTGTGGAGTATTGGTTATGCCTATATAGCATGTACTTCATGCCAAATTTCAAGCGGTTATTGTCTGATTTACCGAAGCAAAAGAGAATGGGCTTTGCACTCAAAACCTGCAAGACCAGTATCCTCTCTCAACCTGCCCTTGCAGTCCATGACAATGAAGGTTCATGATACGACTCTAGAAAACATAGCACCTAGAATGGTACAGCACAGGAATGGGCCATTGATTGTGCTGAACATGATGCCAAGACAAACAGTTACCTGCCTGCCTGCACATGATCCCTATCCCTCCATTCCCTGCATATACATGTGCCTAAATAAGAGCCTCTTAACCTCCACTATCGTATATAGTTTCACCACGATCCCTGGCAGCATGTTCCAGGCACCCACCGTCATCAGTATAAAAACAATACTTGTTCCACATAACTCCTTGAAACTTTGGCCCATTCACCTTAAAACAATGCCTTCTCGTATTTGACATTTCCATCCTGGGAGTAAAGGTGCTGACTGTCTACCCTATCTTTGCCTCTCATAATCTATATAATTCTATCAACTCTCAACTCTTCCTCAGCTATCTGTCCTCGACTCTTCTTCTGTCCCAGCTCCCATAAGCTTCAATTCCTCCATCTTTTAAATATTATTCTATCTCTTCGTGAAACTGATCGAATGATCTGGCCACCACCATCCTCTGGAGCAGAGAGTTCTACAGATTTGTTACCTTCTGAGAGAAGTTTCAAATGACCGGACACTTTTGTCACCATGTCCCCTTGTTTGTGGCACACCCACAGGTGAAAACATCCCTAGAGAATGTGTTGTGTACTATCTATACGTTCCTCTATTTTGGGCCTACTTCATGGCAAAGGCAATCATTGATAATTAAATTCAGCACCCCCATTCAGTGTCCCATCACATCCAATCACATCTGTTGCATAATTTTTCTTTCAGTGTTATGGTGCGGAAACAGGCCCTTCAACCCACCAAATCCACGCCGACCACCCCATACACTAGCATTATAAATAGACAATAGGTGCAGGAGTAGGCATTTGGCCCTTCGAGCCAGCACCGCCATTCAATATAATCATGGCTGATCATCCATAATCAGTACCCCATTCCTGCTTTCTCACCATATCCCCTGACTCTGCTATCTTTAAGAGCTCTATCTAACTCTTTCTTGAAAGCATCCAGAGAATAGGCCTCCACTGTCTTCTGAGGCAGAGAATTCCACAGATTCACAACTCTCTGGGTGAAAAAGTTTTTCCTCATCTCTGTTCTAAATGGCCTATCCCTTATTCTTAAACTGTGACCCCTGATTCTGCATTCCCGTAACATTGGAAACATGTTTCCTGCCTCTAGCGTGTCGAATCCCTTAATAATCTTATATGTTTCAATAAGATCCCCTCTCATTCTTCTAAATTCCAGAGTATACAAGCCCAGCAGCTCCATTCTATCAACATATGACAGCCTCTACATCCCTGGAATTAACCTTGTGAACCTACCTACGCTGCACTCCCTCAATAGCAAGAATATCTTTCCCAGGAACAATTTACAATTTTACTGAAAACAATTAACTTACAAGCCTGTACATCTTTGGAGTGTGGGAGGAAACCAGAGCACCCGGAGAATGCCCACCCAGTCACAGGGAAAGAGTACAAACTCCATAGAGACAGCATCCATAGTCTGGATTAAACCTGGGTCTTTGGCGCTGTAAGGCAGCAACTCTACCACTGCGCTACCCTATTACAGATGAAAGTTTAAAGAGGAAGACCTCAAACCTGATGCAGATCATTGTCTACTGGGCAGCATGATTCCCTGTCCTCAACTTTTGTTAAGACCTCTTAGAGCAGCAACCTCAAGGAACTTGAGTGATACCACCCACACCGTTCCCGCAAATTCCACCACACTCATTTGATGGGACTATAAATCAACAACAGTCATTTTCCAGTTAGTCTCCAGTGATGCCTATCCTGTACTGGTGGACAGGTCACATCGACGTGGCGATTCCATTCCATAAGAGGATCTATTGTGTTAATGTGTGATATGACTTGATGCATAACATTCAGAATAAGCATTCACTTTCTTTACACACATGCTATACCAGTGGTAAAGTGAGAGGAACCACTCAATGCTGTTCCTGAGGGAAAGAGTCATTCTAACCTTGCTGTCCTTGCAACCACAGCTGACTTCCTCTTCTACAATTGGAGGGTTCCAGAACCTGAGCGACATGACACAGCGCTGGCAAGGAACAAGTCTATGCTGAGTTCAGAGTTTAAACTCTGGGAAGGATATCTGTGCAAGGTATGTCCCTTTATTTGAAGATTGCGAGCAGTTTAGTGAAGTTGATCTGCAGTTACATGAGGCATGGTTACGTTGCTGCTGGAAATATATAATATTGGAGCTGGCCCGGACTATTCAACCGTTTGTCCCTGCTCTGATTTTTGATATGGTCTTGGCCGATCTTTCATCATGTACCATATTCATACTTTCTCCCCATTCAGGAATTCGTTTATCGCCTCCATTGTTCTCTTTGGCAGAGAGATCAAGGGATTCACTTCAAGAGGTCTGCTTCAACCACCAACAACTGGCAGCACGTTCCAGGCCCTCACCACTTTAAAACAAAATTTTGTCCCACGCATCTCCTTTAAGCTTCGGCCCTCACACTTTAAAGCTATGCCCTCTAGAATTTGATTTGTCCATCCTGGGGAAAATATTCTGACTGTCCACACTAGCTATTCCTCTCAGAATTTTATACATGTCTATCAAATCTCTCATAATTTTATACATGTCTATCAAATCTCCCCTCAACCTCCAGCATTCCAAAGAAAACAATCCAAGTCTGTCCAACCTCTCCCTGTAGCTAATACTCCCTAAACCAGGCATAATTCTGGTAAGGCAGCATCTCTGGAGAAAGGGAATATATGACATTTCGGGTCGAGACCTTTCTTCAGACTGAGAGTCAGGGAAGAAATCCTTCTCCCCCTCTTCCCTCCTGATTCTGTCTGAAGAAGGGTGTCAACTCAAAGCGTCGATTATTTCTCCAGAGATGCTGCCTGACACACTGAGTTGCTCCATCTTTTTCTGTCTATCTTTGATGTAAACCAGTATATGCAGTTCCTTCCTATACGTAATTCTGGTAAACCTCCTCTGCACCCTTTCCAAAGCTTCCATTACACCCCTGTAATGGGGCAACCAGAACTGCATGCAGTACTCCAAAAATGGCCTAACCAAAGTCCTATAATGCTGCATCCTTGCTCTTGTACTCTTAAACCCCCCGATTGTATAATTTCTCTTTACTATGCTGGGCTTTCAGTGATTTATGTACAAGAACACGAACTCTCTATGTATGTCAATGCATCCCTATTTCTATCTGCTTCAGTAACATTCCACCTTTCTCCTTTTCCTGACAAGGTGGTGAACCTCGTAGAGGCATACTTATCTATATTATGTTGTGCCTGAGTTGCATTGAATCCACTTTACATGCTCTTCATTGTTCCTAATCTATGTTGCACTGAAACAGATCCCTTGCCGATTAACATGTCCCATTTGTCTGCATTTGGACGATATCTCTCTAAAATGTTCCGCTCCATTTATCTATCCAAGTGTCACTTTAATGCTGTTCGTGTACCTGCCTCGGCAACCTCCTCTGGAAGCTTATTCCATATATTTACCTCCTTTGATAACGTTGTAGCACTGCTTTATGATGAATAGTGAAGGCTAATTACTGACTGCTGTGCTGCACAACTAGTCACTGCCCATCATCCTGCAAAAGACCCATTTATTTCAAAATCAAAATTTGTCCTGTGAACTAATTTTCAATCTGTGCCATTGGATGACCCATAATTCTATGTGATGTGATGTTACACACTAACCTTGCATGTAGGCTTTTTCTTTTCAGAAAGCAATGTTCAGTTCTAATCCAGTTGATATTTCCCCACTGTTCTGTTGTCTCATTGTTTCCAACAGCCTCCAGCATCTTCTCCACTCCCCATGTTATACTAACCATTGACTATCTCTGTTCTTTTGAGGGATTACATAAACCATAATAGCTCTCCAATCCATGCGAATTGTTCCATGGTCCACATCTTTTTCCAGATACTTATCATTAAATACTGCAGATTATTGGGAAATGGAAATGTATCAGTTTTCAGTAGCTTTAATTTCTCAACACTTTTTTCAAATTAGTTTTAGTTTGTCACGTTGTAGATTTATAGTTCACCAATATTTCTGGAAAGTTTATTGTGTTGTTATCAGTGACAAAGTATTTGCTGAACTGCTTTGTCACTTCACATTATGAACGTACAGATTTCAGTACAGGACTTCACTAATCCTTTTTGTTTTTACATATTTATAAAACCTTTGGCAATCCATTTTTATGTAATCTACATATGTGCCCTCAGTTTGTTGTTTGTCTCTTTTTCAATTTTTTTGCCCTTCTTTGTTAAAATCGAAATCATTAGATTTGCTGCCTTGTCCAGAAACCTGTTTTCGATCTAAAATGATCCTTAATGTTTTTTGTCAGCCATGGTTTGGTTAAGTTCTACTGCATGCAAACATAAAGTATTGGTGGAACACAGCAGACCAGGCAACATCTATGGAGTGGAAAAGAACAGACAATCTTTCATGCCATCCTTTCTTCAGACTGATCTGTGCTCACAGATTCCCTATCCCTGCCCTTTCAGAATATTGAATGATTTTCAATATTCAGCTCCACCCAGTCGGGCACTCTGTACACGTGTTTCCACAATGTTACTTGTCTGTACATTTAAATTTTATTTATTTAGACACACCACTTGTACAGTTGTGTTTTATTTTAACTGATCTAGCTAAAGTCCTACTTGTCTAGGTGCCATTTTACCTTTGCGGGTTTTATTTGTTTGCATGTTCAATTTCTACACTATCTATACCAAACTGCACCTTCTCACCTAAATCCATTTCCTGACATACTTCCTTATTGTTTCTCGTGATTATTCCAGATTTTTGTTCACTGGGACCCTGCTCCTACCTCTGTTATTTGGTAAAGCCTTATTCACCCAGATAGTTATTTAAATGAACATACAATAGAAGCATTGCTTTAGCTGTTGAGCAGTGCCGGCATAGAGAACAAAACATAAAATATAGAACAGTAAAGCACAAGAACGGCCCACAACCCATTCCTTTCCAAAACATGACACAAAGTTGCCTGCACGTGATCCATATTCCTCTATACCGTGCATATAGGGAAAATAATTGGATCGTATTTTGGGGGACACGATCTACCAGCATTTGCATAGGAAGATTCTGATTGTTAAGAGATGATTTGCATGACTTTGGTCATGGGAAATCGTGTCTCAGGAATCTGACGGTGATATCAAGCTTACCAGTCTGTGTTTTCCTTGTTTAATCTTCCTGCCCTTCATGAATCTGATATAGAGTCCTCTTCAAAAAAAAAGAGATTTGACGAGAATTGATGAGGATAGGGCAGTGAAAGTTGTCTAAATGAACTTTAGCTAGGCCTTTGACAAAGTCCTCTTTC
Source organism: Okamejei kenojei (assembly GCA_035221665.1). NCBI lineage: Eukaryota > Metazoa > Chordata > Chondrichthyes > Rajiformes > Rajidae > Okamejei > Okamejei kenojei. The sequence goes on from CM069147.1 coordinate 25,972,319, forward strand.
GTCAAAGGTCTGGAAGGTTTGATCGCAAGAATCCAAGATGAACTAGCCATAGGATTCAAAATTTGGCTTGAAGGTGGGGCAGTGTGTGGATTGTTTGAGGCCTGTGACCAGTGAAGTACTGCAGGGGTTAGTGCTGCGTCCACTGTTTCATACATTAATGATTTGGATGATAACATAGCTAACGTTGTTAGTTACTTTGCAGATAACACCAAAATTGGTGGCACCATGGACAGCGAGGAATGAGATCTTAAGTTTACAGCAGGACCTTGATCAGTTGGGCCAAGGAGTGGCATGGAATTTAACAAGTATGAGGCACTCTGAGGCAATTTATTCTTTGGTAACCGTCCCACACAGGACTGGGGAGATGTCAGTGTTTGATTTATGGCAAGAGAGAGACATAGAAAACACTGCCTGCAAAAACAGCTCATGAGCAGGTGGGTGGGAAATGAGCTCCAAATTAGGGGCCGCAGGATAACATCCTCTTGTATCAACACTCTACCACGTCCACTGACCGTGTGGGTTTTCTCGGGGTGCTCTGGTTTCCTCCCACCCTCCAAACGTGTGCATGTTTCTAGGTTAATTGCCTTTGATAAAAATTGTAAGTTGTCCCTAGCCTGTAAGATAGTGCTAGTGAACGGGAATCGCTGGTCAGTGTGGACTCGGCTGGCTGAAGTACCCATTTCTGCGCTGTATCTCCAAACTAAATTAAACAGCTATGGAACAATACAACATTGGAACAGGCCCTTCGACCCACAATGTTTGTGCCAAACATGATGCCAAGACCAATTCTTTTCAGTGTGCTCATATCTCCTTGCATACCTGTATGCCTATCCAAAAGTTTCTTGAATGCCGCGGTCATGTAGGGTGAATGCACAGAGTCTTTTACCAAGGGTACGAGAATCAAAAACAAGAGGACACATGTTTAAGGTGAGAGGGGCAAGTTTTAATACAAACTTGAAGGGCACCTATTTTCACTCAGAGGGTGGTGGGTGCATAGAATAAATTGCCAGAGGAGGTAATTGAGGCAGACACTATAATAGCATTTAAAATACATTTGGACAGGTGCACGAATAGGAAAGGTTTAGAAAGATATGGTCCAAACGCAGGCAAGCGGGACAAACTAACATCTTGGTCAGCATGGACGAGTGGGGCCAAAGGGCCTGTTCCTGTCAAGGATGATTCTATGCTTGCATAAGTGTGTGCTCTAACCACACTCTTTCCTCCCGTCAGATGGGACCACAGTCATACATAGCAGGAAGAAACTTCACTATGGCTGACATCATGCTGTTTCCACATCTGGCCTTCTGCGTCCGATTTGGGTGAGTTACTGATCCTATCACTGCATCTGTCAACTGGATTTAAGATCGGTGAAACACAACCCTTGGGTGATGATGGGCTTTGAGCTGAGATTTTGTGTCCAGCCAGCAGAGAACACATCGTGGTCTATCTTCAGTTTCCATATTTCCTTACAATATAGGAGGCCATTCAGCCCATTAAGCATTATCCAACTCTAAGAATTTCCATTTTACCTGCAATCCATTCCCATTTTTATTACCATTGACTCTACCCAGATTCTGCTACTCCCCACACATCAGGGGTAATTTAAAGCAGCCTACCAAGTCTTTGAGATATGGGAGGAAACTGGAGCACCCAGAGGAAACTGCAGCTAGTCCCGGGGCTTGCAGGCGACTTGGGAACTGCAACTAGTCCTGGGGCTCTCAGGCGACCTGGGCGCTACAGCCAGTCCCGGGGCTCGCAGGCGACCTAGGAACTACAGCCAGTCCCGGGGATGCGAGGGATCCGGGAACTGCAGCCAGTCCCGGGACACGCAGGTGATCTGGAAACTTCAGAAAATTAATTGAAAAACACGTGAAAACTATGTGTTATTAGTATGTATTATTACTAATTTAGTTAGAATGTATTATTACCTCCATTTATTAACTATGGCGATAGATGTGGCCCGTCTCCGCTCACAATCATGGGTCCTGCCCCATGCAAAAAAGGTTGCCGAACCCTGGACTAAACCAAACCCTTGATCCTGTCCCGCCAGCCTTATTTCAAGTTTTAGCGACTCAAAAAGGGGTGCGTCTTCGACGCAGGTACGTCTTAATTGCCGGAAATTCAGTAAATGCCAGTTGTTCCAACACCTAGTTCCCCCAGGCTGGTCCTCGAGATGGCTTTTGTTAGTTACTTCCCTGTTGGAACCAAACATCCATATGAATTTGCAGCACAGGGGAATTTAAGTGGCTAAACATCTTGTGTATGTATGATAATTTAAATATTCCTGGCTGAAAAATGCAACCATGTATCTTTTATGTTGATTTCAGACTCTCTCAGAAAAGGTACCCAAATCTGCTGGATTACTACAACCGAGTGAAGGAACGCCCCAGCATACAGGCCACTTGGCCCCCACACTGGAAGGAGAGCCCTCCAACGGACTCCCTGAAGGAGGTCTGAGGTCCCTGTTCTCACTCGGCATGTTCTCTGTCTCTGCCATCATGCACAGGCACATTCCATGCAGGTTGTCATTCAGCCTGCAGTCAGAATTTTATCAGGAAATATGCTGGCATTTTCTAGGCAGTGGGTGATTTTAAACCTTTGAATAAATTCTTTTAGATTTATTAAAGTGGTTGGATAAATGAGTGTTCGTTGTTAACACATAGTCAGACAAGAAGCTGCTTCAACGGTTTAGTACTGAATCAAGATTTAACCAGTCTTTGAACATTTGGTTATTTCCCTGCTCATTGAGCTTCGTTCATGGGGATTGATGATGTTCAAGGAACTGTGTGTACTGGCCTTTTCTATTTTCCAATGCAGCGTTGAATCCTGGTCATCTCAAATAAACACCCTTCAGGAACTTAAAAAAATTTCCTCTGGTAATGAACCAGGGGGATAACTGATTGCTCTTTTACCCAGTGATTATAGGTAATTTCTAAACACCTCTGCTTAGAGAAAGCCTGGGCTTTCACCCTCAATAGTACCCATTACCTGCTGCTCTCATTCTGTTTCCTCACAGTCTGGAGCACACAGTGAGAGCAATTGGTATCATTCACTCGCTGTCAATGGTCCGACACTACAAATAGAAATTGCCATTTGTCGCAGCAACAAATGATTGCGGGGTGTCTGCTGTGGCATTTTCCCATGGCTCATCTCTAACAAGCTTGTGTGTGTGTGCACAGAGCTCGGACAGTGAGGGATGTGTGGAGATGGAGGCAGGTGCCAAGAGTGGTTCCAGTCAGCAATCAGATGCTAATTGATACATGTCAATTAATTTAAACAGGTTACTGAATGTTTTTACGTTATCCTTGAAGTGCGAAAACGCACACCTCCAGATTCATGGATAGTTTCTTCCCAACTGCTATCAGGCAACTGAACAACTATATCAACAATTAGAGAGTGGTCCTGAGCTACTATTCACCTAATTGGAGATCCTCAGACTATCTTGAATCGGACTTTACTGGATTTTATCTTACACTAAACGTTATTCCCTTGATCGTATGTTTACTCTGGATGGCTCAATTGTAATCATGTATTGTCTTTCCGCTGACTGGTTAGCACGCGAGATTTTTACCTGGTATATATGACAAAAAACTAAACTTCAAACTTTATTAGTAAAAACATTATAAATTATACAAGGATAAGAGAATTGAAGAATGCGGAAGGTGCCACATTCGCAAAACTTGGGAGTTTGTAGGAGGCTTTGTGATTGGCCCTTGATCTACAGCACTGTAAAATTTCACCATGAGGAACCATGGTTTGATCACTATACCAAGGACATGGGCAGGAGTATTGGCATACAGCACGGACGTCCCGTGTACATCTGAATGCCCGCAGCGATGGCTGCGGAGGGTTGAGGACCCGACCATGGGGGGAAATGGAGTGAGTAATGGGTGAGTAATTATGTCATCAAATTAAAAAAAAACAATGGTTGTGATGTGTGACTATAAAGTTGGCATTGTCAGCACTCAGTGAAAATGATTGAGATGATCTGCTAGACTCCATTGAGAGTTTAACATGGGAAGTGATTATGTATAATAATGATAATGAGGGTTGCGCCTGCGGATAAAACGAATGGCATGCACGATTCTATCCAAAACCTCCATCTTCACAGGTGGCATCATTTTGCCTGAGAAATTATTTTCCATCTGAAGAGCATTCAGCATTTATTCTTCCAATTCATTGTGTTTCCAGATGGGAAGAAATTCAGCCCTCGCTGTCCAGCTTTGCATTCAAAGGGTGGTGCACACACCCACCAAGTGATGTCAGTACATTTTGCTGAGATTGTTGCATGGTCTGTGTGCACTATATTATTTAAGTCATCTAATCTGTATTTGGGATAAGTTGCTTATTAGCATTCCCAACAAAACATGCTGGAACTCTGCTTTTGAAAAATAGTTTTAACAAAAGCTAGGGAACACATCAAGGATGAAATAACACCTGGTAACTTGGAGCAACGATAGTCGGTAGCGTGCAAAGAAGATATATGATCGCTTGACTTCATTGACGAGGGCATTGAATACAAGAGTCAACTAGTCATGTTGTCGCTTTACAAAACTAGTCAGGCTACATTTGCATGATTGTTTGCTGATCTAGTCGCCTCATTACAAGAAGCACACGTGGGTATTGGAGAGGATGAAAAGAGGTTTCCTTGGATAGGAATTGACACAAACTGGAGGATCTGCTCTCATATTCCTCCTGTGTAGCTTACAACCCAGCGTGTGAACATTGAATTCTGCAATTTATATAACCTACAACAACCCACCATTCCCCCACAGCCCCTTTCTTTCCCCTCCCCTGTGCCCTACCTGCTCCTATTTCTCCCCCCCCCCCCCCCCACCACCAACCCTAGCCTGCATTAACCTATTACTTGCCATGCTTTGTCGCGTCCCTCCTCTCTTCCAGCTTTTTTTCCGACCCACCTTCTCTCCACATCTACAATAATCCCGAAGAAGGATCCTGACCTGAAACGTCACCCTTCCGTGTTCTCCAGGGATGCTACCTGGCCTGCTGAGTTACGCCGATACTTTGTGTCTTTGTTTTTATACTTGGATGCTGCTTGGATTATAGAATATTAGCATGAAAAGAGATTCTGGACATACTCAATTGTCTTATCTGGAGTACTGGACGCTGAAGGGAGACATGAAAGAAAAATATGAGGCATAAATAGGACGGACATTCAGGACACTTTTCCCCAGGGTGGACATTTCAAATACCAGGGGTTATAGTATCAAAGCTAGAGGGGGAATATTTAAAGGTGATGTATGGGGCAAGTGAGTGGCCGGTATTTGGAATGTGTGGCCCTTAGAGATATAATAATGGTGTTCAAGGGGCTTCCAGAAAGTGCCAAAAATATGCAGAGAATGGAGGGACACGGGACACATATAGGCAGACAGGACCGGTCCAATTTGGTTCAACACAAACATTGAGGGCTGGAGAGATGTTCACATGCTGTGCTATTTCCTTGTAAGTATGCTCTGTAATCTTTTTCACCTGACCGAGACTATATATTTTATGTGTCAGAAGCAACTGCAGATGCTAGTTTAAACCGAAGAGAGAGACAAAAAGCTGGAGTAACACAGCGGGCCAGTCGGCATCTCTGGAGAAAAGTAATAGATGACGTTTCCGGTCGAGACCCTTCTTCTGACTGAGTGACAGGGGAAAGGGAAAAGAGAGATATAGTCTGTGATCTAGAGATCTATAGAACAAATAAATGAAAGATATGCAAAGAAATAACGATGATGAATGAAACAGGTCAATAATAGCTGTGGGCTTCGTTTTAAACGAGTTACAGACAATGAGACGGTTCTTCCTCTGGAAGATCAATCCATATACCCAGCAGTCTGTGTGAAACATACTGGTATTTTTAAGGTCCTGGTAAATATTCTATATACTCTTTCCAGTGCATTCATGTCCTTCCGGGGAGTGCGGTTCCAGTGAACCAGCTGTTCCAAACCCTCCCTGCGCCGATATTCCATGCCCTGCCTTGGATTTAAAAAAGGCAAGCATCCTATGTTGACACAAGTAACTGCAGATGATGGAATTCTGTGCAAACAAGCATGCTCGGGGGTCTCAGCGGTGGTCAGGCAGCTGTGAAGAGAATGGACAGATGACGCTTAGGCTCAGGACCCTTATTCAGGCTGATGGATGCGAGGGAGGAGAGGGAATTGGAAAGAGGAGGTGGGATGGGGCAAAGCCTGGCAAGTGATATGTGGATGCAGAGGGTGTGGGGGGACAATTGCAAGACGTAAAGAAGAAAAAAAGGTGTCAGATAAGGAAAGAGGATGTGTGAAATCTTAACCCAGAGGAAGGGATATGGGTGAAATGGGACAGGGGTGATGGGGAAAAATGGGGGGATGAAGGGACACGTGGAACTCTGGGATGCGAGATAAGCGTCAATTCCTAGACAGACTTCTTTGTTCTTGACTTTCTTTATTGCCAGATCGAGGCCAAACCCAAACTGGAAGAATAGCCTCTCATCTTCTACTTGGGTAGTTTACAACACAATGGTGTGAACATTGAATTCTCCAGTTTCAAATGACCCCACCCCCGCCCACCCTTTCTCCAGTCTTCACCTTGGTGCGCTCACGTTGCTCCCACCATCTCTTTCTCCCCAAGTTATCCTGCTCCTCCGTCATTCATCTCCGTCCCCCTGGTCAGAAGTTGGGATGTACACCGATAATTCCACAATGTTCAATCTATTTTGAGCTCCTCAGCAAATAATACACCCCTGCTCATTCACTGCCTGAGTACTGTCGACCTCTGCTCCACACTCACCACAAGCCGGAGTGTCCCACCATGAAAATTAACAATGTAGAAAATAATAATAGGTCACCAGACGGACGGCCACACTCATAAAGGAACATGCATCAAAAACAGCAACGTCTCACCACACGACCTGAAGAACAGTCTGAGTTAAAGTGGAGTGACCGATACTCTTGACTCCGGGAAGCGAAGTGACCCTGGCCCCTCACTACGGGGCGAGAGAAGTGACCGAGGATCCACACTCCTAGGGGCTCAGTGACCAAGGCAACTCTTCTTTCGGGAAGCGCGGACAGTGACCGAGCCCCTTCACTTGAGAGAGTGGAGTGACCGAAACCATCGCCGTAGAGCGAGTATGTGCGGAGTCGTGTGCAGGATGAAAGATCTTCTGAACTGTCCAGTTCATTCAGCACACTAGATCGTACACAGATAGTTGGGAAATCAAATGCTCCACTGCCGCAGTCTCTAACACTGTTAGGGATGAAGTGTGTGCCTCGCTCTGCGTCTGTCTGTAGATCCCCAGCCTTTGCCGCGTTATTACTTCTGATGAAGATGCGCACCCCGCTGGCTCATTCCAGCTGCGTCTCTGCCGGAGGAGACGGAGACACCCTTTAAATGGCACATGGTGTGAGAAGTTTGTCGTGTATCTTGTGGGGCCGGTGAAGAGGGAGGCGACAGCTCTCATTGAACAGGTTTCGCTGCTACCTCAGCACCCGGGTCAAGAGACAACAGGGATACAGGAGCACCTTCTTCAACTGCTGCCGGACTTTGTTCTGCGTGACCACGTAAATGCAGGTGCTGCTGCAGGTACCCAGTAGCTGCAGCATGGTTCCGAGGTAGGCGACCAGATAGGGCAGGCGCCGCTTCACCAGGCGGTGGATGAAGTGGTTGATTGTCAGTCTCTCGTGGATCCTGTATACCGCTTGTGTCGTCCACAGCAGCACGAAGCTGGCCGAGATGCTAAAGAGCAGGATGACGGACTTCCTGCGATTATCTAGCTCCGCGTCCGGTTGACTCTCGGCGCCGCCGTCTCTCCGCAGCCGCCGGCGGGCTCGACTGGCCAGCACGATACACCGGACGGTCAGCGCGTTGAAGAGCAGGATCAGCAGGAACGGCAGCAGAGGGGTGGTAATGTGATTCATCAGGTCGAACGCCTTCCACAGAGGTGAGGTGTAATAACTGAGGTCCACTATGCAGGACAACGGGATCAGAAAGAAAAAAAGGGGCTTGTAGCGAAAATACCACGGGATATTCTTCAAAATGCTGAGCGCGCACACGACTCCGAGAACGGCCGCCGCAGTCCTCACCCGGCAGTACTTCGCCTTCAGCTCCCGGCAGCTGATGGCCACAAATCGGTCAAAGGTGAAGGCGACAGTGAACCAGACGGACAGGTCAGTCGCGGCGTGAGTGAGGCAGTCGATGAGGCCACACAGCCTGATGTGGTAGAAAAATGGGTTGATTGTGTACAAGGGGACGATCTGCTGCAATATCACGTCCATCAGCACCACGGACAGATCAGCCAACGCCATGGCCACCAGGTACCAGGTGATGCAGCGTGTGAGACCACACCGTCCCCGGGACAAGACCAGGATCACCAGCAGGTTAACTGGAACAAAACAATGGGCAGATATATCCCCAACAAAGCAACGCAATGCAAAGATGGTTTTCAGCAAAACCAGCAGCGCACACCACATTCTCCAACTAGAAAGTACTCCCAAATCCGGGCTCGGAACTTATTGAGGTGCAGGCGCAGGGTGAAGGTGAGGCCAATGCATAGTCTATAGTCCCTCCAACATCTTAATAAATGTCCTCTGGACCTTCATTAGTCGAATTAATATTTCCATTAGTGTGACGACCAGAACTGCAGTGCAGTACCAGGCATGGCGCCTGTTATAGCGATATATAACGCTATAACATGACGCCCCAGCTCTTATATTCCTCGCAATGGCTAACGATTCCAACATTAAAATTGTCTTCGTCACCACCTTATCCACCTGTGCTGCCTATTTCGGGGATCTATGGATTTGCACATAACAGTTTATTTTATGTTCATCAATATTCCTTCGTGCCCCACCATTTCCTGCGTATGACCAACCATTACTTGACTACGCGTTCACCACCGCTTTGCGTCTTTTCTTTAAACCAAGGCTGAAAAAGTATATAGAAATGGGTTGGAAAATGAGAGATGGAATTTAATCCAAGCAAAGGTGAGGTGTTACACTCTGGGAGGTTGAATGGATGGGGAAAGTATACAGGTTAATGGCAAGGCAATTTATAGCATTAGTTTACAGAGAGATACTGGACTTCATGTCCATAGCTCCCTGAAAGTCGCAACACAAGTTGATAGAAGTACAAAGAAGGCATATGGTACGCTTATCGTCATCGGTCGGGGCATTGAATATAACAGCCGGGGAGTCGTTTAACAGCTACACAGCACTCTCGTTAGACCGCATTTTGGAGTATTGGAGTAATTGGAGTGCAATTCTGGTCGCCCTATTACTGGAAGTATGTGCAGGCTTTGAAGAGGATACGAAGAGGTTTACCAGAATGTGAAATCAAATAACTACAGATGCTAGTTAATACACAAAAGTGATGGAGTAAATCAGCATGTCAGACATGGATAACCATGTTCTCCAGAAATGCTGCCTGGGCGCTGAATTATTCCAGCACTTTGTGCCCTTTTGAAGTTGGATCAGAGGACATTAGCTGTAAGGAGAGGTTTGACAAACCTGTAAGGAGAGGTTTGACAAATCTGTAAGGAGAGGTTTGACAAACATAGACATGGTAGACGCGGAAACCATTTACCAGGTGTGAGTGTGAAAGGCCAGAGGTCATAGCTTTAAAGTGAAAAAGGAACAATTTAAGGATGTGCGGGGCAGGTATTTTTGGTATTTCAGAGAGTGGCGGGCGCGGAATGCGCTGACAGGGTTGGTGGAGATATGGCAGTGGTATTTCAGAGCCTTTTAGATTGGTACACGAATGCAGGGAATGGAGGGGTGTGGATGAGGTGCAGGTAAATGAGATTAGTGTAACGTGGCATCATGTTCGGCATGGACATTGTTAGCGGAAGGGTCTGTTCTTATGCTGTACTCTTCCATGTTCGAAATGTCAACATATGAATTGTCAAGGCATAACGTGTTACGGACTAAATGGTGGATTTGGAATAAATTGGTACTTCATCGTTGGCACGAAAGGTCTGCTTGTTACCGAGAAACACGGAGAGGGAGATACGCAATGCGGAACACACAGCCTCGCTCCAACAGCTCACCAAACGGAAGATGCACAGAATCAGACGCTGATCGCAGACACAAAAATCCGCAGTCAGACCGAGAGTGATACGATTGGTGTGAGAGTGGGAAAATGCGTGAGATGGCAGGAGAACGAATGGAAGAGGAAGAAAGAGCGAGAGAGAAACACACTCAAGTAGGCGGGCATTAGATAGGTGAGCTCCCCCTGAATGGAGCCAGGTCTTAACACCAGGAATGTATTATTGTGGAACTCCGACTTCCCTCAACTGGTGCGGGGCGGACGGGGGCGAGGAATTGGAGAATGTGACGCCGCAGGGCAGCAGAGACAAAGGTTAGGGATGTCGCTGGGCTGGAGCAGCCCAGGGCCAGGCGCAGACTGTGTGCCGAAGATTGCCGGCGCACACATGGGCCAGCATCACTTCCACTACAAGTCGGTTAGCGAGCGTTGATGTGCAGGAGCCGAGTGGCAACAGCGTTAAACGAAGCCAATTGCCTCGATCAGATTAGCGGCGACACGTGCGACTTACTTGGGATCGCAACGGCAGCAAGTGCGGGATAGAAAATTCTCCGGACCTGTATCAGCTCCATGCCTCCGATTCTCCCCCGTAGAGTCGCTCCCAGAATGACCCCACCGTTGGCCTCTCTCAGATACTTGCACTAACGAGAGCTCCTATAACATAACAGTCAAAGAAAAGCAAATCCTGGGAGACAGGAGAGGGAGGAGAGGATTGCATAACTCACCAGCTTCAGCTTCAATTACTAAAAGAGTACCAACCCCGCAGGGACCTTGCGAAATCCACCCACTAAACGCAAATCTCCATGTCATCACAAACTAGCGAGGGCTCCACCTCAAGAGATGTAATCATCTACACACAATGTAAGCTGACCTGCGCGGTTGCCCTCGGATTGCCGTGGCCTATTGCCATGCCGTATGATTCTATGATAACGAGATGAATGGGTAGCTGGTGGGAGATAACGCCACGCGTCCGCGACTCACAATTATCCAGAACATAGGCTGGGCTTTCCTTTGCGGTTCTCCCACAGCACCGCAAATTATTTTCACTGCAAATGAATGCCAAATTGGGCTCGAGGGGCGATTCTGAGCTACGTTTGTTCTGTTCTTAACAATTATACAAGCGAAAACAAAGTGCTAGAGTAATTTAGCGAGTAGGCAGCATCTCTGGAAGACATAAAATATGATCGGGACCCTTCAGACCGATTGTAGTGTGGAAGAAAATGCTGGAAACGAGGTGACGACGGGGCAGACGGTGGCAAATGAAGGGTGGATAGAGGTGAATGGGTGGGGTGAGAGTTTATTGGATGATAGATGGAGGACTAGAGAGGAAAATGAAACGAAAGGGTGACAAAGGGGGCCTTATGTACAAAAGGAGATGATACCCTTTCTTTCGTCAGAGATTAGTGAATCTGTGGAGTTTATGGCCACAGATGGCTATGGAGGCCGCCACTGGGTGATTTAAGGCGGAGATAGACAGATTCTTGATTAGTAAGGTTGTCAAGGATTATGGGGAATAGACAGGAGAATGCAGTTGAGAGGGAAAGATAGATCATCCTTGATTGAATGGCGGAGTAGACTTGATGGGCCGAATGGCCTAATTGTGCCCCTTTGACTTAATGCTCCTATATATCGGCGAGACGTAGCGCAGACTGGGCGATCGTTTGGATGAAGACCTTCGCCCAGTCCGCAATGGCCAATGTGATCTCCCTGTTGCCAAACACATTAACACCCCTTCCCATTCCCAGACTAACCTTTTTGTCCTGGGCCTCCTCTTTTGTCAGAGTGAGGCGAAATGCAAATTGGGGGAACTGTAACTCATACGCTTACAACCCAGCGGTATCAAAATTGATTTACCTAACTTTAAGTAACCCTTGCATCCCCTCTCTCCCCATTCTTCCCCCACCAGAGTTGTCGCATTAGTTTCACTGTGGTCCTGTTGAGTTTCACTGTCTGTATAACTCATTATCACCTGGCCCTCATAGCTTCAACTCCGGTCTAGGCCACATTAGGCTTCATCTCCAGAATCTTCACTGCAGCCGTAGCCCACATCTCACCAACTCTGGTGCAAATCTTCACCTTCCTCCTGTTGGTGAATCTGAAACAGACCAGACTGTTGTGTTTACCGGATTGTCACCAACCCAATAATTGAACACATCACCAAAACTGTACATTATACGCCAAATGCAGCCTCGTCAACGTCGTGTACAACTGTAATATAACACTCCAACGTCTCTGGTCAATGCCCTCACGGATGAAGTCCTACGTGCCGAAAGCCGCCTTGGCCACCTGTGGGAAGCGGCAGGGAGCTGCTCCAGGCATTTGTCCAAGGTTCGTTGTCAGGATTGGCCGGAATATTCACGTTCACAAATTATAGTAGAATTAGGCTATTCGTCCCATCGAGTCTATTCCACCGTTCAATCATGTATTCTGATTAGGATATCTGTCTCCAAATCGCGTTTGTCTGCATTCTCCCCATAACCCTTGACACCCGTTATAATCAATAATTTGTCTAGTGGAGTCAGGGGGTACGGGGAAAAGGCAAGAACGGGGTACTGATTGTGGATGATCAACCATGATCACGTTGAATGGCGGTGCTGGCTTGAAGGGCCGAATGGCCTACTCCTGCACCTATTGTCTATTGTCTATTATCTATCTCCGAGTTATGAATATCAACTGACTTGGCCTCCACAGCCCTCTGTGGATATCAATTGCACAGATTAACTAGCTTCTGACTAAAGAAGTTTCTCCTCCCTCCTTTCTAAAAAAAAACCTTTACTTCTGAGGCTATGACCTCTGGTCCTAGAGTCTCCCACCAATGGAAACATCCTTTCCACATCCACTCTATCTATGCCTTTCATTATTCAATGCCCCTCCTTCAACCTTCTAAACTCCAACGAGTAGAGGCCCAGTTCTGTCAAACGCTCATCGTATGCTAACTCACTAATTCCTGGAATCATTATCGTAAACCTCCTCTGGACCCTCTCCACAGCCAGCACATCCTTCCTTAGATATGGGGCCCATATTTACTCATAGTATTCCAAATGCGACCTGATCAGCGCCATATAGAGCCTCAACATTACATCTCTGATTTGGTATTCCAGTCCTCTTGATACAAATGCGAGAATTGAATTCGCCTTCTTTACTACCTATTTGACTTGCAAATTAACTTTTTGGGAGTCCGGCTGCATCCCTTCCCTCTTGAGGCACCAGGAAGGCAACACGCCATCCTTGAGTCTCGAATTTTGAGCCGCAGAATCTCCTGTCCGCATCTCTGTCTATGAAGTCAGTGACCACGATGGCTCTGCCTGACGTCGTTCTCTCTGGTTGAACCTCTGCGCCAGGATTCGAGTCACGCTAGGAATAATGAAGGTCTCTTTCCCGGGTGGGCTGGCGCGTACTATGAACTGCAGATGACCAGAGGACCCAGAAGAACAAACCAGCAGAGGACTGCTTTCATCTTATGCTTCCCAGGGTGCCATTGCTGAATCTGGCCCAGTGAATGAGCAGACCCCATTCACCTTCTTTCATACAAGTTGGCAGAACGGCCACACAGGGATTCAGGCGGTGCCTGCAAAATCCCCCAGACCTCCTTGCCCCCGTGAAACTGTCACTCGATTCCGCCGTTCCCTGAAATGCGAAGTATGGGGAATTCTAAGAATGTTAGTTGCAATGTTAAAATGGAAAGAGCAGCGTGCAACTTCCTGGGCCCGAGATTCTCAGTATCGGCAGCACTCACTTCCTTCAGGCAATCCCACAACATCCGTGCCGGAGACGAAGAAACCTGGGAGACAACAATCCAGCTTCCTGACCGGCAAGTCCCTCATTCTGAGAGCGTGGGCCGGGTTCTGAACAGTCCAGTTGGAAGAAACATCACCCCTGCATATACCTACCAAGATGAATTAGTCTGTGCTCCAGTGAAATCAGACCTCACTATTCCCTGATGGCGAATAAAGACGCAGTTTGTGTATGAAGGAACTGGAGATGCTGATTTAAACCGAAGATAGACACAACAAGCTGGGACAGAGAGCATATCTGGAAAACTGAATAGGTGACATTTTGGGTGCAAACCCTTCTTCAGACCGTCTGAAGAAACGTCACCTATTCCTTTTCTCCAGAGATGTTGCCTGTCCCGCTGATTAACTCCTGCCTTTTGTAACTCCTGCCTTTAAGGTCATACTTCAAATGCCTCAGCCCGCTTAAAGTAGTGTTGCATGTTGGGGTTGCGAAGAAAGCTTTTGGCACGCTACTTCATAAGTCAAGGAAATTAGTATAGAAGTTGGGCGTTAAATTTACAAAACGTTGATGAGGCCCCCACTTCGGGTATTGTGCTCAGTTTTGGTTACCCTGCCGCAGTAAAGCTTTACTTCGGGCTTCCTAATAAAGCATTTGACAAGTTTCCACGCGTGGAGCCTGGAATAAACATTTTGGGCCATGGAATCCAGGGCACATTAGTAAAATGTGTTTGGCAATAAGCGACTGAGGTGATGGTAGAAAGTTGTGTTCACGATTTAATGCCCGTGATTAGTTATAGACAATAGACAATAGGTGCAGGAGTAGGCCATTTGGCCCTTGGAGCCAGCACCGCCATTCAATGTGATCATGGCTGATTATCCCCAATCAGTACCCCGTTCCTGCCTTCTGCCCATATCCCCTGACTCCGCTATCTTCAAGAGCCCTATCTAGCTCTCTCTTGAAAGTATCTAGAGAACCGGCCTCCACTGCCCTCAGAGGCAGAAAATTCCACGGACTCACAACTCTCTTTGTGAAAACGTGTTTCCTCATCTCCGTTCTAAATGCCTTACCCCTTATTCTTAAACTGTGGCCACCGGTTCCGGACTCCCCCAACATCGGGAACATGTTTCCTGCCTCTAGCGTGTCCGAATCCTTAATAATCTTATTTGTTTTAATAAGTTACTCGCTTATCCTTCTAAATGTTAGCATACAAGCCCAGCCGCCCCGCTCTCTCAGCATATCAAAGTCCTGCCATTCCGGGACCTTGTAAACCTAGCTGCACTCCCCCAATAGCAATGTTCCACGGGGATCCGTGCTGGGACACTCGTAGTTCACAAAAGCGCAAATCATTTAGATATGTATATCAGAGGCATGATCACTAAATTGGCAGATGAAGTGAAGATTGGGGGAGCTGTTGACAGTGTGGAAAATAGACTTCGGTACGGATGATATCGATGTGTTGGTGAAATGGGCTGAGAAATGACGTGTGAAATTTAGTGTTAATTCATGTAGTTACTTTGTTTCAGAAGGCACGAGGGATCCTGGCCTTCATCAGTCGGGACATTAAATACAGGATCAGCTGACATATCTGAATCAGTGCTGTATGACTGTGTTTTCATTTGGAATTGAGGATGTTAGGGGGGGACATGAGTGAACTAAATAAAACAATGAAGGGAGTAGATAAACTAGACTGCATGAAATTTCCCCCATACCCCATACCAGGATGAATAAAACTAGCGGATATAGACTAGGGTAAGGAGTACGAGATTATAGCAGATCTAAGAGATATTCTCTCATCCAGAAAGTGGTGATTATATGGAATGCAGTGATGAAAGCGGAGTCGTTGACAGAATTTTAAGAAGTGTCCAGATGCACACTTGAATCACCCAGGCAACGAAGGCTACGGACCACGTGCTGGAACATAGGGCTAATACGGGTGATTACCCACTGAACAGGTGGGCAGAATGGTCTGTTTCCATGCTGTATGGCGCTGTGCAATGAACCAGTGTGGTCTCACCAACGCCATCTGCAGATGTAGCAGGACCTCTTTACAGTTATACTCCATCCTCTTCCCAACATTACAGTCTTAACTACTTCAAGTAGCCACAAATGCTCTAGTTTGTTTATTCGGCCAGATCTCTCCACATTTGCTCTTCCACTTTAGTCTGCCTTATCTTTTCCTAATTAAGCACATTTCCCAAAGTTCAGTGGGTTCTTGTTCATTCCTTTGAGCTCCGACTAAACTCCCATAATTTGCCTGTTCTCCTGGGGGGGCTGCAATGCATGCAGTCTTGCTATGGGAACCTCTTCATGATACAGATTATAATCAGCTGAGGCCGAGCTCTGTGTAATCCACCAATTATTACCACCTTGCTGCTCCAGTTTCACAAATCCAATCCCATGCCACCGTCTGATATGTCCGGCGACTATTTCCCAGCGAGTGCTATGGAAAACCTCTCTCTGTGATTCTCTTGGGGTCTTGTACAAATAAACTAACTTTCCACCAAATGCTTTTTTGTACATTTAATTGGAAATAATTCGTGGAGTTTTTTCTGAAATGACCCACTTGTGATCTTCTTGGAAAACTAGGAAGCAGTTTCCACTTTCACCAGCACCATTGTAAAATTGAAAATCTGACATAAAGCGGAAAATGTTGCAACCACTTCCTCTAACCGTCCACTTTATCAGTTAGTCAGCACACCGTTTAGCTTTGTTGAATGAAAATTCTATGTTATAGATCTAGAAAATTTGAGTGAGAAAAGACAAAAATGGGTAAATAGGACTAGTTCAGATGTGGAATCTTAATCGGCATGGACGAGCTGGGCTGAAGAGTTTTTTCCAAGTTGTATAGCCAACATATCGTCCTGGTCATCTAGAGCCATGACAATGTAATGACAATAAAATACATTATTATATTATTATTATATTATTATTATTATTATTATTATTATTATTATTATTATTATTATTATTATTATTTGTTTCCATGCTGTATAGCCCCATGGCTCTATATGATCAGGACAATATGTTTTGCCCATAGCCAGAGATTTGCGGATAGCGGTTGGTACGTTCTTGTACAGTTGATCGAGACTTTGATGAGGCTGCACACTTTTTAACAAAGAAAGATTATGTACAGCCACCGAGTGGTAGCCTTTTCGCACAGAGAGTGGTAAGTGCATGGAGCTAGCAGCCATGTGACAGGCAGGTGCAATAACAACATTTTAAATAGTCTATAAATTTATTGGAGGGATATGGGCCAGGGGCAGGCAAATGGGATGAGTTTGAATGGGGCATGTTGGATGGCATGACTCTATGTTGATAAATACTACCCCAGTTACAGAATGTCGAGTTAACAACTTATCCCCAGGTCCTTTTAGCTGCCAACGTTAATATACAGGACTTCGGGGTCCATGTCGATAACTCTGTGAAAATGACAAGGCGGATAAATAAATTAGATGGCATAAAGGCGCAGTTGTTACTCCACATACCTAGGTTCGATGCATACTCCGGGTGCTGTCTGCATGGATTGGTTAGGTTCTCCCCATAATGATGCGGGTTTTTGCCGGGTGCTCCAGTTTCCTCCCAAAGACGTGCAGCTTTGTAGCTTAATTGGCGTCTGTAAATTGTCCCAAGTGTGTAGGATAGAACTAGTGTACGGGTGATCATTGGTCGGCGCAGACGGTGGGCTGAAGAGACTGTTTCTACGTTACATTCCTAAACTAAACTAAAGTAGCAAAGAAGGCAAATGGTAGGCTTGCCTTCTTTGGACGTGACACTGAATAAAAGCGTCAGCTCGTCATAATGCAGGGGGAAGACAGGGTAGACATTCAGAACTTTTTTTTTCCCAGGATGAAAATACCAAATACTAGAGTATTTTAAAGCTTAGCTTTAAAGTGAGAGGGACAACGTTTCAAGGAGCTGAGCGGGGCAGGTGTTTTACATAGAGGGTGGTGAATGCCTGGAACACATTGCCGTGGTGGTGGTTTAGGTAGATATAATGGTAACATTTTTAAGGGATTTGGATACACAGGTGATGGAGGGATATAGATTATATGCAGTCAGATACGAGGTGGTCTTGACATTGTATTCGGCACAGACATGTTGGGATGGGGGCCTGTTGATGTGGTGTACAGTTCTAAGTTCTGTGTTCAATGGAATCTCTCCTTTTTTCTTTTTTCTTGGAAGCACTTACAATAAGATTTGGGGTTACTAGGTGCTGAAGTGTAGCAAGGCACCCAGCACTACGGAGAATCTAATTACATTCTGCAGACACGTTTCCAGAACTGTTTAGTCCAGAGGTAATTTTAGTGGTAGCCAGTATTAATTAAAGGGAAGACCACAGTGGGGGTGGCACAGCGGCGCAGCTGCACGGTTGTTGCCTTACAGCTCCAGAGACATGGGTGTGATACTGATTACTGGTGCTGACTGTAGTGAGCTTGCACGTTCTACCTGTGACTGCTGGGTTTTCTCCGGGTGCTTCCGTTTCCACACACATTCCAAAAAATTACTTATTTATAATTAAATTGGCTTCTGAAAATTATCCATAGCGTGGTGCACGGGTGATCGCTGGTCGGTATGGACTTACTGGGGTGAAGGGCCTGTTTCCGTCTTTGCATCTTGAACCATACACACATTTTGGGTGATCATAACAAACCTGTTCTTTGGGGAAAGGAAACTGAGCATTTCGTTTGCGAAACATAAGAATCCCACATAGCTGCTTTGTCGAATCGGGATCATTTTACCAAAATATTCAACCCAGAAACGTGAACATCCGCCAAATGGAAAGTCCTGCCGTAAATTTGGAATGTAACATTGCATTATGGTGTTGTTCAGAAAGTATGTCCCAGAACCTTCGGGACGATGAAACGGTAACTACGGTGAAACAGAAAGTGATGTTCAAGCAGATAACCCACACCCTGGTCCAGTTCTCCAACCACTATCTGGGGTGCCTGCCCACTAGTACGCCTGATGCATATCCCAATACAACTGCTCTCCGTTTCAGTTTAGACTCTCCCAGATTTTTATCAAACTTGGAGGTCAGGTTTGATCTCCACAATGATTGAGGAAAGACGCGGCTAACTGTGAACTCACCGGTCGTTTGTGTACTTCCTACATGTAGTCAAAGTCACCAAGACACGTAGATGTTCATTTCTGTTAATGACAGGAAAGGACTACGGAAAGATATGTTGCTACGAACTCGGAGCTGGGCAGGAGAGGGGAGGAACGAGGCAGAGATTTTCTGGGGACGTTTATAAACATTCTGCCAGGAATATTGGTTGAAAACTTCAAACTAATGAAATAAGGTCAGCCATAAAGTTCACAACAACGGCACAAGAGATGGGATGATGATGAGGGGACAATGTTTGAACCAAAGGGCAAGACTCCACACGGTTTTGTGAAACCACACTGCCTCGTGGTGAACACTACTGCCAGGGAAAATGGATTCACACCAATTTGCTGGGATATAGTAAACCTCAGAAGCTGCAGTGAGAGCGAGCGAGAGCGCGTGACTGATGTACAATGCCCTAGACTCCTACAGCGCGGAAACGAGCATTTCTGCCCATCTCATCCATGGCAACCAAGATGTGTACAACAGACCCGAGAATGTACTATCGGGAAGGGACTCGGGAAATTGGGGCTCTGGTCAAGAGTTAGAAGGGGACATTTGGCTGGTATAAGCAACTGGTGATTGTATCCTGGAGGAGCTTTAGGAACTAAGGAATAAGTTAAAACAGGAAATCAAAGGGGCAAAAAGGGGACCGGAGATAGCTCTGGTAGATAGCTTTAAGGATATTGGCGGGAAATGGGGTTGATAGCTCCCACTGGGTTCCGAGGGGATTACAACTCCGACAATGGGGAGTGATCCTTGATTAGTACGGATGTCAAGGGTTATGGAGAAGGGACAGGAGAGTGGGGTTGCGAGGGAGAGATGGAGCAGCCATGATGGAATGGCGGAGTGGACATGATGGGCTGAATGTCCTAATTCTGCTCCTACCACATGACCTTATGACCTTATGATTGTGATGAGACTGACTATCTGGGATGCACTTGGGAGGCCGCAAGGTAACAAAGCACAGAGCGTCACTTGGGTTGACTGGTGTGAAGGATGGAACGACATAACTCACATCAATCAAATTCATGGCCTCACTCACTGAGCACGACATCCCGATTAGTTACATGGACACAGAGCTCATGAAACGCTCAGGAGATCGAGAGTACCTGATGAGACAGAGTCTACTTGGTTTTATGGCAGGGAAGTCAAATTCAGATCTGACTTCGCTGGGATGGTCCAGGGTCGGCGGCAGAGAGGGCGGAGTGGATTAGAGGTAGGCGAAGTGAATTGCCCTGCATTATATTGGGCGCACAGGCGGACAGATCCAGTGATGTGCAAACACAGGACGGCCGTGTATATACGATGGTGATGCAATGAAGGATGTCGGTGCTCAGTGGGCCCCGCTGCCCTTGTACACAAATCACTGCACGACATCATCCGGAAACAACAAGGAACTGGGCGTCAAGTGACAACTTGGTCTTTATTGCAAGAGGATCTGACCAAGTGTAAAGCTCGTTCTCGTTCAGTTCTATACGGGCCTCGGAACACCACATCTAGAATATTGTGATCAGCTCTAATCTCTCCGCCATAGGATTTCTGTCCCTGCTACAGAGGGTGTGCGCCGAAGGGTCCGCAGATGTACACACTCCTGTGCTCACTGGATTGTCTTGTGAAAGTGTGTACATAAACGGCGCCTCTACTCTATCCAGGGGAGACGAACGAGGGCGGATCTCAAGGCAGCCTTTAGAGTTCTACTGCTGCTTGGTGGGGTAGGTGCGGGAATATGTTTGTCCTGTCTTGGGCGTCCGGGGCCAGGGTTCACAGTCTCGGAATCAGTGACTTGTTATTCGGCAAGCTTAATTCTTATCTCAGCTTTCCCTTCCTCTTGGTTGCGGCTGTTGTGGGGTTGACTGAAGGAAGTGAAATGTACTTATACTGAAAAAACGGGATCTGGAAGATGCAGCGTGCTCATTGCAGTTTAACATTGGAAAGGCCATTCGCCGAAACGTCCGCACTTCCCATTTCAGGGAATAATGGCATAGTTCGTCGGTGCAAGGTCGATGTGGACTTTAGGGACTTTACACGCAGCCCCTGCATTCCGGTCTGACTCTCTCGCTACCCTTTAAAAGTTAGACGGAGTGGAAGCTGCTCAGTCACTGGGCCCCAGCCAGCACTTCCATCCTAGGAAGCACCATGAAGACAGCGCTCTGCGTCGTTGCCCTTGTAGCAGCCCTAGTGATCTGCAGTTTCCAGAATGTTACAGCCGCCCCGTGTAAGAGACCTTCCTCATTCCCAATATTCCGGCTTCTCCTGACTTTGAACTGCGAGCTGCTCATTGTCGTTTCCGTCCGTCTGGTGGTTGAATAGCCCCCAGTTGAATGATCTCCTCGCTATTTGCAGGGAGGAATAGGGAAGAATACAACAGCATCTGAGGGGGTGAGAGGATAGCAGACTGGAAAATTGTATTAATAATAATGGAGGGGGGAGCTGAGATTGTTGGAGGAGGGGTTGGCCAGCTAGTGTAAAACACGGAAGCCTCTACCGAGATGATGGCAGCAATGCCACCTTTGCTGTGCATTTTCTGGAAACTTGAGGCAGTACGGTAACTTGCGATGGAGAATGCTGGAAAATCCCTCAGTGTGTAACATTGTCTCTTCCTCCCTCTCTCCCAGCGGGACCAATAATCCCGGAATGCTGTGAGACGTTTAAGACCACACCTATTCCACACTGGAGGCTTAAAAGCTACATGGCAGCTCCCTGGTGCTCGACTCCCACTGTCATGTAAGTATTTTAATGTGGGTACACAAAAAGCTGGAGAAACGCAGCGGGTGCAGCAGCATCTAAGGAGCGAAGGAGATAGGCGACGTTTCGGGTCGAGACCCTTCTTCAGACTGGTCAGGGATCAGGGAAACGAGAGATATGGACGGTGATGTGGAGAGATAAGGAACAATGAGTGAAAGATATGCAAAAAAGTATCGGTGATAAAGGGAACAAGCCATTGTAAACTGTTTGTGGTGTGAAAATGAGAAGCTGGTGCGACTGGGGTGGGGGAGGGAGATAGAGATAGAGGGAATGCCAGGGCCCGAGGGCTGAGGTAAAGGTGGGAAGGGGAGGAGACAGCAAGGGTTAACAGAATTGAGAAAATTCAATATTCAAGCCCAAAGGATGCAGACTCCCCAAGCGGAATATGAGGTGCTGTTCCTCCAGCTTGCGGTGTTGCTCACTCTGGCCGTGGAGGAGGCCCAGGACCGAGAGGTCGGATGTGGAATGGGAGGGGGAGTTGAAGTGCTGAGCCACCGGTAGGTCGGGTTGGTTATTGCGGACCGAGCGGAGGTGTTCGGCGAAGCGATCGCCAAGCCTCCGCTTTTCACACCACAAACAGCTTACAATGGCTTGTTCCCTTTATCACCGATACTTTTTTGCATATCTTTCACTCATTGTTCCTTATCTCTCCACATCACCGTCTATATCTCTCGTTTCCCTGATCCCTGACCAGTCTGAAGAAGGGTCTCGACCCGAAACGTCGCCTATCTCCTTCGCTCCTTAGATGCTGCTGCACCCGCTGAGTTTCTCCAGCTTTTTGTGTACCCTCGATTCTCCAGCATCTGCAGTTCCTTCTTTAAAAGTATTTTAATGTGTTGATCCAAAATGTGTTTGAACAAGTGGTGAGTGACTTTCAGGTAATCACACCTGCTTGGTCTGCTTCAGATTCGTCAACCGGAGGGATATGAAGATTTGCACCAAACCCGGCGAGGGATGGGTCAAAACTGCAATGAAGTATCTGGACAGGAAGCAAAAGAAGGCAGAGACTAAGTGAAATCTCTGCACTCCAACGGACTGCCAAGAATCGTCCGTGAAAGTCCGTTCCATTCCCTCAGACCCAATGATGTGGATGAAAGCGTCAGCATTGCGTCCATATCCCACAGAGGTCGGATTAATGCCTGGTGCGTTGTGGAATTGGACACCATAAAGCATTCACTCGTTCTCCTTATCAATGATATATCCTGTATATTATGTTCATTTATTTGTAGTTCTTGCAATTATCTTCTTTTATTTGTCGAGTTGCTCAGTGTTAATAAACTTTGAACATGCTCTGGGCGGTTAATGTGTGTGAGCTTTAATCGGTGTGACCGTATCTGCAAGGCTTCGGGCTGTGCTCAGAGAATCGGTGGGAGCGACAACTACCTGCTTACGGGGGTGGGCGGTCTGCGCCGGTGGAAGAAGACGGGTCCGTATCATTCCTTTCAAAAATAGCGAGGAAAGGGAGGTAAATTGCCTGGATAAGAAACTGAGATAGAAATAGATGCAAAAACAGAGGCAGCATCTCTGATCTCAGAGAAGGAATCTCAGACCATCTTCTGAAGTAGGGTCTCGACCCGAAACGTCACCCATTCCTTCTCTCCAGAGGCTGCCTGTCCCGCTGAGTAACTCCAGATTTTTGTGTCCATCTTCGGTTTAAACCAGCATCTGCAGTTCCTTTTTCTACATAAGAAACCTGTGAAATGGATATAATCTCTGGTAATGTGCGTGTCTTCTTTATGCTGCGAGAGTGCACTTGCTTCCTCAAACTTAACCGTGGAGACCCACCACTGACCGCTGGGAAAGTAGTTGTCCACCCCACCGACTCTCTTAGCTCAATAATGTCACATCTCAGCCTCCTACCACGGTGGCGCAGCTGGTGGAGCTGCTGCCTCACATTGCCAGAGACCCGGGTTCGATTCTGTTTGTGTGGAGCTTGCACGTTCTCACAGGACTGCTTGAATTTCCTCCGGATGCTCCGGTTTGAAATAATACCCCCAACACGTGCGAGTTGGTAAGTTAATTGGCCTCTGTAAATCGCCCCGAGTGTGCAAGAAGGAGATGAATAAGTGAATAACATTGAATTAGTTTGAACGGGTGGTCGGCGCGGTGGGCAGACGGGCCTGTTTCCATGCTATATCTCTAAACATATCTCCAAAAAGGTGGTGACAGTAAAGATGATTATCAACACTCACGGAGGGATCTGAAAGATATGTCAAAAATAAAACCTTGAATCTGAAATGTTGAAAAGAGATTTAACCACCCTGGAAAATTCACCTCTTTAACCCTAGTTGAGACAGCCAAGGCTGTGCGGAACGCGAAGGAAATGTGGAATTGATACAAATCAGCAGCAACCCTGGAAGGAGTGGCGGGTGGGCCGAGTAAAAAAAACGCGCTGCGTTATCGCGCTACCATAGAATTACAAGAAACAGGAGCCAGGATGAAACAGCCACCTGGAGAGCCTTTGTCTACCTAGATCACCCGCTTGTGGGCTCAGGGTGCCGGCCAAATTGATTTACAAGAGACTGGACATGGTTCAGTTTGACTTGTGGCCGCAATACCTGTCGGTAACAGACACATACTCACTAGTACAGGATTACTCGGCCCCTTAGAAACTGCTACCCCATGGTCACAGATTGGGAATCAGAACCCCAGACCTGGCGCACAGTTTGATAAGCTATTTCTAGATTACGGGGCAAGGTTCGTGGGCGTGCACGTCTCTGAAGATCTTTCCTGGTCCTAGAACACAGATGCAATTATTAAGAAAGCTCATCAGCGCCTCTACTTCCTGAGAAGATTACGAAGAGTCGGTCTGTCAAGTAGGACTCTCTCTAACTTCTACAGGTGCACAGTAGAGAGCAAGCTGACCGGTTGCATCGTGGCTTGGTTCGGCAACTTGAGCGCCCTGGAGAGGAAACGACTACAAAAAGTAGTAAACACTGCCCAGTCCATCATCGGCTCTGATCTTCCTTCCATCGAGGGGATCTACTGCAGTCGCTGCATCAAAAAGGCTGGCAGCATCATCAAAGACCCACACCACCCTGGCCACACACTCATCTCGTTGCTACCTTCGGGTAGAAGGTACAGGAGCCTGAGGACTGCAATGACCAGGTTCAGGAATAGCTACTTCCTCACAGCCATCAGGCTATTAAACTTGGCTCGGACAAAACTCTGAACATTAATACCCCTCCATCTGTTAATTGCACTTTATCAATATATTCATTCATGTGTGTATTTACACATATAATTGTAGTCAATGCCTACTATGTTCTGTTGTGCTATGCAAAGAAAGAATTTCATTGTTCTGTCAGGGACACATGACAATAAACTATTTTGACTTTGACTTTGAGGTTTCTCGTATGGTGATGTGTAAGCAGCTTTTTGATTGTCCGGAGACTGAAATATTTTGTGGCATGCAGATATCTGACAAGAAGAGTGCACAACCTCTTCATGAGATCTTGTTAGCTGTGCTGGACTGACTTTAGGAAGGATCGTAATACACTACTATGCTTGCAAAACTGGAGGCGGTAAAAGTGGAACTGATTAAAACTAAGGCAGCCAAAATAAAACAAGAGTGAAAATAAAGGGAAAACAAAGCTAAACCGAAATAAGCGGGAGCTTACTCAGAAAAGGATGTTTTGGAGCCCAGACAGAGATATATGAATAGTCGCTAGACATGGATGAGGTTCTAGATGACTGGAGGATGATTAATCTTGCTGCTCTATTTCAGAAGGGTTTGAAGACAAACCCTGGGTACCATAGACCAATGAGTTTACCATTTGTGGTAGACAAGTTACTGGAGAGGCTACTGATGGATAAGATATACATACATTTGGATAGACCGAGATGGTCAACAGTGGCATGGCTGGTCGAGCTGTTGCCTCATAGCACGAGACACCCTGGTTCGATCATGACCTTGGATGCTGTATGTGTGAAGTTTGTACATTCTCCCTGTGACTGTGTGGGTTTCCTCTGGGTACTCTGGTTTCCGACAGCATCCCAAAGATGTGTGGTTTTGTGGGTGAATTGGCCTCAGTAAATTGCCCCAAGTGTGTAAGGAGTGGATGGAAATGTAGGATAACATAAAACTAGTGTGACAGACACAAAATGCTGGAGTAACTCAACAGGACAAGGCAGCATCTCTGGAGAGATGGCATGGGTGACGTTTCGGGTCGAGTCCCTTCTTCATATCTCATGAATTTGATTGAATTTTTTTAAGAACTAACCAAGGAGATAGACACGGGCAAGGCCGTAAACATCCTCTATGTGGATTACAACATGTCCTTTTTTCTTTCTGTTTTTAAATTTATTTCTATTGGAGGAAAAAACCCAGTACATCTGATGTATTGCATTACATTTCTTTCCATTTAAAAAATATATATAATAACAAAACACTCCCTTACCCACCCACCCTAAACACCCATTGGCAGATAATGTGTTCACAATACAAACATATCACAAATACAAATGCACATTTTACCAATAATAAAGTAACAAAACAGAATAAAGGCGGCTCCCCACCTACTGTCAAGTGTTCTCAGTCAATAGGTAGTTCCTTTAGACCTTCAAAGTATGATTTTTAAAAAAGGTTCCCATTTCAAATAAAACTTTTTCACAGACTCCCTCAATGTGAATTTAATTTTTTCCACCTGTCACAGCCAGCATCTGTCCCCGGATATATGTCAGCAAGCCTGGCTTTGCTTAAATGAACCCTGTGTAAAACTTTGAATTGTATGAGCCCCAATCTAGCACATGATGACGAGGAATGGACTATTTTCAGTGCTTCTGTCCGGCATTCCTCAGACAGATCTACACCAAGCTCGTCCTCCCATCTCGCTTTAACTTTGTTCAGGTTTTGATCTCCTAAAGACATCAGTTGCGAATATACTGCAGAGATCAGTCCTTTATTTGCAAACGTAAAAGTGAGTTTATCCATCACTGTGACAGGCGGGGGATCAGGAAAAGAGGGGGTTTTTTTTCATGGCAAAATGACGGACCTGAAGATATTTAAAGAAATGATTATGTGGGAGGCCATGTTTTTTGTGTAGGTTATCAAAACTATCAAATACGTTGTTAGTGTATAAATCCTTAATGCACATACGACCATTCATACCCCAGTGTCTAAAGGTTGAGTCAAGTGTGGAGGTGGGGGCGGGGGGGGGGGGGGGGGGGGGGGGGGGGGGGGGGGAACAAATGGTTACTGTGAATGGGACCCAGAGCTGAAGCTGATGTTAACTTATAATGGCAAGGAAATTGATTAAACATTTTGATGATTTTGGAACAATGGAAGCCAGCTTTGAGCTGACTTTGTTCCAAAAGAGCTTCCTTAATTATGGCTTAATAATGGCAATAAAACGTATACTTAAATCCTGGAAAAACACTCCCACACCAACGATATAAATGTGGATTTCAAACATGTCCGAACCGTTACACCTAGAAGATATGAGATTCATCCTAGCCGGCAAATCAAACCATTTCCAAAAGATTTGGTCTCCATTTATCGACTTATTACAAGCATAGGGTGTAACACAACTCTGAAAATAAATGGTATCAGGACCTGGTGAGGGGTGTATAAAGATACGAAGGAGGTACATCCCTTTTATCTTATCTAAGCTCATTTTGTTTTCTCATAGAAACATAGAAAATAGGTGCAGGAGTAGGCCATTCAGCCATTCAATATGATCATGGCTATTCATTCAACTCAGTATCCTGTACCTGCCAACTTTCCATACTCCCCGATCCCTTAGCCACAAGGGCCACATCTAACTCCCTCTTAAATATAGCCAATGACCTGAACTCAACTACCTTCTGTGGCAGGGAATTCCAGAGACTCACCACTCTCTGTGTGAAAAATGTTTCCCTCATCTCGGTCCTAAAGGAATTTCCCCTTATCCTTAAACTGTGACCCCTTGTTCTAGACCTCCCCAACATCGGGAACAGTCTTCCTGCACTTAGCCTGTCCAACCCCTTAAGAATTTTGTAAGTTTCTATAAGATCCCCCCCCCCCCCAATCTTCTAAATTCTAGCGAGTACAAGCAGAGTCTATCCAGTCTTTCCTCATATGAAAGTCCTGACATCCCAGGAATCAGTCTGGTGAACCTTCTCTGTACCCCCTCTATGGCAAGAATGTCTTTCCTCAGATTTGGGGACCAAAACTGTACGCAATACTCCAGGTGTGGTCTCACCAAAACCCTGTACAACTGCAGTAGCACCTCCTTGTTTCTATATTCAAATTATTTTGCTATGAATGCTAACATACCATTCGCTTTCTTCACTGCCTGCTGCACCTGCATGCCTACTTTCAATGACTGGTGTACCATGACACCCAGGTCTCGTTGCATCTCCCCTTTTCATAATCGGCCACCATTCAGATAATAGTCTACCCTCCTGTTTTTGCCACCAAAGTGAATAACCTCACATTTATCCACATTATACTGCATCTGCCATGCATTTGCCCACTCACGTAGCCTATCCAAGTCACCTTGCAGCCTCCTAACATCCTCCTCACACCTAACACTGCCCCCCAGCTTCGCGTCATCCGCAAACTTGGAGATGTTGCATTCAATTCCCTCGTCCAAATCATTAATATATATTGTAAATTGCTCGGGTCCCAGCACTGAGCCTTGCGGTACCCCACTAGTCACTGCCTGCCATTCTGAAAAGGACCTGTTTACTCCTACCCTTTGCTTCCTGTCTGCCAGCCAGTTCTCTATCCACATCAATACTGAACCCCCAATACCGTGTGCTTTAAATGTGTGTACTAATCTCTTATGTGGGACCTTGTGGAAAGCCTTCTGAAAGTCCAGATATAACACATCCACTGGTTCTCTCTTACCCACTCTACTACTTACATCCTAAAAAATGCTATATTATTCGTCAGACATGATTTACCTTTCGTAAATCCATGCTGACTTTGTCCAATGAATTCAACACTTTCCAAATGTACTGCTAGTGGGGTTACATTAGCTACCCTCCAATCCTCAGGAACTACTCCAGCATCTAAAGAGTTTTGAAAAATTATCATTAATACATCCACTATTTATGTGGCTACTTCCTTTGTTCCCCATGATCAATTCATTTGTTTCTGACTGCAAGGGATCTACATTTGTTTTCACTAATCTTTTTCTCTTCACATATCTATAAAAACATTAGCAGTCAGTTTTTATGTTCCCTGCCAGTTTTCTTTCATAATCTATTTTCCCTTTCCTAATTAAGCCCTTTGTCCTCCTCTGCTGGGCTCTGAATTTCTGCCAGTCCTCTGGTAGGTTGCTTTTTCTGGCTAATTTGTATGCTTCATCGTTTGTTTTGATTCAATCCCTGATCTCCCTTGTTATCCACGGATGCACTACCTTCCCTGGTTTATTATTTTGCCAAACTGGGATGAACAATTGTTGTTGTTCATCCATGCAGTCTTTAAATGCTATCTGCACCTTCAACTCATCCACCTTATTACAAATGCTCCTTGCACTGAGATACAAAGCATTCAGGCTTGTTTTTACAACACTCTTACTCCTTATACATTATGTTGAAAAGTGGCCCTTTTTGATTTTAGCCCTGGATTTGTCTGCCTGCCACTTTTACTTTTCACCTTGCTACCAATTGCTTCTCCCCTCATTTTATACCCCTCTTTCTCTCTGCTCACATATTTAAGAAACCCACCACCTCTTTGTTTATTATTTTTGTCTTCTTTCCCCCTACATGTTGGGTCTGAGTGCTTCCCTTCTCTGCCTCCTGCCTCAGACACTGTCTACTAGCTTTCTCTATTTGAGTCCCTCCCCCCAACCGTTCTAGTTTAAAGTCTCCCCAGTAACTTTTGCAAATTTATTCTCCACCTCGCTCCATTCCTACTCTCACTGTCGTGTGGCACAGGCAGTAATCCTGAGATTGTTACCTTTGTGGTCCTTTTCCTTAACTCTCTTCCTAACTCCCTTAATTCTCCTTTCAGGACCTCTTCTCTTTTTCTACCTATGTCATTGGTACCAATATGCACCACGACCTCAGGCTCCTCTCCCTCCCTTTTCAGGATATCTTGGACACGTTCAGACACATCCCAGACCCTGGCACCAGGGAGGCAAACTGCCATCCGGGTGTCCGTACTGCGTCCACAGAATCGCTCATCTGACCCCCCTAACTATAGAGTCCCCTATTACTATTGCCCTCCTCTTCTTTTCCTTGCCCTTCTGAGCAACAGGGCTGATCTCTGTATGGGAGGCCCAGTGGCTGTTGCTACCCCCAGGTAGGCTGTCCCCCCCCCAACAGTACTCAAGCAGGAGTACTTATTGTCAACGTGTACAGCCAGCGGGGTACTCTCTAGTCCCTGCCTCTGTCCCTTGCCCCTCCTAACCATGACCCACGTGTCTGCCTCCTGTGGTTTTGGAATGACCACTGTAACTCCTCTCTATGACCTCCTTACTCTCCCTGACCAGACGGAGGTCATCGAGCTGCTGCTCCAGGTTGCTAATACAGTCCCTTAGGAGCCCCATCTCGACATCCCTGGCGCAGATGTGGACATCTGGAGGGCTATCCGACTCCATGACCTCCCACAACTGAAATCCAGAACAGTAAACTGCCCTGGGCCTCATACTCCCCCTTAACCTGGATACAATACGAAATACAATACAATACAATACAATACAAACTGCCGGAAGAAATCAGCAGGGATCTGACTGCCAATCAGCTGCTTACTCTAGTCCACTTCCACCAATTGGCTTCCTCAAGCCCACTTAATTGAATGGAACGTTACAGATTTAAATGTTACAGATTTCGGTTCCTCCCTCACCAACGGCTCCTGGGCCTCTGAAAAAACAAAGCCCCGCGCTGGGTTTTTACACTCACCGCTCGGACGTCGCTCCTCCCTCACCAACGGCTCATATTTTCTGTCTTCTACTTTTTTTCTTTTCCTTTGTTTTTCTTTTTTAGTCTCTCTTGTGTCTTACGCTTCTACGGGCTCTTCCGGATCACTCGCTCACGCACTTACTATCCTATCTAACTCTCTCTATTCTTCTTCTTATTCTTCTTATTCTTCTTCTTAAACTATAAAATAAGAAGTGGTACAGGAAATGTATTATGTTATTTTTGGCAAATATCATTGTAATGTACATTACTTCTAATAAAGACTTTTTTTTAAATAATAAAAATAAATAAATTATGGGGTAGATAGTCTATATTAAAAAAAAGGAAAAAAATAAATAAATTTGATGGTGGATAGTACGACAGGGTTGAATGTAAATCGAGAGGGTTTCAATGGCAGTGAGGAAGGAATATACTAAAGCTGGGAGAGATGAGGGATAACAAGACTGACTCAAGCAGATACCAGTCTGTATCTGGTCGGTGGAGCCAGAATAATATCTTTTGGATATTGGATGCCCGGTAATAATGAATAAAGCTAGGAAGGCCCAGTCTTCCTACTTCACAACCTCTTTGGAGAGTGCACTTATTGACCCTTGGAACCTTGTTACCCATAAAAAGGAGATTATAGATTGGTTAACTGAGTTAAAAAATGACTTGGATAGGAAGAGCGGCAAACATTGGAACAAGTAAAGAAATCTGGGAGTACAGTCATCTTCACCGACTGCACTCTCCCAGCCATAGTGAGAGGTAGACTATGCCATCTCTCAAAGTCAGCCTTCATTTGGCAAACTTGAGGCATATAGTTAGCTGCAAACAGGGATGTGAAAGAGCGGGTAATGTGTATTCCTAGATATACAAAACCTTCTTCAGATATGGGAAAGGGCAGGGATTCCTGTCGGATCTGAAGGGCTAGGTTGATGGGAAAGCATTCGCTTTTTTGGAGGTTTAGTTTATTGCCAGAGAAAGTTCCAAACTCATCTAACAAGGACACAATTGCAAGGCCATTAGCTGTAGGGTCGCTCACATAAAGAAGGAGGTCGTCGGCATATAGAGACACACAATGTTCCCTGTTTCCTCTCCTAATGCCCTGGAACAATGTGGTTGACCTAAGTGCAATAGAGAGAGGCTCAATTGCAATCGTAAAAAAGCGGAGACAAAGGACAGCCTTGACGAGTGCCACGTGTTAATGGAAAATATTCAGATTGCAAATAATTTGTCTGTACACATGCTAAGGGTGAATGATATAATAGCTTAACCTAGGCTACAAATTTTTTGCCGAATCCAAATCTCTCCAATACTCTGAACAAATATGGCCTCTCCACTTGATCAAATGCCTTCTCCACGTACAAAGAGATAACAACCTCTGGGCGCGGAGAAGCATCGGGCAAATAGACCACACTGGCCAGTCGGTGGATATTAGAAAAGGAATGATGATTTTTAATTAAACCTGTTTGATCTTCTGACATTATTGTGGATTCTAATTGGCAAGTCAGCGCCTTCGCCAACATCTTTACATCTACATTCAAAAGTGAGATGGGGCGGCATGATCCACATTGAGTCGGATCCTTGTCTTTTTTAAGAAGAAGTGAAATAGATGCCCGAGAAAGGATGGGGAGTAATCATTTCCAAAGATTCTTGAAACATTTATAAAGGAACTGGTGTGAGCTTACCATTAAATTTCTTATAAAATTCTAACGGGTAGCCAACATGGCCCGGGGTTTTACCACTCTCCACTCTTTAATCATAATAAAGACCACGAGTCCTGAGAATTAGTTGTTCTGTTTGATTAGTAGATAGAAGATTGAATTTCGTTTGTAAATCAGCATGGCTTTTATATAATTGGGCGGTGGGTGCTTCAGAATATTGCCTATCCAGAGCCAAGATGGATTGTAACAGGGTTTGCATTTCCTTTTTGTGTTCTTTCTTGGTGTATGAAGTACAAGATATGATTTGACCTCTCAAGTAGGCTTTTGAAGTTTCCCAAAGTGAAGAGCAGGATACGGTCTTGGTTTTATTAATCTCGAGGAATGTGTCTATGTTAGCCGATACAAAACTGCCAAATTTTTCATTTTTCACAAAGGGGGTTGAGTTTCCAGAGAGGTCGTTCTCTAATGTTTAAAGGAAAGCCTGGGTCCAGTATCACAGGCGAGTGATGTCATATTACATTTATCAATTTTCTTAACCATAGGAATGAAGGGGATGTCTATAAAAAAATCATCTATTCTGGAAAAAGAATGGTGAACATGGGAAAAAAAGAGAATTGTCTAGCCGTTGGGTTCAGGAATCTCCAGGGGTCCACATAACCATTTTGCTGCATAAGCAATGAGAAGGTCTTTGCCATACCAGAAGGTGTCCCCTTAGAACTAGACCTATCAAGCAGTAGGTCAATAGCACAGTTCAGCTCTCCCGAAATAATTAGCTGGTGTGTGTTCAGATCGGGTATTAATGACAAAACCTTATTTGCAAAGTGAACATCATACCAATTAGGGGCATAAACATTCACTAAAATTACAGGGTTTTGAAAAAGACACCCGGAAACTATAATGAACCAGCATTAGGGTCACTGACCACTTCGGGTGGAGTAAACTGTATTATTTTGTTGATTAATATTGCCACACCCCTGGACCTGCTACTAAAACTGGAGTCAACTGACTAACCCACGTTTTACGCAGTCTATTTTGATCATGCAGTCTTAAGTGAGTTTCTTGTAAAAGTAGTATATGTGTTTTTAGTTGTTTTAGATGAGAAAAAACTTTAGCTCTTTTAACAGGACCATTAAGCCCCTTTACAGTCCAAGATATAAACCTCACGGGATAGCCTCCATCAATATCACCATTAGCCATATTTCAAAATATATGTTTCAAAAATACATACAGGATCTGCTATCCAAAACCACGCGAAGGTTGCATGTGAGAACCCACAATGGGGGAAAAAAGAGAAGAAAAAAAATGAAAGTCGAGTGCGTTTGTAACAATCAAAGAATAAGCTGCCATTACCCAAAAACCTTTCCCTCATCCCCTTACAATAACAAACAAAACATTCAACCCCCAAAATCCTAGATCTTCTTCCCCAACTGAGGACGATCGCAGGCATTACAAAACAAAAAAACTTCCAAAGTGTTCCCTAACTAAAATTTTAGATCCAATTGAGGGTGGCTCCCTTCTTTGAAAGTTGTACAGTCGTTTATTCTACTTTCAAGATATATAGGCTAAAGATAACCCCGGGCGAGCAATGCATTACGAGAAAGAAGGAAGTAAATAACTGTTTCCCAGAGAGCAATTATAGACATTTACATTTTTGCTGGTTACAAGTCCTCGACTCATTACTCAAATTCTGTAGCATGGGAGTTCAGCTCAGTCGAGTTCCACAAACTAAACTGAAGAATGAACAAATCTTACAAAGATTAACAGTTTACCGCCACAGGAGGCCGTGCCAATGCCGCGTGAATATCCTAAAAGGTCATTGTTCTTCACGGCCGTCACCTCCCCAGCACGAGTAGTAAAACTTTTTGCCAGTCGCTGGTGTATCAAAGTAGTGCCTTTTACCTTCATGAGTGACCTGGAGACGGGCAGGATACAGGAGGCCAAACCGAACTACTTTCTCCTAGAGCGGGTATTGTATTTCCCTAAACGTTGCATGTTTTCTCCCCAGCTACGCGCTGAAATCCTTATGAAAAACACCCAATATCCTCGGAAGGACAGCTCCTGCCTGCGTTTGGCGATGATACAATTTTTATCCTGGAAGTAATGAGAACCAGGAGCACTCTTGGCTTAGATGGTTTGATATTTGGGACGTTCGTTGGTGTTGGTCCAATTCAGTGGGCACGTGGAAGCATAAGAGATCATGGGAAGAAATCAGCCCCCAGCACTTCTTCAAAATTTCATAATCATAAATTTAACAGGATCCGAACCTTCCAACTTTTCGGGAATCCCAATCACCCTTAGGTTGGATCTCCGTGACCGGTTCTCGAGGTCATCTTGCTTCACTTTCAGGAGCGCAATTTCACCCTGTAATGCAGCTATGGCAGTTTCAGCGCTCACCTGTCTGTCACTGTGGTCATTCAGGCCGTCTTCAACCTCGCGAATGCGTTCATCATGCATTTCATAATAGGATTTAACTTGCTCCAGACTGGTGTTCACTGGCGACAAAGCCACTTCAAGTTTTATTTTTAGGACATAGTTAACCGCTTGTGGCATATTAGCAAGGAGTGCTGAACGAAGCCACTTGAGATCCTCTGGTAGTTCAAGGGCAGCTTCAGGCAACGGTGCCAAAGCAGCAGCATTCTTGCTTGAGACTTCACTGTCTTTTCCCCCGGTTTTAGCTCGACGGCTCATTTTGCTTACTGTTTCAGATGCTTAATACTGCCTCAAGTCCTTCATAGTGTTTAATAGTGGGTTATCTCAAAAATATAACAACAATAAAAAGTAGACTTGAGCAGAAATCAGCAGCCATGCTCACATACAGCTGTTCGTTCCATGTTCAACCCGGAAGTCCCTTGATACGGTTCCGCATAATAGGCTGCTCTGGAAGGTAAGATTTACATAGAAACACAGAAACATAAAAAAATAGTTGCAGGAAGAGGCCATTCGGCCCTTCGAGCCAGCACCACCATTCATTGTGATCATGGCTGATCGTCCCCAATCAATAGCCCGTGCCTGCCTTCTCCCCATGTCCCTTGATTCCACTAGCCTCTGGAGCTCTTTCTAACTCTCTCTCAAAATCCATCCAGTGATTTGGCCTCCACTGCCCTCTGTGGCATTGAATTCCACAAATTCACAACTCACCTCGGTCTTAAATGGCCTCCTCTTTATTCTAAGACCGTGGCCCCTGGTTCTGGACTCGCCCAACATTGGGAACATTTTTCCTGCATCTAGCTTGTCCAGTCGTTTTATAATTGTATATGTTTCTATAACCCCCCCCCCCCCATCCTTCTAAACTCCAGTGAATACAAGCCTAGTCTTTTGAATCTTTCCTCATATGACAGTTCCGCCATCACAAGGATCCACCTCGTGAACCTAAGCTGCACTGCCTCAATCAGAAGGATGTCCTTCCTCAAATTAGGAGACCAAAACTGAACACAATACTCCAGATGTGGGCTTACCAGAGCCCTATACAACTGCTGAAGAACCTCTTTACTCCTATACTGAAATCTTCTTGTTATGAAGGCCTACATTCCATTAGCTTCCTTCACTGCCTGCTGTACCTGCACGTCAACTTTCAGTGACTGGCGTGCAAGGACACCCAAGTCTCGCTGTACCTCTCCCTTACCTAACCTAACCCCATTGAGATAAAAGTCTGCACACTTGTTTTTGCCACCAAAGCGGATAACATGTATCTATATTATACTGCATCTGCCACACATCTGCCCACTCACTCAACCTGTCCAGGTCACCCTGCAACCCCCTAACACCCTCTTCACAGTTCACATTGCCATGCAACGTTCCCATCCGCAAACTTGCTAGTGTTGCTCCTAATTCCCTCTTCCAAATCATTAATATATATGGTAAACAGTTGCAGCTCCATCATCGAGACTTGCGGCACTCCACTCGCGACTGCCTGCCATTCTGAAAAGGACCCGCTCAATCCTACACTTTGCTTCCTGTCTGCCAACCAATTTTCTATCCATGTCAAAACCCTATCCCCAATACCATGTGCTCTAATTTTAGTCACCAGTCTCCCGTGCGGGACCTTATCAAAGGCTTTCTGAAAGTCTAGATACACTACAACCACTGGTTACACTTCATCCATTTTACTTGTCACATCCTCAAAGAATTCCAGAAGATTAGTCAAGCATGATTTTCCTTTCATAATTCCATGCTGACTTGGACTAATCCTTTTACTGCTAACCAAATGCCCCATTATTACTTCTTTAATAATTGGCTCCTGACTTCCGGTGGCGCTATGGAGGGCTAGAGGACAACGCCAGCCAGCTCCGTGAAAAAAACGGGAAAAAACGGGGGATTAACGGACCTACCTGCTGCCTGCTGCTTGCTGCCTGCCGTTTCTGCACCGATTGTTGTGAGTGACGTCATCAGGCGCGCGACTAGTTATGTCAACAACACGCAGCCCACCCGAAAGACAGAAAAGTCGACCAACCAGGCAGAAACCGGCAGAAGGCCCAACTGAAGCCTCGGACTCAAGTAGGGCCTCATCCCAGGAAGATGTATCGAAAAGAACAGGGAAAAAACTGAAAGTGAAGAATTGAAAACTTTCATTTCTCGTGAGATTGCTGGTTTAAGGGAAGAAATAAACCAGATGAATACTCAAATGAAAGAATTTCAACAGGAAACGAATTCAAATATTAATAAGACCAAGGAAATATCGGAAGATTTGAAGAAAGAAATTACAGAAATGATGAACGAAATGATAAAGGAGATGGATAATAAAATTGAAAAGGTCAAAAATGACTTTGAAAAAAGGCTGAATCCTATGGAAAAGGTACTGGAACAACAGACAGTCAGTATAAAAGGCCTTGAAGAATTAGCTGATACCAGTGCTGTGACTACAGCAAAGCTGATTACAGAAAACGAACGTCTAACGAACTTACTGACTAAAATAACTGAGAAATGTACTGAGCTAGAAGGTCGCCAGAGAAGACAAAACCTTAGAATTGCAGGTATTCCCGAAGGACGAGAGAAAGATGAAGATCCTCGAGAATTTACTGCGAACTTATTGCAACAAGTTTTATCTCTGGAAACAAACGCCTTTATTAGCCCGTGCTCACAGAGTCAGAAGACGTCAGACAAGAGCAAACGCCCCTCCAAGACAAATGATTATAAAGCTACAATACGACTTTGTCTTGGACGAGATAATGCGAAAATCCTCGAGAAATAGAAACCTGGAATTCGAAGGTCACAGGATCAGTATCTACCGAGATTATCCTGCAGAAGTTTCCAGGAAACGGAAAGCATTCAACGAGGCTAAAAGTCTTATGAGAGGAGTGGCAAATTTGAAATACGGCTTGAATTATCCAGCTATTCTAAGAGTTACTTTCAACAACGAGGAATATCTCTTTTCCAACCCAGCAGCAGCACTGGACTTTGCTCGCCAGATCCAGACCTGAGAAGCAGCTACTTTCAAATATATTGACTCTTAAGAACTCTACAAGAATCCCCAAGACCTCGCAAGACTCCACAAAACAACGCAGGACTGGACCGAACTGGACAACGTTGGATGGAAGTTGGAGAAAGAAGTGGATTGGAAAACTTCATCGGGATACTAATAATTAGTATAATTACACTACTAATATAAATAACTAATGCATATTATAGACACTTTTATTAACACTATTTTTACTAATTAATATTAATCACTATTACTAATAATTAATGATTTTCTATGTTGGAATGAATAGAGTTAAATTTAGGGATTGATTTCATTTGGAGATTTTTCTTTTTCACCAGCAATTTTTCATTTTCATTCTTAATTTTTGTTTTCTTTTTGTTGGATGGATTTTTTTCTTTTTTCTTTTTACTTTTTTTGTTTCTTTTGTTTAAAATTATTAGATTTTTAATTAAGTTTTAAATATGTACTTTGATATCTTTTTTTGTTTCTCTTGTTTATAATAATTAGATTTTTAAATAGGTCTTAAATAATTGTATTTCTATATCTTTAATTGTTATAATTTAAATAAGTCTTTACTAAATAAGTCTTTATTTTTACCCTTTTTTTCCCCCTTTCTTTTTTTTTTCTAATGCTACACCCCCGGTAAAATATTTTTATGGAATAACAATTCCAAAAACCTGGGAGCTGGTTAAGTTACTAACATCAACGACGGAAGTCGGTAGATGGTTAGCCATGTTAGTATGGCTAGCACTAACTGCAACAACTCTAGATGTAGTTTTTCCTGTCTTTATGCACAATACTAACTTCTTAATCTATCCTTTGTTCTTCTTTCATATAATCTATTATGGTTTTTCTCAATTTGAATGGAGTTATATATTGGATCAATGGAGATATATACGTGAGAGACATGCACGAGACTTAAAATTCATCTATTCGATGTTCGGGTGTAAGGTCGGGTCTGATGTGCTGAACCATAGACTCTATTGTAGACCTCCATAGTCAAAAGATGCAAGACTCAAAAATAAATATAGGGAATGAGGGAATAACGTTTTGTAGTTGGAATGTGAAAGGTATTAATGAACCGATTAAGAAAGGAAAAGTTTTTACACATTTAAAGGCAAATAAAGCTGATGTAATTTTCATTCAAGAAACCCATTTAAAAAAAGATGCTGAACATAGATTGAAAGCTAAATGGATAGATAAAATGTATCACTCTTCTTTTACGCATAAATCAAGAGGAGTAGCAATATTATTTCGTAAAGGTATTTTATTTAAACATACATCAACTATAACTGATAAAGATGGAAGATACATTATCGTTATAGGAGAATTAAATACACAAAAAATGATTTTTGTTAATGTATATGGACCAAATTTCGATAGCCCATTGTTTTTTAAGAAAGTATTTAACAATATCCCGGAATTAACACAATACAATCTAATAATTGGAGGAGATTTTAATTGTACACTAGACCCATACTTAGATAGATCTACAAGGCAAAGGAAAACTAAATCACATTCAAGTTTTGAAATGCACCATTAACATTCAAGATCAAAATAAATGGCAAAATACAAAAATCAGAACAGTGGAGATTTAACCCACAAATTTTAGAAAATAAAACTCAGGAATATATCACAGAACAAATTAAGATTTTTTTCGAAATAAATGATAAACCGGAAATATCCTGTTCCTTATTATGGGAAATTTAAAGCATACCTCCGGGGAATTATGATTTCCTCCCAAGCATTTTATAATAAAAAGAATCATAAGGATCAACAAGATTTGGAAAAGGAAATTAAACAATTAGATATACAGAATGCAGTGAACCCGACTACTATATTACATAATAAAATTGCAGCACTGAAATATAAATTAAATAAAATATATACAGATCAAGTTGTTAAACTTTATCAACATACTAAACAATTACAGTTTGAATTTGGTGATAAACCTCAAAAATTATTGGCTCGTCAACTAAGGAAAATGGAAGCTGAAAAAATAATCCATAGGATTAAATCACATAATGGCGAATTGTTAACACAACCTAAAGATATTAATGAAAGATTTATGCAATATTATAAAAACTTATACACTGCTAAAAACAACAGAAAATAAAATAGGAATAGAAGCATTTTAAAAAAAAAAGTAACCTCAAAGGGTTGGATTCACAAAATATAGTTACTGAATGCTGATATCTCGATAAAAGAAATCCAAGAATCAATCAGATCATTAAAAAATGGTAAAACACCGGGACCAGATGGCATTGGCTCGGAATTTTATAAAATATTTTATGATCAGATTCTACCACGTCTGAAATTATTATATGAACATATATATATACAGCAAAAACTACCAGAAACATTAAATGAATCTACTATAACACTTTTACCTAAAATAAACAAAGACTTGGATGAACCAGGGTCATTTAGAGCAATAGCTCTTTTAAATACTGATCAAAAGATATTAACTAAAATATTAGCACAAAGGTTAAGCTCAGTTGTTAATAAATTAATTCATCCTGATCAAACAGGATTTATACCAAAACGATACTCTTCATATAATTTGAGACGGTTATTTAATATTATATACTCGAAAAGAGATATTAATAAAGATCTAGTAGTTATTTCATTAGATGCAGAGAAAGGCTTCAATCAAGTGGAATGGCCTTATTTGTTCTCAGTTATGGAAGCTTTCAAACTGGGAGAAAAGTTTATTACCTGGATCAAATTGCTATATACAAATCCGACAGCTAGAATAATAACAAACCAAATGTTATCACCTAAATTCAATCTATCTCGAGGTTGTAGACAAGGTTGCCCTTTATCCCCTTTACTGTTTGCTCTGGCAATAGAACCGCTAGCTCTGAGGGTGAGATCACATCCGGAAATATATGGATACGATACTAGAGACACTAAAAATAAAATTTCTTTACATGTGGATGATGTACTACTTTACATCACAAAACCAGAAACTAGTATTCGAAATTTGTTAAAATTAATAACTGAATTTGGATCCTACTCAGGATATAGTATCAACTGGAATAAAAGTGAACTTATGCCAATAACGGTAAATAACTTACACATATTACAACAATTCCCTTTTAAGATAACAAATGAAAAAATTAAATATCTTGGAATTTTCGTAACAAAAAGATTTGACTCATTATTCAAAGCTAATTTCCCACCATTATTGAATAAATTAAATAAGAATATCTTATATTGGAAAACCTTACCTATCTCAATGTTAGGTAAAATTAATATAATAAAAATGGTTGTTCTTCCACAATTATTATACCTTTTCCAATCAATCCCGATATATTTCCCTAAAAAAATCTTTAAAAAGGTGGACTCCCTAGTCACTAACTTCATTTGGGATTATAAGAGCCATAGAATAAATAAAAAACATTTATGTAAATCAAAAATAAATGGAGGTCTAGCACTACCAAATTTTATGTTTTATTATTGGGCAGTTAACATTCAAAATATGATTTTTTGGTTAGAAGAAATAGATAACCAACCAACTTGGTTAAATATGGAAAAAGAAGATTGTTCTCCTTTTGAAATTAGTTCTATAATATTCGCTAATATTAATCTAGCTAAGAAAACCTTAGCTAGATTTACAATGGAAAAATAATGGAATTATTAAGATCGGTGATCTCTATAAGGAAAAACTCCTTCCTTTCATTTCAAGATGTACAACAAATTTATGGACTACACTCTAAAGATTATTTTAGATATTTACAAATTAGAGATTATGTTAAAGCAAATACGCAAGAACTCAGAAATAGAAAGACAGAAATATTAGATGAATGCTTAAATAAACATCCAAATACAGAAAAAATGATTTCATATATATATATAACATCTTATTGGAAGGTGATGTTCCATCAACAGAAATACATAGACAATCCTGGGAAAATGAATTATGCCAAACTATTAGACCAGAAGTATGGGATGAAAGTTTACAACATATACACCATTGTTCGCTAAATGCTAAACACTCTCTTATACAGTTTAAAATACTACATAGACTATATTATTCAAAATCCAAATTACATAACATGTTTCCAAAAGTATCTCCTATATGTGATAAATGTCAACATTTAGAAGCCAATTTGTCACACTCATTTACAAACTGTATAAAAATTACAAAATTCTGGACTGAAATATTTAGGATAATTTCGAATGTTGTTAATATAACTTTGACACCTGATTCAAAGTTAATAATACTAGGAATACTGGAAACAGAACAATTAATAACAACGAATCAAAGAATTTTTATTGATTATGGGTTAATAATTGGGAAAAAATTAATATTAAAATTTTGGAAAGGCCCTACATCCCCTACAATTAAAATGTGGAATACAAAAATGTTGGAGACTCTTCATCTGGAGAGATTGAGGCTTGTCCTAATGGACAGGTTAGATCTCTTCAGAGGGATATGGTCTCCATATATTGAATACTTACAGAGTCATAACGGCTCGGTACGAGGGCTTGACTGAGGCCTGAATATTAGAATGGATGAAGAAATATATATAATAAATCATGCCTATATCTCCAATGACGGATTAATGATTAACACTCCATTCACTTTCATATTTTCTTCATTATTTATCTCTATTTTTTCCTACTTTATAAAAAAATTAAAAAAGCGTATAGAAGCATATAGTCTCAAATTTTAATATTAATAATAATATCAATATTATTAATATCACGAAAGTATATAATGATGTATTTTCATTTATGTAAAACATTGTAATTTTCATAATTATGTTTCTATAATAAAAATATTTAACAAAAAAAAATAATTGACTCCAGCATCTTTCCCACCACCGAAGTCACGCTAACTGGTTTGTAATTCCCCATTTTCTCTCTCGCTCCTTTCTTGAAAAGTGGGATAACATTAGCTATCCTCCAATCCACAGGAACTGATCATGAATCTATTGAACATTGGAAAATAATCACCAATACGTCCACTATTTCTACAGCCACCTCCCTGAGGACCCTGCAATGCAGATCATCAGGCCCAGAGGATTTATCATCCTTCAGTCCCCATACAATTACTCGCCTAATGAAAATTTACTCCATTTCTCTACCCCCTTAGATTGCCGGACATTGAATTGGGTTGATTGATGGGAGCAGAGGATGGCGGTCGAAAGTTATTTTTCGGACTGGAGGCCTGTGCTAGTGGTGCGCCATGGTGATTGTTGCTGGGCCCGATGTTCTTTGTGGTTTATTTCATGATTTAGATGAGAATGTGCAAGGCATGATTAACAGCTTCACAGACAACACTGAAGTGGGTGACAAATGACATCCTTCCCCGAGTAAAATGTTTGGTGACAGGGGCAAGGAAAAGGTGAATGTGAAGAATGAATCGTCATACACGCAGCATGGCGAAGAAATAACACGAAATGGTGAAAGGGTACGCACAGGATGGGGAAAGCCATGCATGAGAATGGTGCTAATGATGAGCACTATGGGACAATGTTAAATTGGAAAGAGTAGTGTGCAACTTCCTGGGCCCGAGATGCTCAGTATCGGCAGCACTCACTTCGTTCAGGCAATCCCACAGCATCCGTGCCGGACAGGAAGAAACCTGGGCGACATCAATCTAGTTTCCTCACCGGCAAGTCCTTCATTCTGAGAGTGTGGGCCTGGTTCTGAACAGTCCAGTTAAAATAAACATCATCCCTGCTTTTACTCACCAAGAGAAATAGTAAGATTAAATGAGAACTTACCAGTTCGAAGTTTGATCTTTATTTTATGAGGAGTAACGATGAGGGATTACGTGAAGAAGCCCCGCCTGGCGCTAGAACGGCATACTTCAAAGCAGCGGCATGCAAAA
This sequence comes from Okamejei kenojei, assembly GCA_035221665.1. Taxonomy (NCBI): domain Eukaryota; kingdom Metazoa; phylum Chordata; class Chondrichthyes; order Rajiformes; family Rajidae; genus Okamejei; species Okamejei kenojei. The sequence continues at coordinate 26,015,686 of CM069147.1, forward strand.
CACAGAACACAATAGCCGGAGTAAGATAGTAAGGCTCATCATAGATTTAGAACTACCAGATGATCATTTATTTTATGAGGGTGTGGAGTGGAGGGCACGTAATCCCTCATCGTTACTCCTCATAAATAATAAGATCAAACTTCGAACTGGTAAGCTTGAAACATTATCTTTGCTCCAGAGGGAACCATTCTCCCTGGTCTGCTTTGTTTGATCAGATCGTAAACATAGAACACAATGTTATCTGCTAGTCACAATGCATACAGTCTAAACGTAACAAATGCGCTGAAAACATTATCAATGCCATTAACATTACTAATTTAAATGTTAACTTTTCCAATGACAAAACTTCGATTGGAGTCCATTGCCTAAGTAAAGTAAGTACAATGCTAACATCCCAAATTTCTGTATATCTTGGTTTGGGTGGATTTTTGTTAAAGATTCCTTTCATAAATCTGGATATTAATGGATGTGATTACCTGATTACTATTGATGATTAAAATGTCATCCAGATAAGCCATAATGATGTGTTTTTGTGCTCTTAATTGTGCTAAAGCTGGTTTCAACAGCTTTGTAAAGAGCCTGGGAGCTGAACTTAACCCATTTGGTAAAGCTTTGAATTGCCACAGCTGTCCCAGCCAATTAAATTTTAAATACCTTTGAAAGAACTGATGTATTGGTACTGAATAGTACGCATCCTTTAAATCAATTGTAGCCATATAACAACCTGCTGATATCAAATGTCTTGCAGTGTTGAATGTTTCCATCTTAAAATGTTTATATTCGACAAATTTATTAAGTTTGTAAGGTCCAGAATAATTCTGCAACCACCATCTTTTTTACTTCTTGGAAATATATTTGACACAAATTAATGCTCATGTTCAACAGTTTTTTCAATAACACCTTTTTTGTTAAACAATTTGTCAATTTCCACATTAATTTCTGCTCTTCAATTGCAGAAAACATAAAACTATAAGCAGGTTTATTTTGTACCGGAGAATTAACACCTTCTTTGAATGTAATAGTAGCTCCTGAAACTGTTTGTAAAATAAACCAATCAGATGTGATGGCAAGCCATTCATCATAAAACATTTGTAATCTCCCTCCAACTGGAGATTTGTCCACAGTTTCATTAAGAATAGAATACATTTTTTTGTACTCTTCATATGAACATGGTGGTCTCCTTCTCCCCGTATACGGGTGAAACATTAGGCTGTGTCGGATGATAATATTTTCTTATCATATTCCTGCCTCTGTTTCCAAAATCAAATCCCCTTCTTGTCGGAAAAATACCTTTTTTTTTTGTCCAAAGACGAAAGGTCTCATGTGGCTAATAGATTTAGCCTCTTCATCCATTTCTCTTATTTGCTTAGGCAGGTTCTCTCCAAATAGATAACCAGGAGCTTGAACACCACTTGATCGACACAGACCTGCAAACCTTGGATGAAATATGGGCCGAATCGCAATTTTCCTCATACAATTAATTTCATAGAAGGAATTGCATAATAAGCCCAAAGTATCTTTTTGGATTTTATCCATCTCCAACCCCTCCATTTGCCTTCCAAAAGCAGTAATGGCAACTGAAATCAATTTGAGGATTCTTTGAAATCTTATTTCTTGTCCTCTCATGCCTGGAGTCATAGGCGTCCATATAGACGGATTAACCGTAGGTACCTTCAATGAGGTGCAATTTTCCGGTGTTTTTATATAATTCTGCTGTTTCAATCATCACAGAATCTTGAAGTTGGTGAGATACCATATAATTAATACTGGCAGCTAGGTTTTCTTCCATAGCCTCACCACTTCCTTCAGGTATAGCAAAATCTTTTGCCATATCAGGCACATCTGGCCTCCTCTTTTTTATTTGTGGTGTGCACTCATAATCCACATCACCACTTGCAGGGTCTGTCTTTTGCAGCCCTGATACACTTGGAATTATATCCAATGAGACTTCCTCCGCCCTTAATCCTGGGTCTGGAGTTTCAAATTCCCAATTTGGCACATAGCCATATTCTGTATATTCAAACCCCTCAGGGTCATTTTGGGAAACTTCTGGGTACTGTGACCCTTGTCTCATTATATTTTGGGAGCACTTTCTCCATATGTTCCATTTTTAGCCATATAGCTTTATTATCCGGAGGCCTTTCATTATCAGAGTCATTATCAGAAACCACGGGCCTCACGGATTTCTTTTTACTTTTTCTAGGAACATTTTCCTCCGTGGTTTGCATTTCTGGAGAAATTATAGTCTCACTAACGTGTGAATCAGCGGCCACCGGTATCGGAACCGGATCCACACTAAACTCTTGTCCCGACTCTTTAGCTTCACCCCGGGACGATCTTTTTACCCGCGAAATTTTCCTTTGAGACTTCTCCATTTTTCTTTTTCATTATCTGGCTACATCAGTACGCCAGCGTGACTCTGATTTTAAATTTTTACTTTCTCTTTTGCTGGTTTTACCAGCGTAACGTCTTTTTTAGAACGTCCCCTCTTTTCCTTGCACTTACCTGCCAGCCGCTGCGAGGAGCTGCGCTCTGCAGCTCTTGCTTCTGCCGTCAGCGTCGACGTAATGCCATTCTAGCGCCAGGCGGGGCTTCTTCACGTAGTCACTCACGTGACTCCGAAGTAAAATTAGTCTGTGCTGCAGTGAAATTTATGTTCCCTGCTGGCGAATAAAGACACAGTTTATATAAGAAGTAACTGCAGATGCTGATTTAAACCGAAAAGAGACACAAAAAGCTGGGTTAACTCAGCGGGTCAGACAGCATCTCTGGAGAAAATGATTTGGTGACATTTCTGGTGTAAACCCTCTTCAGACTGTCTGAAGAAACGTCACCTATTCCTTTTCTCCAGAGATGCTGCCTTTTACGATGAGTTACTCCAGCTTTTTGAGTCTATCTCCAGTTTGCGTAATCTTTGTCAAGGTCAATCGCGTGGACATGGGAATGTCGCTGGGGAGTCTTAACTGCACTCCTTTTACTCGACGGATAGCATTCATTTTGTAGGGAACCAGAGCCGACCATGATATTCAGCAAATGGTCCACATTGGGCCGTAAAGAAGTGAATGAGACCGCTTTATCTTGGATTCAGATCCTCTGGTAATGAAGACCATTGTCTGGTTTACCGCACAGCAGCTGTCTGTTGTCCCCACAGTTGCAGCGCTTTGTGTACAAGGACAGTTGGTCCATCTGAGTACAAATATTCTTCGTTCTGTCACTATTGAAAATACACCGCTTTCCTGTGGCTGCATCACACTGACTAAGCTGCCTATGTTCTCAACGTGTTTCGCTCATTCACTCCGTCTGGCTACATCCCGTTCAGCTTCTCTGCCCCCTATACTGGGCTGCTCCGGCACAAGGCTTATTTCACAGAATACCCTGGGTCATTTAGGTGGAAATGCCGGCACGGCTGCTGATCGGGTGGGTAGGTCCATCAGGAGGGTATGTCGAGTATTCATCAACATACTGAGTCTCCTCAATCTTGCAAGGAAGTAAATATATTGGAGGGTTCCCTTTATGATTGCATCAGCATGCTAGGTCCAGGACAGGTTTTCAGAGATATACACATCCACGAACTTGAACGCTCTCCACCCCCAGATTTCTCCCATTTGAACTTCCACTTTCGCCTGCATTATCTTTCCCCAATTATGCGCCTATCCCAAAGTTCAGCGGGTCTGTTCCTTTGAGCTCCGATAAAGCTCCCCTAATTTGCAGGTTCTCCTGAGTTGTTCCAAGAACAAATGGGCTGCAATGTATGGACTTTTACCATGGGAACCTCTTAATGAAACAGATTATAATCAGCCGAGGCCGAGCTCTGTGTCATCCACCCGTCACATTTCGCCAGTGTGATGATACCATTGTCCTGACTTTCCGGACTCTGTAGTTGCCTATTCATGCCAACATTGTGGGATGATCTGGTAACGTCGTGTAACGGCCAACACTCCGAATTCAACACTCACTCTTGTGATCAATATTCCAGTGATAAAGTAAGAATGATTATGTCAAGGAATATGGTTGATTTATTCAGGTGAATTTTATTTTGATTAGAGCTGTTAAGATAGGCTTTGCACTGGTTTTAATTGTAATAAACCCATAATAAACGCAGAGAGATGTGAATGTGGGGAAGAAGCAGGAAAGTGATACTGATTTTAGATGATCAGCCTTGATCATATTAAATTGCGGTGCTGGCTCGAAGGGCCGAATGGCCTATAGCTGTACCTATTTTTCTATGTTTCGATGTTTCCAATTCTTACATTTTATACGTGCATTTGGACAAATGGTCTGGGCATTTATTGCAGCCTAGCAGCTTCAGTTTCACAAATCCAATCCCCTGCCATCGTCTGAGATGTGGAGTGATTATTTCCCAGCCAGTGTTATGGAAAACCTGTCTCTGTGATGCTCTTGGGATATTGCAAAAGGAAACTGACTTTCGATCAAATGCTTTTTTGTACATTTAATTAGAAAGAATTCGTGGAGTTTTTCTGTAGTGACCCAATTGTGATGTTCTTGATATACTAGGAAGCAGTTTCCACGTTCACAAGCACCACACTAGAATTGAAAATCTGACATATAGCAGAACATGTTGCAACCGCTTCCTCTAACTGTCCATTTTATCAATTCGTCAGCACACGGTTTAGCTTTGCTGAATGAAAATTATATGTTATAGATTTGGAGAACTTGAGTGAGAAGAACCAAATATGGGTAAATAGTACTAGTTCAGATGTGGAATCTTAATTGGCATGGAATAGTTGGGCTGAAGGGTTCGTTTCCATGCTGTACGACTCCATGGCCCCATATGACCATGACAATATGTTTAGCCTATAGTAATGGGAATTGAGTATAGCGGTTGGGACTTTATGTTACAGTTGATCGAGACCTCGGTGAGGCTGCACAGATATATAAACAATACAGACAAAACAGGTGAATAAATTAGATGGCACAATGGCGCAGTGGGAGAGTTGTTGGCTTACTGCTCCAGAGACCTAGTTTCGATCCAGACTACGGGTGTTGGCTGAAAGGAGTTTGTAGGTTCTCCTTGTAAAGGTGTGGGTTTTTGCCGGGTGCTCCAGTTTCCTCCCACATTCCAACGTCGTGCAGCTTTGTAGGTTAATTGGCTTCTGTAAATTGTTCCTAGTGTGTAGGAGACAACTAGTGTACGGGTGGTCATTGGTCAATGCAGACGGTGGGCCGAAAAGCCTCTTTCCACGCTATATTCCCAAACTAAACTAAACGAAAGTAGCAAAGAAGGCATATGGTAGGCTTGCTTTCTTTGGCCGTGACACTGAATAAAAGAGTCAGCTGGTCATAATGCAGGATAGTGCATTAGTTAACATTATATCGGCTGCATTTGGAGTGTAGCGTGCAATTGTAGTCGACCCATTATAAGAAGGTTGTGGATGCTTTGGAACGAATGCAGAGAACATTATGATAAATAAATTAGGGGGTATTAGCCACAGTGTAAGTTTGAACAACTTGGATTGTTTTCTCTGGAACACTGGTGATTGTGACAAGACCTGAGATAAATAGATAACATTATGGGAGGTACAGACAGGATAGGCATTCAGAACCTTTTTCCCCAGGAAGGAAATACCCAATACTAGAGGGCATAGCTTTAGGATGAGAGGGGTAAATTTAAAGTAGCTGAGCAGGGCAGGCGTTTTACATAGAGTGTGGTGAATGCCTGGAACACAATGCCGGGGTGGTGGTTGAGGCAGATATAATGGTAACATTTTAAAGGGATTTGGATATACAAGGGATGGAGGGATATGAATTATATGCAGTCAGATAAGAGGTGGCCTTGACATTGTGTTCGGCACAGACATGGTGGGATGGGGCCCTGTTGCTGTGGTTTACAGTTCTAAGTTTATATGTTCTATGGATTCTCAACTTCTTTTTTCTTTTTTCTTGGAAGCACGTGCAATAAGATTTGGGGCTTCCAAGATGCTGAAGTGTAGCAAGACACCCAGCACTGCGCAGAATCGAAATACAATTTTGCAAACACGTTTCCAAGACTGTTTCGTCCAGAGGTAATGTTAATGGACAACCAGAATTAATTAAATGGCAGAACACAGCTGCGGTGGCACAGTCGTACAGCTGCGTGGTTGCTGCAGCTACTCCCGGGGCTCGCAGGCGACCTGGGCGCTACAGCCGGTCCCGGGGCTCGCAGGTGACATGGGAACCGCAGCTAGTCCCGGGCCTCGCAGGCGACCTGGGCGCTACAGCCAGTCCCGGGGCTGGCAGGCGACACGAGAACTACAGCCAGTCCCGGGGACACGAGGGATCTGGGAACTGCAGCCAGTCCGGGGGCACGCAGGTGATCTGGAAACTACAGAAAATTAATTTAAAAACTATGAATTATTAGTATGTATTATTACTAATTTGTGTAGTATTAGTATATATTATTACTAATTACTAATTTAGTTAGTATGTATTATTACCTCCATTTATTAACTATGGCGATAAATATGGCCCGTCATCCGCTCACAAACATGGATCCTGGCCCCTATGCAAAAGGTTGCCGTCCCCTGGACTAAACCAAACCCTTGATCTGTCCCACCAGCCTTTTTTCAAACTTTGGCGACTCAAAATGTGATTGTTGCAACACCTTGTTCCCCCAGGCTGGTCCTCGAGATGGCTTTTGTTAGTTACTTCCCTGTTGGAACCAAACATCCATATGAATTTGCAGCAAAGAGGAATTTAAGTGGCTAAACACCTCGTTGTGTATGTATGATAATTTAAATATCCCTTGCTGAAAAATTCAACCAAGTATCTTTTATGTTGATTTCAGACTCTCTCAGAGAAGGAATCCAAATCTGCTGGATTACTACAGCCGAGTGAAGGAACGCCCCAGCATGCAGGCCACTTGGTCCCCACACTGGAATGAGAGCCCTCCAACCATGGACCCTGAAGGAGGTCTCCGGTCCCTCTTCTCACTAGACATGTTCTATGTCTCTGCCATCATGCACAGGCACATTCCATGCAGGTTGTCATTGAGCCCACAGTCAGAATTTTATCAAGAAATATGCTGTCATTTTCTAGGCAGTGGGTGATTTTAAACCGTTGAATACATTCTCTATGATTTATTAAAGTGGTCGGATAAATGAGTGTTCGTTATTAACATAGTCACACAAGAAGCTGCTTCAACGGTTTGGTACAATCAAGATTTAACCAGTCTTTGAACATTTGGTTATTTCCCTGCTCCTTGAGCTTCTTTCACGGGGATTGATGATGTTCAAAGGATCTGTGTGTACTGGCCTTTTCTATTTTCCAATGCAGCGTTGAATCCTGGTCATCTCAAATAAACACCCTTCAGGAACTTTAAAAAAATTCCTCTGGTAATGAACCAGGGGGATAACTGATTGTTCTTTTAACCGGTGATTATAAGTAATTTCTTCACACCTCTGCTTAGACATCTAGGGCACATCTCTAACAAGCTTGTGTGTTTGCAAAGCTGGGACAGTGAGAGATTTGTGGAGATGGAGGCAGGTGCCAAGAGTGGTTTCAGTAAGCAATGAGATGCTAACTGATACATGTCAATTAGTATTAATTAATTTAAACACGTTTTTGAATGTTTTAACGTTATCCTTGAAGTGTGAAAACGCACACCTCCGGATTCATGGATAGTTTCTTCCCAACTGTTATCAGGCAACTGAACAACTGTATCAACAATTAGAGAGTGGTCCTGAGCTACTATTCACCTAATTGGAGATCCTCAGACTATCTTGAATCGGACTTTACTGGATTTTATCTTACACTAAACGTTATTCCCTTGATCATGTATGTTTACTCTGGATGGCTCAATTGTAATCATGTATTGTCTTTCCGCTGACTGGTTAGCACGCGAGATTTTTACCTGGTATATATGACAAAAAAATAAACTTCAAACTTTATTAGTAAAAACATTATAAATTATACAAGGATAAGAGAATTGAAGTATGCAGATGGTGCCACATTCACAACACTTGGGAGTTTGTAGAAGGCTTTGTGATTGATCCTTAATCAATAGCACTGTAAAATTTCACCATGAGGAACCATGGTTTGATCACTATACCAAGGACATGGGCAGGAGTATAGGCATACAGCACGGACGTCCCGTGTACATCTGGACGCCCGCAGCGACGGCTGCGGAGGGTTGAGGTCCCGACCACGGGGGGGAAATGGAGGAGGACTGGCCAAATGTTTGTGCCTTCCACCACAGTGATGAATGCTGTGGTGGATGTTTATGTTAACTTTTTAGTGTGTTTTGGGTGTTCTTTATCATAGTACCGCTGCTGGCAAATTCATTTCACTTGCACATTATGTGCAATGTGACGAATACAACCGTATTGTACTGTATTGAAACAGGTCCTTCAGTCCAACTTGTCCATGCTGACCAAAATGCTCCATCTAAGTTGTCCCAATTTGCCTGTGTTTTGCTCACATCCGTCTAAACCTTTCATATCCATGTACCTGTCCAAGTGTCTTTAAAATGCCTTAACTACCTCCTCTAGCAGTTTGATGCACGAACCCAGTTATTGTGTATATTTAAGGCGGAGGTAGATTCATAATCGGTGATGATATCAAGGAGAATGGCGAAAACGCTGGAAGATGCACTTGAGGAAAGTCGGATCAATCATGATCGCATGGAACGGCAGGGCGGGCTTGAGGGACTGAATGGCATTCTGCTGGTCCTCCCTCTAGTGGTTTAACTTGCCGGACTGGGTGAGTAATTATGTCATCAAATAAAAAAAACAATGGTTGTGATGTGTGACTATAAAGTTGGCATTGTCAGCACTCAGTGAAAATGATTGTGATGATCTGCTAGACTCCATTGAGAGTTTAACATGGGAAGTGATTAGGTATAACAATGATAATGAGGGTTGCGCCTGCAAATGCGGATAAAACGAATGGCATGCACTATTCTATGCAAAACCTCCATCTTCACAGGTGGCATCATTTTGCCTGAGAAATTGCATTATTTTCCATCTGAAGAGCATTCAGCATTTATTCTTTCAAATCATTGTCTTTCCAGATGGGAAGAAATTCAGCCCTCGCTGTCCAGCTTTGCATTCAAAGGGTGGTGCACACACCCACCAAGTGATGTCAGTACATTTTGCTGAGACTGCCGCATGATCCGTGTGCACTATATTATTTAAGTCATCTAATCTGTATTTGGGATAAGTTTCTTATTAACATTCCCAACAAAACATGCTGGAACTCTGCTTTCGAAAAATAGTTTTAACAAAAGCTAGGGAACACATCAAGGATGAAATAACACCTGGTAACTTGGAGCAACGATAGTCGGTAGAATGCAAAGAAGATATATGATTGCTTGACTTCATTGACGAGGGCATTGAATACAAGAGTCAGCTAGTAATGTTGTGGCTTTACAAAACTAGTTAGGCTACATTTGCATGATTGTGTGCTGTTCTAGTCGTCTCATTACAAGAAGCACACGTGGGTATTGGAGAGAATGAAAAGAGGTTTCCTTGGATAGGAATTGACACAAACTCGAGGATCAGCTCTCATATTCCTCCTGTGTAGCTTACAACCCAGCGTGTGAACATTGAATTCTGCAATTTATATAACCAACAACAACCACCATTCCCCCTCCCATTTGTCCCCCACAGCCCCTTTCTTTCCCCTCCCTGGTCCTATTTCTCCCCTCCCCTTCCACCTATCTTCCGAACTCCGGCTGTAAAATTTGCAACTCTTAAATCCGATACGCCGATACTTTGTGTCTTTGTTTTTATACTTGGATGCTGCTTGGATTATAGAATATTAGCATGAAAAGGGATTCTGGACATATTCAATTGTCTTATCTGGAGTACTGGACGCTGAAGGGAGACGTGAGAGAAATATAAGGCATAAATAGGACAGACATTCAGGACACTTTTCCCCAGGGTGGACATTTCAAATACCAGGGGTTATAGTATCAAAGCTAGAGGGGGAATATTTAAAGGTGATGTATGGGGCAAGTGAGTGGCCGGTATTTGGAATGCGTGGACCTTAGAGATATAATAATGGTGTTCAAGGGGCTTCCAGAAAGTGCCAAAAATATGCAGAGAATGGAGGGACACGGGACACATATAGGCAGACAGGACCGGTCCAATTTGGTTCACAACAAACATTGAGGGGTGGAGAGATGGTCACATGCTGTGCTATTTCCTTGTAAGTATGCTCTGTAATCTTTTTCATCTGACCAAGACTATATATTTTATGTGTCAGAAGGAACTGCAGATGCTAGTTTAAACCGAAGAGAGACACAAAAAGCTGGAGTAACACAGCGGGCCAGTCAGCATCGCTGGAGAAAAGTAATAGATGACGTTTCGGGTCGAGACCTTTCTTCAGACTGAGAGTCAGGGGAAAGGGAAAAGAGTGATATAGACGGTGATCTAGAGAGATATAGAACAGATAAATGAAAGATATGCAAAAAACTAACGATGATAAATGAAACAGGTCATTATTAGCTGTGGGCTTGGTTTTAAACGAGTTACAGACAATGAGACAGTGCTTCCTCTGGAAGATCAATCCATATATCCAGCAGTCTGTGTGAAACATTCTGGTATTTTAAGGTCCTGGTAAATATGCTATATGCTCTTTCCAGTGCATTCATGTCCTTCCGGGGAGTGCGGTACCAGTGAACCAGCTGTTCCAAAACCTCCCTGCGCCGATATTCCATGCCCTGCCCGGATAAAGAAGGCAAGCATCCTGTGTAGACACAAGTAACTGCAGATGATGGAATTCTGTGCAAACAAACATGCTCGGGGGCTCAGCGGTGGTCAGGCAGCTGTGAAGAGAATGGACAGATGACGCTTAGGTTCGGGACCCTTATTCAGACTGATGGATGCGAGGGAGGAGAGGGAATTGGAAAGAAGAGGCGCGGTGGGGCAAAGCCTGGCAAGTGATATGTGGATGCATATGGGGGGGGGGGGGGCGATAATTTCTAGAAAAAAGGTGTCAGATAAGGAAGGAGGATGTGTGAAATCTTAACCCAGAGGGAGGGATATGGGTGAAATGGGACAGGGGTGATGAGAAATATGGGGGGGGGGGGTAACAGGGACACGTGGAACTCTGGGATGCGAGATAAGCGTCAATTCCCAGACAGACTTCTTCGTTCTTGACTTTCTTCTTTGCCAGATCGAGGCCAAACCCAAACTGGAAGAATAGGCTCTCATCTTCCACTTGGGTAATTTACAACACAATGCTATGAACATTGAATTCTCCAGTTTCAAGTAACCCCCCGCCCACCCTTTCTCCAGTCTTCACCTTGGTGCGCTGACGTTGCTCCCACCAACTCTTTCCCCCCAAGTTATCCTGCTCCTCCGCCATTCATCTCCATTCCCAGGCTCAGAAGTTGGGATGTGCACCGATAATTCCACAATGTTCAATCTATTTTGAGCTCCTCAGCAAATAATACATCCCTGCCCATCCACTCCCTGAGTACTGTCGACCTCTGCTCCACACTCACCACAAGACGGAGTGTCCCACCATGAAAACTAACAAAGCAGAAAATAACAATAGGTCACCAGACGGACGGCCACACTCATAAAGGATCATGTATCAAAAACACCAACGTCTCACACACGACCTGAAGAACAGTCTGAGTTATAATGGAGTGACCGATGCTCTTGGCACCGAGAAGAGGAGTGACCCTGGCCCCTCACTACGGGGCGAGAGAAGTGACCGAGGACCCACACTCCTGGGGGCTCAGTGACCAAGGCCACTCTTACGGGAAGCGCAGACAGTGACCGAGCCCCATCATTTGAGAGAGTGGAGTGACCGAAACCATCGCCGTAGAGCGAGTATGTGCGGAGTCTTGTGCAGGATGAAGGATCTTCCGAACTGTCAAGTTCATTCAGCACATTAGATCGTACACAGAGAGTTGCTAAATCAAATGCTCCACTGCCGCAGTCTCTAACACTGTTAGGGATGAAGTGTGTGCCTCGCTCTGCGTCTGTCTGTAGATCCCCAACCTTTGCGGCGTTATTACTTCTGATGAAGATGCGCACCCTGCTGGCTCATTCCAGCTGCGTCTCTGCCGGAGGAGACGGAGACACCCTTTAAATGGCACATGGTGTGAGAAGTTTGCCGCGTATCTTGTGGGGCCGGTGAAGAGGGAGGCGACAGCTCTCATTGAACAGGTTTCGCTGCTACCTCAGCACCCGGGTCAAGAGACAACAGGGATACAGGAGCACCTTCTTCAACTGCAGCCGGACTTTGTTCTGCGTGACCACGTAAATGCAGGTGTTGCTGCAGGTACCCAGTAGCTGCAGCATGGGTCCGAGGTAGGCGACCAGATAGGGCAGGCGCCGCTTCACCAGGCGGTGGATGATGTGGTTGATTGTCAGTCTCTCGTGGATCCTGTATACCGCTTGTGTCGTCCACAGCAGCACGAAGCTGGCCGAGATGCTAAAGAGCAGGATGACGGACTTCCTGCGATTCTCTAGCTCCGTGTCCGGTTGACTCTCGGCGCCGCCGTCTCTCCGCAGCCGCCGGCGGGCTCGACTGGCCAGCACGATACACCGGACGGTCAGCGCATTGAAGAGCAGGATCAGCAGGAACGGCAGCAGAGGGGTGGTAATGTGATTCATCAGGTCGAACGCCTTCCACAGAGGTGAGGTGTAATAACTGAGGTCCACTATGCAGAACAACGGGATCAGAAAGAAAAAAAGGGGCTTGTAGCGAAAATACCACGGGATATTCTTCAAAATGCTGAGCGCGCACACGACTCCGAGAACGGCCGCCGCAGTCCTCACCCGGCAGTACTTCGCCTTCAGCTCCCGGCAGCTGATGGCCACAAATCTGTCAAAGGTGAAGGCGACAGTGAACCAGACGGACAGGTCAGTCGCGGCGTGAGTGAGGCAGTCGATGAGGCCACACAGCCTGATGTGGAAGAAGAATGGGTTGACTGTGTACAAGGGGACGATCTGCTGCAATATCACGTCCGTCAGCACCACGGACAGATCAGCCAACGCCATGGCCACCAGGTACCAGGTGATGCAGCGTGTGAGGCCACACCGTCCCCGGGACAAGACCAGGATCACCAGCAGGTTAACTGTAACAAAACAATTGGCAGATATATCCCCAACAAAGCAACGCAATGCAAAGATGCTTTTCAGCAAAACCAGCAGCGCACACCACATTCTCCAACTAGAAAGTACTCCCGAAACCGGGCACAGACAGTGCCGGGATCTGGGCAAAGCAAATACAGAGACCATCCCCAGATCCGGTGCGTGCAGCACCGATCACCCCTCATCCTCCGCTGCTCTATAGTCACCAAACCAGCCCATCCAAACTCCCTACTAACTGAAATGCTCCAATCCAGGCATGGTGAAAAGGGAAAGCAGCTGGAGGAACTCAACTGCAACATCTGTGTAGGGAAAGAGACCGTAAGCATTTCACCTCTGGACCCTTCCTTTATGTTGGAGGCAGCACAGAGCTTCATCAACGGACAGGAGAGAGGATGATGAGGACTAATTTACAAAGAAATAGGCACGGAAGCGGAGAGCAATGGTAAAAGGAGCTTGACGTCATGGTGGGCTCGGAACTTATTGAGGTGCAGGCGCAGGGTGAAGGTGAGGCCAGTGCATAGTCCTTAGTCCCTCCAACACCTTAGTAAATGTCTTATGGACCTTCTTTAGTCCAATTAATATTTCCATTAGTATGACAAACAGAACTGCAGTGCAGTACCAGGCATGGCGCCTGTCATAGCGATATATAACGCGATAACATGACGCCCCAGCTCTTATATTCCCCGCAATGGCTAACGATTGCCAGCATTAAAATTGTCTTCTTCACCACCTTATCCATCTGTGCTGCAATTTTCGGGGATCTATGGACGTACATAACAGTTTATTTTATGTTCATGAATATTCCTTCGTGCCCCACCATTTCCTGCGCATGACCAACCATTGCTTGACCACGCGTTCCACCACCGCTTTACGTCTTTGTTTTAGTCTGAGGAGGGTTATCGACTCGAAACGCCAACTGCCCATGTTCACCAGAGATGCTGCTGAGTTACTCCAGAACTTGGTGGGGTTTTTTTTGTTAACCTGCATCTGCAGTCCCTTGTTGCATCATTACTTGACTTCTTAAAATGTATCATCTCACATGTCTTAAAGAGTTGCAGAGATGCATAACTGCCCACCGGGTAATACATTACGTGAATATAGATGGGATTTATAGGTAAATGGATAGGAGTGGTTTAGAGGGATATGGACCAAACTGGAGCAAATGAGATAAGGTTAGATGGGGCATCTTGGTTGGCAAGGACGAATTGGGCCGAAGGACATGTTTCCGTGATGTGTGGCTCTCTGGCTCTATCTATGAGTCTCTTGTAAGTTTGCAAACGACACCAACATTGGTGGATTTGCAGGCAGCGGGGAAGGGTGTCAAAGTATATAGCTGTGATAAAGGCTAAAAAAGTATATAGAAATGGGTAGAAAAATGGCAGATGGAGTTTATCCAAGCAAAGGAGAGGTGTTACACTCTGGGAGGTTGAATGTTGGGGGAAAGAATACAGGTAATTGTAAGGCAATTTATAGCATCTGTTTACAGAGAGATACTGGACTTAATTTCCGTAGCTCCCTGAAAGTCGCAACACAAGTTGATAGAAGTACAAAGAAGGCATATGGTACGCTTATCGTCATTGGCCGGGGCATTGAATATAAAGCCGGGAAGTCTTTTAACAGCTACACAGCACTCTCGTTAGACTGGATTTTGGAGTATTGTGTGCAATTCTGGTCGCCCTATTACTGGAAGTATGTGCAGGCTTTGAAGAGGATACGAAGAGGTTTACCAGAATGTGAAATCAAATAACTGCAGATGCTAGTTAATACACAAAAGGACACGAAGTGTTGGAGTAAATCAGCATGTCAGACATGGATAACCATGTTCTCCAGAAATGCTGCCTGGCCGCTAAATTACTCCAGCACTTTGTACCCTTTTGAAGTTCGATCAGATGACATTAGTTGTAAGAAGAGGTTTGACAAACCTGGATTGATTTCTCTGAACTTCGGCGGTTTAGGGGAGATCTGATAGAAATATATACAATTCGGAGAGGTATAGACATGGTAGACACGGAAACCATTTGCCTGGTGTGAATGTGAAAGGCTAAAGGCCATAGGTTTAATGTGGAAAAGGAAATTTTTAAAGATGTGCGGGGCAGGTATTTTTGGTATTTCAGAGAGTGGCGGGCGCGGAATGTGCTAACAGGGTTGGTGGAGATATGGCAGTGGCATTTAAGAGCCTTTTAGATTGGTACACGAATGCAGGGAATGAAGGGGTGTGGATGAGGTGCAGGCAAATGAGATTAGTGTAACGTGGTATCATGTTCGGCGTGGACATTGTTAGCGGAAGGGTCTGTTCTTATGCTGTACTCTTCCATGTTCGAAATGTCAGCATATGAATTGACAAGGCATAACGTGTTACGGACTAAATGGTACATTTGGAATAAATTGGTACTTCATCGTTGGCACGAAAGGTCTGCTTGTTACCGAGAAACATGGAGAGGGAGATACGCAATGCGGAACACACAGCCTCGCTCCAACAGCTCACCAAACGGAAGACGCACAGAATCAGACGCTGATCGCAGACACAAAAATCCGCAGTCTGACCGAGAGTGATACGATTGGTGTGAGAGTGGGAAAGTGCGTGAGATGGCAGGAGAACGAATGGAAGAGGAAGAAAGAGCGAGAGAGAAACATACTCAAGTAGGCGGGCATTAGATAGGTGAGCTCCTCCCGAATGGAGCCGGGTCATAACACCAAGAATGTATTATTGTGGAACTCCGACTTCCCTCAACTGGTGCGGGGAGGACGGGGGACGAGGAATTGGAGAATGTGACGCCGCAGGGTAGCAGAGACAAAGGTTAGGGATGTCGCTGGGCTGAAGCAGCCCAGGGCCAGGCGCAGACTGTGTGCCGAAGATTGCCGGCGCACACATGGGCCAGCGTCACTTCCGCTACAAGCCGGTTGGCGAGCGTTGATGTGTAAGAGCCGAGTGGCATCACAGCCCATTGCCTCGATCAGATTAGCGGCGACACGCGCGACTTACTTGGGATCGCAACGGCAGCAAGTGCGGGATAGAAAATTCTCCGGACCTGTATCAGCTCCATGCCTCCGATTCTGCTCCGTAGAGTCGCTCCCAGAATGACCCAACCGTTGGCCTCTCTCAGATACTTGCACTAACGAGAGCCCCTATTACATAGCAGTCAAAGAAAAGCAAATCCTGGGAGACTGGAGAGGAAGGAGAGGATTGCATAACTCACCAGCTTCAGCTTCAATTACTAAAAGAGTACCAACCCCGCAGGGACCTTGCGAAATCCACCCACTAAACGCAAATCTCCATGTCATCACAAACTAGCGAGGGCTCCAACTCAAGAGATGTAATCATCTACACACAATGTAAACTGACCTGCGCGGTTGCCCTCGGATTGCCGTGGCCTATTGCCATGCCGTATGATTCTATGATAACGAGATGAATGGGTAGCTGGTGGGAGATAACGCCACGCGTCCGCGACTCACAATTATCCAGAACATAGGCTGGGCTTTCCTTCGCGGTTCTCCCACAGCACCGCAAATTATTTTCACTGCAATTTATTCCAAATTGGGCTCGAGGGGCGATTCTGAGCTACGTTTGTTCTGTTCTTAACAATTATACAAGCGAAAACAAAGTGCTGGAGTAATTTAGCGAGTAGGCAGCATCTCTGGAAGGCATAAAAAATGATCGGGACCCTTCAGACCGATTGTAGTGTGGAAGAAAATACAGGAAAGAAGATGACGACGGGGCAGACGGTGGCAAGTGAAGGGTGGATAGAGGTGAATGGGTGGGGTGAGAGTTTATTGGATGATAGATGGAGGACTAGAGAGGAAAAGGAAACAAAAGGGTGGCAAAGGGGGCCTTATGTACAAAAGGACATACTTTTAGAAAGGAAATGTTACCCTTTCTTTCGTCAGAGATTAGTGAATCTATGGAGTTTATGGCCACAAATGACTATGGAGGCCGCCATTGGTTGTTTTAAGGCGGAGATGGCCAGATTCTTGATTAGTAAGGTTGTCAAGGATTATGGGGAGTAGACAGGAGAGGGAAAGATATATCATCCTTGATTGAATGGCGGAGTAGACTTGATAGGCCGAATGGCCGAATTGTGCCCCTTTGACATAATGCTCCTATATATCGGCGAGACGTAGCGCAGACTGGGCGGTCGTTTGGTTGAAGACCTTCGCCCAGTCCGCCATGGCCAATGTGATCTCCCTGTTGCCAAACACCCTTCCCATTCCCATACACCTTTAACACCCCTTCCCATTCCCATACTGACCTTTTTGTCCTGGGCCTCCTCTTTTGTCAGAGTGAGGCGAAATGAAAATTGGGGGAACAGTAACTCATATTTCGCATGGCCCGCTTACAACCCAGCGGTATTAAAATTGATTTACCTAACTGCAAGTAACCCTTGCATCCCCTCTCTCTCCATCCTTCCCCCACCAGAGTTGTCGCATTAGTTTCACTGTGGTCCTGTTGAGCTTCACTGTCTGTATAACTCATTATCACCTGGCCCTCATAGCTTCAACTCCACAGGGATCCGTGCTGGGACACTCGTAGTTCACAAAAGCGCAAATGATTTAGATATGTATATCAGAGGCATGATCACTAAATTGGCAGATGACGTGAATATTGGGGGAGCTGTTGACAGTGTGGAAAATAGACGTTGGTACGGATGATATCGATGTGTTGGTGAAATGGGCTGAGAAATGACTTGTGAAATGTAATGGCAATTCATGCATTTACTTTGTTTAAGAAGGCATGATTGGTCCTGGCATTAAATAGAGGGTCAGACGACATATCTGAATCAGTGCTGTATGGCTGTATTTTCATTTGTAATGGAAGAGGTTAGGAGGGGACATGAGTGAACCATATAAAACAATGAAGGGTGTAGATAAAGTAGACTGCATGAAACTTCCCCCATACCCCATACCAGGATGAATAAAACTAGAGGATATAGACTAGGGGAAGGAGTACGAGATTTATAGCAGTTCTAAGAGATATTTTCTTATCAAGAAAGTGGTGAGTACATGGAATGCATTGATGAAAGCGGAGTCATTGACAGAATTTTAAGAAGTGTCCAGATGCACACTTGAATTACCCAGGCAACATAGAAACATAGAAACATGGCAAATAGATGAAGGAGTCGGCCATTCGGCCCTTCGAGCCTGCACCGCCATTCAATATGATCATGGCTGATCATTCAACTCAGTGGAAAATAGGGCTAATACGGGTGATTACCCACTGAACCGCGTGGATATGGTGGGCAGAATGGCCTGTTTCCAGGCTGTGTGACGCTGTGCAATGAACCAGCGTGGTCTCACTAACACCATCTGTAGATGTAGCAGGACCTCTTTACTGTTATACTCCATCCTCTTCCAACATTACAGTCTTAACTACTTCAAGTAGCCACAAATGCTCTGGTTTGTTATTCGGACCCCAGATCTCTCTACATTTGCTCTACATTTGCTCTTCCACTTTAGTGTGCCTTATCTTTTCCTAATTATGCACCTTTCCCAAAGTTCAGCGGGTTCTTGTTCATTCCTTTGAGCTCTGGCTAAGCTCTCATAACATGCCTGCTCATGAGGGGCTGCAATGCATGCAGTCTTTCTATGAGAACCTCTTCATGATACAGATTATAATCAGCTGAGGCCGAGCTCTGTGTAATCCACCATTTTATTACCGCCTTGCTGCTCCAGTTTCACAAATCCAATCCCATGCCATCGTCTGAAATGCCCGGCGACTATTTCCCAGCCAGTGCTATGGAAACCATGTTTCTGTGATTCTCTTTGGGTCTTGTACAAGGAAACTAACTTTCCATCAAATGCTTTTTTTGTACATTTAATTGGAAATAATCCGTGGAGTTTTTTTGTGAAATTACCCACTTGTGATCTTCTTGGAAAACTAGGAAGCAGTTTCCACTTTCACCAGCACCATTCTAAAATTGAAAATCTAACATAAAGCAGAAAATGTTGCAACCACTTCCTCTAACCGTCCATTTTATCAATTAGTCAGCACACAGTTTAGCTTTGTGGAATGAAAATTCTATGTTATAGATCTAGAAAATTTGAGTGAGAAAAAACAAAAATGGGTAAATAGGACTAGTTCTGATGTGGAATCTTAATCGGCATGGACGAGTTGGGCTGAAGGTTTTTTTTTCCATGCTGTATAGCCCCAT
Source organism: Okamejei kenojei (assembly GCA_035221665.1). Taxonomy (NCBI): domain Eukaryota; kingdom Metazoa; phylum Chordata; class Chondrichthyes; order Rajiformes; family Rajidae; genus Okamejei; species Okamejei kenojei. The sequence continues at coordinate 26,034,881 of CM069147.1, forward strand.
GGCTCTATATGACCATGACTATATGTTTTGCCTATAGTCAGAGATTTGCGGATAGCGGTTGGTACGTTATGTTACAGTTGATCGAGACCTTGGTGAGGCTGCACACTTTTTAACAAAGAAAGATTATTTACAGCCACCGAATAGTAGCCTTTTCATACAGAGAGTGGTAAGTGCATGGAGCTAGCTGCCATGTGACAAGTGCAATAACAATATTTTAAATAGTCTAGGGATTTATTGGAGGGATATGGGCCATGGGCAGGCATATGGGATGAGTTTGAATGGGGCATGTTGGGTGACATGACTCTATGTTGATAAATACTAACCCCAGTTACAGAATATTGAGGTAACAACTTATCCCCAGGTCCTTTTAGCTGCCAACGTTAATATATAGAAGGATTTCGGGGTCCAAGTCCATAACGCCGTGAAAATGACAACACGGATAAATAAATTATATGGCACAAAGGCGCAATGGGGGAGTTGTTGCCTTACATCCAGAGACAGAGAGTCGATGCAGACTCAGTGTGTTGTCTGTATGGATTTTGTAGGTTCTCCCTGTAACGGTGCGGGTTTTTGCCGGGTGCTCGAGTTTCCTCCCATTTTCCAAAGACGTGCAGCTTTGTAGATTAATTGGCGTCTGTAAATTGACCCTAGTGTATAAGCATAGAACTAGTGTACGGGTGATCATTGGTCGGCGCAGACGGTGGGCTGAAGTGACTACGCTATCTTCCTAAACTAAACTAAACTAAACTAAACTAAACTAAACTGAACTAAACTAAAGTAGCACAGAAGGCAAATGGTAGACTTGCCTTCTTTGGTCGTGACACTGAATAACTAGTCAGCTCGTCATAATGCAGATTAGTGCAGTAGTGAACGTTAGTTAGGCTGCATTTGGAGTATCACGTGTAATTTTGGCTGTCCCATTATGAGAAGGATGTGGAGGCTTTGGAAGGAATGCAGAGAACAATATAATGATTACATTAGGAGGTATTAGCCACAGGGAGAGGTTGAACAAACGTGGATTCTTTTCTCTGGAACACTGGTGATCATGATCAAGACTGAGATATATAACATTATAAGAGGTACAGACAGGGTAGACATTCAGAACCTTTTTCCCCCAGGATGGAAATACCCAATACTAGAGGGCATAGTTTTCAAGTGAGAGGGACAACGTTTCAAGGAGCTGAGCGGGGCAGGTGTTTTACATAGAGGGTGGTGAATGCCTGGAACACAATGGCGGGGTTGTGGTTGAGGCAGATATAATGGTAACATTTTAAAGGGATTTGGATATGCAGGGGATGGAGGGATATAGATTATATGCAGTCAGATACGAGGTGGTCTTGACGTTGTATTCGGCACAGACAGGTTGGGATGGGGGCCTGTTGCTGTGGTGTACAGTTCTAAGTTATGTGTCTATGGAATCTCTGCTTCTTCGTTTTTGTCTTGGAATCACCTACAATAAGATTTGGGGTTACAAGATGCTGAAGTGTAGCAAGGCACCCAGCACTACGGAGAATCTAATTACATTCTGCAGACACGTTGCCCGTTAAAACCCGCCGAAATTGTCATTTTTTGCGTTGTAAATAATTATGGAAATCGGGATAAGCGTGAGAGACATTTAGCCTACTTCAGAATTCCAAAGGTGAGGAGAAATGACGGTAGATAGAAGCGAGAGGAAGGCATTTAAAGACTGCATGGATGAACTACAACAATTGTTCATCCCAGTATGGCAAAAGAATAAATCAGGGAAGGTGGCGCATCCGTGGATAACGAGGGAAATCAGGGATAGTATCAAAGAAAAAGATGAAGCGTACAAATTAGCCAGAAAAAGCAGTCTACCAGGGGACTGGGAGAAATTCAGAGACCAACAGAGGAGGACAAAGGGCTTAATTAGGAAAGGGAAAATGGAGTATGAAAGAAAACTGGCAGCGAACATAAAAACTGACTGCAAATGTTTTTATCGATATGTGAAGCGCTAAAGATTAGTTAAAACAAATGTAGGTCCCTTGCAGTCAGAAACAGGTGAATTGATCATGGGGAACAAGGACATGGCAGACCAATTGAATAACTACTTTGGTTCGGTCTTCACTAAGGAAGACATAAATAATTTGCCGGAAATAGCAGGGGATCACGGGTCAAATGAGATGGAGGAAATGAGTGAATCCAGGTTAGCCGGAAAGTGGTGTTGGGTAAATTGAATGGATTAAAGGCCGATAAATCCCCAGGGCCAGATACCAGGGTACTTAAGGAAGTAGCCCCAGAAATAGCAGATGCCTTAGTGATAATTTTTCAAAACTCTTTAGATTCTGGAGTAGTTCCTGAGGATTGGAGGGTACCTAATGTAACCCCACTTTTTAAAAAGGGAGGGAGAGAGAAAACGGGGAATTACAGACCAGTTAGTCTAACATTGATAGTGGGAAAACTGCTAGAGTCAATTATTAAAGATGGGATAGCAGCGAATTTGGAAAGTGGTGAAATCATTGGACAAAGTCAGCATGGATTTACGAAGGGTAAATCATGTCTGACGAATCTTATTGAATTTTTTGAGGATGTAACTAGTAGAGTGGATAAGGGAAAAGCAGTGGATGTGTTGTATCTGGACTTTCAGAAGACATTCGACAAGGTCCCACACAAGAGATTGGTATACAAACTTAAAGCACTCGGTATTGGTGGTTCAGTATTGATGTGGATAGAGAAGTGGCTGGCAGACAGGAAGCAAAGAGTAGGACTGAACGGGTCCTTTTCAGGATGGCAGACAGTGACTAGTGGGGTGCCGCAAGGCTCAGTGCTGGGACGCCAGCTATTTACAATATACATTAATGATTTGGACGAGGGAATTAAATGCAACATCTCGGAGTTTGCGGATGACACGAAGCTGGGGGGCAGTGTTAGCTGTGAGGAGGATGCTAGGAGGCTGCAGGATGACTTGGATAGACTGGGTGAGTGGGCAAATACATGGCAGATGCAGTATAATGTGGATAAATGTGAGGTTATCCACTTTGGTGGTAAAAACAGGAAGGTAGACTATTATTTGAATGGTGACCGATTAGGAAAAAGGGAGATGCAGCGAGACCTGGGTGTCATGGTACACCAGTCATTGAAAGTAGGCATGCAGGTGCAGCAGGCTGTGAAGAAAGCGAATGGTATGTTGGCATTCATAGCAAAAGGATTTGAGTACAAGAGCAGGGAGGTTCCACTGCAGTTGTACAGGGTCTTGCTGAGGCCACACCTGGAGTATTGCGTACAGTTTTGGTCTCCTAATCTGAGGAAAGACATTTTTGCCATAGAGCACAGAGAAGGCTCACCAGACTGATTCCTGGGATGGCACGACTTCCATATGAAGAAAGACTGGATAGACTTGGCTTGTACTCGCTGGAATTTAGAAGATTGAGGGGTGATCTCATAAAGACTTACAAAATTCTTAAGGCGTTGGACAGGCTAGATGCAGGAAGATTGTTCCCGATGTTGGGGAAGTCCAGGACAAGGGTTCACAGTTTAAGGATAAGGGGGAAGTCATTTAGGACCGAGATGAGAAAATCGTTTTTCACACAGAGAGTGGTGAATCTGTGGAATTCTCTGCCGCAGAATGTAGTTGAGGCCAGTTCGTGACCATATTTAAGAGGGAGTTGGATGTGGCCCTTGTGGCTGAAGGGATCAGGGGGTATGGAGAGAAGGCAGGTACAGGATATTGAGTTGGATGATCAGCCATGATAATATTGAATGGCGGTGCAGGCTCGAAGGGCCGAATGGCCTGCTCCTGCACCTAATTTCTATGTTTCTATGTTTCTATGAGAGCTGAAGGGACAACAACGGCCAAAGTAGCTTGGCGAACATTGGCCGTTTTTACATAGAAAAAGAAAACGCCTCTGAAGCAAAATTTACAGCCAGATTTATCACGTCATATACTTTTTAGACACCAAATGAATCAAGAACAACCACAAATAATGCCTTACTGTTGATGAAATGCAGTGAGCAAACGCGACAATTCCCAATATTTTTAATTCCAATATCTGCACGGCCAGTGGTCGGCAAGCACTTTAACTGTTGTTGTCCCTTCAGCTCTCGCTTTTCTTTACCTTCATTTCGATTCACTTTTGGAATTCTGAAGTTGGGTACGTGTTTCTCACGCTTACCCCAACTTCCACATTTTTTTACAGCGCAAAAATTCAACATTCTGGCGGTTTTTAACAGGTAGGAAAGTACGCGTGTCTTGAATTAATAACATATACCGGAAGTTATGGATGTCCTCCTGATGGATTGAGCGGCTCTGTGCGTCAAGCCCTTTGACCCGGTGACCTTACGTGCAACCCCCCTTTATGTAGTCAAAGTCACAGAGACACGTAGATATTCACCTCTGTTAATGACAGGAAAGGACTACGGAAACATTTGTTGCTACGAACTCGGAGCTGGGCAGGAGAGGGGAGGAACGAGGAAGAGATTTTCTGGGGAGGTTTATAAACTTTCTGCCATGACTAATGGTTGAAAACATCAAACTAATGAAATAGGTTCAGCCAGAAATCCACAACAACGGCACAGGAGATGAGGTGATGATGAGGGGACAGTGTTTGAACCAAAGAGGAAGACTCCACGCGGCTTTTATGAAACCACACTGCTCCGTGGTGAACACTACAGTCTGGAAAAATGGGTTCACACTAATTTGCTGGGATATAGTAAACCTCAGAATCTGCAGTGAGAGCAAGCGAGAGCGCGTGACTCCTGATGAACGATGACCTAGACTCCTACAGCACGGAAACGAGCATTTCAGCCCATCTCATCCATGGCAACCAAGGATGTGCACAAAAGGCCCCAGAATGTACTATCGGGAAGGGACTCGGGAAATATAGGCTCTGATCAAGAGTTAGAAGGGGGCGTTTGGCAGGTATAAGAAACTGGGGTCGATTGTATCCCTGGAGGAGCTTTAGGAACTAAGGAATACGCTAAAACAGGAAATCAAGGGGTCAAAAAGGGGACCGGAGATAGCACTGGTAGATAGCTTTAAGAATATTAGCGGGGAATAGGGTTGATAGCTCCCACTGGGTTCTGAGGGGATTACAACTCCGACAATGGGGAGTGATCCTTGATTAGCACGGATGTCAAGGGTTATGGAGAAGGGGCAGGAGACTGCGGGTGGAAGGGAGAGATGGAGCAGCCATGATGGAATGATGGAGTGGACATGATGGGCCGAATGGCCATGTTCGGCTCCTATCACATGACCTTATGACCTTATGATTGTGGTGAGACTGACAATCTGGGATGCACTTGGGAGGCCGCAAGGTAACAAAGCACAGAGCGTCACTTGGGGTGTATGGTGTAAAGGATGGAGCGACATAACTCACATCAATCAAATTCATGGCCTCACTCACTGAGCACGACATCCGGATTAGTTGCAAGGACACAGAGCTCATGAAACGCTCAGGAGATCGGGAGTATCGGATGAGACAGAGTCTACTTGGTTTTATGGCAGGGAAGTCAAATTCAGATATAACTTCGCTGGGATGATCGAGGGTCGGGGATAGAGAGGCCGGAGAGGATTAGAGGTAGGTGAAGTGAATGGACAAATGCCCTGCATCATATTTAGCACACAGGCGGGCAGATCCAGTGTGATGCAAACACAGGAAGGCCGTGTATATTCGATGGTGATACAATGAAGGATGTCGGTGCTCAGTAAGCCCCGCTGCCCTTGTACACAAATCACTGCACGGCAACATACAGAAACAACAAGCAACTGGGCATCAAGTGACAGCTTGATCTTTATTGCAAGAGGATCTGACCAAATGTAAAGATGTCTCGTTCAGTTCTATACGGGCCTCGGAACACCGCATCTAGAATATTGTGATCAGCTCTGTTCTCTCCGCCATAGGATTTCTGTCCCTGCTACAGAGGGTGTGCGACCAAGGGTCCGCAGATGTACACACTCCTCTGCTCACTGGATTATCTTGTGAAAGTGCGTACATAAACGGGGCCTATACTCTATCCAGGGGAGAAGAACGAGGGCGGATCTCACGGCAGCCTATACAGTTCTACTGCTGCCTGGTGGGGTAGATGCGGGAATATGTTTGTCCTTTCTTGGGCGTCCGAGACTTTCAGTGACTTGTTATTCGGCAAGCTTAATTCTTATCTCAGCTTTCCCTTCCTCTTGGTTGCGGCTGTTGTGGGATTGACTGGAGGAAGTGATATATACTGATACTAAAAAAACGTGTTCTTGAAGATGCCGCGTGCTCATTGCAGGTTACTACTGGAAAGGCCATTCGCCGAATCGTCCGTACTTCCCATTTCAGGGAATAATGGCATATTTCGTCGGAGCAAGGTCGATGTGGACTTTAGGGACTTTACACGCAGCCCCTGAATTCCGGTCTGACTCTCCCGCTACCCTTTAAAAGGCAGACGGAGTGGAAGCTGCTCAGTCACTGGGCCCCAGCCAGCACTTCCACCCTCGGAAGCACCATGAAGACAGCGCTCTGCGTCGTTGCCCTTGTAGGAGCCCTGGTGATCTGCAGTTTCCAGAATGTTGCAGCCGCCCCGTGTAAGACACCTTCCTTATTCCCAATATTATGGCATCTCCTGACAATCAACAGCGAGCTGCTCATTGTCGTTTCCCTCCGCCTGGTGGTGTCGTTCAATAGCTCCCAGTTGAATAACCTCCTCGCTATTTGGAGGGAGGGATAGGGAAGAATACAATTGCATCTGAGGGGGTGTGAGGTTAGCAGACCGGAAAATTGTACTGATGGTGTGGGGGGGGGGGGGGGGGGGGGCTTAGATTGTTGGAGGAGGGGTTGGCCAGCTAGTGAGAAAAACGGAAAACTGGACAGAGCCGAGGGCAGCAATGCCCCCATTGTTGTGCATTTTCTGTAAACGTGAGGCAGTACGGTAACCTGCGATGGAGAATGCTGGAAAATCCCTCAGTGTGTAAAACTTGTCTCTTCCTCCCTCTCTCCCAGTGGGATCGATAATCCCGGAATGCTGTGAGACGTTTAAGATCACTCCTATTCCTCACCGGAGACTTAAAAGCTACGAGGCAACTCCCTGGTGCTCGACTCCCGCTGTCATGTAAGTATTTTAATGTGTTGCTCCAAAATGTGTTTGAACAATTTGTGAGTGACTTTCAGGTAATCACACCTGCTTGGTTTGATTCAGATTCGTCAACCGGAAAAATATGAAGATTTGCACCAAAGCCGGCGAGGGCTGGGTCAACACTGCAATGAAATATCTGGACAGAAAACACAAGAAGGCAGAGAAGAAGTGAAATCTCTTCAATCCAACGGACTGCCAAGAGTCGTCCGTGAAAGTCCGTTCCATTCCCTCAGACCCACTGGTGTGGATGAAAGCGTCAGCATTACGTCCACATCCCACAGAGGCCGGATTAATGCCTGGTGCGTTGTGGAATTGGACATCATAAAGCATTCACTCGTTCTCCTTATCAATGATATATCCTGAATATTATGTTAATTTATTTGTAGTTCTTGCAATTATCTTCTTTTATTTGTCGAGTTGCTCAGTGTTAATAAACTTTGAACATGCTCTGGCGGTTAATGTGTGTGAGCTTTGATCAGTGTGACCGTATCTGCAAGGCTTCGGGCAGTGCTCAGAGAATCGGTGGGAGCGACAACTATTTGCTTACGCCGGTGGAAAAAGCAGGGAAAGTATCATTCCTTTCAAAAATAGCGAGAAAAGGGAGGAAACTTGTCCGGATAAGAAACCTGAGATGGAAATAGACACAAAAAACTGGAGTAAGTCAGCGGCACAGACAGCATCTCTGGAGAGAAGGAATGGGTGACGTTTCGTGTCGAGAACCTTCTACAGACCATCTTCTGAAGTAGTGTCTCGACCCGAAACGTCAACCATTCCTTCCCTCCAGAGATGCTGCCTGTCCCGCTGAGTAACTCCAGCTTTTTGTGTCTATCTTCGGTTTAAACCAGCATCTGCAGTTCCTTCTTCTACATAAGAAACCTGGAAATGGATCTAATCTCTGGTAATGTGCGTGTCTTCTTTCTGCTGCGATAGTGCACTTGCTTCCTAAATCTTAGCCGATCAGATAAACTGTGGAGACCCACCACTGACCGCTGGTACTTGTCCATCCCACCGATTCTCTCAGCTCAATAATGTCATCTCTCAGCCTCCGATCACGGTGGCGCAGCTGGTGGAGCTGCTGCCTCACATTGCCAGAGACCTGGGTTCGATTCTGATCGTGTGGAGTTTGCACGTTCTCACAGGACTTCTTGGATTTCCTCCGGATGCTCCGGTTTCCATTCACATCCCCAACACGTGCGAGTTGGTAGGTTAATTGGCCTCTGTAAATTGCCCCGAGTGTGTAAGAAGGAGGTGTGTGAATAAGTGGAATAACATTGAATTAGTTTGAACGGGTGGTCGGCGCGGTGGGCAGACGGGCCTGTTTCTATGCTATATCTCTAAACATATCTCTAAAAAGGCGGTGACAGTAAAGACGATTATCTACTCTCACTGAGGGGTCTTAAACATATGTCAAAATAAAACCTTGAATCTGAAATGTTGAAAAGAGAGTTAACCACCCTGGAAAATGCACCTCTTAACCTTAGTTGAGACAGCCAAGGCTGTGCGGAACGCCGAGGAAATGTGGAATTGAAACAAATCAATAGCAAAGCTGGAAGGAGTGGCGAGCGGGCCGAGTGAAGAAACGCGCTACGTTATGGCTGAATGACTGGTACGCGGACATTGGGCATGTAGATGAGTCGGACAAGCAATGCAAAGAGGGCGAGAAGGGGATAAAAAAAACAATAGTAGGAGGTAGTCCAAACTAGCGTTCAAATTGAATAGAGAGAAAATAATCAATTACCTCATTTGGGGGATGATCAATCTGAAGCCACAGAAACCACTGTCAGGATTATACTAACATAAAATTACAAGAAACGTGAGCCAGGATGAAACAGCCACCTGGCGTGCCTTTGTCTACCTAGATCACCCGGTTGTGGCTCAGGGTGCCGGCCAAATTGATTTACAAGAGACTGAAGTAAGACACATGGGTGCGTTAAGTACAGATGCCCTTGCGACAGCAATGCCTGTCGGTAATAGACACATAATCTGTGCTGTTACCGACAGCACAGATTATGTTAGCTGTGTTGGGCTGACTTTAGGAAGGATCGTAACAGACTACTATGCTTGCACAACTGGAGGCGGTAAAAGGGGAACTGATTAAAACTAAGGCAGCCAAAATAATTCTAGCACAAAACAAGTGAAAATAAAGGGAAAACAAAGCTAAACCGAAATAGGCGGGAGGTTCCTCCGAAAGAAATGTTTTTAGAGAGTGGTGAGTCTCTGGAATTCTCCGCAACATAAGGTAGTTGAGGCCAGTTCATTGGCTATATTTAAGAGGAAGTTAGAAGTGCCCCTTGTGGCTAAGGGGATCAGGGGTTATGGAGAGAAGGCAGGTACGGGATACTGAGTTGGATGATTTTTACACAATATGTTAAAAATTCAGGTAGCTACGTGATTTCGGTCACGAACTTAAACGAAAAAGCACCTCGGCCCACAGCCTAGTACTATAGACCAATGAGTCTAACATCTCTGGTAGACAAGTAACCGGAGATGCTACTGATGGATAAGATATATATACATTTGGATAGACCGAGATGGTCAACAGCTGCATGGCTGGTAGAGCTATTGCCTCACAGCACGAGAGACTCTGGTTCGATTCTGACCTTGGGTGCTGTCAGTGTGAAGTTTGTACATTCTCCCTGTGACGGTGTAGGTTTCCTCCGGGTACTCTGGTTTCCTAACAACATCCCAAAGATGTGTAGGTTTGTGGGTTTCTTGGCCTCTGCAAATTTCCCCCAGTGTGTAAGGAGTGGATGGAAATTAGGGATAACATGAAATAGTGTGACAGACACAAAATGCTGGAGTAACTCGGGACAGGCAGCTTCTCTGGAAAGAAGACATGGGTGACATTTCGGGTCGAGATCCTTCTTCATATCTCATGAATTTCATTGATTTTTTGAAGAACGACGAAGAAGGTTGACACGGGCAAGGCCGTGAACATCCTCTATGTGGATTACAGCAAGTCCATTGATATGGTTCCGCATGATAGTCTGCTCTGGAAGGTAAGATTTCCGGACATAGAATTTGATTCATTGCTGGGAGCACAGGATGTGGGTGGAAAGTTATTTTTCGGACTGGAGGCCTGTGCTAGTGGTGCGCCATGGTGATTGTTGCTGGGCCCGTTGTTCTTTGTGGTTTATTTCATGATTTAGATGAGAATGTGCAAGGCATGAGTAACAGATTTGCAGATAACACTGAAGTCGGTGATGAATGACACCCCTCCCTGAATAAAATGCTTGGTGACAGGGGCAAGGAAAGGGTGAATAAGAAAAAGGAATCGTCATACTCGCAGCATGGCGAAGAAATAACACGAAAGGGTGAAAGGGTGCGGACAGGATGGGGAAAGCCATGCATGAGAATGGTGCTTATAATGACTATGGGACAATGTTAAATTGGAAAGAGCAGTGTGCAACTTCCTGGGCCCGAGATTCTCAGTATCTGCAGCACTCACTTCCTTCAGGCAATCCCACAACATCCGTGCCGCAGAGGGAGAAACCTGGGCGACAGCAATCAGTTTCCTGACCGGTACGTCCCTCATTCTGAGAGTGTGGGCCGGGTTCTGAACAGTCCAGTTAGAAGAAACATCATCCCTGCATTAGGAATTAGTCTGTGCTGCAGTGAAATCAGACTTCACTGTTCCCTGCTGTCGAATAAAGACCCAGTTTGTGTGAGAAGGAACTGCAAATGCTGATTTAAACCGAAGAGAGACACAAAAAGCTGGGTTAACACAGCGGGTTAAACAGCATCTCTGGGGGAAATGAATAGGTGACATTTCCGGTGTAGACCCTTCTTCAGACTGTCTGAAGAAACGTCAGCTATTCCTTTTCTCCAGAGATGCTGCCTTTTCCGCTGATTTACTCCAGCTTTCTGTGTCTATCCCCAGTTTGTGTAATGTTTGGCAAGGTCAATCGCGTGGACATAGGAATGACGCTGGGGAGTCTTAACTGCACTCCTTTTATTCGAGTGATATAATTCCTTTTGTAGGGAACTATAACTGACCATAATATTCAGCAAATGGTCCACCTTGAGCCGTAAAGAAGTGAATGAGAGCGCTTTATATTGGATTCAGAGCCTCTGGTAATGAAGACCATTGTGTCCTTTACCGCACAGCAGCCGTCTGTTGTCCCCGCAGTTACAGCGCTTTGTGTACAAGGACAGCGGGTCCATCTGAGTACAAATATTCTTCGTTCTGTCACTGTTGAAAATACACCGCTTTCCTGTGGTTGCATCACACTGACTAAGCTGCCTATGTTCTCAATGTGTTTCGCTCATTCACTCCGTCTGGCTACATCCCGTTCAGCTTCTCTACCCCCTATACTGGGTAGCTCTGGCACCAGGCTTATTTCACCGAATACCCTGGGTCATTTAGGTGGAAATGCCGGCACGGCTGCTGATCGGGTGGGTAGATCCATCAGGTGGGTATGTCGAATATTTATCAACATACCGAGTCTTCTCAATCGACATAGAAACATAGAAAATAGGTGCAGGAGTAGGCCATTCGGCCCTTCGAGCCTATACTGCAATTCAATATGATCATGGCTGATCATCCAACTTATGAATCCCGTACCTGCCTTCTCTCCATATTCCCTTATCCCCTAGCCTCAAGGGCCACATCTAACTCCCTCTTAAAAAAAGCCAATGAACTGGCCTCAGCTACCTTCTGTGGCAGAGAATTCCAGAGATTCACCGCTCTCTGTGTGAAACTTTTTTTTCTCATCTCGGTCCTGCATCCAGCCTGTCCAAACCCCTAAGAATTTTGTAAGTTTCTATACGATCCCCCCTCATTCTTCTAAATTCTAGCGAGTACAAGTCGAGTCTATCCAGTCTTTCTTCATATGAAAGTCCTGACATCCCCGGAATCAGTCTGGTGAACCTTCTCTGTACTCCCTCTATGGCAAGAATGTATTTCCTCAGATTAGGAGCCCTAAACTGTACGCAATACTCCAGGTGTGGTCTCACCAAGACCCTGTGCAACTGCAGTAGAACCTCCCTGCTCCGACACTCAAATCCTTTTGCTATGAATGCTAACATATCATTCGCTTTCTTCACAGCCTGCTGCACATGCATGCATACTTTCAATGATTGGTGTACCATGACACCCATGTCTCGTTGCATCTCCCCTTTTTCCTAATCGGCCACCATTCAGATAATACTTTCCTGTTTTTGCCACCAAAGTGGATAACCTCGCATTTATCCACATTATACCGAATCTGCCATGCATTTGCCCACTCACCCAACCTATCCAAGTCACCTTTCAGCCTCCTAGCATCCTCCTCACAACTAACACTGCCCCCAGCTTCGTGTCATCTGCAAACCTGGAGACGTTGCATTCAATTCCCTCGTCCAATCTTCCAAGGAAGTAAATATATTGGTGGGCTCCCTTTATGATTACATCAGTATGCTAGGTCCAGGACTGGTCTTTAGAGATATACACATCCACGAACTTGAACGCTCTCCACCCCCAGATTTCTCTCAATTTGGACTTCCACTTTAGTCTGCATTATCTTTCCCCAATTATGCACCTATCCCAAAGTTCAGCTCCGGTAAAGCTCCCCTAATTTGCCTGTTCTCCTGAATTGTTCCAAGAAAAATGGGGCTGCAATGTATGGACTCTTACCATGGGAACCTCTTAATGATACAGATTATAATCAGCCGAGGCCGAGCTCTGTGTCATACACTCGTCACATTTCACCAGTGTGATGATACCATTGTCCTGACTTTCCGGACTCTGTAGTTGCTGATTTATGCTAACATTGTGGAATGATCTGGTAACGTCGCGTTACAGCCAGCACTCCGAATTCAACACTCACTCTTGTGAGCAATATTCCAGTGATAAAGTAAGAATGATAATGTCAAGGCATATGGTTGATTTATTCAGGTGAATTATATTTTGATTAGAGCTGTTAAGATAGGCTTTGCACTGGTTTTAATTGTAATAACCCTATCATAGTCACCCAGAGAGCTGTGAATCTGTGGAATTCTCTGCAACATAACGCAGTGGAGGCCAATTAACTGGATTTTTCAAGAGAGAGTTGGCGGTTTCAGAGGTTTAGCTCTGAGGGCTAAAGGAATCAAGGGATGTGGGGAGAAAGCAGGAAAGTGATACTGATTTTAGATGATCAGCCATGATCATATTAAATGGCGGTGCTGGCTCGAAGGGCCGAATGGCCTATTGCTGCAGCTATGTTTCTATGTTTCTATGTTTCCAATTCTTACATTTTATACCTGCATTTGGACAAATGGTCTGAGCATTTATTACCACCTTGCTGCTTCACTTTCATAAATCCAATCCCCTGCCATCGTCTGGTGACTATTTCCCAGCCAATGTTATCGAAAACCTGTCTCTGTGATGTTCTTGGGATATTGCAAAAGGAAAATACCTTTCCATCAAATGCTTTTATGTACATTTAATTATAAATAATTCGTGGAGTTTTTCTGAAATTACCCAATTGTGATCTTCTTGAAATACTAGGAAGCAGTTTCCACGTCCACAAGCACCACTCTAGAAATGAAATTGTGACATATGGCAGAAAATGTTGCAACCACTTCCTCTAACCGTCCATTTTATCAATGAGTCAGCACACATTTTAGCTTTGCTGAATGAAAATTATATGTTATAGATTTAGAGATTTCGAGTGAGAAGAACCAAATATGGGTAAATAGTACTAGTTCAGATATGGAATCTTAATTGGCATGGAATAGTTGGGCTGAAGGGTTCGTTTCAATGCTGTACGACTCCTTGGCTCCATATGACCATGACAATATATTTAGCCTGTAGTAATGGGAATTGAGTCTGGCGGTTGGGACGTTATGTTACAGTTGATCGAGACCTCGGTGAGGCTGCACAGATAAATAAACAATACAGACAAAACAGATAAATAAATTAGATGGCACAATGGCGCAGTGGGAGAGTTGTTGACTTGCTGCTCCAGACACCTAGTTCCGCTCCAGACTACGGGTGTTGTCTGTATGGAGCTTGTAGGTTCTCCCTGTAACGGTGTGGGTTTTTGCCGGGTGCTCCAGTTTCCTCCCATATTCCAACGTGGTGCAGGTTGTAGACTGTCGGTTAATTGGCCTCTGTAAATTGTTCCCAGTGTGTAGGATACAACTAGTGTACGGGCGGTCATTGGTCAATGCAGATGGTGGGCCGAAGAGCCTCTTTCCACTCTTCATTCCTAAACTAAACTAAACGAAAGTAGCAAAGAAGGCATGTGGTAGGCTTACTTTCTTTGGCCGTGACACTGAATAAAACAGTCAGCTCGTCATAATGCAGGTTAGTGCATTGGGTTAACATCAGTTAGGCTGCATTTGGAAGATTGCGTGCAATTTTAGTCGGCCCATTTTAAGAAGGATGTGGATGCTTTGGAACGAGTGTAGAGAACTTATGATAATCGAATTAGGGAGTATTAGGGGATATTAGCCACAGGGAGAGGTTGAACAAACTTGGATTCTTTTCTCTGGAACACTGGTGATTGTGACAAGACCTGAGAAAAATAGATATCATTATGAGAGGTACAGACAGGGTAGACATTCAGACCTTTTTTTCCCATGGATGGAAATATCAAATAATAGAGGGTATAGCTTTAAAGTTTAAAGGAACTGAGCAGGGTAGGTGTTTTACAGAGAGGGTGGTGAATGCCTGGAACACATTGCCGGGGATTGAGGCAGATTTAATAGTAACATTTTAAAGGGATTTGGATATGCTGGGGATGGAGGGATATGAATTATATGCAGTCAGTTAAGAGGTGGGCTTGACATTGTATGCGGTGCAGATATGTTGGGTTGGAGGCCTCTTGTTATGGTGTACAGTTCAAAGTTATGTGTTCCGTGGACTCTCTGCTTCTTTTTTTCTTTTTTCTTTTTTCTTAGAAGCACTTGCAATAAGATTTGGGGTTACTAGATGCAGAAGTGTAGCAAGGCATCCAGCACTACGCATAATCTAATTACATTCTGCAGACACGTTTCCAAGACTGTTTAGTCCAGAGGTAATGTTAGTGGACAGCCAGAATTACGTAAAGGGAAGAACACAGTGGGGGTGGCACAGTGGCGTAGCTGCAGGGTTGTTGCCTTACAGCTCCAGAAACCCGGGTGTGATCATGATTACGAGTGCTGTCTATACTGAGCTTGTACGTTCTACTTGCGACTGCTGGGTTTTCTCCGGGCGCTCCGGTTTCCACCCACTTTCCAAAAACAGACATATTTGTAGTTAAATGTGCTTCTGAAACTTACCATAGTGTGTGGGGCAGAACTAGCACATGGGTGATCGCTGGTCGGTATGGACTTACTGGGGTGAAGGGTCTGTGTCCGTGCTGCATCTTTAACCAAACACACATTTTGAGTGATCATACCAAACCTGTGCATTGGGGAAATCAAACTGAGCATTTCATTTGCGAAACCTATGAATCCCACACAGTTGCTTTGTCGAATTGGGATGATTTTACCAAAATATTCAACCGAGAAACGTGAACATCGGAAAAATCGAAAAGCCTGCCGTAAATTTGGAATGTAAGATTGCATTATGGTGTTGTTCAGAAAACATGTCCCAGAGCCCTCGGGACGGTGAAATGGTAACTACGGTGAAACAGAAAGTGAGGCAGAGGCAGATAACCCACACCCTGGTCTAGGTCTCCATCAACTATCTGGGGTGCCTGCCCACTAGTGCGCCTGCTGCATTTCCCAATACAACTACTTGTGGAAAATTCACACTGGGGGGAAGTAAGGCGTGGAATTATACACATATTGTTGTCGAAGTCACGTCCCTGGTCTCCGGGTTGGATTCCATATGCCCTTTCCGCATTAGAGAAACGTTCCGTTTCCGTTTAGACTCTCCCAGAGTTTTATCAAACTTGGAGGTCATGTTTGATCTGCACAACAATTGAGAAAATTCGCGGCTAACTGTGAACTCACGGGGCCCCAGCCGTCTGTTTACATCTAATATGTAGCCAATGTCACCGAGACACGTAGATATTCATCCCTGTTAATGACAGGAAGGGCTAAGTAACATTTGTTGCTGCCAACTCAGAGCTGGGCACGAGAGGGGAGGAACGAGGAAGAGATATTCTGGGGAAGTTTATAAACATTCAGCCAGGAATATTGGTTGAAAACATCAAACTAACGAAATAAGTTCACCCAGAAATCCACAACAACAGCACAAGAGATGAGGTGATGGTGAGGGGACAGTGTTTGAACCAAAGGGGAAGAATCCACACGGTTTTATGAAACCACACTACCCCGTGGTGAACACTACTGCTAGGGAAAATGAGTTCACACCAATTTGCTGAGATAGAGTAAACCTCAGAAGATGCAGTGAGAGGGAGCGAGAGCGCGTGACTCCTAATGAACAGTGACCTAGACTCCTACCGCACGGAAACGAGCATTTCAGCCCATCTCATCCATGGCAACCAAGATGTGCACCACAGGCCCCAACAACAGCAACTGGGGACGATTGTATCCCTGGAGGAGCTTTGGGAACAAGGCTGCAAGGTAACAAAGCACAGAGCACCACTTGAGAAGTCCGGTGTAGAGGATGGAGCGACATAACTCACATCAATCAAATTCATGGCATCACTCACTGAGCACGAAATCCAGGTTAGTTATATGGAGACAGAGCTCATGAAACGTTCAGCAGATTGGGAGTACCTCATGAGACAGAGTCCATTTGATTTTATGACAGGGAAGTCAAATTCAGATATAAATTCGCCGGTGTGGTCCAGGGTCGGGGGCAGAGAGACTGGAGAGGATTAGAGATAAGCGAAGTGAACGGACAAATGTCCTGCATCATATTGGGCACACAGGCGAACAGATCCAGTGTGATGCAAACACAGGAAGGCCGTGTATATTCGATGGTGATACAATGAAGGATGTCGGTGCTCAGTGGGCCCCGCTGCCCTTGTACACAAATCACTGCATGGCATCATCCTGAAACAACAAGGAACTGGACGTCAAGTGACAACATGGTCTTTATTGCAAGAGGATCTGACCAAGTGCAAAGATGTCTCGTTCTGTTCTATATGGGCCTCGGAACACCATATCTAGAATATTGTGATCAGCTCTGATCTCTCCGCCATAGGATTTCTGTCCCTGCTATAGAGGGTGTGTGACCAAGGGTCCACAGATGTACAAAATCCTGTGCTCACTGGTGTCTTGTGAAAGTGTGTACATAGACGGGGCCTATACTCTATCCAGGGGAGAAGAACGAGGGCTGATCTAACCGCAGCCTATACAGTTCTAGTACTGCTTGGTGGGGTAGATGCGGGAATATGTTTGTCCTGTCTTTGGCGTCCCGGACCAGGGTTCACAGTCTCGGAATCAGTGACTTGTTATTCGGCAAGCTTAATTCTTATCTCAGCTTTGCCTTCCTCTTGGTTACGGATGTTGTTGGATTGACTGAACGAAGTGAAACGTACTGATACTGAAAAAACGGGTTCCGGAAGATGCAGCAATGCCCCCCTCACATCCCCAACACGTGCGAGCTGGTAGGTTAATTGGCCTTTGTAAATTACCCCGAGTGTGTAAGAAGGAGATGAATAGTGGAATAACATTGAATCAGTTTGAACGGGTGGTCGCCGCGATGGGCAGACGGGCCTGTTTCCATGCTATATCTCTAACATATCTCCAAAAAGGTGGTGACAGTAAAGACGATTATCAACACTCACTGAGGGATCTTAAACATATGTCAAAAATAAAACTTTGAATCTGAAATGTTGAAAAGAGAGTTAACTACCCTGGAAAAGTCACTTCTTAACCCTAGTTGAGGCAGCCAAGGCTGTGCGGAACGCGAAGGAAATGTGGAATTGAAATAAATCTGTAACAAAGCTGGAAGGAGTGGCGGGTGGGCCGAGGAAAGAAACGCGCTGCGTTATCGCGCTACCATAGAATTACAAGAAACAGGAGCCAGGATGAAACAGCCACCTGGAGAGCCTTCGTCTACCTAGATCACCCGGTTGTGGGCTCAGGGTGCCGGCCAAATTGATTTACAAGAGAATGAGGTAAGACACATGTGTCATTTAAATACAATGCACTTGTGGCAGCAATACCTGTCGGTAACAGACACATAATCTCTGGTACTGGATTACTCGGCCCCTTAGAAACTGCTACCCCATGGCCACAGATTGGGAATCAGAACCCCAGACCTGGCGCACAGTTTGATAAGCTATTTCAAAGTCAAAGTAAACTTTATTGTCAATTCAAATAATGCAACAAGTAGTTACACAGAGGATTGAAATTGCGTTTCCCCATACTCCAAATGTGCAAGTAATATTTATTTATAACACAGACAATCTGCCATTAAAAATACCATTAAAAAATATACCATTAAAAATAGACATATAGTGTGCCAGAGTCTAATAACATTTTGAGGTATGTTATTAAAGTGCAATAATAAAAGGTACGATATAGAAAAGTGCAAATAGCGTACTGCAGACATTGAGTTAAAGTTATTTGACAGTCAGTTGATCTTTGTTTGTGTAATGTTCATGGAATTTTCTTGAGTGAGTTGAGTAGTCTGATGGCTAAGCTGAGGGAAAAGCTGTTTTTGAATCTGGTGGCTTTGCACCGCATGCTGCGGCAACGCTTGCCGGATGGAAGGGGGTGAACAATTTGTGTGCTGGATGGGTGGTGTCTTTGATGATATTGGTTGTTCTCTTGCGACAGCGAGATGTGTATGTCCTGGATTGCTGGTTGGGGTGATCTGGTGATCTTCTCCGCTGTCCTCGCCACTCTCTGAAGGGCCTTCTGGTCAGCAGCAGAGCAACTGCCATACCAGACTGAGAGACTGCTGGTAAGAATGCTCTCAATGGCACCCCTGTAAAAGGTGGTGAGGACAGAAGTGGGGAGGTCGGCTCTCCTCAATCATCGAAGGAAGTGGAGGCGTTGCTGTGCTTTCTTGACTGGGGAGATGGTGTTGGTCGACCATGTCTGATCATCTGTGATGTGCACTCCCAAGAACTTGGTGCTTTTCACAGACTACACTGCACTGCCATTGATGGTGAGTGGGTTGTGTACTGTCTGTTTCTTCCTGAAGTCCACAGTTATTTCTTTTGTTTTATTGACATTGAGTTGAAGGTTATTGATGTCACACCAGTTGATGAGTTGTTCTAGATTACGGCGCAAGGTTTCTCGTATGGATATGTGTAAGCAGCTTATTGAATGTCCGGAGGCTGAAAGATTTTGTGGCGTGTAGATATCTGACAAGAAGAGTGCACACCCTCTTCATGAGATCTTGTTAGCTGTGCTGGGCTGACTTTAGGAAGGATCGTAATAGACTACTATGCTTGCACAACTGGAGGCGGTAAAAGTGGAACTGATTAAAACTCAGGCAGCCAAAATAAATCTAGCACAAAACAAGAGTGAAAATAAAGGGAAAACAAAGCTAAAACGAAATAAGCGGGAGCTTACTCAGAAAAAGATATTTTGGAGCCCAGACAGAGATATATGAATAGTCGCTAGACATGGATGAGGTGCCAGATGACTGGAGGATGACTAATCTTGCTGCTCTATTTTAGAAGGGTTTGAAGACAAACCCTTGGTACTATAGACCAATGAGTCTACCATCTCTGGTAGACAAGATACTGGATAGGCTACTGATGGATAAGATAAGATATGTATACATTTGAATAGACCGAGATGGTCAACAGTGCACCGGCTGGTAGAGCTGTTGCCTCATAGCACGAGAGACCCTGGTTCGATTCTGACCTTAGATGCTGTATGTGTGAAGTTTGTACATTCTCCTTGTGACTGATTGGGTTTCCTCTGGGTACTCTGGTTTCCTACAACATCCCAAAGATGTGTGGTTTCGTGGGTTAATTGGCCTCTGTAAATTGCCCCAAGTGTGTAAGGAGTGGATGGAAATGTGGGATAGCATAAAACTAGTGTAACAGACACAAAATGCTGGAGTAACTCAGCAGGACAGGCAGCACCTCTGGAGAGAAGGCATGGGTGACGTTTTGGATCGAGCCCCCTTCTTCATATCTCATGAATTTGAATTAATTTTTTGAAGAACAAACCAAGAAGGTTGACACGGGCAAGGCCGTAAACATCCTCTACGATAAGATTTCCCCCCCCCCCCCCCCCACCCCCCTCCCGTCCTTCTAAACTCCAGTGAATACAAGCCTAGTCTTTTCAATCTTTCCTCATATGACAGTCCCGCCATCCCAGGGATCAACCTCGTGAACCTACTCTTGTTATGAAGGCCAACATTCCATTAGCTTTCTTCACTGCCTGCTGTACCTGCACGCCAACTTTCAGTGACTGGTGTTCAAGGACACCCAGGTCTCGCTGTAAGATAAGATAAGATAAGATGCATTTATTTGTCACATGTGCCAATTGGCACAGCAAAATTAAATACCATACAGACATACATTAAAAATAAAGAACTCAACATGGAGTAGATAGGATTCAACATAAAACATCCCCCCACAGCAGGATCAAAATTTCCCAGGGAAATTTCCCATGTGAGGGAAGGCACCAAGGTCAGTCTCTTCCCCTGATGTTCCCCACTGTTCACCCGTGGTCGTGGCCTCCCCGAGCCCTCTGCAGTCGCCGCTACAGGCAGCCTGATGTTCAGGCCCGCTCCCCGGGGTGATGTAAGTCCGATGTCAGGGCTGAAAGACGTCCTCAGCGGCCTGGACCCCGAGTCGCCCCCCTCCTACCGGAGTCCGCGGCTCCCAAAGTCCACTGGCCGCGCCGGGTGGAGATGCAACGCTGGAGGCCCTCGGCAAAGGGCCCCAGGACTTCACGATGACGGTCAGCGCCGCCCGCGTTGGGAGCTCTCTAGACCAGAGCGCCACGATGTTGAGCAGCGGCCCAACGCTCCGGAGCTCCAACGGCGGCATCGCCCGCTCCGTGGTGACTCCAGCGCCGCCGCCGCTGTTGTAGCTCCGGTCCGGTTCCCGGTCCCCGGCAGGAAAGGCCGCTCGGATCCAGGTGGTAGGCCGCGAGGTGGGGGGCGAGGACGCGACTCGGAGAAATAGTCACGTCCCCGCCAGGAAGCGACTGGGAGTTAAGGTTTCCCCCTTACCCTGCCCCCCTCCCCCACATATAAAAGTTAAAGATTCCCCCAAAAACACACTTTTAACGGACTAAAAAATTAAAAAAGATGGAAAGACAAACGGGATGCTGACAGTCCAGCGCCCCCTAGCGTCTTCATAAGGAAGCGTACCCCTTACCTACCCTAACCCTATTGAGATAATATCTCCCCCTTTGTTTTTGCCACCAAAACGGATTTATATATATTATACTGCATCTGCCACACATCTGCCCACTCACTCAACTTGTCCAGGTCACCCTGCAACCTCCTAACACCCTCTTTACAGTTCATACTGCCACCCAGCTTTGTGTCATCTTCTAACTTGCTAGTGGTGCTCCTAATTCCCACTTCCAAATCATTAATATATGATAAACAGTTGCAACCCCAACACCGAGCCTTGCGGCACTCCACTCGCCACTGCCTGCCGTTCTGAAAAGGACCCGTTCACTCCAACTCTTTGCTTCCTGTCTGCCAACCACGTCAACACACTAGCCCAATACCATGTGCTCTAATTTCAGTCACCAGTCTCCCGTGCGGGACCTTATCAAAGGCTTTGTGAAAGTCTAGATACACTACATCCACTGGCTCCCCTTCATCCATTGTACTTGTCACATACTCAAAACATTCCAGAAGATTATTCATGATCAAGCATGATTTCCCTTTCATAAATCCATGCTGACTTGGACTAATCCTTTTACTGCTATCCAAATGCCCCATAATTACCTCTTTAATAATTGACTCCAGCAACTTTCCTACCACCGAAGTCAGGCTAACTGGTCTGTAATTCCCCGTTTTCTCTCTCGCTGCTTTCTTGAAAAGTGGGATAACATTAGCTATCCTCTAATCCACAGGAACGGATCCTGAATCTATTCAACATTGGAAAATGATCACCAATCCGTCCACAATTTCTAGAGCCACCTCCCTGAGGACCTTGGGATGCAGACCACCAGGCCCATGGGATTTGTCATCCTTTAGTCCCATTAGTCTACCCAATATTATTTCTCACCTAATGCAATTTTATTTCAGTTCCTCTACTCCGTTGCCGGATATAGAATTGGATTCATTGATGGGAACAGATGATGGCGGTGGAAAAAATATTTTTTTTCGGACTGGAGGCCTGTGCTAGTTGGTGCGCCATGGTGAATTGTTGCTGGGCCCAAGGGCCGGATTTAGATGTAAGAGAGGCACTAAGCTGTTCCACTTGTGAGGCCCCCACCCGATCCCCCGCCCCCACGACTAAGAGGAAGATGGTCCACCAGATTGTCACCGATTTGCAGCCGAGCGTGGCCAATCGAGATAAGGGGCTGGAAAGCTGCGCTTTTATTTATTTATATTTATTGCCTGTGCTAGTGTCGCGTTATTGGCTTAAAACACTATTATCCACCCGTCACATTTCGCCAGCATGATGATACCATTGTCCTGACTTTCCGGACTCTGTAGTTGTCCGAATCATGCTAACATTGTGGGATGATCTGGTAACGTCGTAAACAGCCAGCACTCCGAATTCAACATTCACTCTAGTGATCAATATTCCAGTGATGAAGTATGAATGATAATGTCAAGGAATATGGTTGATTTATTCAGGTGAATTTTATTTTGATTAGAGCAGTTAAGGTAGGCTTTGCACTGGTTTTAATTGTAATAAACCATATAATAGTCACCCAAAGAGCTGTGAATCTGTGGAATTCTCTGCCACAGAACGCAGTGGAGGCCAATTCACTGGATGTTTTCAAGAGAGAGTTAGGTTTAGCTCTGAGGGCTAAAGGAATCAAGGGATGTGGGGGAAAAGCAGGAAAGTGATACTGATTTTAGATGATCAGCCATCATCATATTAAATGGCGGTGCTGGCTCGAAGGGCCGAATGGCCTATTGCTGCACCTATTTTTCTATGTTTATAATTCTTACATTGTATACGTGCATTTGGGCAAATGGTCTGAGCATTTATTGTAGCCTAGCTGCTTCAGTTTCACAAATCCAATCCCCTGCCATCGTCTGAGATGTCTGGTGACTATTTCCCAGCCAGTGTTATCGAAAACCTGTCTCTGTGATTCTCTTGGGATATTGCAAAAGGAAAATACATTTCCATCAAATGCTTTTTTGTACATTTAATTAGAAATAATTCGTGGGGGGTTTCTGAAATGACCCAATTGTGATCTTCTTGGAAAACTAGGAAGCAGTTTCCACGATCACAAGCATCACTCTAGAATTGAAAATCTGACATAGAGCAGAAAATGTTGCAACCACTTCCTCTAACCGTCCATTTTATGAATTAGTCAGCACACACTTTAGCCTTGTTGAATGAAAAATATATGTTATAATTTAGAGATTTTGAGTGAGAAGAACCAAATATGGGTAAATAGTACTAGTTCAGATGTGGAATCTTAATTGGCATGGACGAGTTGGGCTCCGCTATAGGATCTTTGCTGGTGATTGTGACAATATCTGAGAAAAATAGATAACATTATGAGAGATACAGACAGGGTAGACAATCAGAACCTTTTTTACCCCTGGATGTAACTATCAAATAATAGAGGGCATAGCTTTAAAGTGAGAGGCGCAAAGCTTAAAGGAGGTGAGCAGGAACACATTGTCGGGGATTGATCCAGATATAATGGTAACATTTTAAAGGGATTTGGATATGCAGGGAATGGAGGTATATGAATTATATGCAGTCAGGTAAGAGGTGGGCTTGACAATGTGTTCGGCACAGACATGTTGGGATGGAAACCTGTTGCTGTGGTGTACAGTTCAAAGTTCTGTGTTCTGTGGACTCTCTGCTCCTGTTTTATTTTTGCTCAGAAGCATTTGCAATAAGATTTTGGGGTTACTAGATGCTGAAGTGTAGCAAGACACCCAGCACTACGGAGAATCGAATTACTTTCTGCAGACACGTTTCCAAGACTGTTTAGTCCAGGGATAATGTTAGTGGACAGCCAGAATTAAATAAAGGGAAGAACTCAGTGGGGGTGGCACAGTGGCGCAGCTGCAGGGTTGTTGCCTTACAGCTCCAGAGACCCGGGTGCGATCCTGATTACGAGTGCTGTCTATACTGAGCTTGTACGTTCTACCTGTGACTGCTGGGTTTTCTCCGGGTGCTCCGGTTTCCACCCATATTCCAAAAATGTACATATTTGTAATTAAATTTGCTTCTCAAAATTATCCATAGTGTATGGGGAAGAACTAGTACACGTGTGATCGCTGGTCGGTATGGGCTTACTGGGTTGAAGGGCCTGTTTCAGTGCTGCATCTTTAACCAAACACACATATTTGATGGTTACTGTGTATCATACCAAACCTGTGCATTGCGGAAATCAAACTGAGCATTTTATTTGCGAAACCTATGAATCCCACACAGTAGCTTTGTCGAATTGGGATGATTTTACCAAAATATTCAACCGAGAAACGTGAACATCGGACACATGGAAAAGTCTGCCGTAAATATGGAATGTAACATTGCATTATGGTGTTGTTCAGAAAGCATGTCCCAGAGCCCTCGGTACGGTGAAACTGTAACTATGGTGAAACAGAAAGTGTTGTACAGGCAGATAACCCACACCCTGGTCCAGTTCTCCAACCACTATCTGTGGTGCCTGCCCACTAGTGCGCCTGCTGCATTCCCAATACAACCACTTGTGGATAATTCACACTCGGGGGAAGTAAGGTGTGGAATTATACACATGTTGTTGTCGAAGTCACGTTCCTGATCTCCGGGTTGGATTCCATTTCTCCTTTCCGCATTAGAGAAACTTTCCGTTTCCGTTTAGACTCTCCCAGAATTTTATCAAACTTAGAGTTCAGGTTTGATCTGCACAACGATTGAGAAAACACAGCGCTAACTGTGAACTCACTGGGCCCCAGTCGTCTGTGTACTTCCTATATGTAGTCAATGTCACCGAAAACACGTAAGATATTCACCCCTGTTAATGACAGCAAAGGATGACGAAACATATGTTACTACCAACTCAGAGCTGGGCAGGAGAGGGGAAGGAACGAGGAAGAGATTTTCTGGGGAGTTTTATAAACATTCTGCCCGGCATATTGTTGAAAACATCAAACTAATGAATTAAGTTCATCCAGAAAGTCCACAACAAAGGGCACAAGAGATGGGGTGAAATGATGAGGGGACAGTGTTTGAACCAAAGGGGAAAACTCCACACGGTTTTGTGAAACCGCACTGCCCCGTGGTGAACACTACTGCCAGGGAAAATGGGTTCTCGCCAATTTCCTGAGATAGAGTAAACCTCAGAAGCTGCAGTGAGAGCAAGCGAGAGCGCGTGACTCCTGATGAACAATGACCTAGACTCCTACAGCACGGAAACGAGCATTTCAGCCCATCTCATCCGTGGCAACCAAGATGTGTACAACAGGCCCCAGAATGTACTATCGGGAAGGGACTCGGGAAATTGAGGCTCTGGTCAAGAGTTAGAAGGGGGCATTTGGCAGGCATAAGCAACTAGGGACCATTGTATCCCTGGAGGAGCTTTGGGAACTAAGGAATAAGCTAAAACAAGAAATCAAGGAGGCAAAAAGGTGGACCGGAGATAGCTCTGGTAGATAGCTTTAAGGATATTAGCGAGAAGTGGGGTTGATAGCTCCCACTGGGTTCCGAGGGGATTACAACTCCTACAATGGGGAGTGATTCTTGATTAGTACGGATGTCAAGGGTTATGGAAAAGGGGCAGGATTGTGGGGTTTGCGAGGGAGAGATGGATCAGCCATGATGGATTGGCGGAGTGGACATGATGGGCCGAATGGTCTAATTCTGTTCCTATCACATGATCTTATGACCTTATGATTGTGGTGAGACTGACTATCTGGGATCCACTTGAGAGGCTGCAAGGTAACAAAGTCCGTTGTAGATAGATGGAGCGCCATCTTACATCAATCAAATTCATGGCCTCACTCACTGATCACGACATTTCCGATTAGTTACATGGAGCCAGAGCCCATGAAACATTCAGCAGATCGGGAGTGCTGATGAGACAGAGTCCACTTGCTTTTATGGAACGGAAGTCAAATTCAGATATAACTTCGCCAGTATGGTCCAGGGTCGGGGGGCAGAGAGATCGGAGAGGATTAGAGATAACCGTAATGAATGGACAAATGCCCTGCATCATATTGGGCACACAGGCGAATAGATCCAGTGTGATGCAAACATAGGAATGCCGTGTATCTGTTCGATGGTGATGCAATGAAGGATGTCGGTGCTCAGTGGGCCCCCCGCTGCCCTTGTACACAAAATCACTGCACGACATCATCCTGAAACAACAAGGAACTGGGCGTCAAGTGACAACTTGGTCTTTATTGACCAAGTGTAAAGCTGTCTCGTTTCAGTTCTATACGGGCCTCGGAACACCACATCTAGAATATTGTGATCAGCTCTGATCACTCCGCCATAGGATTTCTGGTCCCTGCTACGGAGGGTGTGCGACTAAGGGTCTCGCAGATGTACACACTCTGTGCTCACTGGATGTCTTTGTGAAAGTGCGTACATAAACGGCGCCTATACTCTATCCAGAGGAGAAGAACGAGGGCGGATCTCACGGCAGCCTTTAGAGTTCTACTGCTGCTTGGTGGGGTAGATGCAGGGAATATGTTTGTCCTGTCTTGGGCGTCCGGGACCAGGGTTCACAGTCTCGGAATCAGTGACTTGTTATTCGGCAAGCTTAATTCTTATCTCAGCTTTCCCTTCCACTTGGTTGCGGCTGTTGTCGGGTTGACAGAAGGAAGTGAAACGTAGTGATACTGAAAAAACGGGATCTGGAAGATGCAGCGTGCTCCTTGCAGTTTAACACTGGAAAGGCCATTCGCCGAATCGTTCGTACTTCCCATTTCAGGGAATAATGGCATAGTTCGTCGGAGCAAGGTCGATGTGGACTTTAGGGACTTTACAGGCAGCCCCTGAATTCCGGTCTGACTCTCTCGCTACCCTTTAAAAGGCAGACGGAGTGGAAGCTGCTCATCACTGGGCCCCCAGCCAGCACTTCCATCCAAGAAGCACCATGAAGACAGCGCTCTGCGTCGTTGCCCTTGTAGCAGCCCTAGTGATCTGCAGTTTCCAGAATGTTGCAGCCGCCCCGTGTAAGAGACCTTCCTCATTCCCAATATTCCGGCTTCTCCTGACAATGGACCGCGAGCCGCTCATTGTCGTTTCCGTCCGTCTGGTGGTGTCGTTGAATAGCTCCCAGTTGAATAATCTCCTCGCTATTTGGAGGGAGGAATAGGGTAGAATACAGCAGCATCTGAGGGAGTGAGAGGTTATCAGTCTGGAAAATTGTATTGATGGGGGGGGGGGTAAAGGGGGGGGGGGGGGGAGCTGAGATTGTTGAGGAGGGGTCTGACCAAAATAATTCATCGCTATAAATACACGGAAAACATCGACAGAGCCGAGGGCAGAGTACAATGCCCCCCCCCCCCCCCCCCCCCCCCCCTTGCTGTGCATTTTCTGTAAACGTGAGGCAGTACGGTAACCTGCGATGGACGAATGCGCAATGGAAAATCCCTCAGTGTGATAACGTTGTCTCATCCCCCTCTGTCTCCCAGTGGGATCGATATACCCGGAATGCTGTGAGACGTTTAAGACAACTCATATTCCGCATCGGAGACTTAAAAGCTACAAGACAGCTCCCTGGTGCTCAGACTCCCGCTGTCAATGTAAGTACTTTTAATGTGTTTGCTCCAAAATGTGTTTGAACAAGTGCGTGAGTGACTTTCAGGTAAATCACACCTGCATGGTCTGCTTCAGATTCGTTAACCGGAAGAATATGAAGATTTGCACCAAAGCCGGCGAGGGATGGGTCCAAAACTGCAATGAAATACTGGACAGGAAACACAAGAAGGCAGAGAAGAAGTGAAATCTCTGCAACCTCCACGGACTGCTAAGAGTCGTTCGTTAAAGTCCGTTCCACTGATGTGGATGAAAGCGTCTCACAATTGCGTCCACATCCCACAGAGGGTCGGATTTAGTGCCTGGTTCGTTGTAGAATTTGACATCATAAAGCATTCACATCGTTCTCCTTATTACCGATATATCCTGTATATTATGTTAATTTATTTGTTATTCTTGCATTTATCTTCTTTTATTTGTCGAGTTGCTCAGTGTTAATAAACTTTGAACATGCTCTGGGCGGTTAATGTGTGTGCGGTTTGATCAGTGTGACCGTATCTGCAAGGGTTCGGGCTGTGCTCAGAGAATCGGTGGGAGCGACAACTACCTGCGTCCGGGGGTGGGCGGTCTGCGCCGGTGGAAGAAGACGGGTCCGTATCATTTTTTTCTAAAATAGCGAGAAAAGGGAGCAAACCTGTCCGGATAAGAAACCTGAGATAGCAATAGACACAAAAAAACTGCAATAACTCAACGGCACAGGCAGCATCTCTGGAGACGTTTCGGGTCGAGTACCTCCTTCAGACATTCTTCTGAATTAGGGTCTCGACCCGAAACGTTACCCATTCCTTCTCTCCAGAGATGCTGCCTGTCCCGTTGAGTAACTCCAGGTTTTTGTGTCCATCTTCGGTTTAAACCAGCATCTGCAGTTCCTTCTTCTACATAAGAAACCTGTGAAATGGATATAATCTCTGGTAATTCGCATGTCTTCTTTATGCTGCGATAGTGCTCTTGCTTCCTCAATCTTAGCCGATCAGTTAAACTGTGGAGACCCACCACTGACCGCTGGGAAGGTAGTTGTCTATCCCACCGACTCTCTCAGCTCAATAATGTCACATCTCAGCCTCCTACCACGGTGGCGCAGCTGGTGGAGCTGCAGCCTCTCATTGTCAGAGACCCGGGTTCGATTCTGATTGTGTGGAGTTTGCACGTTCTCACAGGACTGCTTGAATTTCCTCCAGATGCTCCGGTTTCCATTCACACCCCCAACACGTGCGAGTTGGTAGGTTAATTGGCCTCTGTAAATTGCCCAGTGTGTAAGAAGGAGATGAATAGTGGAATAACATTGAATTCGTTTGAACGGGTGGTCGGCGCGGTGGGCAGACGGGCCTGTTTCCATGCTATATCTCTAAACATATCTCTAAAAAGGTGGTGACAGTAAAGACGATTATCAGCACTCACGGAAGGGTCTTAAACATATATCAAAAATAAAACCTTGAATCTGAAATGTTGAACAGAGAGTTAACCAACCTGGAAAATTCACCTCTTAACCTTCGTTGAGACAGCCAAGGCTGTGCGGAACTGCGAGGAAATGTGGAATTGAAACAAATCAGGCAAAAATTAAGGCAAAAACGGAGCTGGAATTATTAACATCTTTTTTTCACGGAAGTCCGTAGATTAGTAGCCACGCTAGTGTGGCTTACACTAACACTAACTGCACTAACTATAGTTGTAGTCACTTTTTTTCCCTTTACACTTTATTAACATCACCTACTTTACTTAAATTTTTTATTATTATTTTTATATTATGTATTTTATTTCATATTATATACTATATGGATTTGAGTATGATTGGTATTATATAGTTAGTTCAAGGAGACGTGTGTATAAGACATCTGGGTATAGGGTTGGGTTGGATGAGCTGAGACATCTACTCCATTATAAACCACCTTAATAATAAAATGTATGATATAAATACTCGGATTGGGGGTGATGGAATCACCTTCTGTAGTTGGAATGTTAAGGGAATTAACGAACCAATTAAAAGAGGTAAGAGGTAAAAGAACTCAATTAAATAGATTGAAATCTGATATTATTTTTCTCCAAGAGACACACCTTAAAAAAGACGCGCAGTATAGATTAACAGCAAAATGGATTTCCAAGGTATATCATTCTTCATTTACACATAAGTCTAGAGGAGTAGCAATAAATTATTTCGTAAAGGTATAACCCTTTAAACAAAGCTCAATAATAGAAGATGTTGAGGGTAGATATATAATAATTACAGGTGAATTATATTCTAAAAAAGTAATCCTTATGAATATATATGGTCCTAATTTTGAGAATCCATTATTCTTCAAGAAAATATTTAACAATATCCCTATATCCACTCAACATAATCTAATAATTGGAGGTGATTTTAATTGTACCTTAGATAATTATTTAGATAGATCATCAACGAAAAGGAAAACCACTTCTAAGTCAAGTACATTTATAAATTCTTTTATTAATACAGCAAACGTTAAGGATATCTGGAGAACTGATATGACTCAAAATATCATAATATTATTATCTCGGATCACGCTCCATTAACATTTAAGATAAAATTAAAAGATATAATTATTAAAACCTCTAACTGGAGACTCAACCCCCAAATATTAAAGGATAGGGCTTGTTATGATTACTTGGTAAAACAGATTAAATTATTTTTTGAAACTAATGACAAACCTGGAATTTCACCATCATTGCTCTGGGATACATTTAAAGCATTTATGCGTGGTGCGATAATATCAGCACATGCATACTTTAATAAGGAAAATCGAAAGACTCAAAAGTTGGAAATTGAAATAAAACAATTAGATATTGAAAATGCAATATCCCCCTTCTAAGGGATTAAGTAATAAAATTGCATCATTAAAATACATGCTAAATAAATATAGTCAAATCAGATCACTATTAAACCCTTTTTCAACAGACTAAACAAGTACATTTTTGAATTTGGGGATAAACCACAAAAAATTACTGGCACGACAGCTTAGAAAATTAGATGAGGAGAAAATGATACATAAAATTAGATCTGATCAAGGAGAAATATTGACTTTACCAAAAGATATCAATGATACATTTTTACAATATTATCAAAATCTTAATTTATCTAAACTACAGGACAATCCGATGGAATGGAAACATTCCCTACAAGAATGTCATATTAATAGTTTAGATCAGGGAGGTAAGACTTGTTTTAAACGCTGATATATCAGTAAAAGATATATGAAGAAATTAATTGGATCATTAAATAACGGAAAACTTGCAGGCCCTGATGGCTTTGGTGTGAATTTTTATAAGAAAGTTTCATGATCTGATCGCTCCACGCTTACAATACATATACAAATATGCTTATGAACAAGGAAAGTTACCCAGAATCATTAAATGAGTCTACAATTACACTTATCCTAAAGCTGATAAAGATTTGGAAGACCCTGGATCATACAGAGCAATAGCTCTTTTAGAATACTGATCAAAAAATACTAACCTAAAAATTTTATCTCGGAGGCTAAGTTTAGTGATAATAAATTAATACATCATGACCAAACAGGTTTTATTCCAAAACGCTATTCATCCTATAATCTGAGACGTCTATTCAATGTCATGTACTCAAAAAGAGTGAATGATATTGAACTAGCTGTCATATCCTTAGATGCTGAAAAAGCATTTGACCAGGTTGAATGGCCATATTTATTTAAAATAATGCAGAAATGTCAACTGGGGGATAGATTCTCCAAATGGGTAAAATCATATACTCGAATCCAACTGCAAGAATATTAACAAATAGATGAGTTTACAGTTATTTCCCCAAGAAATTACTTCCCCAGTACCTGAGTTCATGTGAGGATTATGGTAAGACAGCCAAGGGAGCCCCAAAACCAGAGGATGAAGAGGACAGTCGAGGAGATGAAAACTGATGGTCTCCAAGTGATTACTACCCTGGAAAAGTCACTTCTTAACCCTAGTTGAGACAGCCAAGGCTGTGCGGAACGCGAAGGAAATGTGGAATTGAAATAAATCTGTAACAAAGCTGGAAGGAGTGGCGGGTGGGCCGAGGAAAGAAACGCGCTGCGTTATCGCGCTACCATAGAATTACAAGAAACAGGAGCCAGGATGAAACAGCCACCTGGAGAGCCTTTGTCTACTTCTCAACCAGTTGAGACAGCCAAGGGCTGTGCGGAACGCGAAGGAAATAATTCTTTGGTCATAGGTAGCTGCGTTATCCATAGAATTACAAGAAACAGGAGCCAGGATGAAACAGCCACCTGGAGAGCCTTTGTCTACCTAGATCACCCGGTTGTGGGCTCAGGGTGCCGACCAAATTGATTTACAAGAGAATGAGGTAAGACACATGTGTCCATTTAAAGTACAATGCACTTGTGGCAGCAATACCTGTCGGTAAAACAGACACATAATCTCTGGTACTGGATTACTGGGCCCCTTAGAAACTGCTACCCCATGGCCACAGATTGGGAATCAGAACCCCAGACCTGGCGCACAGTTTGATAAGCTATTTCAAAGTCAAAGTAAACTTTATTGTCAATTCAAATAATGCAACAAGTAGTTACACAGAGGATTGAAATTGCGTTTCCCCATACTCCAAATGTGCAAGTACTATTTATTTATAACACAGACAATCTACCATTAAAAATACCATTAAAAAATATACCATTAAAAATAGACATATAGTGTGCCAGAGTCTAATAACATTTTGAGGTGTGTTATTAAAGTGCAATAATAAAAGGTACGATATAGAAAAGTGCAAATAGCGTACTGCAGACATTGAGTTAAAGTTATTTGACAGTCTGTTGATCTTTGTTTGTGTAATGTTCATGGAATTTTCTTGAGTGAGTTGAGTAGTCTGATGGCTAAGCTGAGGGGAAAAGCTGTTTTTGAATCTGGTGGCTTTGCACCGCATGCTGCGGCAACGCTTGCCGGATGGAAGGGGGGTGAACAGTTTGTGTGCTGGATGGGTGGTGTCTTTGATGATATTGGTTGTTCTCTTGCGACAGTGAGACGTGTATGTCCTGGATTGCTGTTTGGGGTTATCTGGTGATCTTCTCCGCTGTCCTCACCACTCTCTGAAGGGCCTTCTGGTCAGCAGCAGAGCAACTGCCATACCAGACTGAGAGACTGCTGGTAAGAATGCTCTCAATGGCACCCCTGTAAAAGGTGGTGAGGACAGAAGCGGGGAGGTCGGCTCTCCTCAATCGTCGAAGGAAGTGGAGGCGTTGCTGTGCTTTCTTGACTGGGGAGATGGTGTTGGTAGACCATGTCTGATCATCTGTGATGTGCACTCCCAGGAACTTGGTGCTTTTCACAGACTCCACTGCACTGCCATTGATGGTGAGTGGGTTGTGTACTGTCTGTTTCTTACTGAAGTCCACAGTTATTTCTTTTGTTTTATTGACAATGAGTTGAAGGTTATTGATGTCACACCAGTTGATGAGTTGTTCTAGATTACGGCGCAAGGTTTCTCGTATGGATATGTGTAAGCAGCTTATTGAATGTCCGGAGGCTGAAAGATTTAGTGGCCTGTGCAGATATCTGACAAGAAGAGTGCACACCCTCTTCATGAGATCTTGTTAGCTGTGCTGGGCAGACTTTAGGAAGGATCGTAATAGACTACTATGCTTGCACAACTGGAGGCGGTAAAAGTGGAACTGATTAAAACTCAGGCAGCCAAAATAAATCTAGCACAAAACAAGAATGAAAATAAAGGGAAAACAAAGCTAAACCGAAATAAGCGGGAGCTTACTCAGAAAAAGATATTTTGGAGCCCAGACAGAGATATATGAATAGTTGCTAGACATGGATGAGGTGCCAGATGACTGGAGGATGACTAATCTTGCTGCTCTATTTTAGAAGGGTTTGAAGACAAACCCTTGGTACTATAGACCAATGAGTCTACCATCTCTGGTAGACAAGATACTGGATAGGCTACTGATGGATATGATAAGATATGTATACATTTGGATAGACCGAGATGGTCAACAGTGGCACGGCTGGTAGAGCTGTTGCCTCATAGCACGAGAGACCCTGGTTCGATTCTGACCTTAGATGCTGTATGTGTGAAGTTTGTACATTCTCCCTGTGACTGATTGGGTTTCCTCGGGGTACTCTGGTTTCCTACAACATCCCAAAGACGTGTGGTTTCGTGGGTTAATTGGCCTCTGTAAATTGCCCCAAGTGTGTAAGGAGTGGATGGAAATGTGGGATAACATAAAACTAGTGTAACAGACACAAAATGCTGGAGTAACTCAGCAGGACAGGCAGCACCTCTGGAGAGAAGGCATGGGTGACGTTTTGGATCGAGCCCCTTCTTCATATCTCATGAATTTGAATTAATTTTTTGAAGAACAAACCAAGAAGGTTGACACGGGCAAGGCCGTAAACATCCTCTATGTGGATGTCCTTTAATACGGTTCCGCATAATAGGCTGCTCTGGAAGGTAAGGTTAACATAGAAACATGGAAACATAGAAGATAGTTGCAGGAGGAAGCTATTCGACCATTCAATCCAGCACCGCCATTCATTGTGATCATGGCTGATCGTCCCCAATCAATAACCCATGCTTGCCTTCTCCCCATATTCCTCTGTGGCAGGAAATTCCACAAATTCACAACTCTCTGGGTGAAAAAGTTTTTTTTCACCTCAGCCTTAAATGGCTTCCTCTTTATTCTAAGACTGTGGCCCCTGGTTCTGGACTCGCCCAACATTGGGAACATTTTTCCTGCATCTAGCTTATCCAGTCCTTTAATAATTTTATACATTTCTATAAGATTCCCCCCCCCCCCCCCCCCCCCTCCTTCTAAACTCCAGTGAATACAAGCCTAGTCTTTTCAATCTTTCCTCATATGACAGTCCCGCCATCCCAGGGATCAACCTCGTGAACCTACTCTTGTTATGAAGGCCAACATTCCATTAGCTTTCTTCACTGCCTGCTGTACCTGCACGCCAACTTTCAGTGACTGGTGTTCAAGGACACCCAGGTCTCGCTGTAAGATAAGATATGATAAGATGCATTTATTTGTCACATGTGCCAATTGGCACAGCAAAATTAAATCACCATACAGCCATACATTAAAAATAAAGAACTCAACATGGAGTAGATAGGATTCAACATAAAACATCCCCCCACAGCAGGATCCAAATTTCCCAGGGAAATTTCCCATGTGAGGGAAGGCACCAAAGTCAGTCTCTTCCCCTGATGTTCCCCACTGTTCACCCGTGGTCGTGGCCTCCCCGAGCCCTCTGCAGTCGCCGCTACAGGCAGCCTGATGTTCAGGCCCGCTCCCCGGGGTGATGTAAGTCCGATGTCAGGGCTGAAAGACGTCCTCAGCGGCCTGGACCCCGAGTCGCCCCCCTCCTACCGGAGTCCGCGGCTCCCAAAGTCCACTGGCCGTGGCGGGTGGAGATGCATCGCTGAAGGCCCTCGGCAAAGGGCCCCAGGACTTCACGATGACGGTCAGCGCCGCCCGCGTTGGGAGCTCTGTAGACCAGAGCTCCACGATGTTGGAGCAGCAGCCCAATGCTCCGGAGCTCCAACGGCGACCCAGGTAGGCATCGCCCGCTCCGTGGTGTGAGATACCCTTTATGCTCACAATTAATACTCAAAGACTAAATCCTGGAAGCAAGAGATTTCTTTATTTTACGAGTCTGCAGACCGGGTGCCTCTCCAACTCGAGACACACCGAAGCCAGAGAGATCATCCCCCTTTATACACAAAATCTTACATTCAATCTCCCCTCCGGACCTTTCTCCAATCAGGGTCGGAGGTGCACAATCTGTAGGTACAACCCACCGTACATCCCCTCGCACCTCCCATATCATACATTGCATGTTCAAACATGTTCATGGTAATGAGCAATTTCTTGACCAGGGGTGTGTTGTAATATTCATTTATTCTATTAAGCATGCTCAATTGCTCATGACCTGGCCCAGTTTTACTCACCTCCTAGTGAACCCTCTCAGTTTTCCTATATCAGTACTAAAGCTAAGCTATAGTGACAAGGGTCCCATCTATCACTCCTTTCCACTGATAGGGATCTCTCTACATCACCCCCTTCTCTAGCTATACAATGAATCTCTTCTTACTCAAGGCCTCAAGGATGGGTCTGGCAACCTTCAGACACTGCTGTGTCAGAATCCTCTCTCCAGCCCCTCTCTGTTTGAATTCTCTTTAAAACTCCTTTCTTTAATAGGGTTTAATCACTTTATCCCTCACAATCCTCCCTTTTTCTTTTGCTACGCATACACTGATTAAACCCTCATTTTAAGTTCCTTCAATTCGAACTGACGTAACATCGTCCTAACCTTCTCCTCCTGTAAATCATAAACTTCCCTTGGCCGCATTATCATTATTTTCTGTATTTCCCCTTTCTCTCCCATAGGCATGACTACAGCCTGCATCTGACTTATACTTCTGGTAATAAGTTCCCTAAAACAAGGGATACAACAGGGGATAAAGATCAGTCCAGCCACTGCACATAGAAACACAAGTCCCACCGTTCTCCACCATGTTCCTCCGAGGATAGAATCCCACCATTGGGTTCCCATAATCGAATTCCACTTTTGTATTGGAACATGCGCCAACTTCCGGATCCCTTCTGATATGTCCATCGCTGCCTGTCCATTATCATCGATGTTCAAACAGCAATTAGAGAGGTTGAATTTCCCGCATACCCCTCCTTCTTCTGCCAGGAGGTAATCTAGGGCTAACCTGTTCTGGTATATCGCTGTTCTCATCTGCGTCTGCTGCTTTGCCAGCATCTCCAGCGCCCCCGCAGTTTGGTTGGTAATTACCTCCAGTACTGCCTGTAGCCTTATGATCCGGTTTAACATGTATACTGGTGTTCGGTAGCCCCAGGATCCATCCTGTGCCCAGGTGGCTGGTCCGTAGTATGAGATGATTCTTGCTGGTGGCCATTCATCATCTTCCCATTCTCCAATGTCTATTTTCCTCTTTTTCCGATATAGGTCATCAAATACAGGTGTTCCTAACGACCGGCGTTCTTTGGGGTTTAACAGGAAGAATCCAGGTTGTACCAGTCCAATAAAACAAGTCCCACTCCAATTCATCGGTAACACCGAGTATGCCTTGTATCCGCATATCCATAACAATCCTTCAGGGGCCGGTCCACTAGAGGCAACCTTGTTCCATATATCTCGCAATACTGGGATCCCCTGATAAGGGTTATTCCCGGTGCAGATTCCACTCCATCA
The DNA here is from genome assembly GCA_035221665.1 of Okamejei kenojei. Taxonomy (NCBI): domain Eukaryota; kingdom Metazoa; phylum Chordata; class Chondrichthyes; order Rajiformes; family Rajidae; genus Okamejei; species Okamejei kenojei. The sequence goes on from CM069147.1 coordinate 26,071,846, forward strand.
ATCTCCATCCGGATAGCGCAGTTTTTCCCATATTTCTTAGTTAGATACCATTTAGGCTCCTCTGGCCACCACACTCGGGACTGATTTGGCCACTGGGTGACGATGCGCTGGCAGGGGCTGCTGCCTACTAGGATGGCATCCTTTGCCCAGGGCCTAGCGATACACTCAGTCCCGACCGGAGCGTCTGTCAGGACCCATACCTGGGGATCTCGGTCTTGTCTAACTGTCAGGTTCCACCCTATCAGGTCCCAGCTATCCGGGTGGCCAAGTCCACAAACAGGTTTTTTTTTTCCTTCAGGGATTTCGATCTGCTTCTTGATTTCTTCGTACAGTGTCTGGTGCACTTGAGGCTGAGTATGTGGGGGAGGGGGAGGCTTAGTGACTACTACCTTAGTAACCTCTTTTATTACTTCCTCCTTCGTCTTATCTATTGCCCCTTTTACGATCTGAGAAGGGAAAACTAACTGTACACAAACCCATCTCTCTCCCTTTGGGCAGGTAACGGCCCCAAACTTCCCTATATACCCCCTATTGCCTGCCATCAAATACTCCTTTCCCCCCTCTTTACAAATGATTCTAGTCTTTCGGTCATGGCATACTTTGTTCACATGGGAATGATAGGTAAATGATCTGGTTATTACCCCTCTGTATTGAATAGGATGATAACATTTATCACAATTATTAATACCTTTTACAACAATTACATACAAAGCAAACAATACCACAACTGCTCCTTTCATACTGTCAGTTATACATTCAATGCTTTTCTTTTTAAAATTACTGTTAGGGGTTTACTTCCCGGCTTCACCGTCCACTGTTCCTCCTCCTCAGGAACGGGTGGATCGACGGGTCCTTTAACCCAGATCGCGTGGGTCCACCCTTTTTCTTTTGTTCATATTGCTGTCTCGGTTGTCAGCAATACTAGGTACGGGCCGGTCCACCTGGGCTGGAGTTTCTCCTCCTTCCAATTTTTGACCAGTACCCAGTCGCCGGCCTTTACAGCATGTATTGGAAAGTCAAGTGGCGGGCTTTGAGCCAATAATCCTTTCGCTTTTAATTCTGTAAGGGAACGGGACACTGCCAGTAAATAGTTCCTCAAGAATACATCACCTCCCTCAAAGGTTGGTGTGCCTTCCACCTTCCCAAATAAGATAACCCAAACAACATTCCATAGGGGAACACTGCTAACTTTGCATGGGTCTCCGTTGCTTTTCTCAAAGCCTTTCTGTTTCCCTACTGCTCCAAACATATGCCAGACTCCATGTACATATGCTGCTCTTAAAGCCTTAATTTCTGCCAATTGAGCTAAGCAAGATTGCAGGCAAGCTTCCAATTTGATCCTGCGCTATAGCTTTTACTTCTTTAGATATTACTCGTCCAAAATATTCTACCTGCTGCTGACAAAACAAAAACTTCTTCCTTGATACATCATGACCTCCTGTGCCATCTTTTCCAAGATAATTACAATGTCTCTTTCTCACATTGCTCCTCACTTGTGGAACAAACCAGCAAATCACCCACATACTATATCAACACCTTCCAAATCTGCCTACAACATCTGATTAAAAAACACGGCGCTAGTATTTAAAACGCTGCCGCATCCTAGCCTAGGTGTATTTAATACCTCTTCTTAATGTTCTTACCATAGCTATGTTCACCATTATCTTAATATTATTATTAAGATCATTATTATTATTATTATTATTATTATTTCCTGATTATCGTACCTGTTCACATCCCCAACACACCTTATCCATTACCTATCTCCTTACTAGCCTTGTCTGGGCTTAGATCCAGATTTATTTCACTCCCGATAGGGCATTTGAGAAAACACTCTCCCAAATACATTTATTATTGGCATGGAATCTCTGGCCCCTGTTTGGCTCTGTCATAGGACTCACTGTGTGTCGGTGCATCACTTATTTCAGACTTTTCAACCAGGTCTGTTGTTACTGACAACATTGTCTTTCCTTTTTCACGTTCTTTCTTTCTAAAGCAGTCTCATCAATTCATCCCTCTGCTTCCCACTTTAATCCTTTCTGATCTGCCTTCTTTCTCATTCTAAACTCAATGTCTTACTTCTCAGATAGTAATAAATCGTCCACATACTGCAACAGCTGTGTCTCATCAGTCCTCGGGACGTCCTCTAATACTTGTTCTAATATCTGTCCAAACAGGTTCGGGGACTCTGTAAATCCCTGAAGGAGTGTAGTCCACCGATACTGCTGTTTCCTTTGGGTCTCTGGGTTTTCCCATTCAAACGCAAAAAGGTCCTTGCTCTCTTCAGCCAGGGGACAGCTCCAAAAAGCGTCTTTTAAATCTACCACACTGAACCACTTGTGATTCGGGGGTATCCGTCCCATTATGGTATACGGGTTCGGGACCACCGGGTGTCGCGTTCTAACTACCTTATTTAATTCCCTGAGATGTGTGGTGACTCCAGCGCCGCCGCCGCTGTTGTAGCTCCGGTCCGGTTCCCGGTCCCCGGCAGGAAAGGTGCTCTGATCCAGGAGGTAGGCCGCGAGGTGGGGGGCGAGGACGCGACTTGGAGAAATAGTCACGCCCCGCCAGGAAGCGACTGGGAGTTAAGGTTTCCCCCTTACCCTGCCCCCCTCCCCCACATATAAAAGTTAAAGATTCCCCAAAAACACACTTTTAACGGACTAAAAATTTAAAAAAGATGGAAAGACAGCGTCTTCATAAGGGAGCGTACCCTTACCTACCCTAACCCTATTGAGATAATAATCTCCCCCTTTGTTTTTGCCACCAAAACGGATTTATATATATTATACTGCATCTGCCACACATCTGCCCACGCACTCAACTTGTCCAGGTCACCCTGCAACCTCCTAACACCCTATTTACAGTTCACACTGCCACTCAGCTTTGTGTCATCTTCTAACTTGCTAGTGGTGCTCCTAATTCCCACTTCCAAATCATTAATATATGATAAACAGTTGCAACCCCAACACCGAGCCTTGCGGCACTCCACTCGCCACTGCCTGCCGTTCTGAAAAGGACCCGTTCACTCCAACTCTTTGCTTCCTGTCTGCCAACCACGTCAACACCCTAGCCCAATACCATGTGCTCTAATTTCAGTCACCAGTCTCCCGTGCAGAACCTTATCAAAGGCTTTCTGAAAGTCTAGATACACTACATCCACTGGCTCCCCTTCATCCATTGTACTTGTCACATACTCAAAACATTCCAGAAGATTAGTCATGATCAAGCATGATTTCCCTTTCATAAATCCATGCTGACTTGGACTAATCCTTTTACTGCTATCCAAATGCCCCATAATTGCCTCTTTAATAATTGACTCCAGCAACTTTCCTACCACCGAAGTCAGGCTAACTGGTCTGTAATTCCCCGTTTTCTCTCTCGCTGCTTTCTTGAAAAGTGGGATAACATTAGCTATCCTCTAATCCGCAGGAACGGATCCTGAATCTATTCAACATTGGAAAATGATCACCAATCCGTCCACAATTTCTAGAGCCACCTCCCTGAGGACCTTGGGATGCAGACCACCAGGCCCATGGGATTTGTCATCCTTTAGTCCCATTAGTCTACCCAATATTATTTCTCACCTAATGCAATTTTATTTCAGTTCCTCTACTCCGTTGCCGGATATAGAATTGGATTCATTGATGGGAACAGATGATGGCGGTGGAAAAATATTTGTTTCGGACTGGAGGCCTGTGCTAGTGGTGCGCCATGGTGATTGTTGCTGGGCCCAGGGCCGGATTTAGATGTAGAGAGGCACTAAGCTGTTCCACTTGTGAGGCCCCTCCCGATCCCCCACCCCCACGACTAGAGGAAGATGGTCCACCAGATTGTCACCGATTTGCAGCCGAGCGTGGCCAATCGGATAAGGGGCTGGAAAGCTGCGCTTTTATTTATTTATTTATTGCCTGTGCTAGTGTCGAGTTATTGGCTTAAAACACTATTATCCACCCGTCACATTTCGCCAGCATGATGATACCATTGTCCTGACTTTCCGGACTCTGTAGTTGCCGATTCATGCTAACATTGTGGGATGATCTGGTAACGTCGTAACAGCCAGCACTCCGAATTCAACATTCACTCTAGTGATCAATATTCCAGTGATGAAGTATGAATGATAATGTCAAGGAATATGGTTGATTTATTCAGGTGAATTTTATTTTGATTAGAGCAGTTAAGGTAGGCTTTGCACTGGTTTTAATTGTAATAACCATATAATAGTCACCCAGAGAGCTGTGAATCTGTGGAATTCTCTGCCACAGAACGCAGTGGAGGCCAATTCACTGGATGTTTTCAAGAGAGAGTTAGGTTTAGCTCTGAGGGCTAAAGGAATCAAGGGATGTGGGGGAAAAGCAGGAAAGTGATACTGATTTTAGATGATCAGCCATCATCATATTAAATGGCGGTGCTGGCTCGAAGGGCCGAATGGCCTATTGCTGCACCTATTTTTCTATGTTTATAATTCTTACATTGTATACGTGCATTTGGGCAAATGGTCTGAGCATTTATTGTAGCCTAGCTGCTTCAGTTTCACAAATCCAATCCCCTGCCATCGTCTGAGATGTCTGGTGACTATTTCCCAGCCAGTGTTATCGAAAACCTGTCTCTGTGATTCGCTTGGGATATTGCAAAAGGAAAATACATTTCCATCAAATGCTTTTTTGTACATTTAATTAGAAATAATTCGTGGGGGGTTTCTGAAATGACCCAATTGTGATCTTCTTGGAAAACTAGGAAGCAGTTTCCACGATCACAATATCACTCTAGAATTGAAAATCTGACATAGAGCAGAAAATGTTGCAACCACTTCCTCTAACCGTCCATTTTATGAATTAGTCAGCACACACTTTAGCCTTGTTGAATGAAAAATATATGTTATAATTTAGAGATTTTGAGTGAGAAGAACCAAATATGGGTAAATAGTACTAGTTCAGATGTGGAATCTTAATTGGCATGGACGAGTTGGGCTCCGCTATAGGATCTTTGCTGGTGATTGTGACAATACCTGAGAAAAATAGATAACATTATGAGAGGTACAGACAGGGTAGACAATCAGATCCTTTTTTACCCCTGGATGTAATTATCAAATAATAGAGGGCATAGCTTTAAAGTGAGAGGCGCAAAGCTTAAAGGAGGTGAGCAGGAACACATTGTCGGGGATTGATCCAGATATAATGGTAACATTTTAAAGGGATTTGGATATGCAGGGAATGGAGGTATATGAATTATATGCAGTCAGGTAAGAGGTGGGCTTGACAATGTGTTCGGCACAGACATGTTGGGATGGAAAACCTGTTGCTGTGGTGTACAGTTCAAAGGTCTGTGTTCTGTGGACTCTCTGCTCCTGTTTTATTTGTGCTCAGAAGCACTTGCAATAAGATTTTGGGGTTACTAGATGCTGAAGTGTAGCAAGACACCCAGCACTACGGAGAATCGAATTACTTTCTGCAGACACGTTTCCAAGACTGTTTAGTCCAGGGATAAAGTTAGTGGACAGCCAGAATTAAATAAAGGGAAGAGCTCAGTGGGGGTGGCACAGTGGCGCAGCTGCAGGGTTGTTGCCTTACAGTTCCAGAGACCCGGGTGCGATCATGATTACGAGTGCTGTCTATACTGAGTTTGTACGTTCTACCTGTGACTGCTGGGTTTTCTCCGGGTGCTCCGGTTTCCACCCACATTCCAAAAATGTACATATTTGTAGTTAAATTTGCTTCTCAAAATTATCCATAGTGTATGGAGAAGAACTAGTACACGTGTGATCGCTGGTCGGTATGGGCTTACTGGGTTGAAGGGCCTGTTTCAGTGCTGCATCTTTAACCAAACACACATATTTGATGGTTACTGTGTATCATACCAAACCTGTGCATTGCGGAAATCAAACTGAGCATTTCATTTGCGAAACCTATGAATCCCACACAGTTGCTTTGTCGAATTGGGATGATTTTACCAAAATATTCAACCGAGAAACGTGAACATCGGACACATGGAAAAGTCTGCCGTAAATATGGAATGTAACATTGCATTATGGTGTTGTTCAGAAAGCATGTCCCAGAGCCCTCGGTACGGTGAAACGGTAACTATGGTGAAACAGAAAGTGTTGTACAGGCAGATAACCCACACCCTGGTCCAGTTCTCCAACCACTATCTGTGGTGCCTGCCCACTAGTGCGCCTGCTGCATTCCCAATACAACCACTTGTGGATAATTCACACTCGGGGGAAGTAAGGTGTGGAATTATACACATGTTGTTGTCGAAGTCACGTTCCTGATCTCCGGGTTGGATTCCATTTCTCCTTTCCGCATTAGAGAAACTTTCCGTTTCCGTTTAGACTCTCCCAGAGTTTTATCAAACTTAGAGGTCAGGTTTGATCTGCACAACGATTGAGAAAACACGCGGCTAACTGTGAACTCACTGGGCCCCAGTCGTCTGTGTACTTCCTATATGTAGTCAATGTCACCGAAACACGTAGATATTCACCCCTGTTAATGACAGCAAAGGATGACGGAAACATATGTTACTACCAACTCAGAGCTGGGCAGGAGAGGGGAGGAACGAGGAAGAGATTTTCTGGGGAGTTTTATAAACATTCTGCCCGGCATATTGGTTGAAAACATCAAACTAATGAATTAAGTTCATCCAGAAAGTCCACAACAACGGCACAAGAGATGGGGTGATGATGAGGGGACAGTGTTTGAACCAAAGGGCAAGACTCCACACGGTTTTGTGAAACCGCACTGCCCCGTGGTGAACACTACTGCCAGGGAAAATGGGTTCTCGCCAATTTCCTGAGATAGAGTAAACCTCAGAAGCTGCAGTGAGAGCAAGCGAGAGCGCGTGACTCCTGATGAACGATGACCTAGACTCCTACAGCACGGAAACGAGCATTTCAGCCCATCTCATCCGTGGCAACCAAGATGTGTACAACAGGCCCCAGAATGTACTATCGGGAAGGGACTCGGGAAATTGAGGCTCTGGTCAAGAGTTAGAAGGGGGCATTTGGCAGGCATAAGCAACTAGGGACCATTGTATCCCTGGAGGAGCTTTGGGAACTAAGGAATAAGCTAAAACAAGAAATCAAGGAGGCAAAAAGGTGGACCGGAGATAGCTCTGGTAGATAGCTTTAAGGATATTAGCGAGAAGTGGGGTTGATAGCTCCCACTGGGTTCCGAGGGGATTACAACTCCTACAATGGGGAGTGATTCTTGATTAGTACGGATGTCAAGGGTTATGGAAAAGGGGCAGGAGAGTGGGGTTGCGAGGGAGAGATGGATCAGCCATGATGGATTGGCGGAGTGGACATGATGGGCCGAATGGTCTAATCCTGTTCCTATCACATGATCTTATGACCTTATGATTGTGGTGAGACTGACTATCTGGGATCCACTTGGGAGGCTGCAAGGTAACAAAGCACAGAGCGTCATTTGAGAAGTCCGTTGTAGATGATGGAGCGCCATCTTACATCAATCAAATTCATGGCCTCACTCACTGATCACGACATTTCCGATTAGTTACATGGAGCCAGAGCCCATGAAACATTCAGCAGATCGGGAGTGCTGATGAGACAGAGTCCACTTGCTTTTATGGAACGGAAGTCAAATTCAGATATAACTTCGCCAGTATGGTCCAGGGTCGGGGGCAGAGAGATCGGAGAGGATTAGAGATAACCGTAATGAATGGACAAATGCCCTGCATCATATTGGGCACACAGGCGAATAGATCCAGTGTTATGCAAACACAGGAATGCCGTGTATATTCGATGGTGATGCAATGAAGGATGTCGGTGCTCAGTGGGCCCCGCTGCCCTTGTACAAAAATCACTGCACGACATCATCCTGAAACAACAAGGAACTGGGCATCAAGTGACAACTTGGTCTTTATTGACCAAGTGTAAAGCTGTCTCGTTCAGTTCTATACGGGCCTCGGAACACCACATCTAGAATATTGTGATCAGCTCTGATCTCTCCGCCATAGGATTTCTGTCCCTGCTACGGAGGGTGTGCGACTAAGGGTCCGCAGATGTACACACTGCTGTGCTCACTGGATGTCTTGTGAAAGTGCGTACATAAACGGCGCCTATACTCTATCCAGAGGAGAAGAACGAGGGCTGATCTCACGGCAGCCTTTAGAGTTCTACTGCTGCTTGGTGGGGTAGATGCAGGGAATATGTTTGTCCTGTCTTGGGCGTCCGGGACCAGGGTTCACAGTCTCGGAATCAGTGACTTGTTATTCGGCAAGCTTAATTCTTATCTCAGCTTTCCCTTCCTCTTGGTTGCGGCTGTTGTCGGGTTGACAGAAGGAAGTGAAACGTAGTGATACTGAAAAAACGGGATCTGGAAGATGCAGCGTGCTCCTTGCAGTTTAACACTGGAAAGGCCATTCGCCGAATCGTTCGTACTTCCCATTTCAGGGAATAATGGCATAGTTCGTCGGAGCAAGGTCGATGTGGACTTTAGGGACTTTACAGGCAGCCCCTGAATTCCGGTCTGACTCTCCCGCTACCCTTTAAAAGGCAGACGGAGTGGAAGCTGCTCAGTCACTGGGCCCCAGCCAGCACTTCCATCCAAGAAGCACCATGAAGACAGCGCTCTGCGTCGTTGCCCTTGTAGCAGCCCTAGTGATCTGCAGTTTCCAGAATGTTGCAGCCGCCCCGTGTAAGAGACCTTCCTCATTCCCAATATTCCGGCTTCTCCTGACAATGGACCGCGAGCTGCTCATTGTCGTTTCCGTCCGTCTGGTGGTGTCGTTGAATAGCTCCCAGTTGAATAATCTCCTCGCTATTTGGAGGGAGGAATAGGGTAGAATACAGCAGCATCTGAGGGAGTGAGAGGTTATCAGTCTGGAAAATTGTATTGATGGGGGGGGGGGGGGGGGGGGGAGGGGAGAGCTGAGATTGTTGGAGGAGGGGTTGACCAGCTAGTATAATACACGGAAATATCGACAGAGCCGAGGGCAGCAATGCCCCCCCCCCCCCCCCCCCCCCCCTGCTGTGCATTTTCTGTAAACGTGAGGCAGTACGGTAACCTGCGATGGAGAATGCTGGAAAATCCCTCAGTGTGTAACGTTGTCTCTTCCTCTCTGTCTCCCAGTGGGATCGATATACCCGGAATGCTGTGAGACGTTTAAGACAACTCATATTCCGCATCGGAGACTTAAAAGCTACAAGACAGCTCCCTGGTGCTCGACTCCCGCTGTCATGTAAGTATTTTAATGTGTTGCTCCAAAATGTGTTTGAACAAGTGGTGAGTGACTTTCAGGTAATCACACCTGCTTGGTCTGCTTCAGATTCGTTAACCGGAAGAATATGAAGATTTGCACCAAAGCCGGCGAGGGATGGGTCAAAACTGCAATGAAATATCTGGACAGCAAACACAAGAAGGCAGAGAAGAAGTGAAATCTCTGCACTCCAACGGACTGCCAAGAGTCGTCCGTTAAAGTCCGTTCCACTGATGTGGATGAAAGCGTCACAATTGCGTCCACATCCCACAGAGGTCGGATTAGTGCCTGGTTCGTTGTAGAATTGGACATCATAAAGCATTCACATCGTTCTCCTTATTAACAATATATCCTGTATATTATGTTAATTTATTTGTTATTCTTGCATTTATCTTCTTTTATTTGTCGAGTTGCTCAGTGTTAATAAACTTTGAACATGCTTTGGGCGGTTAATGTGTGTGCGGTTTGATCAGTGTGACCGTATCTGCAAGGGTTCGGGCTGTGCTCAGAGAATCGGTGGGAGCGACAACTACCTGCGTCCGGGGGTGGGCGGGTCCGTATCATTTCTTTCTAAAATAGCGAGAAAAAGGAGCAAACTTGTCCAGATAAGAAACCTGAGATAGAAATAGACACAAAAAAAATTCAACGCACAGGCAGCATCTCTGGAGAGAAGGAATGGGTGACGTTTCGGGTCGAGTACCTCCTTCAGACATTCTTCTGAATTAGGGTCTCGACCCGAAACGTTACCCATTCCTTCTCTCCAGAGATGCTGCCTGTCCCGTTGAGTAACTCCAGGTTTTTGTGTCCATCTTCGGTTTAAACCAGCATCTGCAGTTCCTTCTTCTACATAAGAAACCTGTGAAATGGATATAATCTCTGGTAATTCGCATGTCTTCTTTATGCTGCGATAGTGCACTTGCTTCCTCAATCTTAGCCGATCAGTTAAACTGTGGAGACCCACCACTGACCGCTGGGAAGGTAGTTGTCTATCCCACCGACTCTCTCAGCTCAATAATGTCACATCTCAGCCTCCTACCACGGTGGCGCAGCTGGTGGAGCTGCAGCCTCTCATTGTCAGAGACCCGGGTTCGATTCTGATTGTGTGGAGTTTGCACGTTCTCACAGGACTGCTTGAATTTCCTCCAGATGCTCCGGTTTCCATTCACACCCCCAACACGTGCGAGTTGGTAGGTTAATTGGCCTCTGTAAATTGCCCAGTGTGTAAGAAGGAGATGAATAGTGGAATAACATTGAATTAGTTTGAACGGGTGGTCGGCGCGGTGGGCAGACGGGCCTGTTTCCATGCTATATCTCTAAACATATCTCTAAAAAGGTGGTGACAGTAAAGCCAAGGCTGTGCGGAACGGCGAGGAAATGTGGAATTGAAACAAATCAGGCAAAAATTAAGGCAAAAACGGAGCTGGAATTATTAACATCTTTTTTTTTCACGGAAGTCCGTAGATTAGTAGCCACGCTAGTGTGGCTTACACTAACACTAACTGCACTAACTATAGTTGTAGTCACTTTATTTCCCTTTACAATTTATTAACATCACCTACTTTACTTACATTTTTTATTATTATTTTTACATTATGTATTTTATTTCATATTATATACACTATATGGATTTGAGTATGATTGGTATTATATAGTTAGTTCAAGGAGACGTGTGTATAAGACAATGTTACAGATATTAAATTTCATCGATCTGATGTCTGGGTATAGGGTTGGGTTGGATGAGCTGAGACATCTACTCCATTATAAACCACCTTAATAATAAAATGTATGATATAAATACTCGGATTGGGGGTGATGGAATCACCTTCTGTAGTTGGAATGTTAAGGGAATTAACGAACCAATTAAAAGAGGTAAGAGGTAAAAGAGCTCAATTAAATAGATTGAAATCTGATATTATTTTTCTCCAAGAGACACACCTTATAGATTAACAGCAAAATGGATTTCCAAGGTATATCACTCTTCATTTACACATAAGTCTAGAGGGGTAGCAATAATTATTTGTAAAGGTATACCTTTTAAACAAAGCTCAATAATAGAAGATGTTGAGGGTAGATATATAATAATTACAGGTGAATTATATTCTAAAAAAGTAATCCTTATGAATATATATGGTCCTAATTTTGATAATCCATTATTCTTCAAGAAAATATTTAACAATATCCCTATATCCACTCAACATAATCTAATAATTGGAGGTTATTTTAATTGTACCTTAGATAATTATTTAGATAGATCATCAACGAAAAGGAAAACCACTTCTAAGTCAAGTACATTTATAAATTATTTTATTAATACAGCAAACGTTAAGGATATCTGGAGAACTGATAACCCATCTGGTCGAGAATATTCATTCTTTTCACCTGTGTTTGGAACCTACTCGAGGATAGACTATTTTTTAATAGATTCCAAATTAATCCCATTTACATATGACTCAAAATATCATAATATTATTATCTCGGATCACGCCCCATTAACATTTAAGATAAAATTAAAAGATATAATTATTAAAACCTCTAACTGGAGACTCAACCCCCAAATATTAAAGGATAGGGCTTGTTATGATTACTTGGTAAAACAGATTAAATTATTTTTTGAAACTAATGACAAACCTGGAATTTCACCATCATTGCACTGGGATACATTTAAAGCATTTATGCGTGGTGCGATAATATCAGCACATGCATACTTTAATAAGGAAAATCGAAAGACTCAAAAGTTGGAAATTGAAATAAAACAATTAGATATTGAAAATGCAATATCCCCTTCTAAGGGATTAAGTAATAAAATTGCATCATTAAAATACAAGCTAAATAAAATATAGTCAAATCAGATTATTAAACTTTTTCAACAGACTAAACAAGTACATTTTGAATTTGGGGATAAACCACAAAAATTACTGGCACGACAGCTTAGAAAATTAGATGAGGAGAAAATGATACATAAAATTAGATCTGATCAAGGAGAAATATTGACTTTACCAAAAGATATCAATGATACATTTTAACAATATTATCAAAATCTTTACTTATCTAAACTAGCAGGACAATCAGATGGAATTGAAACATTCCTACAAGAACGTCATATTAATAGTTTAGATCAGGAAGGTAGAGACTTGTTAAACGCTGATATATCAGTAAAAGATATTGAAGAATTAATTGGATCATTAAATAACGGAAAAGCTGCAGGCCCTGATGGCTTAGGTGTTGAATTTTATAAGAAGTTTCATGATCTGATCTCTCCACGCTTACATACAATATATAAATATGCTTATGAACAAAGAAAGTTACCAGAATCATTAAATGAGTCTACAATTACACTTATCCCTAAAGCTGATAAAGATTTGGAAGACCCTGGATCATACAGAGCAATAGCTCTTTTAAATACTGATCAAAAAATACTAACTAAAATTTATCTCGGAGGCTAAGTTTAGTGATTAATAAATTAATACATCATGACCAAACAGGTTTTATTCCAAAACGCTATTCATCCTATAATCTGAGACGTCTATTCAATGTCATGTACTCAAAAAGAGTGAATGATATTGAACTAGCTGTCATATCCTTAGATGCTGAAAAAGCATTTGACCAGGTTGAATGGCCATATTTATTTAAAATAATGCAGAAATTTCAACTGGGGGATAGATTCTCCAAATGGGTAAAAATCATATACTCGAATCCAACTGCAAGAATATTAACAAATAGATGAGTTTACAGTTATTTCCCCAAGAAATTACTTCCCCAGTACCCGAGTTCATGTGAGGATTATGGTAAGACAGCCAAGGGAGCCCCAAAACCAGAGGATGAAGAGGACAGTCGAGGAGATGAAAACTGATGGTCTCCAAGTGATTGAGGGTACACAAAAAGCTGGAGAAACTCAGCGGGTGCAGCAGCATCTAAGGAGCGAAGGAGATAGGCGACGTTTCGGGTCGAGACCCTTCTTCAGACGTCTCCAAGTGATTACCTGCCACGAGGAGTTGAACAGGTCGAGTTCAGTGAATCACCCCGTACATTAGGCACCCATCCAGTGCACTAGCCTCCTGAGGACCTTGAAGCTGTTCACGTTCCAACTTCAATTCATCAGCCAAGCGAATGTCCATGAAGTTCTCATCTGCCCCAGAATCAACCAAAGTCTGCAGGGAGTGCTACTGGGAATGCACCAGCAATTGTACAGTAGTGAGTTGACGAGAGGAACGGCTCATAAGAGTGCTACAGCTCACTAATGTCCTCTCTTTCATTGATGAGCCTTGCCTTTTACTGAACAGCTGTTCAACAAATGTCCCAGTTCACCACAGTAAAAACACCTCCCCTCCCTTTGGCGGCATTGCCGTTCCTCCGGGCTGAGTTTGGCTCGTCCTACCTGCATGGGCTCCTCCGAAGAAACAGGTGGCGCTGTAGGCTGACTGGACCGGCCGAGAGGGACGAAGTCCCGACGGGAAGGCGAAGTGCGACACTGCCGCCACTGTTGGGAGGAGGACCAAACTGCCGCCGATCTCCTCTCTCGCTCCCTTTCTCTGAGCCTAGCGCCAATTTGGACAGCCAGGGAAATCATAGACTCGAAGTCGGAAGGCAGGGTTAGTGGAGTCAACTAATCTTTGCTTGCTTCAGACAATCCATTGCGAAAAGCATCCAACAAAGCTGACTCATTCCATCCACTCTTAGCAGCAACAGTTCGAAATTCAATAGCAAAATCCATAACTGAGCGACTACCTTGTTTCATGGAGACCAGGTTCTGTGAAGCCTCTCGGCCAGGATTGGAGTGATCAAACATGCAGGACAGAGCTTCCATGAACAAGACCGTCTGGCAACCAGGAGAATTCCGAGACCATTCCGCCGTGGCCCAAGCCTCCGCTTTACCCAACAGGTGTGTGATGATAAAGGCTACCCTAGAGCGTTCTGATGGAAAGGAAGCCGCTTGAAGTTCGAAATGCAGCCCACACTGAATCAAAAAAGGTCTACACTTCTCTGATTCCCCCGAAAAGTGTTCCGGTCTTGCCAGGTGGACGAATGGAGACACTGCAGCAGCCATGGCCATCGGAGCTCCTGGAGACACAGACAAGGAAACAGACTTGGCAGGCACGGGAGCCGCAGCAGGAAACAAAGAATTCAGCCGAGTGACCAGGTGTTCAAACCGAGAACTTAAAGTGTTCACCTGTGAACCGATGTCCGCCAGGAACCCCTACAGACGCTCGCTGAGATCCCGGAACCTGGCGACGATCGAGGTGAGTTGACCCTCGTAATGCGAGATGCGCCCCTCTTGCTTCTGGAGCTCTGCATGAAAAGGAGCAGAGCCCACTGAGTACATTGTTGGCCAGTTCGTACTGTCAGAACTGAACGAGGAAGAGGACACAAATGCAGGCTCAGACACAGGGCAGATCCGTTTTCAGAGTTTAATCGGTCCAAGGTACACAGGTAAGCAAAAACAGAGGGAACAGTATAATCTAGGAGCAGGCAAAAACAGTGGTCGAAAAACAGGCAATGGTCGAGATCACAAGGTCGCAATATTTCTAGAGCTTTAACGAGGTGATACTAAGTAGCATACACAACGAACTGGCAATGAGAACTAAAACACAAAGGGCTTAAATACAGACTAATAGGGGATAACGAGACACAGATGAAACACATCAGGACGGGGCCAACAATCGCATGAGGGTAAACTACCTGACAGGAAATGGGACCTGAAACAAGAGGAGATGTGAGACACCAAAATAAAACAAGAATGCAAACTCAAATACTAAAAACGAATAAGAAACAGAAACTAGATCAAACGCGAGACCTGACAGAGTCCTGGCAACACCCTCGTAAATCTTCTCTGTACCCTAACAAAAGACGGAATTCTACTGTTATAATGTCATAATCCATGGTCTCACGTGACTAATCACTGTTGGAGACAAGAAATTGAACATTGCAAGAACATCTGATGTAAGCTTTGGTGTGTTCCTGATAGACTCGGATTCACGAGTTTTGGTGGGACCACGTTTCCACCAATACCATACCTCCACGCTGATTGGAAGGATGAAGGAGGGCGAGATGGTCGTTGAGGAATGGTCCAGGAAAACTAACCCTATCTGCATGCGTCGATTTCCTGCAGCATCCAAAGACGTGCTGGTTGGTAGGTTAATTGGCCTCGGTAAATTCCCCCTTGTGTGCAGATTAGTGGTAGCACTTTGAGTTTAATCAGAGTGTCTCTCAGTATATACTGCCAAGGCTGAATAAACAAACTTGCTCGAGAAACTCGCCACTGCTATACGAGATTTTATTTGTGTAGAGTCCCGATGTGCGTCCCAATTGAGAAGGCGACAGGGCCCCACGTAAATGCTAAAATCGCGGTACACGTCAAACAATTCCATCCAACCGAGGCTTACCTGGAACAAGCTGTTAGGGGAAATTGTGATGGCAGATACAATTACAATATTGAAAAGACATTTGGACAGGTAGATGGATAGGAAATATAGGACTAATGTGGGCAAATGAAATTAGTGTAGACAGGGCATCACATACATAGAGCTGTATGATTCTATAATCCTGGGGCCAAGGCCGCGGAATGTGTTTGCAGTTAAAGGAAACAGTTTATTTTCTTCTTGCATCTCGTTTCACAACCAATGTTTATCCCCAGTGAAGGAAGCCAACATTCTTCTCGGGTCGCTCAGTATGGACGCTGATAGCGGCGCCACGCTGTGTTGGAGAGGGGGTCCCTGGTTTAGGCCCCCAGCAATAATGAAGGGCCACATCAGGATGGTGAGCGACGACATGGAGGTGATTCCCTCTGCTCATTCCTTCAGCCAGAAGAATTTGTGCGTTTGGCAGATGATTGCAGTATTTTCCTCATCTTGTTCTTAATTAGTTTAACTCATCTCCTCAGACTGTGACTCGTGAACCTGAACGTTCTGCTGTGTCTAACCTGTAACGTAATAGCATCCCTTGACGTACAATTAGCTTTCAATGTTAACTTGGAGAGGCATTGCTAGGAAAATTAAGAGGAATACTGACACAATGTCTTTCTGTTCTTCAGCTTGCTCGAAAGACATTACAATAATTACGTGAACTGGACGGGTGCCACACTGGCAACTGTATCAATGCCAACTGTTGCTGAGTCTTGAGTTTTCTCTCTGCTGTCCCATGCAGTGCCAGGCTTGCTGACCAAGACAAGAACCATCTCCACGGTAACGCTGAGCACGGGGGCGCTCTGCCCGACATGGGCCAATGACAGCACGGCTTCACAGTCCGCCCCAAACCCCAGCGAGGGAGCCTTGTTATGTTGACGTGGCCAAGATTGGGAATCCATTAAATCAGCTCTGTGGGACTTGGCGCAGAAATCCTGTAATTCCATTGTACCTCAGCGTGAAAGTTTCCTCATTAATTAATCCGCAGGAACGAAGAAAATGCCATGTCAGCCTTTCTCGTTCCCAAACCTTTCTCTGCTTCAGTATAAATAGTGGACTGCTTTTATGTTTCTATTTACTCCGCTTTCCGTGCATCTGCCCATCCCGGGTGTGGTTGGGAGCTAGAGATGAAGGGTCACCTTGTCCTCGGACTTCTTCTCTTGGAACTGGCCAACACCCGGCTCGCTGGTTCTGCAGGTAAGGTCAGAGTTGTCGTCAGGCGAGACCAATCCCATTCTCACAGTTACATCGCGGCGTTTCAAATCTACATTCTGAATGTCAGCTTGGCGACAGTGGCATGGTGATCTCAGAGAGAGATTGTGGTCCGAGTTACCATCCAGTAATTCCGCCAGAGCGAGGCAAATCCCAGGGTCCCAGCTCTATGCAACGTTACCCGAATTAACGACTTGAAAAAGCCCGGACTCCCTACCCCTGACCAACTGCACTTCAGCCAGGGAGTCCCTCGGATCGCCTGGACATCTAATCCAGACCGATGTGATGTGCATCGCGTGCCAAGTAGGAAAGACGCGGCAGACATCGCGGCTGGAAACCTGTGCTGACGATCTCTTCAGGATCTGTGACCACAAGCAGCGTATACTAGGCCGGGAGTTTCGTATAGGGAACGTTTCCGAAAACAGTCCTCCCCTACCCCCATTAAGCAGAGAGGGTAGGGTTAATTTCCTAGCCAGATCCGGCAGAGAGGCGGATGGTGCGTCTCGCCCTGTTACAGGCGCTCACCTCTGGAATAATGGAGGAGCTGACGCTGTGTGGGGATAATTGGTTGCAGCCGGGGTCCATCTACAGTAGTTCGGGGTGAGTGTAGTTATGGCCCGTGCAGGTTGTAGCCCTGCAATATGTCACGAGAGGGTGAGATAATTCTGGAATCACCGCCTCACTCTCTTAAAAACTATAATTATCCAGTCATATGGTTGGGGCAAAAATAGACACAGAACAATTTTCCTTTATCCTTTTCAAAGATTTCACCACCAAGTCGATCATTGGTGCAGAGAAAGCGAGAGTACGTTCGCGTACTCCAAGGACTGGCTCTCCACTGCTGGGGTAGGAGGTCCAATGAGATTGAATGGTTGGGTTTAGATGGGGAATGTCTGAAGTTTCTGGATGTAGGATGAAAGAGAATCGACGTTGAGAAAACGAAACAATCCCGAGAGGAAGGAGGGAGCCCTTTGGGGTCAGAGCATCGTGGATCTCAGAGAGGCAGATACAAGTCGGCTGAGGGGTAGGGAATTAATTTCCAAATTGGGTCTCAGGGAATGCACAGTCACTTGACCACAGTAGGTCACGAAACACTTCAGGTGACTGAGCAGAGGATAATCCTTTAAATTAAAGTCATAAATTCATGTGATAGAAGTATAATTAGACCATTCGGCCATCAAGTCTACTCCGCCATTCAACCGTGGCTGATCTATCTCTCCCTCCTAACCCCATTTTTCTGCCTTCTCCCCATAACCCCTGACACATACCCCGAGGTCAGTAGCCCGTGGTGCCACATCGTTTCGTTGTTCAACATTGAACCGGGATGGTAAAGGATCATCCAAATGAACGACAGGCTACTTGGTATATCCAGCACTTCCAGCCAGAATGTGGCGTATTGAAGTAGGCAAATAGAATTACGAACCTGAATGGCCTGCTCTGAGGTCAGTCGGAAAGCGGGGTTGTCTCCGGAGAGCTGAGCACCGGTGCAAGACTAGAGAGAGTTTACCAATGGTATCTGGCAGTGGATGGATAACGATGCCTTTTTTTTTGCACACAGCGGTTCCAACCGTCCCTTTCCTGTCAGAAGAAAGATCTATTGATGGACTGAAGGTGGACCTGAAATGCATCGCTCCCAGTGTACTGTGAGTTGACAGCAATTTGCCATTGTAATGTGCAAGCACTCGGGCACAAGCACTACTCACCGCGGCTGCACCTGCTGCCCTTCACACCCTACTACCAGCCAAGGGGACATCAGACAACACATCCCATTAGTCAAAAATACCACACTGCAGGTGCCGGGAAAGTAAAGAGCAAATGCTGCCAGCACTCAACAGGTCAGGCGGCGTCTATGGGGAAAGACACACGTGGACACGCATAGCTCAGGCCTATGCTCTTTCATAAGGGCGAGATTTGGGAAGCAGTGCACTCGTTCCGCCAGGCGATTCGTTATATCCCAACTCCCATTCCTGTCACCATGTTTGTACACCGATCCCTCCTGTTTTCCAGACCACTGTGGCATTGATGAAGAACAATAAACTGCCCAGGAAATTCTCCACATCGCAGAGATAGCAGGAATTGGGTCAATAGTGGGTTGTTGACGACAGTTGAGGGGAGATTGTAGCCGCGTGTACCTGGACGTCACCTCACCTCACACCAACCTCGTTATACTCTGCACAGGTTCAAAATGAAGGGCGGCGTGGAGATCTGCGTGGAACCCTCGGAGACATGGATGCAGAAAGCACTGGATGCGATCAAGAAACGCTTTCAGCAAGGCTAGTTCAGAGCACGAAGATGCCGCCAGAGCCCTGGGACAGAGGCGACCCGTCAAATACAACATGTGTCCAGGGCAATATCAGCTGGCTATAATCGCCCTCTCTGCTTGCAATGATCATTCGCTTCAGGCCATGGAACCGGCGGCCCTGGGCTTCTGTCCTTTCGGCAGTGTATTTGCAAACCTATGGTTTACTCTGTCCTTGCTCAGTCTACCTCCCTCTTGGTTCTGGCGATGCTCGGAGTACTTGCTTCCACAGTCGGAGAAGAGAGCCAGATCTATACATCTACAACTCAGTATAATAATGTAAATAATAAATTCAGCTATGCACCTCTCTGTGGCTTGGTATTAAACGAATACGTTTCTCAGTGCACTATCGCTAACACAGGGAATCCATGACCGTCGCCGTCACTGACAACATCATCCTCCCGGTTACCCTGACCAGGTATCACATTATAACGTGCTGCTCCTCTAGCCGTTTGTTGGATCCTGGCCGCAACGTCCCCCAGTAGTCACCAGCGCTGCCTTGTTGGATTGCTTGCAGTAGAGAATGATCCATGCCGAGGTTGAAAGGTCCATCCACTCCGTCAGCACCGCTCGTCTGACGGCATGGCGCTTCCTTTATTCGGTGTCAATACTTCAAACCCGGTGTCTCCCTGTGCCTTAGGGCTCGCAGGTCCTGCGATGAAGCAGACCCGTTCAGCCCGACCAGTGAACTTATGACCAGAATTTTCTCAATTCTGTTAACCCTTGCTGTCTCCTCCCCTTCCCACCTCTCCCTCAGCCCTCGGGCCCTGACATTCCCTCTATCTCTATCTCCCTCCCCCACCCCAGTCGCACCAGCTTCTCATTTTCACACCACAAACAACTTACAATGGCTTGTTCCCTTTATCACCGATACTTTTTTGCATATCTTTCACTCATTGTTCCTTATCTCTCCACATCACCGTCTATATCTCTCGTTTCCCTGATCCCTGACCAGTCTGAAGAAGGGTCTCGACCCGAAACGTCGCCTATCTCCTTCGCTCCTTAGATGCTGCTGCACCCGCTGAGTTTCTCCAGCTTTTTGTGTACCCCAGTGAACTTATCTTTAGGTAACTAACCTACAAACAACATTTCGTCGCCCACCACCCCCCCCCCCCCCCCCCAACTTCACTGTGCCCCACCTGGACTCGCACCCATTTCGTCCTCTCCCCTTCCGCCGACATCCCTTCCTCTGACTTCTCTGACTGCACCTATTCTATACTATACTTAATAACGTTTGTTTTTTCATCACGGGCCTTTGCCAAATCATCTGCCTATCGCCTCCACCCCCGTATCTAGCAGTAGTAGCTCATCCTGCGCTTCTAGTCATCCATTTTTCTCCACCCGCCCCCCTTCCCCAACCACATTCAGTTGGAAGAAAGGTCCCGAGCCGAAATGTCACCTATCCATGACAGACAGAGGGACATAAAAGGAGACCAGAAGAAAAAGGCGGAAGGGAGATACGAAAAACAAACCTGAAAGCTTTGTGCCTTAATGCGAGGAGTATTGGTAATGAGGTGGATGAATTGAATATGCAGTTAGTAGTCAATGTATATGATATAGTTGGAATTCCGGAGACCTGGCTCCAGGGTGACCAAGGCTGGGAGCTAAACATGCAGGGGTATTTGATATTCAGGAAGCATAGACAGGAAGGAAGACGAGGTTGGGGTGCCATTGCTGGTTAAAGAGATTAATGCAATGGCAAGGAGAGACATTAGGTTGGATGCTGTAGAATCGGTATGGGTAGAACTGAGAAATAGCCAAGGGCAGAAAACGCTTATTGGAGTTGTATACAGTCCACCAAGCAGCAGGAGGAAGGTTCGGGATAGCATCAAGCAAGAAATTAGGGATGCGTGCAGCAAAGGGACGGCAGCTATCATGGGTGACTTTAATTTACATATAGATTGCGTCAAACAAATTGGTAGCAATGCCGAGGAGGATTTCCTGGAATGTATACGGGATGGTTTTTTAAACCACTATGTAGAAAAAACTAGAGGACAGGCCATCCTAGACTGGGTATTGTATAATGAGGAAGGATTAGTTAACGTTCTTGTTGTGCAAAGCTTCTTGGGCAACAGTGACCATAATATGGTGGAATTCTGCGTTTGGATGCAAAGTACACGGTTAATTCAGAGACTAGGGTCCTGAACTTAAAGAAAGGAGACTTTGAAGGTATGATACAGGAAGTGGCTAGGATAGACTGGCAAATTATACTAAAAGGGCTGACGGTGGCGGTGCAATGGCAAAGATTTAAATACCGCATGGATGAACTCCAAAAAATGGTCATCCCCTGTCTAGCGAAACAATAACACGGGGAAGACGGCTCAACCGTGGTTAACGAGGGAAATCAAGCCTAGTGTTAAATACGAGGATTGACCAATCCAGAATTGGCCAGAGGAAGCAGCAAACCGGAGGACTGGGAGAAGTTTAGAACTCAACACAAGAGGGCAAAGGGGTTCCTTTAACCCCTTAAGGGGGGGGGGGGGGGGGGGGGGAAGAGCATGAAAGAAAGCTTGTGGGGAATATAAAACGGACTCTAAAAGCCTCTAGATATGTAAAAAGGAAACGATTAGTGAAGACAAATGTAGGTCCCTAACAATCAGTGACAGGTGGATTTATAATGGGAAACAAGGAAATGGCAGAACAGTTAAACAAGTACTTTGGTTCTGTCTTCACTAAGACACAAAACAATATCCCAGAAATACTAGGGGACCGAAGATCTAGTGGGAGTGAGGAACTGAAGGAAATCCACATTAGTCAGGAAGTGGTGTTAGGTAATCTGTCGGGACTGAAGGCAAATAAATCCCCAGGGCCCGATGGTCTGCATCCCAGAGTACTTAAGGAGGTGGCCCTTGAAATTGTGGATGCATTGGTGATCATTTTCCAATGTTCTCTCGACTCTGGATCAGGTCCTGTGGACTGGAGGGTAGCCAATGTAACCCCACTTTTGAAGCATGGATTTGCGAAGGGGAAATCATGCTTGACTAATCTTCTGTAATTTTTTGAGGATGCAACGAGTAGAATGGATATGAAAGAGCCATTGTATGTGGTGTATCTGGACTCAAAAAGCCTTTGACAAGGTCCCACACAAGAGATTAGTGTGCAAAATTAAGAGCACATAGTATTGGGAGTAGGGTATTGATATTGAAGGAGAATTGGTTGGCAGACAGGAAGCAGAGTAGGAATTAACGGATCATTTTCAGAGTAGGAGACAGTGACTTGAGGGGTGCCACAAGGCTCGGTGCAAGAGCCTCAGTTATTTACAATATCAATTAACAATTTAGATGAGGGAATTAAAGGTGACATCTCCAAGTTTGAGGATGACACAAAGCTGGGTGGCTGTGTGAGCTGCGATGAGGATGCTATGACGCTGCAGTGTGACTTGCATGGCAGATGCAGTATAATGTGGATAAATGTGAGGTTATACATTTTGGTGGCAAGGACAGTAAGGCAGATTATTATCTGAATGGTGTCAGATTAGGAAAAGGGGAGGTGCAACGAGACCTGGGTGTGCTTGTACATCTGTCACTGAAAATAAGCATGCAGGCACAGCAGGCAGTGAAGAAAGCTGATGGCATGTTGGCCTTCATTGCGAGAGGATTTGAGTTTAGGAGCAAGGAGGTCCTACTGCAGTTGTACAGGGCCCTGGTGAGATCGTACCTAGGGTATTGCGTGCAATTTTGGTTTCCTAATTTGAGGAAGGACATTATTGCTATTGAGGGAGTGCAGTGTAGGTTCACCAGGTTAATTCCCGGGATGCCGGGACTCACATAGGTTGACTGGGCTTGTATTCACTGGAATTTAGAATGATGAAAGGGGATCTTATAGAAACATATAAAACTCTTAAAGGATTGGACAGGCTAGATGCAGAAAAAAATGTTTCCGATGTAGGGGGTCCAGAACCAGGGGTCACAGTTTAAGAATAAGGGGTAGGCCATTTAGGACTGAGGTGAGGAAAAAAGTACTTCACCCAGAGAGTTTTGAATCTATGGAATTCTCTGCCACAGATGACAATTGAGGCCAATTCACTGGATGTTTTCAAGTTGGATTTAGCTCTTAGGGCTAAAGGAATCAAGGGATATAGGGAAAAAGCAGGAGCAGGATACTGATTTTAGATTGAATGGCAGTATTGGCTCGATCTGCCGAATGGCCTACTCCTCACCTATTTTCCTGTTTCTATGTTTCTCCAGAATCAGTGGCTCGCCCACTAAATTACTGCAGCACTTTGTGTCTTTTTCTTGTAAACCAGCGTCTGCAGTTCAGTTTAGTTTCGAAATCCAGCTTGGTAACAAGACCTTCAGCCCACCAAGTCCACACTGACTATCGATCAACCGATCACACTAGTTTTATTTTATCCCACTTTCACATCCATTCCCTACACATGTGCCGGGAGGGGGCAATTTTACACAGGCTAATTAACCTACAAATCCTCACGTCTTTGAGATGTGGGAGGAAACCGGAGTACCCGGCAAAACCCACGCGGTCACAGAGACAACGTGCAAACTCTATGCAGACAGCATCTGTGGTCAGCATCGAAACCGGGTCACTCGCGCTGTGATGCTGCAGATCTACCAGCTGAGCCTCCCCTGAATTGTATCAAATTTCACCGCCTCCTCTGGCAGCTCACTCCAGATAGCAACCACTATCTGGAGAAAAATAAACATACCCCTCATAGCCCCTTTGCCGCCTCAGCGCCGCTCCTCCCACACTGCAGCATTCAATCAGTACAGTTCATCCCGCTGTGCAGCCCTCCCACAAGGAGGTAGCCCCTCACTGATGCCTCTCCCACAGTGCAGCACTTCATCAGTACCACCCCTCCCACAGTACTGCCCCTCCCACAGTGCCGTAGTTTCTCGCTACTGCCTCTCCCACAGTGTGGTAATTCCTTAGTAATGCCCTTTTGATAGTGTGTTGCTCCCTCAGTACTCCTCCCACAATTAAGCACGCAAACTGATAATAATGGGAGACATGTGATGGATCTAGCAAAAGATGAAGCAGCATCGCTGAGAGCACAAAGCACATGGCATGAATCTGTGTACAAGACATTCACATCTGCTCTGGCAGAAGAACTGCAAGATATTATTTACAATTTATTTCCCCATATCAATAAACTCCCGTAATTGAGATCACAAATAAACCTAATTTTTAGTTTAGTTCAGTTACTTTGTATTGAGATAATAATTCAGTCTGACTGCATCAAATCCAACGATTCACTGATTTGGTTGAGGTAAGAGAGCACAGATCTGACAGTTCTACTGGAAGGAACAGAATCTCCCAGGTGTGGAGACAGCCAGCGACAGTCCATCAAAGACTTTCTTCAAACACGTCAGGCATCGGTCAGAGTCTTGTTCGTCAGCAGGATCTGTTCACCAGGCTTGAAGGCGGGCATCCCCATGTATGGACAACTGGCACAGCGGAACGCATCGCCCAGATAGCACTGCAAAATCAAGCAGCAACTTTAGAGCTCTCCACACTATTACACAGAGAAGATCAGGCACAGTGAAGCACCAGCCCACTGAAATAAGAGTAGCAAGACCATGTGGAGAAAGGGCCAGCAGGATAACAATACAGGGAACACTCACTCATTAGCAGAGGTAAGACGTCCTTGCAAATAACAGGCAATATCCAGCACAGAGATGATAAATAATTGAGAGCCAAGAACTGATCCATGGAGCCCTCCACCAGTTATAATTTGGATACGGTGGTGGGCCCTAACCCTAACCCAGTTTATTTCACCCCCGTCTTCTACATTATAAATCGTAACCCACCTTTCCGCAGTAGTGTCAGCTTATATTTTGGGCACTGAATGGAATATCTGCTGAAAATTATCTATATTAACACCGCCCCGTCTATCAACGCAGTTTGTTTTATCCTAGAAGAACAATTTCCCTTAAAAACTCCAATATGATTTTTATTCCTTCTCTCCTAGTTCCTGACACATCTATTTCCAGGATGTTACATGAAAGCCCCCAGTGTTATCAGGTTTAAAGGGACTCATGCAGAGCAAAACTAGGTCTCCGCGTGCATCATTAATTCTTGTTTCTTACTGCCTTGTTGGGATGGATAGGACACAGGATCAAGCTCCGATATTCACTCTCTCGCAATCACACTTTGAGGAAACTTACACTTCCACAAGACGATTTGACCTGCACGGAGCTCACATCTTTGGGTCCTTTCCCCACCAACTCTTCTGCGAGACCGCATGTGCTGAAAAAGAAAGACCAAGTCATACATAAATACAAGCACCTTGCTTTAACTAATCACAACAGCAATGAGACAGTGAGAGTTGATGGGTGGACCTGTCAGGAGGGGAGCGCCGAGAGTGATGGGGGGGGGGGGGGGGTTCCGAAAACGAAGGAAACCAGCAAAGTGGGGGAAGAAGCCTGATACCACGTGCAATGGCAGGTACCAGTTAAGACTGTTTGGTGAAGTTTTTTAACTTTGCCACAACACGGTGACATTTGTGTACTGCCTAGGTGAGGTCTGCTGTATGATTTTACCGAGTTGTATGAAAAACAAAACATTTCACTGTACCTAGGTATATATGACAATAAAGTATAATTGACTCATGAAATCATTGGAGAGGTCAACTGTGTAGGTACGTTACAAAACTTACCTTCAGCGGCGCTGCAGTTCTGTCACTGCCCTTGTGCGCGACTTTGGCGCCTTTGAGAGGGGTGCGGGTTTAAAATGCATTTTTTTGCCAGCCTGATGAAATCGATTTTTGTCAGGCTGTTTAGCTGCTGAACAATAATCACTCCGACATCGGTTTTATTAAGTTTTTTTTTAAACTGCACTGGATATTTTAATAGCAGGAGTAATTTAAAAATCAACTTCTAAAGCCGTCAACACCGACAACGGGGACGGATTTCACGTACGGAATAGGTAAAAGAAAGCCGTTTATTTTACATATGAACGTGCTTCTTACGATGCCTTTAATCAAAATTTAACGTTGCAAAAAGGTGACTTAGGACCCATACGAATCGGCAGTATTTTTCCTGCCGATATGGGGTTTAAATTCACCGCAACCGCAACGTTCCAATCGATCACGTTCTACAAAAACCCACTCACAAGACGATTAAAATGGCCATTAATTTACGGGAATTAAACACCAAATTCCTTCCATTTGGCCTATAAATTAATGACAATGAGATTTAAAAATCATGTTATATTGTGAATTCTTGTGTGAATGTTATTTGAACACTTAGGCTATTTAAAAATGTTAACCTTTTCTTAAGAAATTGATAGATGTTTAGATCTAGTAATTGAATTTTGTAATTAGCTACAATTAGGTAACTAACTAATTATATGCTTTAATTTCAGGTCATCCAAGTAATATTGTTTCATATGTGTTTCAGAATGCTTCAATTTATAATAACTGAAAAGCTTGATCACAGCTTTTGAGTTAAGTCAATGGAAAAGCAATAGGGAACAAGATGCTAATTTCCGAGTATGAAAATGGCCATAACGTTTTTAATACTGAAGATATGAAAGTGAATTAGGTGTCAAATTAAACTTCTTTTTATGCTTTATCTGATGGAATAAATTGCAGACTTGATTTTTAAAATCTCAAAATTTTGTAACATTGCTAAACTGTGAGCGCCCCTCGTGGAGGGCAAAAGCAATGACAGGGCCCTTGGGAGGGTTTTGGAGGTGGTGGGAAGGGCATGTTGCTTTGGGGAGGTGGACACACCTGAAATTGGAGGGGCAAAGCGAAAGGTGTTGTTTACAGAGAGTGGGTACAGAAGGAGGAAGATCTGAGTAGCTGGCATCACAGACACCCGATGACTTGCAAGTATTCACGTGATCACCACAGTACCGAAGGGCTTGAGTGTGAGCAGGACACTGACCAGTTTTTACAGGCACGCTTTTTCTTTTTGCTGTCTCCACAATTCATGACCCGGAGCGAGGCTGGGTCAGGTTTCTTTAAATCATTTTCGTCCAGCAACTCATCAGAATCTATGAAATCCTGCAAAATAACAGGAAGGGAAAATCTGTTACTCTGAATGGACTGAATTCCTTCCCATTGTTTTCTTGGATGAGCACCTTGCACCTCCAACCCAACAGATTCCATAATTAAGATATTACAGCTCAGAGCAGCATCTCTTTCTACGTATTCATCCCTTTAGTAATAAAAGATGTGCCTGTGCGGAGTAGAGCAATGGAAGAGCACAGCTTTGACTGGTAGCTTTCGATGTTCCCTTGTAGAACCGCAAACTAAAGGGCTTTCATCATTCTCAGTGCGTGGGAGCCTCTGCCTTGAGCGGCATTTGATCAGCAGCAAAATATCACAACAATTCAGTTTTATTTGTCATACGTAGGTTAACACAGGGTCAACGTTACAATGAAATGTGTTTGACAAGACAACGGGTCACTTCAACAATATTATAACAAGGATCAAATAAGATAAAAATGACACTGGTAAGGTAAAAAGACAATAATAAAATAATCAACATATGATGTGACATGGGTTTATGAGTTCACAAGCCTGATGGCCTGATGGTAAAAACCGTTCTTAAGTCTGGTGGTACGTGCAGCCATGCTCCTGTATCGTATGTCTGACGGTAACAAGGAGACAGTCTGCGTGCTGAGTGGCTGTGGTCCTTGATGATGCTGTGTGCCTTCCGCAGGCACCGCCTGTGGAAAATGTCCTGAATGGCCGGGAGACGATTGCCAGTGATGTGCTGTGCCGCCTTCAACACTCTCTGTAGTGATTCGCAACTGTGGGCAGAACAGTTGCCATACCAGACTGAGATGCATCCCGTCAGCAGACTCTCGATGGTACAACTGTAGAAGTTTGTGAGGATGCTGCCGTTCATGCCAAACTTCCTCAGTCTTCTCAGGAAAAAGAGCCGCTGACGGGCTTTCTTTGATATTGTATCTGTGTGCAGTATCCAGGAGAGGTCCTCAGTGATGTGCACACGGAGGAACTTGAAGCTGCTGACCCTTTCAACCTCAGCATCACCGATGTGGATGGGGAGGTGTCCACTCCCCTGCTGTCTCCTGTAGTCCACGATCATCTCTTTAGTTTTGCTGACATTGAGAGAGAGGTTATTTTCCTGGCACCAGCTGTTTCGTGCCCTTACCTTCTCTCTGTAGGCCGACTTATTGTTGTCTGTGATGAGGCCCAGGATGGCCGTGTCGTCAGCAAACTTTAGGATGATGTTGGAGCTGTGCTTAGCAGTGCAGTCGTGCGTGAACAGGGAGTACAGGAGAGGACTGAACACACAGCCCTGTGGTGTGCCCGTGTTGAGGATCAGTGAGGAAGAGGTGTGGCTGCCAATTCTCATCACCTGGGGCCTGCCCGTCAGGAATTCGAATATCCAGCTGCAGATGGAGGTCTCCAGTCCAAGATCAAGGAGCTTGGGGACGTGTTTTGAGGGAATGATAGTGTTGAATGCCGAGCTGTGGTCAATGAAGAGCATTCTCACATAGGTATTTCCTTTGTCCAGGTGGGTGAGTGCAGTGTGAGTTGCCATGGCAATGGCATCGTCCGTGGCCCTGTTTGGTCTATACGCAAACTGAAGAGGGTCCAAGGTGTCAGGGAGAGAGGAGCAGATGTGAGTTTTGACTAGTCGCTCGAAGCGCTTCATGATGACTGATGTCAGTGCGACAGGACGGTAGTCATTTAAACAGGAGGTTACTGGGTTCTTTGGAACAGGAATGAAGGTGAATGCTTTGAAGGGGGTGGGAACCACAGACTGACTCAGGGAGAGGTTGAAGATGTTGGTGAATCTGCCAGTTGATCAGTTCGCCCTGGAATACCATCCGGCCCTGGAGCTTTACGGTCGTTGACCTTTTTGAAGGACCGCCTCAAGTCTGCTGTTTGTTGGGTCAGTGAGGTAGTGCCCCTGCACACATGTGGACTCATGGTGGGCGCTGTGTTGTCTGCATCGAATCGGGCGTAAAAGGTGTTAAGCTCGTCCTGGAGCGATGCGGTGGGCTGAACAGTGCTCCTGTTTTTCCCTTTGTAGTTAGTCTGTGATGCAGCCTAATCCACTCCACATTCGCCTGGGTCAGAGTGGTAGTAAGATTCCAATTTGTTTCTGTAGTCTCTCTTGGCTTTCCTGATGGACTTCTGGAGGTCATATCTGACTGCTTTGTAGGCGTCGGGGTCCCCTGAGTAGATGGCAGTGGTCCGTGCTTTGAGTTTAGCGTGAATTTCCCCTCCGACCCAGGGTTTCTGATTTGGATAAGTGCAGATGGTGGCTTTTGGAACAACATCATCGATGCACTTACTTATGTAGCCTAAGACAGAGGCTTGAAATAAAATCAGAAAACCTTTGGAACAAACATTTGGTGAGGCAACTTCCAACAGAGCCAGACTTTCAGGGAACCAGGCTACGATTCAGAGGTAATGTCATGAAACTGTAACCATCTAAATTTCTGCAGGTGTTATCTCTCCCACTGATTATTTCTCACACTATGTTTAACTGCTTGCCTGCCACTTGGGACAGAGCAGCATGCTCAACCGAATCAGTGGACCGTGGAGACCCATGGGCAAGATGGCTTAGGGGCGATTAATGACCTTTTCGAGAGGCACCAAGTCACTCAAATCATCAGGAATTTAACCCGCATTATGTGGAGCCGTTCTCAACTGCAGCCTGTGTGCCGTACAATCTGGTGCAGCAGGTGGATTTGGGAGGGGGAGGGGTTGGAAGAGGGCTTAAGCCAATCGGTGCTCCTTTGCAAATTACACAAGACAGGGTGTAAACAGACAAACAAATCTGACAATAGCTGCTCTGTGATCTACCACACCCTGGCACCATGAAATTGCCTGAACCTCTGCAACCTCTGGTTGGAAACAAACTGAAACAGCACTGCTAGTGTTGAGACTGCCAATTTTCTCATCATCTACATTTATCTTGTGCTTGGAATAGCTCAGTTTAAGCCAGTTTAGTAAACTTTACAAGCTCAGAGGGGCATCTCTCTCTACCTATTCATCCCATTATTAATAAAAGACTCAGTTGCACCTTTTCTGCATTTCAACATTCTCAGATGTCTGTTGATATGGTCAGTTTCCAGCGGGGGGATAGACCGAGCAGAATGGTCACTGTTTGGTTGGCTCAGAGACACAGCAGCCAATAAGAAGTGATGGTATAGCAGAGTGGCCTTTAGGGAAAGGCTGTGTGTTGCGATGCAAGTTTTGTTGAGGGCCGTTGAGGCTTCAGCAAGGAGGCCCAATAGTATAAGAGCATCATTGATTCGAGTTATAGTGAGATGGTCACATCTAAAGTGCAGGCAGAAGGTAGATGGATGCCCAGTAGGAAAGGCAGAGAGTGCAGGAATCCCCTGCAGCCATTCCCCTCCAATTCAAGCAACACCCTTTTGGATACTGTTGGGGGGAGGGGGGGAAGAGAGAGAATAACAGTTCTGTTCTAGGAGCAGAATTAGGCCATTCCGCCCATCAAGTCTATTTCGCCATTTAATCATGGCTGATCTATCTCTTCCTCTCAACTCATTCTTCTGCCTTCTCCCCATAACTCTTGACAACGTTACTAATCAAGAATCTGTCAATCTCCCCCTTAAAGATATCCATTGATGGCCACGATCATCTGTAGCAATGAATTCCACAGATTCACCACCCGCTGACTAAAGAAATTCCTCCTCATCTCCATTCTAAAGGTATGTCCTTTTATTCTGAGGCTATGACCGCTGTTTCTAGACTCTCCCACTGGTGGAAACATCCTCTCCACATTCACTCTATTCTAGGCTTTTCACTATTCAGTAAGTTTCAATGAGGTTCCCCCTCATCCTTCTAAACTCCAGCGAGTACAGACCCAGCCTTCAAACACCCATCATATGTTAACCCATGACCTATCTTCGCATCATCTGCAAACTTGGCCACAAAGCCCTCAATCCCTTATCCAAACCATTGATATACAGTGGAACACCACTCGTCACTGGCAGCCAACCAGAAAAAGTGGCAATCCTTTTATTGCCACTCTTTGCCTTCTGTTATCCAGCCAACCTGCTATCCATACTAGTACCTTCCCTCTGGTACCATGGACTCCCATGTTCTTTAGCAGCCTTATCAAAGGCCTATTGAAAATTCCAGGTAAATCATATCCACTTACTCTCCTTTTTATACCTTGTTATTTACTTCCTCAAAGAATTCTAACTTTCATCAGGCAACGTCTCCCTTTCACAAAACCATGCTGACTTTGATCTATTTTATTGTATGCTTTTAAGTCATGAATCATCCCACTACAACCAGAGAGTAGTCCTGAACTACTATCTACCTCTTTGGTGACCCTCAGATTATCCTTGATCAGACTTTGATGGTTTTATCTTGCACCAAAAGTTTCTCACTGTACCCTGGCGCACGTGACAATAAACTAAACTGAAGTAGTCAGAAACCTCATCCTTTATAATGGACTCTAAAATCATACCAGCCACTGAAGTCAGGCTAACCGGCCTATAGTTTTAACTCTTCTGCTTTGCTGCATTGAACAGTCTGGAACCACTCCTGACTAGATTTCTTGAAAGATCACAACTAATGCCTCCACAAACTCTAAGTCACCTCTTTCAGAACCCTGGGGTGCAGTCCATCCGATCCAGGTGACATCCACCTTCCCAAGCATCTTCTCCTTAGTGATAGCTAGTCCACTAACTTCCACCCCCTGACTCTTGAATTTCTGTCACGTTGCTGGTGTCTTCCACTGTGAAGACTGATGTAAAAACATTCATAATTTCTTTATTCCCCATTATCACTTCTACAGCATCATTTTCCAACATTCCAATGTCCACTCATGTCTCTTTCTTACTCGTTATTTATCTGAAGAATTTTTTGTTATCTTCTTTAATAATATTGGCTAGCTTACTTTCGTATTTCATCTTTTCTCTCCGCATTTCTTTTTATTTAAAGTAGAATAAAGGTAGTTGGTCTCCTGGTCTTGATCAGCTAAACACAAGGAAGCAATGTGAAGCAAGAAAAGAAATTGCAGGAGCCCAAGCTGAGATATACAAAATCATCATTAGACATGGGTCTAATGATGGCTAATGTTGTGCCTCTATTTAAGAAGGGCTGCAAGGAAAAGCCTGTGAACTAAAGACCACCAAGTCAAACATCTATAGTAGGTATACAGAATGAATTGCCGGAGGAGGTAGTTGAGGCAGGTACTATCACAACATTTAAAAAACATTTCGACAGCTACATGAATAGGAGAGTTTTAGAAGGACATGGGCCAAACGCAGACAGGTGGGACTAGTGCAGATGGTGCATGTTGGTCAGTGTGGGCAAGTTGGGCCGAACAGCCTGTTTCCACCCTGTATGACTATCACTGAGAGATCCCACCACAAACAGGAGAAGGTAATGGTGACAAGAGGAATCTCACCACAAGCAAAGAGAGGTTGCAGGTACAGAGGGATCTCACCACATTAAACAAGGCAAGGTAATGAGGAATTAAGGATCTTACCACACCAACCATGGAAAGGTAGTGGGGACTGAGGGATCTCAACACAAACAGAGTATGGTAGTGTGGAGGGAGGGATATCACCACATTGAACAGGCAAAGGTAGTGAGGATTGAGGGATCTCACCACATCGTCGTCATTCATATCAGTAGCTGACAAGGTCCAAGCCTTTGCTGCATTGGGGTCCAATTGTAGCTTCTCTGGAATAGCAAATTCCATCAATTAGTCCAACTGCCTGCACCCGCTCCTTAACAGCCTCCTATCTTCCACCCACCCGCCGTCACCTGATAGCATTGCGCCATCACCTGATAGCAATTGAATTACCTTGTACAAACATCATTAAATGGAAAGACGATCACTTTCATGCAGCTCACCAGTGAATACACCCATTACATCATCTTCAAACCTTGGGAGCTAACTGTGAAGTGATCTCTATTCACATTTTTACATATAACTGGATTGTAGCATCATTTATCGCTACCAAAAATAAATTTGTGTGACTGGTGGATTTGCTATCTTGGTTACATACCAAAAACTCCATTGGGGTTAGCCTATAGCCTAAAACATGACAAGGAAAACCCATGAAGAACAGTGGAAAGAGTGACATTGTATAGACCGGGAACAGCATTCTGGGGGCAAATCTGTGCTTTACCGGCCCTGGGACAGTTAAGTGTGGTGGAGACTTCATTTTACATCTTTCTAATATTGTGGATTAATAAGACATTCTCATCATGCTTAAGTAACATTCCCCATTGACTGCTTACCAACACTTACCTGGTGCCTGGTTGTTTTTTTTAACAAACGACAGTTTGAGTTGAGAAGAGGATCCGACTTCAAAGTCTGGTTTCTTGGCCTTTATTCCGTGCTTCACTAAGTTGCCACTTGGGGAGCCGATGCCATGGTCTATGGAA
This sequence comes from Okamejei kenojei, assembly GCA_035221665.1. Taxonomy (NCBI): domain Eukaryota; kingdom Metazoa; phylum Chordata; class Chondrichthyes; order Rajiformes; family Rajidae; genus Okamejei; species Okamejei kenojei. Next base: position 26,105,294 of record CM069147.1, read on the forward strand.
CTTAGTTGATCAGCAGTTAAAAGTTCTTTTCCCATCTGTGACAAAGAATCAGTGGTACAATCACTGCTGATATGTGTGCAAAGTGGAGCTGGAACAAACCACAGCAATGCAGTTTCTTGCGCAAGCACGAGTGGCAAACACATGCCTCAGGTTGCAGCGAAAGAAATGCAGCTGAGCTAAGGTTCCAGTGTCGGGGGAAACAAAGTCGGCAAGTGTGAATCTTTAAGGTTAGAGGAGACAAGAGGATAACAAAAAGAAAGTGCCTGGTACAATATCAGCAATGTAACCTGATCAAAGGCATGGATCTAGTCCAATGAACTCTTCACGCTGTCTTTATAAAAGGATAGGGAACACAGGCACTGCCATCAAAGAGTAATGTGCGATGCATTGAATGCGATTATACATAACGCCTCTTCTCCAGCCCTTCAGGCATCCCAATCACTCCTACACAGTCGACACCCTCCTCTCACCAGCCCATCAGGCCACCCTGATGTCCTCCTCATGCCCTTTCCACAGGAACTCTCCAAGCTGCTCCTTCATTTTACTCATCTGTAACCCAAATAAAACCACCGAGCCACTTCACCCCCACCTCTCACCTCCTACATGGTTCATTCTCTCCCTTCAACCTCCATACATGTACTCCCCCCTCTAGCACAGTAAAAGATCCTCTCCCAAATAATACTCCACCTGCTTAGCTGTAATAGACCACCCTTCCCCCTTCGGCGTGTCCCCATCTCTCAGCATGCACAATTTCCCAGACTGCTCTTTTTATAAAACAACACTTTTTATAAAACAGAGCATTGAATATAGGAGTAGGGAAGTAATAGAGCATTGAATATAGGAGTAGGGAAGTAATGTTAAAATTGTGCAAGGCATTGGTAAGACCAATTCTGGAGTATGGTGTACTAGTTATAGGAAGGATGTCAACAAAATAGAGAGAGTACAGAGGAGATTTACTAGAATGTTGCCAGGGTTCCAGCAACTATGTTACAGGGAAAGGTTGAACAAGTTAGGTCTTTATTCTTTGGAGCGCAGAAGGTTAAGGGGGGACTTGATTGAGGTCTTTAAAATGATGAAAGGGATAGACAGAGTTGACGTGGATACGTTTTTCCCATTGAGGGTAGGGAAGATTCAAACAAGCGGGCATGACATGAGAATTAAGGGACAGAAGTTTCGGGGTAACGTGAGGGGGAACTTCTTTACTCAGAGGGTGGTGGCTGTGTGGAATGAGCTTCCAGCAGAAGTGGTGGAGGCAGGATCAATTTTAACATTTAAGAGTAAAGTGGATAGGTATATGGACGTGAAGGGAATGGAGGGGTATGGTCTGAGTGCAGGTAGATGGGACTAGGGGAAAACAAATGGTCGGCACGGACTGGAAGGGCCGAGAGGGCCTGTTTCCGTGCTGTAATTGTTATATGGTTATATGGTTAACACTCCATCCCCCAATGGCATTCCTGGCTCATCCCGGACTAATAGGGCAGTTTTCTCATTTTCTGGATAGTGCGACTATCTGATCTCAACCATACCTCACAGATCTCCGTAAAGCCAGCCAGTTTAAGCAGAGAGGCGAGCTGGGACGCAGTCTTCAATCTCCCATTATCACCTAATGCAGAGAAAAGTAGGGTGTTAAAGAGCAGCAACCTTCACATTAATTATGATATTATGCTTTTAAGATCTAGTGAATGCTGGTTTTAACCCTCTACTACTGCATGCTGAGGCTTGAAGGAAGATGTTTGATGAGAGGATGATCAAATACCTGTGAAAGCAGGATGCATCAAAACAGCAGGAAGCATGCTGGAAACGTGCTGGAAACGCAGACATCAGCAAACATTTCTGTTCACTGCCCTAAGTGGTCTCCTGCCCCAGCACTACAGAGCAACACCACTTGCTATTGCTGTGACTTGAAAGGTGAGACAGACCAGAGCCACAGATTCATCAGAACATACAGGCCTTTGAGTGGGCAGACATCATTGGGGATGGGATAATGAGACTATACTCCAACAGTTTTTCCACTCCACAGTGGATGGCCCTGCCCATCAATTTGAAAATGAATGAATGAAGAAGCAGGACCACAGCTGGACCACTGGATAATTTATATAATCGCTGGACAATTTATTAGTTGGATTAAAGTAAAAAGCAACTTCGAAGGCCCTCAACGCCTTCAACGTGACGGATTGTAATATCAGGACAAAACAAAGGGCAAGTCGTTTATTTCACATATAATCTTGCTTCTTGGGGTGGCTTTAGTCTAATTGTACGATGCGAAAATGTTATTTAGTCCCCAAACGATTAGGCCGTGTCTTGCCTGCCGATATGGCGTTAAACTTCACGGCAACGGCAACGTTCCAATTGATCACATTCCAGAAACACCCACTCACAAGATGATTAAATTTTTCTTTTTTTTGGACAATCATGTCATAAGAGCATCTAAATCGTCTATATTTTGTGTAATTGTCTATCCATAATCAATATTTTTATACTAAATATCCACAACAGTTTTAGTCAGATGTATTGTGCACAAAATAATAATTTTGATTATATTGAGAGTGGATGTTTCTAGATTAATTTATGGGAATTAAACAATAAATTCCTTCCATTTGGCATAGCAGTTCATGACAGTGAGATTTAAAAATCATGTTATATTGTGAATGGGATTAGTTTGTTATTTGGATACTTGGGCTATTTTTAAAAATTAGCCTTTTCTTAAGAAATGGATAGATGTTTAGATCTAGTAATTGAATTTAGATGAATGTAATTGATTTGATGAAACTGATGAATATGAATTTTTTTGTTGGGTATTTGTAATTTGTTTTAGCGTTTAATTATATTATTTCTACCTTTTTTCTAAAACTGCAAATAATGACTTGTTTCTGTTAATGCTATTCAGTGTTTTGTTTTCTTTACATTTTAAACAGATGTCTCCGAAGAAGAAATGCAAAATTGTCAATCCAAATGCCCAGCAAAAGAGACTGATTTAGACAGCATTCGCAGAGATTATCCGAATTTGGACTAGTCCCAGATGATCTACAGGACATTCTTAATGGGAAAGTAGTGGGCAGAAAGGCATGTCATGCGTGGTTTGAAGAGCAAAAACCTGTAGTTTACAATGCCAAAATTGAAAAGTTGAGGAAAAACAAGGTGCACAGAATTGCCCATTGGTTACAATCTGAGGAGTATGATGATGCTACTGATTATGATATGCCAATGTACCAGCTGGCAACTGATCTTCTCCATAAAGACTTGGTCTATTGCTAGAAATTGTAATTTATTTACCTATCTGTTACAGACTTACAGCATATAGTACAATAATATTAAAGTTCTGATCTTGAGAATATCACATTTTTGAATTTTCAAGGCAGTCTGGGTGTTTATTACTATTTCCGTCACAACGGTCAATTTTGTAATTAGCTACAATTAGGTAACTAACTAATTATATGCTTTAATTTCAGGTCATCCAAGTAAGATGTTTCATATTTGTTTCAAAATGCTTAAATGTATAATAACTGAAAATTTCATTCAGTTCTCTTAATTTTTAAGAAAGTTATGGGCTTTCGACTGTCCTCGATCACAGCTTTTGTGTTAAGTCAATGGAAAAGCAATAGGGAGCAAGATGCTAATTTCTGAGTATGAAAATGGCCATAACTTTATTAATACTGAAGATATGGAAGTGAATTAGATATCATATTAAACTTCTTTTTGTGCTTTATCTGATAAATTGCAGACTTGAATTTTAAAATCTCAAAATGTTGTAACATTGCTACAATTACAACAGTAACTGGGGTGTGATATCCCCAATGTTCTGTACATCAAAATAAGACGCCGACTCCCCCAGAATAAAGTTCAACCACCTTCCGGATCATATGCTGCACGCATATGTTATACCCCAGTGTTTCTTGTATAAGAACATCTGGATCCATTGTTAAAATGAATCTAGGGCAGCACAATGGTGCAGCTGGTAGAGCATTGCCACACAGCGCCAGTGACCTAAGTTGTTTCCAGTTGTACAGATTAGTCTACCAAGCAATTGCTTGTCAAAGGCCTTACTAAAGTCCATGTAGAAAACATCCACTGCCCTGCCCCTCATCAATCCTCTTGGTGACTTCTTCAAAAATCTCCATGAGATTTGTGAGACTATTTCCGACACACAAAGCCATGCTGACCATCCCTATTCAGCCTGTATCTACCCAACTGCTGGTAGATCTTGTTCCTCAGAATCCCAACCAATAATAAATATCACCAGCTTTCGGTTCCCCGGCTTATCGTTGCTGCTCTTCTTAAATAACAGTAGAACGGTAACCGCTCTCCAGTTTTCTAGAACATCACCTGTGGCGAACAATGATGCAATGGCCTGCACAATTTGCTCCCTAACCTCGCACAAGGTTTAGAGTAGACAGTTTACAGATATAGCATGGTAACAGGCTCCTCTGTCCACCGATGCCACGCCGTTCCAACCAATGATAGTTTGATGTTCTACCAGTTTTGCATCCTACATACTATGGGGCAATTTACAAAAGCCAATTGACATACAAACCTGCATATCTTTGGAATATGGGAGAAAACCGGAGCACTCCGAGAAAATTGGAGGAACCAGAGGGTGGTGGTGGAAGGGTGTTTTTCAGATTGGATGCCTGGGACTAGTGGTATACATCTGGGCCATTTACTGTTTGTGGATTATATCAATGACTTGGATGAGAATGTACAAGGCATGATTAGCCAGTTTGCAGAAAGTAGGGTGGTATCATAGACAGTGAAGATGGTTATCAAAAATTAAGGCAGGATCGTGATCAGCTGGCAAGTGGGCGGAGGGGTGGCTAATGTAGTTAATGTAGACGTGTTGCATTTTGGGAAGTCAAACAGGGCAGGACCTTTAGAGTGAATGGTAGGGTCCTGGGAAATGTAATAGAGCGGAAGGATCTAAGAGGACAGGTTCATAGCTCCCAGAAAGTGGCATCGCAGGTAGATAAGGTAGTCAAGAAGGCTTTTGGTGCATTCGTCTTCAGTTCCAGTTAGAACTCTCGTAGTTATCTCGACAACATCACCTTCTACCCTGTCTCATGCATAAGACAATATCCCCTACTCTCAATTTGCCCGTCTCTGCTGCATCTGCTCCCAAGATGAGGCTTTCCATCTTACGACATCCATAAGTCCTCTTTCTTTAGTAAACTAGGTTTTCCCCCTGCTTTCATAGATTGATCCCTCACCTGCCCAGTGCCTCATCGTCTCGCATGATACTGGGTTCCTTGGTCGGCATGGACGAGTTGGGCCGAAGGGCCCATTTCCCTGCTGTTTGACTCGACTCTTGATATCTCACTTTTGAAAGATTCTTACTGGCCAGAAATCCCCTTACCTGCACTCTGAATCGATCAATGCATGCTCCCACCACATGCTTCCAAAGTCAGTCTTGTCCCGATTTAAGACCTTAACATATGAGCCAGTCCTATACTTCTCCCTAACTACTTCAAAACTAATAGAATTATGGTCACTTACACCAGTCACTTGCCACCTCATTCCCTATTAGGAGGTCCACAGTGTTTCAAAAACCCCCCCCCCCCCCCCCCCCCCCCCCCCCGAGTCGGAATCTCTTATATTGATTAATGAAGTTTCCTTGGACAAATTTAACAAACTCTCTCTCTCGCACCGCCATCCCGTACAAGTTCTACACATTATGGAGAACCCAGTCAATATCAGGGAAGTTGAAATCTAGTATTAATAATACCCTGTTACATTTACAGCCATCTGCAAACTCCCTAGACATCTGTTCCTCTAATTCACCCTGCCAATTGGGAGGCTGATAATGCAGTCCCATCAAAATGATGCTCCCTTTCTATTTTTAAATGCCACCCATATGACCTCACTAAACGACCCTCCAAGAATATCCTCTCATTACTGTAGTTATGTTTCCCTGATCAAAAAGCCCCCCCCCCCCCCCCCCCCAATTTCGGCTTCACTCGTACCTGGATCCTGGACCTGCAACAGAATCACAACAGGCCCCAGTACTCACATTCCAAAACAACATTCCTGTGCACATTAGGACTACATACTTCCTTCATTCTGCATGTCACCAGGAGCTGCCCCTCTATGACAAACTGTCTCACTCTCCCAACACTCCAATAACTGTCCTATTCCCTGTGGTACCTGCCTGTTCAGGGGCATAGTACTCGCCCTTCCACTGTCTCCCTCTCCACCTTCCTGAATTCTGAACACGAGTTCATGATGTTACTTCCGTTCCATGGGGACTCATAGACATAGGCCGAGTGATTGTTTTTCAGAACCACCTTCTTCAGTTACGAATTTGGGAGCCTCTGGCATAGAGTTAAACAATTTCATATGTAGTCACCAGCAATGATCTTGCCGCCAGTCCTAGCTCTTGCTCCGCCATCTTTAGTTTAGTGACTTGTCCCACTTATACCTCCTTTTGCCTTCCATATCCATTCAGATAATTGAATCTGTATTGCCTGATGAAATTACTGGAATATTTTCCAGTTCCAACAGGAGGTCATAGAAAATATCAAGTCTATTTCTGTGTTCACAGTTGCCATCTAACCTGTGATGTACTTTTGCTTTTTCAACTTAATGCATTCAATGTTTTCTCATCATCACCATCTGCATTTTATCACTTCTTTATTTTGTAAAGCTTGCACAGGAACTTACGCTACACTGCATATCAAAAGTCCAAAGTACAATGCTACCTGATATACACACGGGCTCCTTGAAGTAAAATCTTCCTCCAGGCTTCAGAATTCGAGCTATTTCAGCAAATACGTCAAAACTGTGCAGAGTGGCAGACTCTGGCACGACACCAGAGAGCACAATGTCAAAGCTGGAGTCCTTGTGAGCAGCTGAAAATAGAGCAGAGGGTGATTCACAGCCTGACACACTGACAACCATCTACATGACATACAAGGGGCAGCAGCCACTGTACAATCAACAGGACTCTAGTGTCATGCAATATCAAAGGCAGCTTAGACACAAGGAGTTGCAGATGCTAGAATCTTGAGCAAAACACAATGTGTTGGGGGAATTCGGCAGGTCAGGCAGTATCAATGGAGCAAATAGGTAGATGATATTTTGGGTCAGTATCCTTCTTCAAACTGATCAGTCTGAAAAAGGGTCCAAATCCAAAAGGTCATCTGTCCATTCTCTCCACAGATTCTGCTTGATCCGCTGAGTTTCTCCAGCACGTTGTGTTTTGCTTATTTATTTGTATTCTAGATATTAAACAAATACTATAACTAGATAATATACCTAATAAAGAAGAGTCTTTTCACTTTAGACAGATATTTGTGGAGTATGTAATACATCAGCATGAGTTAAAGATCATGCAGGAATTTGTAGGTCAGTGCCGAGAATAAAGGGACGTGGAACAAAGCAGGAAATTATGATTGGAGCAGAATGTGGACATGAGAGACTGCACGTATTGAAATCTGGAAAAACAAACAATCTGCTGACGGAACTCAGCTGGTGAGCAGCTTTGGATTAGAGTACTACTTGTGTAGAGGATAAATCTTTCACCTACAAAATTTCTACTGCAGTTTCTCGAGCATATTGACAATGGACAAACCAGAACTTAATTAGCCAGAAACTGTGGGGAACTGCACCGAGGAAGTGTTAATGGGAACATGATGTTCCACAGAGAGATAATGCACTGCACAGGAAAATGTCAGCAACTCACTGGTGTATGTCCAGCTACCTGACCAGCCAGTTATAGATCATGGCTGAGTATGGGGCAAAACAGTAACTAGTTCATCAAGGAGGAGTCAAAAATCATGAGGTTTTAAGATCACAATTGTATTGGTCAGATCAGTGGATCAAAGTCATGACTATCACGCACAAAGTAGAAAAAGTTATTTCTGAGACATAGCCAGCATGTGTAAAAGCCAGTCACAGCATTGGAGGACAAAATATACAGACCTGACCTCTGAACATCAAGTAGTAAGTGGGAGCTAATGCTAGCACAATATGGGCAAGATGTCCAGTGCAGAGTATAGAAGCCGTGCTGACTGTGCAAGCTGAACAGTGGTCAGTCACCTGAGGGGCGTATAATAATGCAGCTTCTAGTGCCACTGCCTCACAGCTCGAGTGACCCAGGTTCAATCTTGACCTCGCGTACATAGGACGTACATGGTAAATGGTGGCAAATTGAGGAATGCAGTAGAACAGAGGGATCTAGGAATAACTGTGCATAGTTCCCTGAAGGTGGAATCTCATGTAGATAGGGTGGTAAAGAAAGCTTTTGGTGTGCTGGCCTTTATAAATCAGAGCATTACGTATAGAAGTTGGGATGTAATGTTAAAATTGTACAGGGCATTGGTGAGGCCAATTCTGGAATATGGTGTACAATTTTGGTCGCCAAATTATAGGAAAGATGTCAACAAAATAGAAAGAGTACAGATGTCAACAAAATAGAAAGAGTACAGAGGACATTTACTAGAATGTTGCCCGGGTTTCAGCACCTAAGTTACAGAGAAAGGTTGAACAAGATAGGGCTTTATTCTTTGGAGCACAGAAGGTTAAGGGGGGACTTGATCGAGGTCTTTAAAATTATGAGAGGGATAGATAGAGTTGACGTGGATAAGCTTTTTCCATTGAGAGTAGGGAAGATTCAAACAAGAGGACATGATTTGAGAATTAAGGGACAAAAGTTTAGGGGTAACATGAGGGGGAACTTTATTCAGAGAGTGGTAACTGTGTGGAATGAGCTTCCAGTGGAGGTGGTGGAGGCAGGTTCGATTTTATCATTTAAAAATAAATTGTATAGGTATATGGACGGGAAAGGAATGGAGGGTTGTGGTCTGAGTGCAGGTAGATGGGACTAGGTGAGAGTAAGTGATCGGCACGGACTAGAAGGGCCGAGATGGCCTGTTTCCGTGCCGTAATTGTTATATGTCATATATAAATATGTGTGCTATTTTGTAGTTTATATGTTCTCCCAGTGATTGCATGGGTATCCCACAGTGGCTATGAATTCCTCGCACATCGCAAAGATGTCCCGGTTAGTGATGAAACAGCCGCAATAACCTAGCAACCCGAAATGTGTAGATTTGTCATAACATCTGGGGGTTGAAGGGAATTTGGAGAGAATAAAAATGGGATTAATGTACGACCATTGTAAATGCGTGGCTGATGGTCACTTCGGACTCAGCGGGTCGAAGGACCCGTTTCCATGCTTTTAAGCAGTCAAGGAGAACTGATATGTAGTGAATATTGACAATGGACTGCGGATACACCAAATTGGTTATTATCCCATGGTTTGAGGTGCAATTGCAGAAAATGGGGGATTCTGGTCTCCAAGCTAAAGGAAGGATCTTATTAAGCTGGAAAAAGTACAGGAAAGATTCATAAGAGTGTTACCAGAACGGGGGGGCTCAACATAAATTGTAAATATCTGAGGGTTAAGAACTGACTTGGCCCACTGCACTATTTACACCATTCCCGCCTGTCTAAAAAGGACGTATTTATGCTCTGTGTTCTGTGTGATAACTAATCCTTATTCAATGCTGACACACCATAAGCTCTTATCTTGTGCACCAGCCATCAACGAGGCATCTTGCACGAGGTCACATGCACTTGCTAAGTAACCCCTTCGGGACTCGCACCAATTTCCCCCCTGCCCTTCCACCTACATTCCTTCCTCGAGTTTCACATTTCTAATTTCACATTTTTTATTTTGTCTCATAAGTTCTACCTTTTCATCTCTGACCTCTGTCCATCTATCTGCCTGTAAAAAAACACCCTTCCCTGTATAAACCTATTACCTGCCATGCTTTGTCATCCTTCCTGCTTTCTTCCCCCCGCCCACAATCTGTCTGAAGAAGGTTTACGACACAAATTAATGTTTTACAGAAGTGCTGCCTGACCCATTGAGTTACTCCAGCACTTTGTGTTTTTTAAAGATGTTGATGGACAGATGAGAGTGATTATAGGGGAGTGGGAGGATAAATTGACTCATGGGATTGCTCTACTGGGAGCTGGCAGGAGTCGAATGATCATCTTCTATACCAAGTTATGGACAGGCTACTAAGAGTTCTTATCAGACACAGTACTAAAAGCTGCATTTTGTTAAAAGGTGATAAGGAGAGAAAGCGACTACGTAGTCTTGTTCTCCATACTTACATAGCTGAAGCCTCTCAATGTTTTCCATTGCTACATTTCCTGAAGAGCCAGTAACTGCCCGAATGTCTTGCACCAGCTTGGAATTGGATTCAGCTGTGGTCAAATCCCAGATCACTGCCACGTAGTGTCCTGGCTTTATATCAAACTGATCCATTGTAAACCTGCTTTAGAAGAAGTAAATATTACAGAATGACATCAGTCGCAGATGTGAAGGAAGTGAAATCTACAAGATTATTCAGCATGGAGCTGGGGAATACAATCTGAAAAACAGTGAGGATGGGGTGAAGTTAGGGATTGTGCTTATTGGGAGAAAGCAAGGCTCAGGATAAGGAGGGAGGAAGGTATGCAAGTCGGGAGGTGGAGGGAAGTAGAATATAGGTGCCTAGATGGAGCAATTTCCTCTGCAATAAGAAAAGTTCCATAGAACATAGATCATTAAAAAAAGTACACCACAGGATGAGGCTCGTTGACCCACTATGTCTGTGTCAAACATGATGCCTGGCTAAATAAATCTCATCAGCCTGCACATGATACATACCCCTCCATTCCCTGCATATCTTTGTGCCCATCTGCCATCTATCCTAGCTACATCTCCCAATTTTATGCACTTCTAACAGGTCTCCGCTCAGCCTCTGATACCCCAGAGACAGCAATACAAGTTTGTTCAATCTCTCCTTATAGTAATATCCTCTAATCCAAGCAACAATCTGGTAAACCTCTTCTGCACCACCTCCAAAGGCTCCACATCCTTCCTCCAAAGGGCAACCAGAATTGCACTCAATATTCCAAATGTGGCCTAACTGAATTCTTATAAAGCTGCAACATGCAATATTCAATGGCATGTTCAATAAAAGCAAGCACACTGTATGCCTTCTTTACTTTATATTTACTTTACACTTTCCCCTTGCATTGGACCTCCCAAAGTGCAATACCTTATACGTGCATGGATTACATAGAACAGTACAGCACAGGGACAGGCTCTTTAGTCCACAATATTTGTGCAGAATATGATGCCCAGTTAAACTGTTCTCACCTGTCAAATGATCTATATCCCTCTATTCCACACACTTCCTTGAGGAAACGGTTCTGATTGTCTACCCTATCTATGCCTCTCTTATTAAACCGGCTTATTCCTGTCTTTCCACACACCTGATCACCAACCCCATCGGAAATGTTGTAATCTCTTCTGCACCTCCTTCAAAGACTAGACAACCTCTAGTTAAATAAATTCCTCCTCATTTCCATTCTAAAGATACGCACATTAATAGAAGCTGGGATGTTACATTACAGTTGCACAAGATGTTGGTGAGGCCACATTTGGAGCTTTGTGTTCAGTTTTGGTCACCCTGCTATAGAAACGATGTTGTTAAGATGGAAAAGGCGCAGAGAAGATTTATAAGGATGTTGCCAAGACTTGAGGACCTGAGCTCCAGAGAGAGGTTGGGCAGACAAGGACTTTATTCTTTCGAGTGCAGGTGGATGAGGGGTGATCATATAAAGGAGTATAAGGTCATGAGGGGAGCAAATACACAGTCTATTATTCAGAGCAGGGCAATTAAGAACCACATGGATCATGATGGGCATATGGCGAGGTAATTGAGGCAGATACAATAATGATTTTTATAGATTCATGAGGGGCGTAGGCAAGGTGAATGGTCCAAGTTTCTGGCCGTTGGGCAACTACACCGTCCAGCCGTGGAAGCACCAATGAGGTCGAGATTTGTCGTCTCACATCGGCCAAGGGGTCAAATCTTTGGGGGGACGTCTGGACTGTCTTCCTCCAAAATGAAATTTGTATTTCTTGTGTGGGCAGCGCGGCTGCTGGTTAACGAGTTTTCCCAAGATAGGATAGTCTAAAACAAGAGGCCATTGATTTAAGATGAGAGGGGGAAAGATTTAATGGGAATCTTAAGGGAAAATTTTTTTTACACAGAGAATGAGGGGAATGTGGAACAAATTGTCAGATGAAGTGACAGAGGCAGGTTCAATTGTTAAGTTTAACAGGTATTTAGACATGTATGTTGATATGAATGGTTTAAAGGGACATCACGCAAATGCAGAGAAATTAATCAAAAGGTCTGTTTCTGTGCTGTATAAGTCTGTGATTAATTCCTCTTGGTTATAATCCTAGTGATGAGTCCAAAGCATCCCCCACCCCCCCAGTGCACAATCCCAAACCCGCTCACTCCTGCCCTCACTGCAACATATCCATCCCCTCTTCTGTGCCCAAGAACACTCAACACCCCTGTACAGGCAACACCGCTTCAACCCCCATGTACTGGCAGCACCTCTTCTGCACCGTCCCTCTGTGCTCAACACCCATCATCCCCCGTCGTCCTCCTCCCACCATTCCCCCGTCCCCCCCCTCACCATTCCCCCGTCCCCCCACCATTGCCGCATCCCCCACGATTCCCCCGTCGTCCCACATTCCCCCGTCCCCACCCACCATTGCCCCGTCCCGCCCCACCATTGCCCCGTCCCCCCCCCACCATTGCCCCGTCCCCCCCCACCATTGCCCCGTCCCCCCCACCATTCCCCCGTCGTCCCCACCATTGCCCCGTCCCCCCCACCATTGCCCCGTCCCCCCCACCATTCCCCCGTCGCCCCACCATTCTTCCATCCCCCCACCATTCCCCCGTCCCCCCCACCATTGCCCGTCGCCCCCACCATTGCCCGTCGTCCCACCATTGCCCGTCCCCCCACCATTGCCCGTTGTCCCACCATTGCCCGTCCCACCATTGCCCGTTGTCCCACCATTGCCCCGTCCCCCCCACCATTGCCCCGTCGCCCCACCATTGCCCCGTCCCCCCCACCATTGCCCGTTGTCCCACCATTGCCCGTTGTCCCACCATTGCCCCGTCCCCCCCACCATTGCCCCGTCCCCCCCACCATTGCCCCGTCCCCCCCACCATTGCCCGTCCCCCCACCATTGCCCCGTCCCCCCCACCATTGCCCGTTGTCCCCCCACCGTTCCCCCGTCGCCCCACCATTGCCCCGATCCTCATGCCTCCAACAGAAGCCCACCTCTTCAGCTCACTGCCGGGGCGACGAAACCAGCCGGTCACTCGCCCACCAACGAGCCCGACACTCCCGTCACTCGCCGCAGTCCCGGGGCTCGAGCTCCTGCGCACGGTGTCGCGCGGGTGACGTTCCGTGGGCCGGGCGCATACCAATGACGTCAGCGATCCGGCGATGGCGCTGTGCCGGAGACCTGCTCTGCGGCTTCTGTGCCGATTACTCGCCGGAGGTCGACCGGTCCCAGTGCAGGAAGCGCGCCATGGTGCTGACCGTTAGATGGTCGGAGATGCGAAGAGAATGGAAGGGCAGAGAGGAGAATGGAACGAGGGGGGGGGGGGCGGACAGGGAGGAGAATTAGAGGGGTGCCCTCCAATTCTTCTCCAAGGAGAATAGAAGGGGAGGGAGGAGTGGGATGCAGAGGTACAGTGGTTAGAGGGGCTACGGGGGAGAAGGAAGGTGTAGCCTGCGAGGGGAGAGAGGGTTGCAGTGGCACGCAGGGGTGAGGAGTTGAGTCTGAGGGGCAGGGGCAAGTGTAGAGGGAGTGTGGGGGGATGAGGGAGATGCAAGTGGCAGAGGGGTTACAGCGGCAAGGGGGATGCGGGGCCGAGGGTTATGCAGGGGCGAGGGAAGGGCAGGTCTATGCCTAGGACAGTGGGTTTGTATAGTTGTCGGGGAGTGGCAGGGTTTGTGCAGACTGGGGGGAGGGGGTGGCATACAATATTGTGATCTGCATTTAACCCCCCCTCCCCCACCACCGCTTAGTGGAATTAGTGCATTCTCTCTGGAGATTGTAGCTGTGTGATCGCATGTTCCTCTAATATAACGACTCAGGTCCACCCCAAGTGATGTTTGTGAGAGAGCAGTGTAAGGCAAATATCGATCCGTGTCTTCTCAGAGGAGAGAATACCTATGCAGTAATGATATTTTTTGGCTTATATTTGTCACGTACCGAGATGTAGTGAAAAACTTTGTCTCTCACCTGTGAACGACCTGTGTAATGTTTGATGGGAGTGGTGGGTTTGGTGTTCTCTGTTGACTGGGGAGAACTGAGGCTCTCTTTCTCTCGTGCCAGCTGGGCTAAGTTTCCACAAGGAGCTGCATAGGGGACTGCGATCATCGATATACTTAAGAATGGTGCATGAGGAGCACTCCCATGCAGACCCTGGACACCAGGACTCCTACTCTAGGTATGCCGAACTGCTCCATTTCTTTGCTGTACGGCAATAAACTCACATTATTTACAATGTAATCCAGAATCTGCTTTCTAGCATATCCAAAGCTGAAACGGGTGCAAAACCAGAGATAAGTTACTAAGTTGTTTGTCAGGCATAGGTTGAAGGATTTGAGATGTAAGACAATAATAACCATATAACCATATAACAATGGAAACAGGCCCTCTCGGCCCTTCCAGTCCGTGCCGACCATTTGTTTTCCCCTAGTCCCATCTACCTGCACTCAGGCCATACCCCTCCATTCCCTTCCCGTCCATATACCTATCCGCTTTACTTTTAAATGTTAAAATCGATCCTGCCTCCACCACTTCTGCTGGAAGCTCATTCCACACAGCCACCACCCTCTGAGTAAAGAAGTTCCCCCTCACGTTAGCCCTAAACTTCCGTCCCTTAATTCTCATGTCATGCCCTCTTGTTTGAATCTTCCCTACCCTTAATGGGAAAAGCTTATCTACGTCAACTCTGTCTATCCCTTTCATCATTTTAAAGACCTCAATCAAGTCCCCCCATAACCTTCTGCGCTCGAAAGAATAAAGACCAAACTTGTTCAACCTTTCTCTGTAACATAGTTGCTGGATCCCAGGCAACATTCTAGTAAATCTCCTCTGTACTCTCTCTATTTTGTTGACATCCTTCCTATAATTAGGCGACCAAAATTGTACACCATACTCCAGAATTGGTCTCACCAATGCCTTGTACAATTTTAACATTACTTCCCTGCTCCTATATTCAATGCTCTGATTTATAAAGGCCAGCACACCAAAGGCTTTCTTTACCACCCCATCTACATGCGATTCCACCTTCAGGGAACTATGCACAGTTATTCCTAGATCTCTCTGTTCCACAACATTCCTCAATTCCCTACCATTTACCATGTACGTCCTATTTTGATTTGTCCTGCCAAGATGTAGCACTTCACACTTATCAGCATTAAACTCCATCTGCCATCTTTCAGTCCACTTTTCCATATGGCCCAAATCTCTCTGTAGACTTTGAAAATCTACTTCATTATCCAATATAATGTAGAATCCAAATAATATAGGGATTTAAGACTGTAACATTTTATTGACGATGTTATGTTTTGGGATGTGCACAGAGTAATATAGGTGGTAACTTTCACACCTGAATGTTCATATAAAATTGGTCTATTTTCAGTTGTATGTAGAAAGTATGTGTTGTTCTTTCAAAAAACTGAAACCTCATCTTAGGTGGAGCTCAAATTTTTTTTGTGCTCTGCGCAAGAAGTGATAGCAACAGGATGCAGCTTAAATTCGCTGGATGGTTGGGTAGGAGGAAATATAAATGCAAAGACAAATGGATTGTATTTGTTACAACAGATACATAGCATTAGAATCATAGAAAATAGGTGCAGGAGTAGGCCATTCGGCCCTTCGAGCCTGCACCGCCATTCAATATCATCATGGCTGATCATCCAACTCAGTATCCTGTACCTGCCTTCTCTCCATACCCCCTGATCCCTTTAGCCACAAGGGCCACATCTAACTCCCTCTTAAATATAGCCAATGAACTGGCCTCAACTACCTTCTGTGTCAGAGAATTCCACAGACTCACCACTCTCTGTGTGAAAAAAGATCTTCTCATCTCGGTCCTAAAAGACTTCCCCCTTATCCTTAAACTGTGACCCCTTGTTCTGTAGTTCCCCAACATCGGGAACAATCTTCCTGCATCTAGACTGTCCAACCCCTTAAGAATTTTGTAAGCCTCTATAAGATCCCCCCTCAATCTCCTAAATTCCAGCGAGTACAAGCCGAGTCTATCCAGTCTTTCTTCATATGGAAGTCCTGCCATCCCGGGAATCAGTCTGGTGAACCTTCTCTGTACTCCCTCTATGGCAAGAATGTCTTTCCTCAGATTAGGAGACCAAAACTGTACGCAATACCCCAGGTGTAGCCTCACCAAGACCCTGTACAACTGCAGTAGAACCTCCCTGCTCTTGTACTCAAATCCTTTTGCTATGAATGCCAACATACCATTCGCTTTCTTCACAGCCTGCTGCACCTGCATGCCTACTTTCAATGACTGGTGTACCATGACACCCAGGTCTCGTTGCATCTCCCCTTTTCCTAATCGGCCACCATTCAGATAATAATCTACCCTCCTGTTTTTGCCGCCGAAGTGGATAACTTCACATTTATCCACATTATACTGCATCTGCCATGCATTTGCCCACTCACCCAACCTATCCAAGTCACCTTGCAGCCTCCTAGCATCCTCCTCACAGCTAACACTGCCCCCCAGCTTCGTGTCATCTGCAAACTTGGAGATGTTGCATTCAAATCCCTCGTCCAGATCATTAATATATATTGTAAATAGCTGGGGTCCCAGCTCTGAGCCTTGCGGTACCCCACTAGTCACTGCCTGCCATTCTGAAAATTACCCGTTTACTCCTACTCTTTGCTTCCTGTCAGCCAGCCAGTTCTCTATCCACTTCAATACTGAACCCCCAATACCGTGTGCTTTAAGTTTGTATGCTAATCTCTAATGTGGGACCTTGTCGAAAGCCTTCTGAAAGTCCAGATATAACACATCCACAGGTTCTCCCTTATCCACTCTACTAGTTACATCCTCAAAAAATTCTATAAGATTCGTCAGACATGATTTACCTTTCATAAATCCATGCTGACTTTGTCCAATGATTTCACCGCTTTCCAAATGTGCTGCTATCCCATCTTTAATAACTGACTCTAGCATTTTCCCCACTACCGATGTTAGACTAATTGGTCTGTAATTCCCCTTTTTCTCTCTCCCTCCCTTTTTAAAAAGTGGGGTTACGTTAGCTACCCTCCGATCCTCAGGAACTACTCCAGAATCTAAAGAGTTTTGAAAAATTATCACTAATGCATCCACTATTTCTGGGGCTACTTCCTTAAGTACTCTGGAATGCAGCCTAACTGGCCCTGGGGATTTATCGGCCTTTAATCCATTCAATTTACCTAACACCACTTCCCGGCTAACCTGGCTTTCACTCAGTTCCTCCATCTCATTTGACCCCCGGTCCCCTGCTATTTCCGGCAGATTATTTATGTCTTCCTTTGTGAAGACAGAACCAAAGTAGTTATTCAATTGGTCTGCCATGTCCTTGTTCCCCATGATCAATTCACCAGTTTCTGACTGCAAGGGACCTACATTTGTTTTAACTAACCTTTTTCTCTTCACATATCTATAAAAACGTTTGCAGTCCGTTTTTATGTTCCGTGCCAGTTTTCTTTCATAATCTATTTTCCCTTTCCTAATTAAGCACTTTATCCTCCTCTGCTGGACTCTGAATTTCTCCCAGTCCTCTGGTAGGCTGCTTTTTCTGGCTAATTTGTATGCTTCATCTTTAGTTTTGATACTATCCCTGATTTCCCATGTTATCCACGGATGCACTACCTTCCCTGATTTATTATTTTGCCAAACTGGGATGAACAATTGTTGTAGTTCATCCATGCAGTCTTTAAATGCCTTCCATTGCATATCCGTCAACCCTTTAAGAATCACTTGCCAGTCTATCTTGGCCAATTCACGTCTCGTACCCTCAAAGTTACCTTTCTTTAAGTTCAGAACCCTTGTTTCTGAATTAACAATGTCACTCTCCATCCTAATGAAGAACTCAACCATACTATGGTCACTCTTGCCCAAGGGGCCACGCACAATAAGACTGCTAACTAACCCTTCCTCATTACTCAGTACCCAGTCTAGAATAGCGTGCTCTCTCGTTGGTTCCTCTACATGTTGGTTTAGAAAACTATCCCGCATACATTCCAAGAAATCCTCTTCCTCAGCACCCCTGCCATTATTGGTATATGTGCCTGCCCAGGCCAAGCATCGTTGGTAAATGTGCTGATCGGGGCACAAATAAATGTCTAATTTCCGAGTTTGGATGCTGTGACTCATTGGTTGCGATGGCTATCGACGCTGGTGCCCCAGCCGTTCGCAGTTTAGATCAATGATTGGGACGAAGAATCCAAAGGTAAAATATCAATTTTTTTAATCGTATAAGGCTGGGTGCCCGTGGGCTCTCAGAATGATGCATAGACGTCCATGTAGACTGTCGATGTGACTGGGCTAGGCCAAGTAGGTAAGTGAGCAGTTGAAAGGTGTTGGTGTTCGGAGGACGCAAATGTCCTTGGAGATGAATCATTAACTTTCAATATGTAAATACAAGCAATTAGGAAGACAAACAGTATGCCAACTTTTATTGCAAGAGGATTTAAAGGAGAGAGTAACGTTATGATACACCATTCATTTAGTATTTTGGTGAGCCCACATCTGGAATCTGTATGGTCTGATCTCCTGACCTAAAACAAGATATACCATAATTAGTGACAATGCAGCAAAGGTTCACCTGATTGGACTGGGAATTCCAGTTTGGAGAAAATGAAGTGAAATCCTTAAAATGTACAAAATTACTGTGGGGCTTGACAATTATGATATGCTTCTCCCAGCTGGAATGCATAAAACATGCAATCTCGAAATAATGAGTTGGCCAGATGAGAATTTGTTTACCCAGAGGTTAGTAAATGTTTTGGAATTCTCTTCCAGAGAGAGCCTTGATGGCTGAGTAGATTACAACATTAAAGGCAGATGGACAGATTTTTAGATGTTAAGAGCATCAATGAATGTGGTGGAAGTACAGGAAATTGGACAGTAAGGGAAACGTTCAACCGTGATCTAATTAAACAGAGTAGACATGGGGGTTTGAATAGCCTATTGGAGTTTCGATGTTCTGTATCTGCAGGAGACCCTGAGGTAATTTAGTGTTTTTCTGGTCTCTATTGTATTAGCCAATGCTGTCATGTACCTTGTGGATTAACCTGTGCCTATAGGATGCCATCTGCTGGTCACTGGTGCTATGCATTAGCAGGGTTGTGCCTGGCATCCTCTCTGGTTGGCTGGTGTCTGACTATTTTCAGCCAGGTTAGCTGATACTTGTTGGGTGACCTTGTTGGGATACTTGTTGTCTGATTTGTTATTCACTGCCGGGTTAATTGGTGCCTGCTTGCAATAGAGGACTGGCATCTGCGGCTTTTGGGTGAAGTCCTGGCTTCCCTCTGTGTCCTCGGATATACCTGATCAGGTCAAGGAGATTTATCTTCCTTCGTAAGCCTTAGCTCATTCAGCACCTCCTCGACCTTAGAAAAATCTTATTCTAAAGGTGATAAATCTTCTGAATTCTTGACCCCTGGAAAGCACAGAGTCATTGAACACATGCAGGGCTGTGACTGAGTTTAGATTACAAGGGATTGGGTTGTGGGGAGAGAAAGGGACAAGGGTGTTGAGGTCAAGATTGGATCTGTATGGTGCTTCTGCATTTGAATGTGCCTGTGTCCAGGCATCATGTTGATGAGATAACAGGCCAGCAGTTTGCTGTGGCTTTTCCCAACAAGACTTGGCACAGTAACAACTGGGAAGTGGTAGGGCTCACTGACAACAGTTTGCTCTGGGTAATATGTGACAGAAGTGTTGGGTTCACTTACCATTCCACTTACCATTCCATTCTCCTTTCCACAGCAGTTATTCAGATCAGAGTGCAGAGAAGGGAGAGGGCTTCGAGTCTGAGGATCAGCTGAGGCAGCAGCTCCTTTCAGCGGCACTGAAATTTGTCCCTAAGTTTGGCTGGACAGTGGAGGCCATTGCGGAAGGAGCCAAGGTAGAAACTGGTCAAAGTTGTGACAATTTAAAAACAATATATCTGCATCACCCACTCTACTAATCACTTTGTTAGCATCTCTATGCTGATATCATGTTTCTCTCTGTACTAAACAGCACTTGGCCCGTAGCCTACTATGCCTTGATGATTCACTGCTAATGCTAACGAGACCCTGCCTCCATATCAGCTCGGGTTCCAGATTGCAACCAACCTCTGGGTAAATAGATTTTGCTCTCACCATTTGAATCGGCTTTCCATGTGGGACCTTGTCGAAGGCTTCACTGAGATTCATATTAACTACATCAACCGCACTGCCTTCATCAGCATAATTTGTTATAATTTCTGAATCAATTTAGTCAAATAGGATCTCCCACCTAAATCCGTGCTAACCATACCTGATCAATCCCAGTCATTACAAGTGTAATTTAATCCCATCCCTTGTATTTTTACCAAAACTATTCCTACCATTGGTATTTAGCTAATTCACCTGAACTTAACTGTCCTATCCATGCAACCTGTCTTGAATAAAGGAAGCACATTTGCTGTCTTTCATCATCCTCTACCTCCCCTGTGACCAGCTGCGATATGAAAATCTCTGCCAATGCCCCAGTAATCTCCCACAGCAGCCCACACAGGGATACTTCTCTACAGAAAGGCCCCAAATTGCTGGAGTAACTCAAGCAGGTCATGCAGCATCTCTGGATAACATGAATACGATATCCATGTAATGACAAGGAACTGAAGATGCTGGTTTATACCAAAGACAGACACAAAATGCTGGAGTAACTGGCAGTCCATCTTGTCGATTTTGGGAATGAGATAGAAAAGGGCAGTGTGGTTTTGAGAGGGTATAAGAAAGTTGATTGCCAGAGATGATGAGATCGGGAACTGTCTGGGAGATGCTGGCCTGGTGTTCATACTTATGGTCATAGTTAGTGGTGATATAAGGTGTGCCTATTGGGATTGTTACTGTGTGTAATGGGGGGGGGGGGGGGGGGGCTGTGCATTCAGAGGTTTGAGATGGAGTGAGTAAGCAGATTGGAGAAGTCAACACAGTTGTTCTCAGGATTTCCAGGGCAGATGTCGGGAGACACAGAGACTGTAGATGAAGTCACCAAGTAATTCAGCGGGTCAGGCAGCAACCTTAGTGAACATAGATGGCGGACGTTAAGATCGGGACCCTTCTTCGGACTGCAGATGTTAGAGTCTCAAGCAATTAACAAACTAGCAAGAAGTCAGCAAGTCAGACAGCACATTGGAGAGAAATGGACTGTCTAATTGCTGTGTGGAAGTCACAATGTGTCAACTAACATTCTGTCCTCTTGTTAAAGGTGTTGGATCTGTCGCCAGCAGTGACTGGGATGTTCAGTCATGGTCCGGGTGACTTAGTGCTGCACTTTGTCACTCAGTGCAACAACCAGCTCTCACAGATGCTGGCCGAGCACCGCAGTCTGGTCGAGCAGGGACAGGAGGAGTAAGTACCACACCATGGAGCACTCTCTCTGCCAGTGGCAGACTTGAGCACTTGCGTAGGAATTCAGCGAGTCTGAACCTCTGTAGAAGGGGGAGAATTTCAGGTCAGTTTCAAGGCAACAAAACTCTGCTGTCAAAGTGACTGTGAACCTAAGGGATTGGCATAAAAGTCCAGTGGATCAGCTGGGGTAGTAGGAAGTTCTCCCTCCACTTCATGCTCTGCCCCGCTGGGACTTACCCCTGCCCCTCAACGTTGACGTGCTAGTGTTGTGTTGAGATGCCGGCTCAGTCCATTCTGTGGGCCAGCAGGAATGGAGAATGAACCCCAATGTGGAAAACAACGGTACCCCTCTGTGGACCTGTCGACTGCTGATCTGGATCTTGTGGAGGCATTCCCATCGGGAAGGTGATTGTGATGGTAGGGTGGAGAGCAGTGTGGTCCTGAGGAAGGGGCTTTGCACCTTTTATTACTTGGCTTCTGCTGCTGTCTTTGGGTTTGGGGGGTGGTTGGGGGGGGGGGGGGGGGTGTTGCTGCTAGTTTGATGGGGAGGCTAGGTCAAAGACAGCAGGATCTGCTGTAACACTGTGGGACGAGGCCGTTCAACCCCTCAGCCTGCCCTGCTATTCATTCAGGTAATAGTATAAATCCTTCAGCATCATTTTCCTGCCCAATTACCATGCCCATCAATTCTCATCCAACTCTTTAAATAATCTAAATGCCTATAAATTCATGGGGAAGAGAATTCCAATGATCCACCACTCTCTGGGTGCAGACATTTATGTTAATCTCAATCCTAAATGGCCAGCCCTTTACTCTGGGAGGGCAATCCTATTTCTAGGAAAATACCCTCCTGCATCCAGCCTGCAAGTGCCATTGCAATTCTGTGAATTTCAAGGAGACTGTCTCCCCATCTAAAGTCTTGCGATGCTGGCCCAGGTCACTTGACTCCTGTTCTCACAATTCCTCAACCGTTTAGTCACATTTTCTGCCTTTCAGTCCACAGGAAAGAATGCAGAATCTGAGACCTCTGGGAGATGGTAATTGGAGCATTCCCTCTCTAAAAAGCTATCTTATTCCAAGCTCTGCGACACAGCAGCACAGTGCTGGAGACCCGGATTCAATCCTGATTATGGTTGCTGTGTACGGGGTTTGTGCATTCTCCCTGTGACCATGTGGGTTTTCTCCAGGTGCCCTGATTTCCTCCCACAACCCAAAGATGTGCAAGTTTGTAGGTTAATTGGCTTCTGTAAATTGTCCCTAGTGTCTGGATAGAACTAGTGCGCAGGTGATGAAGGTCGGCGTGTATTCGGTAGGCCGACAGGACTGTTTCCGGTATCTCTAAGCTAAATTATGCTTTGCTATATTGATCATTGGGTCTTTGCGATTTATCAACCTTTAGTTTGACCAACCCCTCCAGTATAAGTTTTTTAATTAATGCTTATTTTGTTGGTTATCGCTTGGTTGTCCAATACTTCTTACAGAATTTTGCAAACACAAAGCAGGGGCAACATGGTGGTATAGCGCCAGAGACCCGGGTTCGACACTGACTATGAGTGCTTCCATACTGCGTTTAAATTTTCTCGCTATGACCACGTGGATTTTCTACGGGTGCTCTGGCTCCTTCCACACTCCAAAGACGTACAGATTTTTAGGTTAATTGGCTTCTGTAAGTTGTAACTTGTCCCTAGTGTGCATTATAGTGATAGTGTACTGGGTAATCACTGGTTGGCACAGACTCAGTGGGCTGAAGCGCCTGTTTTCATGCGGCATCTCCCTAATTCAGTCATTTAAAGGACTTTACCTTGTTGCCCATAATATATCCCCCCATCTCTCCTGCAAGGACACCATGTCTTCTTTTGTTATTCTTCCTTTTAATGTGAAATAGGTTTTGTTGATGATGGGAGTATCTTCCGGAAAGGTCTGATCTGTTTAGTTCATTGCCTCATTGGAATATTCCATTTTTTCTTTGTCCTCAGGGTGAAGAAGACTGAGGTATTTGTTAGAGATGCAGTGGAGGCCCGTCTGCGGATGATCATCCCGTACATTTACAACTGGCCACAGGTAGGGGTGCATCTGTCACCAAAGGTTATGACGTCAAATATGGGCTGGTGGGATTCTGAGGGCACGAGGAAATATCACATCACCAGGATGAGGACATTGCCTTTCAGTCTGGTGTCAGCACTGGACGCAGGACAGATCTGATCCAAGGGAGCAGGTCCCATTGGACCAGGCCGCACTGGACAAGGACTTGGTGGGGTGGAAGGTTCAAGGAAACACCCTGAGTCCAGGGGTATCCGAGGGAATGGACTCCACCGAGCCCAGTCGGGGGTTGCCTAAGTGAATAGATCCCACCATTCCCACTTTTGGGATGTGTGTGAGCATGGTGGGAATGCTGTTGGCTCTTGGTTGGACATTTAGCCTCTTACTTCCACACTGACTGGGATCCAGCTCACAAAGAATATCAACACTTCTCCATACACCATCCTTCCTCCCATTCCCCAACATAACCACTGAATATCCAGGCCCACGATGATACCAGCAGAACAGTCAGTGGGTGCTTGCTTCCCCGTGGCTCTATTGGAGTTTACGCCAATGTCTCTGAGCTGGGAGAAATCCTGCCGTTGTAGGTTGGCAACAGGCTTGTCACGACTGAGCTGCAAAAGTCGCCTGGGTCTGTATTCATTATTGAATGCTCATTAGTGGTAAAGAAATAACTCACGATCTCCTGCCTAATAGGCAATGAGCATTCTACTGATGCCGGAGAATGTTGCCGATAGTTTGCGGAGCCTGACGGAAATGGTGGATGAGATATGGTACTACGCAGGGGACAAGTCTACAGACGTGAGTAAAGAGTGTGACTCAGTATGTACATAACAGGGTGCAGCTGGCAAGAGTTCCTTTCACGGATTCAGCTAGCGTGAGTCGGCAGAGGTGGCGAGTGAGAGCAATGGAGAAGGAGGCGAGGGCAGTAGGAAAGAGGAGGACTGTCTGGGGAGGGGGATTAACGAGGTATCAGGATGGAGGATTTGGTAGTATCATGTTTCACAGCTCTCGAGATCCAGGTTCAATCCTGACCTCGGGCACTGCATGTGTGGGGTTTACAAGTTCTCCCTGTGGTTGTGTGGGGTCCCCCCCCCCAGGGATGTGTAGGTTTCTGGGTTACTTGGCCATTCTAAATTGTACCCAATAAGCAGATTAGTGGCAGGAGAATCAACTGGTGTCGCAAAACAAGTGAAAGAAAAAACTTGCAGAGCAAAGAATGGCAAAAGGACTGATGGGGTTTCTGGGAGCACAGACTCGATAGACTAAATGATCGGTTACTGTGTTGAGTGAGGAACTGAGCCGCTGGAATAGGAGAAAGAAAAGAAGGGTGAAGAATGGGTTTGGGGACTGGGAGATCATTGAGGGAGGCATTGGAGGTTTTCAGCGTGTGATGAGGCAGGAGATCAGCGAAAGAGAGAGCAGGTCTGCTTGAAGCTGGGGGTGAATGTTTCCTGGTGGCTCAGTGCCTGTCACAAGGAGCTCTCTCGCTCAATGCAGAGCAGCCCTTAGGGAGTTGGATGCCGCTCTTTGATGATCTCTGCATTCCGTCACTGGGATATTTCAGGAGTCCATTATCACTGAACGTGGTAGCTAGAGAGATGATAAACCCTCAGTTTGTCCTGTGTCACATATCCCCCTACTCCCTCAATCTGCCATGGTCCTCTGGAAAGTTACAAGGCCAGAATACAGGCCACCCTCAGTCTGCCTGACAGGGTCAGAACACAGCCAACCAGTCATGCACCTTCCTAACGGGGAGGAAGTACAGCCCGTCAACCTGCCACTGCCTTATGAGGCCAGAATAGAGTCCATCAGCCCTGAGAACAACACATCGAACCTACCTCGCTCTGATTGACAGGGCTGGTGTACCGCCTGCAGGCCTGAAAGTCATACAGCGTGGAAACGGGCCCTTCAACCCAACTTGCCCAAACTGACCAACTACACTTTTCCCATCTTCTTTCATTTGGCCCATATCCTTCTAAACCTATTCTATACATTTAACTGTCCAAATGTATTTTAAAAGTTGTGATGGTACCTGCCTCAAATGCCACCTCTGGCAGCTCGTTTCATATACCCACCACCCTTTGTGTAAAAAAAGTAAATTCTCAGGTTCCTATTCCCCTCTCACTTTAAACATATGTCCTCTGGTTCTTGATTCCCCTAATCTGCGTTAAAGACTGTACATTTACCCTGTCTATTCCCCTCATGATCTTATGCACCTCTATAAGATCACCCCTCACCCTCCTGCGCTGCAAGGAATAAAGTTCAAGCCTGCTCAATCTCCCCTTATAGGTCAGGCCCTCATCTCCTGGCACATCCTTGTAAATCTTTTCTGCAGCCCTTCTAGCTTAGGAGGGGCCAGAGTACGGGCCACCGGCCAACCCAGGCCCACCAGGTGTTGGGACTGGAGTGCAAGCCAATACCTACCTACCTACCTCTGCCCGATGGGGCCAGAGTACAGGCTGCTGGCCACCAGCATCACATCACTCCATGTCTGGCGAAGCTGGATTACAGGCCATCGGCTCAGGATGACGGCCCTGCTTCCCTCCAGTTCGGTGATATCTGAAGGTATATGGCTGTAGCTGTTGCTGTTGTTTGCTAACCTCCATTCAATTAATGAACCCTCCACATCACATGCAGCCCCAACAAGCAGTCACCACAGCATGCGCGGCACACCTCTTGCCAGAAATGTCCTCTAACCATAATGGCTTTTCTTTCCTAAGCAGTCTAGCTGGTACACAAAGAGAGCGATTGTGTCTGGAATCTACAGCACCACAGAGCTGGTGCTGGTGCAGGACTCCTCCCCAGATTATGAGAACACCTGGACCTTCCTTCAACACCGTGTTAGTGACGTGGTCAGCATGGCTCATTCTGCCCAGCAGGTGAGTCCCAGTCCCTGGAGCTGCCATTTCAAATAACCATATAATACAATCCTTATTGAGGATAAGTGCTGGTGTATTGGGGTTGCTGGTCGGCACGGACTCGGTGGACCAAACGTCCTGTTTCCACATAGTATCTCTAAACTAAAAGCAAACTAAATAACCATGCAATCACCGAGAATCAATTAACACTGATCGGTAAGTTTACAGCAGGATCTAGATCAGTTGGGAAGGTGAGCCCAGGATTGGCAAATGAAATTTAATTCTGAGAAGTGTGTGGTGTTGTAGTTTTGTATGTCAAATTGGTGCAGGACTTGCACAGTAAATGATAGAGCCTTGGAGGGTGCTGCAAAACAGATATCTGAAAGTGCAGGTGCATAATTCCCTGAAAGCGGCGAATCACGGTAGGATGGTGGGGAAGGCCTACACTTGCTTTCCTTCATTGGGAAGTTGTGACATTAGTAGCTTTAGTAGCTTTGCATGTCATTTACATTAGTAGCTTTACATGTCATTGGTGAGAGCAAACTTGGAGCATTGGGTGCAATGCTGGTTACCAAGCTATAGGAAGCATGTCATTCCTATAGCCTGGAAACAACAGGCAGGTGAGCCCTACATCACAGTTCAGAGTGGTAAAGGCAGTCATCTAACTATACACAGAAACAGCCATTTGGCTCATCTTGCAAGTTTTGTTTAGAGATACAGTGCAGAAACAGGCCCTTCGGCCCACCGAGTCTGCACCGACCACGATCTCTGTACACCAGCACAACCCTACACAGTAGGGACGATTTACAACCAAAGCCAGTTAACTTACCAACCTGTGCATTTTGGAATTTTGGATGAAACCAGAGCACCCGGGGAAAACCCACATGGTCACGGGGAGAACGTACAAACTCTGTACAGACAGCACCCGTAGTCAGGTTGCAACCTGGGCCTCTGGCACTGTAAGTCAGCAACTCTACCGCTATGCCACCTTGATCTATTTGTGGATCTCCACAGATGCTGCCTGACCTGCTAAATATCACAGCAATTCTGGATTCCTAATTTGGTACCACAATATGAAAACCACAGCAAGATTTCATGCTCATAGTTAGTCCTATATGCTTGTATTTGGCCCACATCTCTCTAATCCTTCCTATCCATATTATTGTTAAAATGTCTTTTGAAAGTTGTAATTATATCCATTTCTTCCGGTTCCTCTTCCAACTCATTGCAGATATGAACTGCCTCAGGGTGCAAAAGAAGTTCTCCAAGATGTTTAATTTAGAGATATAGCATGGAAATTAACACCAGGCTGTTACCTCGACTTGTGGGCTTGATATCGTAGGGAGAAGCTGGATAGACTGACGCTATTTTGAGAGTAGGAGGCTGAGGGGTGAGGGTTGGATAATTTAGTTTAGAGATACAGCATGGAATAGACCCTTTGGCCTTCCGAGTCTGCGCTGACCAGCATACACTAGTTCTGTCCTGTACACTGGGACAATTTATAGAAGTCAATTATCCTGCAAACCTGCACATCTTTGGAAAGTGGGAGGAAACCAGAGAACCTGGAAAAAACCCACGTGGTCACTGGGAGATCGTACAAACTCCATACGAACAACACCCATAGTCAGGATCGAACCCGGGTCTCTGGTGCTGTAAGGCAGCAACTCTATCGTTGTGCCACCAATGTACAAGATCATGAGAGATAAAATGAACATTGTTACTTTCCCAGAGTAGTGGATTCTAAAAGTAGAGGGCATTGGCTTAAGGTGTGAGGGGAGAGCTTTACGAACAATCTCGGGGATAACCTTTTCGTGCAGAGGCAGTAGATAGCTGGAATAAGCTACCAGAGGAAGCCATAAAAGTGGATACAATTATGACTGTCAAAATTTGGATAGATATGTGGATAGGAAGAATTTAGAGGGATGAGGGCAAAATGGGACTAGCCTGGTATGCCAAGTTGGTCAGCATGGACAAAGTGAGCCGATGGGCATGTTTCTGATGCCATACAGCTCCATGACTCTGACTCTACCGCTCATGTAGGGCTCACTGACCTGTAGTTTCCAGGCTTCACAACATTCACTATCTGGTACCTCACGTCTACATGATCACAGGGATAACATGCACACTCCACACAATGTCTCTGTGGTCAGGTTTGAACTCTAATTGTGAGAGCTAAGCAGTTGCAGCTCTTCACCGCGACAGTCCAAGCTGAACTTTGTAGTTTTTTTTCTCCGCAGGCTCAGTTAACAGGGAAGGCTGTGTGTCAGGGATTGCTGGGAGCTGCGGTTACAGTAAGTATCACACATTGAGCCCAGGTTGTGTAACTCCCGATTTCTCCTTGTGCGCTGTACGCAAGGGGCCAGGGGCTGTCTGACTATGCTGAGGTAACAGATTTCAGTTGATGGCGAGAGTATGTTTGATCTCTCCCAACCCTGCAGAGGTTCAGCTGAGTCTCTGCTGTTAAGCTCAACAGTAAGGGGGTAAGATAGAAATAGACAGCACCAGGCCCACTGCAGTTCAACGTCTCACTGTTCTGGCAATTCAGGATCATGCCTGGTGACTGGGAGTGTTTCAGCACCAGTGATGACCAAGAGATGTCAGGTGGTGTTTTACAAAAAGTGAGGATGGGGAAAGATCGCCCAAGTCCTCCATTCCCCTTTCCTCCCTGTGCCAAGTCTCCCTTATTTAACCATTGTAATGCATGTTCTCTTGTTCTGTTTGCACAGGTGAAGAACTTAGCCGGGATCGCTATGAATCGATGAGCTCTGCCTGTGGGCATGCAGGCAAAGACTTGGAGCTGTGTGTGTGAGAGCAGGGTTGTGTTACCTGCAGCCTTTGTGTTAGAATCCAGATATGAAGCAATGTAGTGAGACAATAAACAATGGTATCAATCAATAAACAATGGTATCAAATGAATGATCATTTTGGAGAATCAATTGCAGAGTGAGCTGGGATCATGGTTATGGGCAGTAGTAACACGCAGGAATTGGTGTCCAGGAGAAGTCGTTGATTCTTCAGGAGTGGTGCCCAGGACTGGAAAACTGCCAGTCTTGCAACCTTGGTTAAGATGTAGGGATAAGGCCAGTAAGCACAGGAAGTCAATTTAACATCAGTGAATCCCAGACCCAATTATCAGGATGTGTGTCAAAGATGCCGATCCTCATCATCGCAGAGCAAGAACTGGGGATTTAATGTCTGACCCTCCTTCCATTTATGGACTTCAAAAAGACTTCTTGTAAACTGTTGTCTGGATTGACATCAAGATTGTGGCCGTGCAATAAAAGGGCTGTTGCTACATGGACAAAAAAGTAGCTGGGAACGGGAAGTGTTGGAGTGTGTTTTATGGCCGGGGGGGGGGGCTACATAAAGAGCAAGGTTTGGCCCATATCCCTCTAAACGTGTCCTATCAATGTGCCTGCCTAATTGCTTCCTAAACATTGCGATAGTAGTACCTGCCTCAACAACCTCCTCCGGGAGCTCGTACCATACACCCACCACTACGCTTTGAGCAGAAAAGGTTAGCCCTCAGATTCCCATAAAATTCTTTCCCCCTATAGTTACGTTTCGTTGTTCTCAATGGATACAACCAAAGATTCTAAAGCGAGCAAGATAGACCAACGTAGTACGGTCATGGGCAGATTCATGGATAATTTTCGACCCCATTTCCGTAACCGACTTCTGTCTCCGCACCAAAGATCCCACAGCGGAGCAAAGATACCAATGCAGAGACGGGAGCCAGTTAGGGAAACATCTTAGTAAAAATCAAAGTTCTTTGTAAATCTTCTAATTTTCAGAATTATAATTTATTAACAAACTGTCCCCCCGCAACGTTGAGAGAGGGATAACCAAAGTCGGGTCGGGTTACTGAAATGGACGTAAAAAAGGCCCACGTTCCGCTCCGTTGCGTACTACACGTCAGCCCATTGCAATTGGCAAGAGTGGTCTATCTTGCTCCGCTATAAGACCTTTGGATACAACGGGGTTCGGACCGGTTACAGACGTGGGGAGGGAGTGTGGTGGTGGGCGAAGGTCCCGCAGCAAGCTCCGCTCCAGGACCTTTAGTGGTGGGATGGGATAGGGTGGGATGGGATGGGGTGGGATGGGATGGGGGGGGGGATGAGGGTGGCGTGAGGCAGGCGCGCCGAAGGTGCTGCCCCCTCCCGGGCGGCCTGAGAAGCGCGGGTGCTGCGGCGCGGGGCTCGCCGGGTAACGGGAGGTTGGCCGGCCGGCCGTGCGCGCAGTGCTGGCCGGGTAGGGGGGGGGGTCGCCGCCATGCCGTACGCCAACCAGCCGACGGTGAGGATCACCGAGCTAACGGACGAGAACGTGAAGTTCATCGTGGAGAATACGGAGCTGTCGTGAGTACCGGCGAGGGATGTGCGTGAGGGAGAGGAGTAGCACGGCCACGGTGAAGAGGGGACTGACTGACCAAGGACAGCGATTCCACGTCGTTGCTGCCGATCACCTTGTCCACCTGAGCTAGTACCAGTTACCCGCGTGTTGCCCAATTCCCTCTAAACCTTTCCTTTCCATCCACTGTCCAGATGTCTCTGAAATGCAGTAATTGTAACAATGCCTATGGCAGCTCGTTCCACATTCCCACCAGCCTCAGTGTGAAACACTTGCCTCAGACCACCTTTAAATCTTCGCCATTCACCATACGCCTCTGCCCACTTGTTTAAGACACCCTTCCCCTGGGTATAAGACTGACCTTCAGTTCTCCACCTTGTCTACTTCCTTCATGATTTTATAAATCTCTATAAAGTCAGCCTTCTACACCTCTGGAAGGAAACTGGTTGAGACTCTTCTGAAGAATCAAAACGTCACATTCCTTTTCTCCAGATATACTGTCTGACCCGTTGAGTTACTCCAACTTTTTGTGTCTATCTTCGGTTTAAACCAGCATCTCCAGTTCCTTCCTACAGAATCCAAAAGGTCATGCATACCCGCTGTTGTGGGAAATATCCTCAGGCGATCCCTGCTCTTTCTGCCTACTTTCTTTTCTAGTGGTCACCATCTACTTTCTTCCTGTACCCGAGCAGCAACCACCTCGATGTCCTATCTCCCGAATGTCCTAATTTTCTGAATAGTCCTGAGGCCATCCAGCTGCTGCTGCAGTCCCCCAACGTGTTCTGTGAGAAGCTGCAGCTAGACACAGCTCCCAGGTGTGTTGTGCTCAGGGACACGGGAAGTCTTGCTGACATCCCATATCATGCGGGAGGAGCATATCGTTGCTGTAGCTGCCAGTGTTGCTCCACTAAACCATGGAAGATTTATGAAGGAAAGAAAAACCTTGTAGACTTATGGGCCTGTCCCACAGGCGACTCCAGGAGACTATGCAGTCGCCACATGTTCGCGGGTGGTTGCCAGGGAGTCGCCTTCATGGTCATGAGGAGTTCCCGCATTCTGGGAACTAGTCGCGGCCTCATTATGGTCGCTGCAAATTTTATCAACATGTTGATATTGACTAGAATGAAGCCGCCATGGAGAGTAGCGAGAATTCTCGTGCTGTAGGTGGGTTGCCTGGAGGTTGAAGGTTCTCTTGGGTTCTCGTAGGTTGTACCGGTGCTGACCGGTGAATTTCATTGACTCATTGGGGGAAAAAAAACGTAAACAGTAGTTTTCAGAACCAAGGATAACCGACCGGTAATGTTAATGTCCGCCGAGTTTCACAGCCGTGTATCTCTGGCTTCTTAAAAGTTGTTCTTTTTTTCTTTCTCTATTTTTCCCTTTTTATTTTTTATTTTTTTCCTCTCCAGGGTCTATCTCTTAATTCCCATTTGTAACTCTTCAAGGGTTTCCTTTCCCTCTGTCACACTTTTGCACTTTCACATCTCTTTTTCACTTTTCTACTATCTATGCTGCTATTTTTCACTCTATTCTCTCTTTTCTAAAGCCTTAAAATAAAAAATAAAAATTAAGGGGTACAATGACTGTAATACAATACAAGGGATGTACACGGATGTAACTGACAGTACCGCTAATAAATAAAGATTTTTTTTTTTAAAGTTGTCTCCTCCCTCTCTCCCCCCCTCTTTTAAAGGAGTTACCATAAACTGTGCATTTTAGCTTCTTAATTACAGCGCCAATCTTCCTGTTCATCGCGGTGTTTGTCTGTATCACATTGGTTTTGCACCGTGTGAATTTCACTCAGACAGCGTTCCCCCCGCTTGCCCTGTACCCCATCTGCATAACGGGCTGGTGAAGGAGGCGATGTGTTTGTATGTGTGTGTGTTCCACTCTGATAGTCGCCGTTCCAGTTGCCGGTTTTTCAGGCGACTGCCGGCAACTTGGTAGTCGCCTGAAAAATCGGCGACGTGGGACAGGCCCAATGGTCACTGGGTCAAAACCACTTCCCCACGAACACTTCAGTTGCTTGGAAACTTGTTTTCCAACAGGATCTCCGGTATTGCCGTTCTTTAATAGGGCCATCTACATACTGCTTGAGATAGGTTTCGTCGACATGTATGACAAATTCCATCCGAGCAGCACTAGCAAATAACCCAGTCAGGATATAGTGGGTCAGACCTCCACTGTGAGTGTCTAGGGGGGTGTGGGGGGGACAATCGGGGGGTTGGGATGTCGGGGTCATTATGCAGTGGTGGTGTGCAGAGAGAGATCCGTCTGGGGCTGGGGTGTTAGAGAGGGGTTTGTCCCATCCTGGGGTTGTTACAGGGTTGGAGGTGTCCAGTGGGAGTCTTTCCAGGGAATGGGAGAATGTTTGGAGATCTGTAGATGGATGAATGGATGGTGTTGTTGCAGTATGTCAGCCTGGGGGGTGGAGCTGTCGTTGCCAGTCTGTCTGGGTGTTGGAGGGGGCTGGGCTTTGTTCCGATGTTGGGGTGTGGGGATGTCTGTCTGTGTGTGGGTCCCAGGGGTCGTACCTCAGCAGTGAGTTCTCCACATTTGTGTTGCAGGGTGGCCAACGCTTTGCGCAGAGTTCTGATGGCCGAAGTAGCTACGTTAGGTGAGTTGGCATTCATTGTTTGCACTTGCCGTCCTCACCAAGTCGGGGAATCTCACACGTGTTTTCTCTTTGCAGCAATCGACTGGGTTCAGATCGATGCAAATTCTTCAGTTCTCCACGATGAATTCATTGCACACAGAATTGGTGAGTCATAAAGTCATACAGCATGGAAACAGGCCCTATGGCCCAACTCGTCCATGCCCAATCTAAGTGAGTCCCAGTTATCCCTGTTTGGCTCATTTCCCTCTAAACCATTCCTCTCATGTTCTTGCCCAAATATCTTTTAAATATTGTTATTGTATCTGCTCACCTCCTCTGGCAGGTCGTTCCACATAAGTCTTATTAACTTGATTGAGTTTTTTGGGGAGGTGACAAATGTGATTGATGAGGGTAGGGCAGTGGATGTTGTCTACATGGATTTTTCCAAGGCATTTGATAAAATCCCCCATAGTAAGCTTATACTCAAGATTAAGAAGCATGCGACTAACAGTGACTTAGCGACTTTCGGAACTGGCTTACTGGTAGAGTACAGTGGTGGATTAGGGGGTATTAGCTTCAGGGAGACGTTGGACAGACTTTAGTCAGAGGGTGGTGAATCTAGAATTCTTTGCCACAGAAGGCTGTGGAGGCCAAGTCAATGGATAATTTTAAAGCAGAGATGGATAGGTTCTTGATTAGTACAGGTGTCAGGGTTTATGGGGCGATGGAAGGAGCATGGTTAGGAGAGAGAGATAGATCAGCAATTATTAAATGGCAGAGCAGATTTGTTGGGCTGAATGGCTTAATTCTGCTCCTATCACATGACTTGGATTGATTTACTCTGGAATGCGGGGAGATCTCACAACAGTATATAAAATGATGAGGCATAGATTGAGTGGACAGAATGTTTTTCCCGGGATTGGAAAATCAAATACTAGAGGGCATGTCTTTAAGGAGAGTGGGGCAAAGTTTAAAGGAGACGTGCAGAGCAAGTTTTTTAACACAGGTGGAGGCGAGTGAGTGGAGTGCTCACCTAGAAATGTCTCAGAACGTCATGACAGATGTTCACTGTTTGTTAAATTGGATGGCTAAGACTGTATATCCTTGTCGCTCTGTAAGAAACACAAAGTGTTGGAGTAACTCTGTGGGCCAGGTGGCATTTCTGGAAAACATGGATCGGTGACATTTCAGTTCTGACCTTTTCTTCAGACTCACCATGCAGTCCATTGTGTTCATTGAACTTGCTGTGCTTGTTTCAGCTTCGCTTTATTTTGTTTTAGGGTTGATTCCTCTAACAAGTGATGATATTGTGGATAAGATGCAGTACTCCAGGGTAAGTTGCATGTGTGAAAGGATGTATGTGGGTCTAGTGGCGCAAGATTGAGTGTTATATTATTGGTTGGGGTTGCAAGTGAGAGCTGGTACAACATATACATCAATGTACACCTGATGTCTGTGTTACTGACTGCTGTCTCCATCACAGGACTGCACATGTGATGAGTTCTGCCCAGAATGTTCCGTGGAGCTGACTCTGGATGTTAAGTGTAACGAAGATCAGACACGGCATGTTACCTCCAGGGACCTGCTGTCTAACAATTCCCGTGTTATTCCAGTAAGTGCTTTGCAGCTATCCTGCTCTTTATACTTCAGACTTTACTTTAGACTTCAGAGATACAGCACGGAAACAGGCCCTTGGGCCCACGGAGTCTCACCAGCCAGCAATCACCGCCTACACCAACACTAAACTAAACACCAGAGATTATGCTGTAGAGCAAGGGCAGGGAGTATCAATGGCAACAATGCACCCGTCCCCAATAAACTCAATGTATCTTACCCATACTTTGAAATTAAAAGTGAAAAAAAGACAAGTGACTGTCGGCTGGCTGCCGTGTGCACAGCACCTTAACCGGAATGATGAACATACAAACAAACAAATAAGCATATAACCATATAACCATATAACAATTACAGCACGGAAACAGGCCCTTTCGGCCCTTCCAGTCCGTGCCGACCATTTGTTTTCCCCTAGTCCCATCTACCTGCACTCAGACCATACCCCTCCATTCCCTTCACGTCCATATACCTATCCACTTTACTTTTAAGTGTTAAAATCGATCCTGCCTCCACCACTTCTGCTGGAAGCTCATTCCACACAACCACTGAGTAAAGAAGTTCCCCCCCACGTTACCCCTAAACTTCTGTCCCTTAATTCTCATGTCATGCCCTCTTGTTTGAATCTTCCC
Source organism: Okamejei kenojei (assembly GCA_035221665.1). NCBI lineage: Eukaryota > Metazoa > Chordata > Chondrichthyes > Rajiformes > Rajidae > Okamejei > Okamejei kenojei. The sequence continues at coordinate 26,140,874 of CM069147.1, forward strand.
TACCCTCAATGGGAAAAGCTTATCCACGTCAACTCTGTCAATCCCTTTCATCATTTTAAAGACCTCAATCAAGTCCCCCCTTAACCTTCTGCGCTCCAAAGAATAAAGACCTAACTTGTTCAACCTTTCTCTGTAACATAGTTGCTGGAACTCTGGCAACATTCTAGTAAATCTCCTGTGTACTCTCTCTATTTTGTTGACATCCTTCCTATAATTAGGCGACCAAAATTGTACACCATACTCCAGAATTGGTTTTACCAATGCCTTGTACAATTTTAACATTACTTCCCTAATCCTATATTCAATGCTCTGATTTATAAAGGCCAGCACACCAAAGGCTTTCTTTACCACAAAAGGCTTTCTTTACCACTGGGCAGAGGATTCACAAAATCCTTATAAATTCACAAAAGGCTTATCCCCTGGGCAGAGGATTCTAAATCTAGGGTGCCCCCCGTCTCCCGCACCGGGTCCCCCTTTGTTCTCCTACCATCCCTCACGGCGGTCCCTCTACGCCGGGTCCTCCATTGTCTCCCCCCCCCCCCCCCCCCCCCCCCGCCCCCTACATCTTTGGAGTGCAGAAATCAGAACACCCGGTGAAATCCCATGCGGTCACAGGGAGAACGTAAAAAAACTCCATACAGACAGCCTCTGTAGTCCAGGTGGAACCTGGGTCTCTGGCTCTGTAAGGCAGCAGCTCTACTGCTACGCCACTATGACACCCTCTTGTGTGCAATTAAGGAATCACAGCTACCGGGAAAGTAGTCTGGAAATGGGCCCTTTGGCCCTGGGAATCTGCACCGTCTACTATCTAACAATCCTGGAACAATCCCATCCAATCTTGCTCTTAGGTTTGAGTAATGTGATTCCTTTCCAATAAAAATATGACACGGTATATTTAGCAGCTGCTTGTAAACTGGGCTTGTGCTATCCCGCTGCCCCTTCTGTGCCTTTCTGATCGCAGTCAGAAAAATTACCTTCCATGTACAGTGGGGAACTTCCACTGACATTCGGCCAGTGAGCTATGTATATTGGGATTAATGTGATTTCAGTGCAGTAGGCAGTGCTGCTGGCAAATTGTTACGCTCCAGTCGGACTTTCCCTGCGCGCACACACTGCTCCATAGATGCTGCCTCACCCGCTGAGTTCCTCCAGCATTTTTGTCTACCTTTGATTTTTCCAGCATCTGCAATTCTTTCTTAAACACTGATCTGATTGTTTACTTTGGGTCACATTGTCAGACTGTGTTGTCAAAACTGAGTGACCTGCCCAGGTGCAGTTTATTGATTTGGGCCTTGCTCTCGAACGCTGTCTGCTGCTCGCTGTGTGTCGGTCAGGGACAGGCTCACCTTTGGTTATTTAGGAAGTAATCATCAATGTCACCAGCTCACCACCTCTGTTATCTAGGCAGTCTGAAGAAGGATTCAGACTCAAAATGCCACCCATCCTTTTTCTCCAGAGATGCTGTCTGACCTGCTGAGTTACTCCACCACTTTGTGTCTATCTCTGTTGCTTCAACCAGGTAACGTCGCGGAGCCGAGACAATGATCCCAATGACTACGTGGAACAAGATGGTGAGGAAAGGCCAGCAGTTGGGGATTCTGGAGGGAGGGGACATGGTTCCAGGGGATGGGGAGAAGGGGGTGTTCATATGAGAATGGATGGTGTTCCAGGGAAAATTGGGAGGGAACATAGTACAGGGAGTGGGGTGAAGCGGTTTGGTTCTGGTTGAGGATGTGGTGATAAGTTTCTGAGGGATTCGTTGGAGGGGGCAGTTCCGTGGGAGCGGGGCAGGGCAGGTTTCTGAAGAAGGTACACTTCCAAGGGAGGAGTGAAAGAGATGAGGTTTGTGGGAAGGATGGTGGTTCCCAGGAAGTGGTAGGCAGGGTTCTTGAGTAAGAGGAAGGGGTCAGGATTCCATGAGGGAGAGGAGTTTTTGGGGGTAGGGGGACAGAACTGTTAGGTATAATATTGTCTCGTAGACCAAGTTACAGCGAAGAGCTTGGATGGGCATGCCCTCCAAATATATTCCATACATAAACACAATCAATTCAAACTCGAGTACAATAGATAGAGCAAAGTGGAAGATACAGAGTATCATAGATCAGAATGTAGCAGTAAGTAGTTAAAGGTGTTTGGGAATACCAGCTGGTCCACACAGGTTAACATAGAGATACAACTTAGAAACAGGCCCTTCGGCCCACTGAGTCCACTCCGACCATCGTCACCCGTTCACATTGGTCCTATTCCGCACACTAGGGACAATTTGTAGAAGCCAATTAACCTACAAATCTGCACATCTTTGGAAAGTGGGAGGCAATGTGGAGAAACCCCACACAGTCACAGGGAGAATGTACAAATGCCACACAGACTGCACCAGTAGTCAGGATCCCTGGCGCTGTGAGCCAGCAACTCAACGACTGTGCCACCCTTGAGTTCCTCAGATCCTGAGGAAATGGCCAGGGATTTCATCCTGACCCGTTGCTCTCTACTGATTTACTCTCAGGAAGGCCAGTCTTACGTCTCTTACAGTAACCATTGCACCCGGGACTGGTGGGGTGGGTGGCATTCCTCCACTGACCTTCTGTTCAGATTGTGGGTTAGATACATTGAGTTTATCGGGGAGGGATGCATTGTTGACAGCGATACTCCCTGCCCTTGCTCTATAGCCGAGTGCAAGCCCCGCAAGAATCCACGGGTAACCATATCATTGTCCCAAGGCTCCAATTTGGTCCGAATTCCTTTTTGTCTTCCTAAGTAGCTCTGTGAAGGCCATAGATAGATTTCTTGTGCTGGTCGGGATCATTTCAGTTGAATGCTGCAGACTTGGAGTTACCTGGAATTGGACCTTGTGGTTCATACATGGTTTTCAGTTTTGGAACACATGTATCATTTTCTTTGATACTCGGTCCTCTACATATTTGCTGATGAAGTTTGTGACAGGTGGAATATTCATCGAGGTTAGCCATCGAGCCCTTGAATCTGGATCAGTCCACCAACTGAATTTGTGCATTTGCAAATGGTGTCATCTATTTCCTCTGATCATCACTGCAGGACTTTCTGTGTCAGATCTGGAGGGGTGGGCCGTTCCCGTGACTGGGTACAGATATGAGAGAGGGGATTGGGGGGAGGGACTCTGTTGTGAGGAAGGGAGCGCATTTGAAGGAAGATACAATACAATACAATAATACTTTATTAGCCAAGTATGTTTTGCAACATACAAAGAATTTCATTTGCCAAGTCAGTCGTACAAAAATAATGCAACAGAACACACAAAATACATTTTAAATTAACATCCACCACAGTGACTGCTCCACATTCCTTACTGTGATGGAAGGCGAAAAAAAGGTTAAATCTCTTCCCTTCTTTGTTCTCCTGTGGATGGGGGCCGCGAGCCTTCCGTTGACGGGACGATCTTGACTCCCGTGGTCGGCGCCGTTTGGGCCCTCCACGTCGGGGCGATCAGCAGAGTAGTGACAGTTCGGGAAGGGAAGGGGACGGGCATGTTCTGAGGGAGATGAGGTAATGTTTTGGGGTGGGTCGAAAATATTGAGGAAGGTGATAGTTCTAGGGCAGGGTGAGAAGTGTTCTTGGGAGGAGAAAGAGGGTCTGTTCTGGGCAGGGGGAGGTGACTGTAGAGGGAAGAAGGACCATTAATGAACAGGTTCCTGCCCCCCTCAGACATCCTGATTGTGAAGCTGCGGAAAGGTCAGGAGCTGCGGCTCCGAGCTTATGCTAAGAAGGGCTTTGGGAAGGAGCACGCCAAATGGAACCCGACGGCAGGCGTCTCGTTCGAGTACGACCCAGACAACGCCCTGCGGCACACCGTCTTTCCCAAACCCGAGGAATGGTAGGGCCAGTCTTATGACAATCCCCCCACCGCTAGTATGAGAATTGGAGGGCTCCCTGGTCTGTGTGGTGGGGGTGGGGGGAGGGCATCCCCAGTCTGCGGGGTGGAGGGACGTGCCTCATCCGCGGGATGGTGGGGTGTTCCCAGTCTGTTGGGGGGGGGGGGGGGGCATTCCTGGTCTGCTGGGTGGAGGGGCATCCCCGGTCATTGGGGTGCATCCCAGGTCTGTGGAGGGACAGCATGAGACAGGATGTTGACAGTACGAGACATTTTTTTCTCCGTGTTTTTATGGAACCTGCAGGCCAAAGAGCGAGTACTCGGAGCTTGACGACGAGGAGATCCAGGCACCCTATGACCCCAATGGAAAACCTGAACGGTGAGCACTCTGGTCCTACACACTCAGCGCCCCCCAGTGAAGCACAGTACACTCTATCCTCCCAATACAGCTCTCCTTACAGATTGAGCCCACCGCATCGAGTGCCATGTAAATGCAGCCCCCAAACAATACTGTTATTTCTGGTTCTTTAGAGTGTCTAAGTGAACTGGGAAAGTGGGCCAAGGAATGGCAGATGTGCAACATAAATGTTCGGCTCCAGTGAACTTCTGTAAAACAGAAGTACCTCTGGATGCAAGTACCGACTAAAAGTGAGAAAACGGGTACATGTTGGTGAATAAGGCTTTTTGCACACTTGCCTTCATCAGTCAGGGCATTGAGGACAGTAGTTGGGATGTCACATTGCAGCTCTATAAAACAGCCAGAGGAAGGGTGTCATTAAGCTGAAAAGCGTGTGGATAAGATTCACGAGGATGTTACCAGGACTGGAATGCTTGAGTTACAAGGAGAGGCTGAGACTTTTCTCCCCTTAAGCGAAGGAAGCTGTGGGGTGGCCTTGCAGACATGTGTTAAATCATGAGGGGCATAGAGAAGATGGATGGGCACAGTCTTCAAGATTTAGAGAGTAAGTTTGATGTGAGGGGGGTACATAGAACAGTACAGCACAGCAACAGGCCCTTCAGTCCACAATGTTTGTGTCAAACATAATGCCAAGACCAACTCTTCCCTGCCTGTGCATAATCCATAGCCCTCCATTCTCTTCATATCATAATTTGCCTAAAAGTGTCTCAAATGCCACTATTGTATCTGCCCCCGACACTACTCCTAGCAGCATGTGCAAGGCTTAAAAAAAATGTTCCTCGCCCATCTCTTTTACACTTTGCCCTCTTGCTTTACACCTACACCCTCTAATCTTTGACATTTTCACCCTGGGAGGGGGGAAAGGTTACGACCTCTTTCTTGTCACCTCGGCTCCAACATGCTTTCCGCTGGCGTGGGGCCAGTCTTCAGACAAGGTCACCTGCACATTGCACCATCTGGAGACCAGCAACAGTTCAGATAACCACTGTGTGTACCATCAATCATCGACCTGTTGACTGGTGCACGTGAGAGGATGAGCTGTACATTTAGAATCGCAGAGCCTGCATTATAATTGTTCCCACCTCTTCTTCTAACATCTTGTTCTATGTATCCACCATTCTCTTTATGGGGAAAACTTGACCCTCGGGTCCCTGTTAAATCTTTCCCATCTCGTCTAACACCTAAACACAGTAGTTTTAAACTCCCCTACCCTGGGTAAAAGGCTGGGACTATCTATTCCCCTCATGATTTTATAAACATTTATAAGGTCACCCCTCAATTTCACTTGCTCTGGGGAAAACTGTCCCAGCCTATCTAGTCTCTCTTTGTTACACAATCCTTCCCATCCAGGTAACATTCCTGTGAACCTTTAACTTAATCTTTATCGTTAGGCTTAATCAGATCCATCCTGTAGCATGGTAACCACAACTGCACATAAGATTCCATGTGTGGTCTCACCTACATCCCACGACATGACATCATAACTCTTCTATGTGATGCCACGATTTCCTCAAATGCCTTATTTTGCATTTGGCTGAGTTCCACCAACCATTCCCTTGCTCACTTTCCTTGTTGATCTAGATCCTGTTGTGACCTTGGACAACCATCTTCACTGTCCATCACAGTGCCAATTTAGACATCATCTGCAAACTCAATAATCATGCTAACTAGATTCTCATCCAAATCATTAACATAGATCACTAACATCGATGACACATGACAAAGGGACTCGGCACAGATCCCTGCAGCATACCAATGGTCACTGAGAACTCGCTGCGAAAGCTGGTGGTGAAGATTGGGGTTTGTGTATAATTTTTGATGGAAGAGACCATTTAGAAAGATATAGACAAGGCTTGGAAGGAAACGGACCTAATGAAGGCAAATGCAATTTGTGTCGATTGTCAAAATTAACTGGGTGGGCCGAAGGGGCTGATTCTGTGTTGTATGACGTCATTGCACAGAACTGGAGTGTAAGCAAGTTACCATGATTCCAGGGCTCGTCTGTGAAGGATCCTCTGTCACCTGCTCTCTGAGGCACTGTCCTTGGGTATGTGCCCCCTTTTCCGGGATTGAAAAGTCTGATACCAGAGGGCATAACTTTAAGTCCTGGAAGAGTTCAGTGTTGGGTTTAAGTTTTACGGGTTTTTTTAACCTCCGTAGGTTTATTTTACGCAGCGGGCAGTGAGTGCCTGGAACACGCTACCAGGGCTGATGGTTGAGGCACATACAATTGTGGTATTTAAGGGACTTTTGGATTATGGATTATATGCAGGTAGATAAGATAAGTCTCAGCATCATGTTCGGTGCAGACATTGTGTGCCAAAGGGCCTGCTCTTGTGCTGTAATGTTCTATGTTCTCCAGCAGATTGCACATAAATGTTCTACATCATTTGCATTTGAAGCAGTTTAAAATATTGTCCATTGGACATGAGGCTCCATTAGAACAGCGCAGGAAGAGGCTGGCAGCAGATTCCGACTGCCTACCTATCTATGCCTTTCATCATTTTATATACTTCTTTCTATAAGGTATCCCCATCAACTTCTGGTGTTCCAGGGAAATCAATCCAACTCTGTCCAATCTCTTCCAGTAGCTAAACCCCTTAAATCCGAGTAAATCTCTGCACCCTCACCAAAGCCTTCCTATCGTTCCTGTAACGGGGCTACCAGAACTGCACCAATACTAAAAATATTGCAAGGAAGGTGCTAAGGTGATTCACATCCCTTAAGCAACCGATTAGAACTTTGTACTTTAAATCTTTCTCAGTTCTGATTAAAGGAGCTTGAGCTGAAACTTTCTGTCGTTGCAGATTCTGCTGCCAATATCCAGAAAAATATTGGGTGATGTTGCTGGCAGGGAGAGGCAAGAAGCAGGTGGTGCCAGTCCTGTGCTACCAGGCTAGGCGGTTTCAGAGGGATGAAAGGGAAGACGAGGGCAGGGGTACTGTTCTGAAACCTGATGTCTGCAGTGTTGTTTTATCTGGTAATTCAGTTTGAAAATTGTTCCCATCAGATTTTACTTCAACGTTGAATCATCTGGAGCGCTGCGGCCAGAAACAATAGTCCTGTCTGCCCTGTCCGGGCTGAAGAAGAAACTCAGTGACCTGCAGACAATGCTGAGCCACGAGATCCAGAGCGACGTACTCACCATCAATTAGCAGGGCCGGCCCTCGCCCCCAACCCAACACTGAACCCTTCCAGGACTCATCCACCTGATACTTTGCTCTGTTCCAAATATCAATAAAGCTCACATTTTTTTACTGCTGCTGTTTTTCTGGATGCATGCGGAATTCTTTGAAGGTCAGCAGGTGGAATAATGGGGCGTCGGGATCCAGTGGAAGTATTGTCTGAGAACAAATCTATGGTTGGTGTAGGGATGCAGCCAGACCAGAGGCCACAAAATTTAGATCATAAACATTTATTTTAAGGAATCGTTAGTGCTGAGGACTATGGAAACATATAGTTTGTTGTAACAACCCATATGATTAGTTAGTGTTGTGAATCCATTTCTTGTGGAGCTGCACCCCTTCTCCGGAACGTTTAAGTAGAAAGAGGTTTGCCACTTGTTTGTGGAATTTGGTTGTGATCTGGGCTTAATTTGGGGGTGGTGGGCATGGTGTTTGACAATTTTAGGCCTCTGCAGGAAAAGGATTTCACCAAGGAGAACCAATTTCACAATTGTGGGTTACAGTCAGGGGAATATATCTCAGAGTTCTGCTTCCACCACCACAAACCTTGGACAAAAAATCTTCACCCATATCCATCTAACAATTGCCAGGTTATGTCCTGCTCCCACTAGTCAGAAGAAGGGTCCTGACCTGAAACGTTGCCTGTCTATACCTTCCTGAGCCGCTGAGCTACCTCAGCGCTTTGTTTTACTCAAGATTCTAGCAGTTGCGGTTCCATGTGACTCCAACCATGGAAATTTGATGTGTTTGGTATTTAAGGCTTGAAGTTAATTATTTCTAAAATTGTGAAATGTTGGTGCATAATTTCACCAGCTTTCTTTGTTAGTTGGAGGGAAACAAGCCATGTGTCAATGATAATCCTGGACATCATCACTGGGGCAATACGGGTAGAGCTCAGGTAAGAAGAAGCAATCTGCTGGAGTTTTACTAAAGACCACCCAATAGTCAGCGGGAGATAAAACAACAGATATGTATGTAAATTATGGGAAGATGTAAAAGCAACAGTACATTTACATTAATTTCCCCAATAATTGGGGCTCTCAGTGCTAGAGGTTTAGAAGGGACATAATTTGTTAGGTGTGTCCAGGAGAGTTTCTTGAAACAATCTAACCAGAGAAGGTGCCATACTTGATTTGGAAAAATCGGGCCAAGTGGTTGGCATTTCAGTGAGAACGTTTGGTGTACGATGATCATAATTCTGTAAGTTTTGAGATGGGTATGGATAAGGACAAAACTGGACTTTGGGAGAAAGTGCAACTTGGAATCAACTGGGTGCAGCTGTTGGGTATCTGAAGATAGACACAAAATGCTGGAGTAACTCAGCCGGACAGGCAGTATCTCTAGAGAGAAGTAACGGGTGACTTTTCGGGTCGAGACCTTTCTTCAGACAGTCGGGAGAGGGAGCCTCGAGATATAAACAGGTAACGTGTGAAAACGATGGATCACAGCAGATGCTGGTCAAGGAAATGTAGAATGGTTCATTGTTAGCTGAGGGGAAAATGACAACGAAGCATATAGTCAGTAAAATCAATCAGGACAGTGAAGCTAGTTGGAGAAGTAGGGTGGGGAGCGACAGAGAGAGGGATGCAAGGGCTACTTGAGTTAGAGAAATCAATATTCATACCACTGGGTTGCAAGCAAAATGTGAGGTTCTGTTCCTCCAATTTGTGTTGGGCCTCACCCTGCCAGTGGAGGCCCAGGACAGAAAGGTCAGTATAGGAGGGGGAATTAAAGTGTTTAGCAACTGGACGATGTGTAGGCCTAGGCGGACTGAACGGAGGTACGCAGCGATGACTGAACGATCGCCGAGCCTGTGCTTGGTCTCGCCGATATATAGGAGTCCACACCTGGAACAGCGGATACAGTTGAAGACATTGGAGGAGGTGCAAGTGCATTGGAGGAGGAGCTGCCTCACCTGAAAGGACTGTCTGGGTCCTTGGACAAGACTCGAAGGAGGTATAAGGACAGGTGTTGCATCTACTGCAGTTGCAAGGGAAAGTACCTGGGGAGGGAAGGGATGTGTTAACCAGGGAGTTGCGGAGGGAGTGGTCTCTGTGGAAAGGGATGGAGATAGGAAGATGTTCCTAGCGGTGAGATACCATTGGAGGTGGCAAAAATGTTGGAGGACTATGCTGGGCGCAACATCTGATGGGGTGAAAGGTAAGGACTAGGGGGATTCTGTCCCTGTTATGACTGGGGAAGGGGGAGCAAGAGCGGAGCTGTGGGTGAGGGCCTCATCTATGATGGAAGAGAGGAAACCTCATTCCCTAAAGAATGAGAACATCTTGGATGTCCTGGTATGGAACATCTCATCTTGGGCGCAGATGCAACGTAGATGGAGGAATTAGGTGTAGGGATAGAGACTTTGCAGGAGGCAGGTTGGGAAGAAGTGTAGTCCAGATAGCTGGGGGAGTAGGTTTGTAATAGATGTTAGTCAGTTGTCTACTGTGACGGAGATGGTGAGATCAAGAAACAGAAGGGAGATTTCGGAGGTGGTCCAAGTGAATTTGAATGCAGGTTGGAAATTGGTAATGAAGTCTGTGTGTTGGGTATCTGATATATGGGAATTATTTAAAGACCGGCTGGTCAGAATTCAGGACTAACGTATACATGCGTGAAGAAAGACAGGATGTTAAGGTTTGGTGATCATGGAAAATGAGAGATGTTACAAATTTAGTCCGAAAGAAAAGGGAAGTGTATGTAAGGTTTGGGAAACATTATCTATGATTTTATAAAACTCTTATTAGGTCTCCCTGCGACCACTACATTCCAGAAAAAATAATCCAAGTAGCGAATACCATTCCAGGCATCATTCTGGTAAACCTTTGCAACTTTTCTAAAGCCTCCACATCACAAAAGTGGCATCACAGGTAGATAGGGTGGTAAAGAAGGCTCTCAGCATATTAGCCTTCATCAGTCAGGGTATTTAGAAGTTGGGACATTATGTTGCAGTTGTGCAAGACATTGGTGAGGCTTCAGACTTCAAGAAGAAGAAGGTGTGGGGGGCGGTGTGGGAAGGCTGCCGAGAACACAGAGTGACCGTTGGGGACTAAATGGAATAGTTTGTAACTTTGTTGGCACCCCATATATGGAGACTCATTGCATACTTGTGTATGTAAAAACAAAGAATCTCACTGACAGGTCACATGTGATAATAACGTTTGTTTCTTCCATTCATTCACTCATGCATGTTGAGCAGGCTAAGCTTTGGAACGCAGGACGATGAGAAGTGGTAGTCATGGGAGTACAATTAGGCCATTCAGCCCATCGAGTCTAGTCTGTCATTCAATCGTGACTGGTCTGTCTTTTTTGTTTTTATAGAGGATATAAGATCAACAGAGGAATAAATAAAGTAGATGCACAGATTATTTTGCCCGCAGTAGTGGAATCAAGACCGAGAGGACATGGGGTGAGGAGGAAAATCTTGAGGGGTACCTTATTCAAACATAGAGTGGTGGGTATATGGAGCGAGCTGTCATGGTAGGTACACAAAATGCTGGAGAAACTCAGCGGGTGCAGCAGCATCTTTGGAGCGAAGGAGATAGGCAACGTTTCGGGCCGAAACCCTTCTTCAGTCCACGTTGTCATGGTAGGTAGTTGAGACAGGTACCATAACAACATTTACAATACATTTAAACAGGTACATAGATGGGAAAGGTTTAGAGGGATATGAGCCAAATGCGGGCAGGTGGGACAGGTTTAGTGCAGAATCTTGGTCGTAAGTTGTACCGTAAGAAGGGGCTGTTTCCGTGATCGATGGCCGGCTTGGCATGGAGGAGTTGTTTCCGTGCTGTGTGGCTGTGTGGTTAACGCGTGCAGTTTAACAAAATCGTCGATAATTTTGGTGAGAACACTGATTTATTGTTGCACTCTAGTGGGAAGCTGTTCTTTGGGGATACATGCAAGATGCAGCGCATCGACGTGGAGCGTGTTCATGCGTCTAATGAATAGTGGATAAGATGCAAGGCGGCCGGGATCGGATGCAGGGGACACGCTTCAACCACACTTAAACATATTTGCGCCAGCTGGACCTCTCCCCTACCACCCACCAAAACCCTGCCTGGAGTATCGGTCTTGAGTGTGCTTGCTGTCAGTCAGTTCCCTTCTCTGGAGCCCCTGGTTGGAGGAAGCCGCGGAAAGCGTGGGATGGGCACAGGGATGAGAATTCCCTCTGTTCCGAAATTGTCAATGTGCTTCCTGGTCCCTCTGCAACTGGGCCCGCACTAACTTGTTGGTGCCGGCCCGGACCAAGACGTCGGTGCCGGGTACTCGGTCCTGTTCTGGCCCTGGCGGGGGACGGGCAGATGCGCGGGTCCCCCCGGCCTGGAGAGGGAACCGGGGCGGCGGGCTGCAAAGAGCGTGGAGTGAAGGCAGTGTTTGTTTGGACCCTTCGCATTCAACACGGTGTCCAGAAGAGAGCGCACCCAGCCCGTCTGTGGATTCCGCCCGATACCAGTCAACGGGCAAATCTTACTCCAGCACCTGGTGTAAATAAAAGCAGCTGGAGGAGCTCAGCAGGACAGACGGCAACTGTAGCTCCTTGTGATTCCGATATCTGTCCAAGTAAAAGTTCCAGTCTCACGCCAAACAATTCCATGCCGGAAGAACATTGTTGTCGGTGACACAAAAAGCTGGAGAAACTTGCAGCAGCATGAGCGATAGAGTTTGAATGAAGCGTTCGGACCCGAAACATCGACTGTCCATTCCCTCCACAATGTTGTCTTACCCGCTGAGTTCCTCCAGCACTTTGTTTTTTTTTTGTTTGCTCTGTTGTAGGTAGTGGGAGTCTGTTTACGGGGGTGTTTACAGCAACGCTGTCCCACGGCGCCCCGGTCAGCCGGCCCTCTCCCGCCCATGTGGAGACAGTCCCCGTGTCCGGGCCCATCCGGCCTTGCTCGGGTGTTATGCTTCTGTCCCCGCCCTCCCTTTGGACGGGGCCGGCCGGCTCCCGCTATTCATTTGCAGTCTCTGGTCTGAAGGTGCTTTAACCCAGTCTCCGGAGAGCTCCGTCTATAGCCCCTCGCCGGCTCCGCCGCTGTCATTGAGCAGAAAAGTGCGCAGAAGACCGGCAGTCTCGCTTCAGGGAACTCGCTTGCACGGAGTCTGCCTCGCCTCCCGCCGGGTCTGAACAGTACAGCGCTGCTGGGACACGGAAAGAAACAGTCAATGCCCATTCCACCTCTTACAGAGCAGCAATCCCGCAGCCTGATCTACAGAACTCCCTCCGTCCTGTGGGCGAAGCCCCCCCATCTTCCCTCATGCCTTATGGGCCTGTCCCACTTAGGCGATTTTTCTGCGGACTCCCGGAAACTGTCAAGTTGCCGGCAGTTGCCTGAAATACCAGCAACTGGAACGGCGACTGTCAGAGTGGAATCATATTGAATGGCGGTGCTGGCTCGAAGGTCCAAATGCCCTACTCCTGCACCTATTTTTCTATATTTCTAATCCTCTCTCTTCTATCAGTATGCCAGTTCTGAATCCATACAACCAATCACTGTGAATCCCATGTATCCCAAGATAGAAACATAGAAACATAGAAATTAGGTGCAGGAGTAGGCCATTCAGCCCTTCGAGCCTGCACCGCCATTCAATATGATCATGGCTGATCATCCAAAGATCCCATGATCTTCTGGATTATTTCACCATGGGGTCTTTATCGGATCCCTCACTAAAATCCATGGAGGCAACATCCACCACCCACCCTCATCAATCATCCAAATTACCTCTTCAATAAACTCAATTAAATTAGTAAAACATGACCTGCCGTGCACAAAGCTATGCTGACTGTCCCTAATTAACAGAAGGCAGTGGAGGCCAATTCACTGGATGTTTTCAAGAGAGAGTTAGATTTAGCTCTTAGGGATAAAGGAATCAAGGGATATGGGGAAAACGCAGGAATGGGATACTGATTTTAGATGATCAGCCATGATCATACTGGATGGCAGTGCTGGCTCGAAGGGCCAAATGGCCTACTCCTGCACCTATTTTTCTGTTGCTTCTCTCTCCCGACCTTTCATTCCCCTCCATCTCTCACTACAACTCCTTCCATAAGTTTTGCTCTAAAGAGGAGCCATTGAAGTCGCAGCCTTGAACATAGCTGTTGAACTGTTCCAGGTCCGCTTGGAGATGTGACGCAGGGAAATGCAGGGTAAAACCTCCAGTCTCAGCAGAAACACAATTTCACTCAAGCTCTTCATCACATTTGCAAAAAGCCATATCTTTGCTCCTGTCATAGAACAGTACAGCACAAGCACATGTGCTGCGGCTGAACAAGATGGCAAGTTAAATTAATCTCTGCTTGCACCTGATCCATCTCCCCAAATTCCATGCACATATATGTGTCCAGATAAAAACCTCCTAAATGCCACTATCGTACAATTCCACCAACACCCCTGGAAGCCCGTCCCAGGCACTACCACTCTCTGTATTAAAAAACCTTCCCCCTACATCTCCTTTAGAATTTGCCCATTTCACCTTAAATTTATGCTCTCTATTGCTTGACATTTCCATCCTGTGAGAAAGATTCTGACCGTCTTCCCTATCTATGCTTCTCATAACATTAAATACTCCTACATGGTCTCCCCGCAACCACCCAAGTTCTAAAGAAATAAATTCAACTTTGTCCAACCTCATCGTATTGGCAGCATTCTGGTAAACCTCTTCTGCACCCTCTCCAAACCCTCCATGCCTCCCCCCCCCCCCCCCCCCCCCCCCACACACACTTTTTCTGGCCTTTCTTCCCTGTGCCCCACCTGGATGCACACCCACTTTTCCTTTCCCCTCCCGCTGCCCCAGCTGTCCCATTCCATCTATATTTCTCCCTCTGGTGTCACATGTTGGCTTTTCATCTCTTTGGATTTAGACCCCAAAATCCTTCTGTACATCAATATGTTTCTTGCCATTAACTGTATACTTTCCCCTTACATTCGAGAGGTTGAATATAAGGAGAGAATATACAGTTAATGGCAAGATCCTTAATAGAATATGCAGAGGGATAGTGGAGTCCAAATTCATAGCTCACTGAAGGTGCCAGCACCAGTAGATGGTGTGGTTAAGAAGGCATATGGTTTAAGGGGTGGTTAAGAAGGCTTGCCTTCATTGCAAGGGGCATTGCATATAAGAGTGAGGAAGTCATCATGAAGCCTTATGAGACTTTGGCAAGTCTTCAGTTGGAGTATTGCATGCAGTTCTGGTCATTCCATTACAGAAAAAATGTGGAGGCTTTGGAGAAGGTGCAGAGTAGGTTTACCAGAATGTTGCCTGGATTAGAGTTTCAGCTACAGGGAGAGGTTGGGTAGACTTGGGTTGTTTTCACTGGGAAGTCAAGAGGTTGATAGTAGCATATACAATTATGAGAGGCATAAATAGGATACAGTCACAACCTTTTCCCCCAGGGTAGAGATGTCCAACACTAGAGGGCATAGCTATTAAGTGAGTGGGGGAAGGTTTAATGGAGATGAGCAGGGGAGGTTTTTTTTATTTTTTACACAGAGAGTGGTGGGGCGTGGAACACACTGCCAGGGGTGGTGGAGGTAGATACGATAGTGGTGTTCAAGAGGCTTTTAGAAGGTGCACGGAATGCAGGGATTGGAGGTATATTGATCACGTGCAGGCAGATAGGATCAGTTTAACGTGGCATCATGTTCAGCACAAACATTGTGGGCCAAAGGGGCCGTTCCTCTGCTGCACTGTTCTATGCTCTAAATGACTTACTGAAGTCAAAGTAGACAATATCCACTGCCCTTCCCTCATCGAGCACCTTTACTCAACTCCTCAAAAATCTCAACCTAGTTCGTAAGACATGGTCTCCTATGGCACAGCCATTCTGGCTGTTCTTAATTAGCCCATACTCTTTTAAATGTGAGCAGCTCATATCTCGAAGAATCCTCACCAATATGTTCCCCACCATTGACATAAGACTCACCGAAAATTTCCTAGAGTATTTCTACTTCCCTTTTTAAAAAAATGGAACACCATTGGCTAGGGACGTCATCTGTGACTAGGGAGGATTAATGCGGCACAGCACAGTGGCGCAGTGGTAGAGTTGCTGCCTTACAGCGCTTACAGCGCCTGGGACCCGGGTTCGATCCCGACCATATAACCATATAACAATTACAGCACGGAAACAGGCCCTCTCGGCCATTCCAGTCCGTGCCGACCATTTATTTTCCCCTTACCACAGGTGCTTGTCTGTACGAAGCTTGTACATTATCCCCGTGACCTGTGTGAGTTTCCTCTGAGATCTTCGGTTTCCACCCACACTCCAACGATGTACAGGTATGTAGGTTCATTGGCTTGATGTATGTGTAAAATTGTCCCTAGTGTGTGTAGGATAGTGTTAGTGTGCGGGGATCACTGGCTGGTGTGGACATGGTGGGCTGAAGGGCCTGTTTCCGCACTGTATTTCTAACCTAAACTAATGCGCTTCAGGAGCACCAACACCACCTCTTTCTTGATCTCAAACTGTCCTCGCATATTAGTTTTTTCCTCCACTGATCTCACTTTTCTCCATCCTTGCTGAATAGACACAAAAAAAACTAATTTAGTATCTAATCTCCATCCTCTGACTCCAAGCATAAAATCCCTCAATTACCCTTCAGCGGTTTTACCTTCTCCCTAATTAACTTGATTTTAAGATTTTCTTTAATCTGGTTTGACATTTCACAGCTCATTTTGGCACTTCTAATTGCCTGCTTGAAATCTGCTCTGCTTGCTTTATATTACTCAAAGGGTAGGGGAGAAATAGGTGTAAGCAGGTGGAGTGTAGTGGACAGAAGGAGAGTAAAAGAAAAGGGGGTTGGGGAAGAAGGTAAGGAGGTGGGGGAAAGAAGCGGGCGGCTAGCTACCTACAATTGGAGAATTCAATGTTCATACAATTGGGTTGTGCCTATCTCGCACTTATTTCTCCCCTCTCCTCCTCTTCCACCTTCATTCCTTCTTCTAGCTTCACAATGAATATCTCTCCAATTCTTTTGTCTTGCACCTTCTACCTTTTCATCTCTTGCCTTTGTCCAACAATCTGCCTATCAAATCCTCCCTCGCCTATATCCACCTATTATTTACCAAGCATTGTCCCACCTCTCCTCTCTCCCAACTCCCCCCACCCCACCCCCACAGTCAGTCTGAGGAAAGATCCCAACCCGAAACGTCACCTATCCATATTCTCCAGAGATGATGCTTGATCCGCTGAATTATTCCAGCAGTTTGTGTTTTTTTTAATAAATACACCAGCAGTTTATATACATCCATTAACTTTGATTTGTACAAATCTTTGATTGCTAGAGATGAGAACGGGAGGAGATGCCTCATGCTTGCTTCGACATTCAACCTCATGGCTGATCTAACCGTCCTCAAACCCCTTTACCTCTGATTCCCTTGCTGATTAAAGCCACCCACCTCAGTTTGACTTGTAAAGCATTCCATCTCCATGGGAGAAGGAACTGCAAAAACTCAATTCCTGGCTAGCAGTTTCAGTTTTCTTTTGCCAGTTTCTCTACTCCGACAGTAATTTGAGGTGTCCGTTTCTTCACAACAGCAGCCCCACTTTACAAGGCATTGCTATTATTTTGTCCTTCCTTCAGCTATCAAAACCTCCCAAATCTTCTTCTGCACAGCTCCTCCCTGGGATACAAACGGCAAACTCACGTACCGCCCATACACATGCATGGGCGTTCAGGAGAGCGATGGAATGGACTTTCCAGCGGTTGCGGGGCTGCAGGCATCTTCTACTGCCCGGGAACTCTCAGTTCATGGCTGCATTTCTGACTTGCAAACTGTCAAGTTTACGAACAATTCACAGTAAGAGAGCCCTGTCGTAACCTGGGGACAACCAGTACTTAAGTATTAAAATGGAAATACTTCCATTTAAGTAACACTTAAGTATTACTCTGGTGGTTAGAAGAAGGGTTTTGACCCAAAACGTCACTCATTCCTTCTATCCCGTGATGCTGAGTTACTCCAGCATTTCCAGCATCTCAATTTTCTCTGTTGTTTCCATATTGAGAAGTCTAATAAACCTGATGAAGGCAATTGTTCACCAGTGATTACTTGCTTTCACTTTCACCGCTTCCCTAACAATGAACTCCAGTGTTTGTTCACGACAAATATTTGGCTTACTGGCTGGCACCTTTCAGCTCTCTCCTCACCATAACAACATTGCTACAAAAGCTTAATTGCATCAGAAGGAGTCTCCGGAATCATCCCGAGTCCCCAATCCCATGCGCATTGTAGGTTCCCAACTCTTCCACCTCCACTCTTGGCCTCACCTGCTCCACAGGAGTTCTGCCACATCACAGCCAAAGAATCGTCCTCTCTACACCACCGCACCAAGACGCAGTCACACTCTGCGGTCGACATGAAGCTGAACCATCCGCAAAACACTCAGGTAACAGTGGGGCAGTTCTGGTGGGTATGGAGGGTGACATTAAACACCCCAGCAGGGACCGATTGGATTAGCTCCAAAATGAAGCTTTCTCAAACAGACCTATCAATTAGTCTCAGGATCACACACAAATCAGAGACTGAGTGTTCCCCTCAGCAGTCCCCAGCTGTTTCCATCAGTATAAGCTGGAGGGAAGTCTCCCCTTTCCCTCTCTCTCCCTCCCTGCTCTCGCACCTTTATCTCCCCAACTGCCCATTCCCCTCTCCCCTTCCACTACTCCCCTTCACTCCGCCCTCCTCTCTCCTCTTCCCTTTCACCTCCTGCCATCTTCTCTCTGCTGCCTTGCCCCTCATCATCCATCTTCTCGGCTCCTCCTCTCCTCCCTTGCACTCCTCTCCTCTCTCCCTACTCCCCGTCCCTCCTCCACACTTTGCCCTCCCCCTCCCTCCTTACGGTTGCTGTGCTCCACCTCCGCAGCAAGCTGGGAGCTTGCGATGTGATGCCAGAAGGCGCTTCGAGGGAGAATTGTGCTCGGGGGGCAGGAAAAGTGCTCCGGTTCCGTCGATCTGTTTAACAGCTGCAAAACACAACACACAGGTGACTGACCATGATCCTTCCCGCGTTCACAGGACACCCTCCTGTTCGATCCCGGCCTGAACCACTTGATCAGCAGCTTCAGGGCCTGTGATAAGTCACACCACCCCCGTCCCAAACAGTGCACAGCCCCTCTCCCACCTGGCCGTGTGGGATTGTGTGGGATAATACACCAATCATGGTAACTGGTAGAAGGTACTGAGTGGTATGAATGAGGGGTGCTAGACTGAGTGGGATCCGGGCAGGTGAGAAGGAGTTTTTTTTTTTTTTGTGGTTGTTTATTTTTGTTAGAAGTACAGTAGTCTGGTACTTAAATACCTAATACATAAATACATATTCTCATTATTGTACAACTTCATACTTTTAGTTCAATAATAAAAGAACAGTGAGAGAAAAAATAAATAAAGAGTGTCGGAATAGATAGACAGGCGAGTAGAAACAGAAAACAAAAAAAAAAATAAAGAGGTGAGAAGGAGGTTTAACGTGAGAACTTAGCACAAGAGATCATGATCAGAGCAGGAGATGCAAAGGGTATGGTGAAATACTGGCCAGAAGATGAAAGAAAGCGAGTGCACAATTGGTCCATAGTGAAAGGGCAGAGGGAGTAATAGCGATAGGACCATCTCGATGAGGCTTTTCTTCCATGTGTGTGCGGAAAGAAAAGACTTAGAGGGATACAAGCCAAATGTGAGCAAATGGGACTTGCTTAGATGAGACATCTTGGCCAGCCTGTTTCCGTGTTGTTATGTTGACTTGCAGCAACACTGAAGTTGCACACGGAAAAGGGTGGAAGATGACGGGGGTGCAAGAATAATCTGGGTGTGACAATATAATAGAGGGAAGCCTCCCATTATCCCATCCCTCTTCCCCGCTGGCATCTTGGTCAGCATGGGCAAGTGGGCCAAAGGGCCTCCATACTGTATGACTCTATGACACTATCTGCCATTCCATAGCCCATTGGCCAGATCAAGACAGTCAGAACCTTTTTACACAGAGGGTGGTGAGTGTCTGAAGGCACAGCCGTGGACAGTTGTTGAGGCAGATATGATAGTGGCATTGAGGAGACTTTTGGATAGACATATGGATATGCAGAGAATGGGGGGATATGGATGATGTACAGGTAGATGAAAGATAGTCCTCAGGTATATGAAAGATAGTGCATCATGTTTGGCACAGGCATTGTGGGCAGGAGGCCCTGTTCTTGTGCTGTACTGTTCCATGTTCTATGTCCACTGATTTTAGTATACCTGTGACAACACTTTCAAGGAAAAATGTGCCTGCATTCCTAGATTCCTCTGCTCCATTACACTCCCCAGAGCTCTGACATTACCTGTGAAGGTCCTGCCCTTGATTGTCTTCCCAAAATGCAACACCTCACTCATCTGCATTAAACTCCATTAACATAGAAACATAGAAATTAGGTGCAGGAGCAGGCCATTCGGCCCTTCGAGCCTGCACCGCCATTCAATATGATCATGACTGATCATCCAACTCAGTATCCTGTACCTGCCTTCTCTCCGTACCCCCTGATCCCTTTAGCCACAAGGGCCACATCCAACTCCCTCTTAAATATGGCCAACGAACTGGCCTCAACTACCTTCTGTGGCGGAGAATTCCACAGATTCACCACTCTGTGTGAAAAACGATTTTCTCATCTCGGTCCTAAAAGACTTCCCCCTTATCCTTAAACTGTGACCCCTTGTCCTGGACTTCCCCAACATCGGGAACAATCTTCCTGTATCTAGCCTGTCCAACCCCTTAAGAATTTTGTAAGTCTTTATGAGATCCCCCCTCAATCTTCTAAATTCCAGCGAGTACAAGCCGAGTCTATCCAGTCTTTCTTCATAAGGTACGGGATACTGAGTTGGATGATCAGCCATGATCATATTGAATGGCGGTGCAGGCTCGAAGGGCTGAATGGCCTACTCCTGCACCTAATTTCTATGTTTCTATGTTTCTATGGAAGTCCTGCCATCCCAGGAATCAGTCTGGTAAACCTTCTCTGTACTCCCTCTATGGCAAGAATGTCTTTCCTCAGATTAGGAGACCAAAACTGTATGCAATACTCCAGGTGTGGCCTCACCAAGACCCTGTACAACTGCAGTAGAACCTCCCTGCTCTTGTACTCAAATCCTTTTGCTATGAATGCCAACATACCATTCACTTTCTTCACAGCCTGCTGCACCTGCATGCCTACTTTCAATGACTGGTGTACCATGACACCCAGGTCTCGTTGCATCTCCCCTTTTCCTAATCGGTCACCATTCAAATAATAGTCTACTTTCCTGTTTTTCGTGTTCCATTATTTCGTGTACTTGCCCAAAATCCTGTGTAATTCCTGTGTAATTCTTGATAATGCATCTTTTGCTACGTATGATACCACCCACCTTATTGTCATCTGCAAGCTTAGTGATGCCTTGTACATTCTCATCCAAATCGTTGCTATGAGCTACAAACAGTAATGGTCCCAGCAACAATCCCTGAGGATCTACTCCAGTCTAGAGGTCTTCACTCTGAATAACAACCTTCCACCATCACTTTTGCTTCCTTCCATCAAGCCAATTATCCAGTCGGCTAGCCCTCCCTGAATCACATGCAATCAACCATCCCGACCAGCTGACCATTGTCCATTTGGACCTTGCTGTGTCTTTTATTATATATATAATCCTTCGGAATCCTCTCCAGTAACTCGCCTACCATACATATTGCCTACCGCAGATGGCTCACTGGTCTATAGTTCCCAGGCTTTTTCTTGCAGCCCTTCTTAAATAGAGGTACAACATTAGCCACTCTCCAGTTCCTCACCCATGTCTAATGCTGATTCATATATTTCATCCAGGGCTGCTGTAATTTCCTCGTTAGCTTCCTACGGTATCCTCGGATATATCCAATCAGGCCCGGGAGATTTATCTACCTCCATATGTGTGAGGACATCCAGCACCTCTCAACCATAATACAGAATGTCCTCAAGACATCTCCACTAACTGTCCCAAGTTCCCCAGTCCTTGGGGCAATATCTGGGGAATTTCACTGTACTTGTGCATTTTACAACAAACTCGACTTGACTTGACATGAAAGTATAGGGCAGAAGGTTCAGCAGGTTCTGAGGTGTAGTACTTTCCCCTGGATTTAAACGGTCACATTCAAATGGTCTCCAGAGTGTGCAGAGAATGGTGACTGTGCTGGAGGATTGGATTGCGGCGAAAATCTATCGGCTGGTGCAGACAGGAGGCGTGGGACGGCCCTGGCTCACCTGTCCTATTGTTGTAAGGACGCGGGACGCCAGCGGTGTCACCCTCAGGAACCCGCCCACACCGTGCCCCTGAGCTCCAGTATTTACCCGCACGTTGTTCTCCACCTCCCTTAGCGCGTGCTTGTGTCTCTCAGCTATCGACAGGGTTGCTGTGTGAACTCGCTGGTAAATCTCCTCCCCCTCGCGAGTCTGAAAGGTGAAGACCCCCTCGCCTGTGTCGCACAACCTGCAGACAGTGCCAGGCGTTAGCCTGTGACATCGAGGAGTCAGGAGGGAGGAGAGAGAGAAGGATAACGGGATGGGGGATGGAGGAATGGGGAAGGGAAGCCGGATGAGTGAGGGTTGGGGGAGGGAGAAGGTGATACTTAGGGGTGGGTGAGGGGAGGTAGAGAGAGTGGAAGGGGGAGAGGGAGGGGGATGGTAGAGTAGGATAGGGAGGGGAAGGTAGGGGAGGAGGAATTAAGGGGTGCCGACACGAGAGGGGGGTGTCCTTTCATCGTGGCAATGAAATTCAAGAACAATTTCCAAACACACTGCTTTCCCATTTCCACTCCCACATCACTACCCAAACATCCCACCCTCACATCCTCTTCCCAATATCCACCCATCCACATCCCTCCCTCCCATATCCTCCATTCTACTCTCTCACATGCTCCCTCCCACATCCCCGCTCTGGAGCAGCCTATTCTCCCTCCCCTCCCATGTGCACCTGTCCTTCAACTCTCTCCTTTTTCTCCCCATCTACCCTCTCCTTCTCCCAACGGTCCACTCTGATCTTTTTCCCTCCCCGCACCCCATTCCCGCCACCTCGCTTCTGTCTGTCCCCCCCCCCCCCCCCCCCCCCCCCCCCATTGCCTTCTATCACCAGAGGAACTCACCGTCCAGTTTCAAAGGTGAAGCGAGTGGTGTCCCGTCCATACCTCCGTAGGGAGCTGAGAGGCCAGGTGAGCAGCCTGGTGCGGGTGTTATGGATGTCCCAGAGATAGATATTGTCAGTGGTGATCTGCATCATACACTCGCCATAAATGTCCAGTGTCGGGCACGGGATGAGGTAGACATTAAAACGCTCTGCAGGGATCAAGAGGGAAGGACTTAGGATAGCAGGAACTGATGCGTATGGCGAGGACGAGGCCTGGCAAGTCCTAGGTACTGGATTGTCCTGTCAGGTTGTGCAGAGCTGAGCAGAGCAGCCCACACACACCAGGACAAGCGGGTGCTGAAAGCCCCAGAGCATTTTGGTGAGTGAGAAGCCCAGCCAACGTTTCATGTCACCCCTAGCTCAGAACTAGAACAGGCAAGAGGTAAGATGCAGGGAAGGATTTTAAAGTTTTGGGTGACAGCAGCAGTAGAGTTACTGCCTTGCAGCACCAGAGACCCAGGTTCAATCCTGACTATGGGTGCTGTCTGTACGGTGTTTGTACATTCTCCTTGTGGGACGACATCGTGCTCCGGTTTCCTCCGACATTGCAAAGACATGCAGGTTTGTAGGTTACTTTCCCTATGTACATTGTCCTTAGTGTGCAGGACAGAACTAGCGTACGGTCGGTGTGGACTCGGTGAGCCGAAGGACCCGTTTCCACGCTGTATCTCTGAGCAAAATTAAATTAGAAGCCGGTGGGGACGAAGACATTGCTGGAGGAGGGAACAGGGGGAAGGCGGCAAATTCTTGGACAGGAGCGAAGAGCAGGACGGTGGATGAAGATGACAAAGAGAAAGCAGAACCAGGGAGGTGGACTGTGGGGACAGAATCGACATTGTGTGAGATGGAGATAGGACAGGTTTGTAGTGACTTGGCTAGGCGCAAGTGGCTTGATCTGGCCTGGTTATTAAATTGGTCGGCATGGACGAGCATATGTATGTACTGTATACCTCTGTTCCTCAATTACTATGAAACACTGATTCTGGATCAGACAGTGGAAGACAGGTGCACCTTCAAAGTATGAAAAGAGTAATAGTCACCATTCCTCTCGCCCTATCAGGGGGCAGGGTGCTCCCTCTCCACTAAATATTGGGGCCCTTGGGCACAGTTGAGAACTGGTCCCAGTCAAGTTCCGCGACACCACCAGAACCTGACTACAGTCTCACCTGTCCTCAGCCTCAACTCCACTCTTCCCTACCCTACCCTTCCCTACTCAGTCATGTCCCCCCCAGCCTCCACTCCCCTCCCCTCGCTCCCTCCGGTGGCTTCTCATCTTCACTAATTTCACTCTTCACTTTGCCCCAATCTTTGCCTATCCTTTATTTCCTCCCTCGCTCTCATTCTCATCTATCCTCACTGTAGCGATGTTACGATACTTACCTTCAGCGGCACTGCAGTTCTGCCATTGGCCGTGTGCACGACTTTGGCGCCTTTGGGGGGGGGAGGGGACGGGATTAAAATGCCGTTTTCTTCTGCATGTCAGAGGCGAACTTCCTCAGGCTGTTAAGCTGCTGCAGAAAAATCATTCCGACTTCCGTTTTCGGAGTTTTTAAAAGAAAATCGCGGGACAATTTAATCACTGGAGTAAAATAAAAAGCTACTTCTAACCCCATCAACGCCTACAACGGGACGGATCTCACGTAGGCGACAAAACAAAATGTGAGTCGTCTATTTTACATATAAACATGCTTCTTAGGATGACTTTAATCAAAATGTCCTTGGCGAAAATGTGATTTTGGCCCCATACGGACCGGCAGTGTTTTTCCTGCCGATATGGGGTTCATATTCACCGCAAATGCAACGTTCCAATCAATCGCGTTCCACAAAAACCCACTCGCAAGATGATTAAATGCCCATTAATTTACGGGAATTAAACATTAAATTCCTTCCATTTGGCCTATAAATTCATGACAATGAGATTTAAAAATCATGTTATATTGCAAATTCTTGTGTGAATGTTATTTGGACACTTAGGCTATTTAAAAATGTTAATCTTTTCTTAAGAAATGGATAGATGTTTAGATCTAGTAATTGAATTTTGTAATTAGCTACAATTAGGTAACTAACTAATTATAAGCTTTAATTTCAGGTCATCCAAGTAAGATTGTTTCATATTTGTTTCAGAATGCTTCTATAATAACTGAAAATTTCTTTCAGTTCTCTTAATTTTTAAGAAAGTTATGGGCTTTTGACTGCCCTCGGTCACAGCTTTTGAATTAATGGAAAAGCAATAGGGAACAAGATGCTAATTTCAGAGTATGAAAATGGCCATAACTTTTTTAATACTTAAGATATGAAAGTGAATTAGGTGTCAAATTCAACTTTTTTTTATGCTTTATCTGATGGGATAAATTGCAGACTTGATTTTTAAAATCTCAAAATGTTGTAACATTGCTACTCACTGTTGATCACTCCCCTCCCTGTCCCCTTCCCTTCGGCCCCCCATACTTCCTCCTCTCTCCTCCACTTCCCCTCTGTTTCACAATCAATCCTTCCCTTTCATCTCTATTTCCGCTCCCCTTCCCCCACCCTTCTCAGTCCCATCCCTTTTTCCCTCCCTCCCACTTTGCCTCATCCCCTTCCTAAGCCACCGTTCCACTCTCTCCAATTCTCCTACCCTCATCCCCCTCCCTAAGCCACCGTTCCACTCTCTCCAATTCTCCTCCCCTCATCCCCCTCCCATTGTCTTCACTCGCCCCTCCCCTGCCCCACTAACCACCCATCTCTCCTTACTTTCCCCTCTCACTTTCCCCATTCCCTCTTCAATCTATCTTCAATCAATTTTGAGATTTTAAAAATCAAGTCTGCAATTTATCCCATCAGATAAAGCATAAAAAGAAGTTGAATTTGACACCTAATTCACTTTCATATCTTCAGCATTAAAAAAGTTATGGCCATTTTCATACTCGGAAATTAGCATCTTGTTCCCTATTGTTTTTCCATTGCTTGTCGCCTTTGACAGCGTTAGAAGTAGTTTTTTATTTTACTCCAGGTATTAAATTGTCCCGCAGTTAAAAAAATTTTGAGAACGGCAGTCAGAACGATTCTTCTGCATCAGGTAGTAGCCCGAGAAAATATATCTCGGAGAGGCAGAAACAAAAAAAAAGGCATTTTTAACCCCGCCCCCCCCCCCCCCCCCCCAAAGGCGCCAAAGTCGCGCACACAGCCAGTGACAGAACCTCAGCGCCGCTGAAGGTACGTTTTGTAACATACCTAATCTATCCCTTCCACTTCCCTCCCTCTTCATCACCTCTACCCCCACACCCTCCACCATTTACCGCTCCTTTCCCACTGCACCTCTACTTTCCTCTGTCCTCCTTCCTTCTTGCACCCCCCTTTCCTCTCTTCTTCGCCTCTATCCTCTCCTCTATATCCCAACCCTCTCCACCTCCCTTCTCCTTACCCCCCCCCCCCCACTTTACCACTCATCCATCATCTGTCTTCCTCTGCCCTCCCCTCTCCTCCTCACTAATTTTTCCTTTCCACTTACCTCTCTCCTTCCCCCTGCCACTGCTACTCTGCCCCACCCGCTTCTCTCACACACATATGCACACAACAGATGTCTCACCCTTCTGTTCACATACAACGCCGGCAGCCAGCAGATCTGGTTCTCCGAGACTGATGTTGTTTAGCCGGGCCCCCAGGCATTCAATAGAAAGGATTTTGTACCACTCCTCAGCATCGAGCTCTGAAAATGACACACAGTCTGTGAGAAATAGTCAAACTCTGTCAAACCAATGAACGGGTTTCCAATGCCAGCGACATAATGCCAGCGTCAATCACTGCCAGACTGGTCACTCGCTGCCAGGGACACAGTCCAGGAACATTCACCACCAGGAACATACTGCCAGGGACACCCTCTGTCAACATCACACGCTGTCAAAAGAGTAACTCACTGCCAGGGAAGGCACTACCATGGACCTTCACTGCCATCAGAGTGCCAGAAACACTCACTGCAGGTTTTACTCACTGCCAGGAAGCTCTGTGCCATGGTCACTCACACTGTGGATCACTCAATGCCAATGTTGCTCACTATCAGTGATGCTCAGTGGCAGGGTGGCTTACCACCAAGGATAGTCAATGCAAAGGCTGCACTGTCTGGGACATCCAATGTCATTGCCAGGGTCAATCACGGCCGGAGAGATTCACTGCCATGGTCATTTATCACCAGGGTCACTCACAGTCAGGGACACTCACTGTCACCGACACTCACGGCAGAGACAAAAGTTGCCAGGGAATCACTACAAGGTTCACCACTCGCTTCCAGGGATACTCACTGCCCGAGTCACTCACTGCCAGAAACACTCAATGCCATAGATACTCACTAACGGGGATTCTTACAGCACAGAGCATTTACTGCCAGAGATACTGTTTGCCAGAGGGAATTACTACCTGGGGACACTCTGTCGGGGACACAGGGAGCACAGTGGCGCAGCGGTAGAGTTGCTGTCTCACATCGCCAGAGACCCGGGTTTGATCCTGAGGTGCTCTGCATACGGAGTTTGTAGGTTCTCCCCGTAACCTGCGTGAGTTTCCTCCCACACTCCAGACATACAGGTTTGTAGGTTAATTGGCTTGGTAAAATAGTAAATTGTCCCCAGTGTGTAGGATAGTGCTAATGTGCAGGGATCGCTGGTTGGCACGGACTCGGTTGGCTGAAGGGCCTGTTTTTGCACTGTATCTCTAAACTAAACACTCAATGCGAGATACACTCATTGCTAGTGTCATTCACTGCCAGGGACATACTCACTGGGCTATTGGACTACAAAGCTGTCACAATGATAGCTGTGAAGACCACATGGGTTAACATTCACTGGAATACACTGCCATGTTACAGATTCTTGCTGTTTTTTTCTATCCTCTCATCAGTTCCACGGGCATCAGCCTTCACTGGGACCCAGTTCCTCTGGGATTTACTGGGATCCAGTGACAGCAACAATCTCTGGTAATGTGCATGTGCAATATTTCTACTATCTATTTACTTATTTTATTCATTGATCTTGCCGGTAAATGTGAGAGTTAATGGTTGATTGTGTTTTTGTTCTTTTAAATCTTTTTATCCTGTGCCTTTTATTGTAAACCACTGAAGGAGATGCGCTGAAATTTTGTTGCACAGTTGCTGTGCAATGACAATAAAACATATTCTAATTCTAATATTTCCTAACACTTCCCTGTTCTCTGATATAATTGACAAATACTGCCCCTCAGCGATGAAAGAATGTCCCCCTTCCCCCCTCTAACCCCCTGATGGGATGTGCACCTGCAGGGCCTACCTGAGTCACAAGTGAAGGTTCGGGAGCTGTTGTCGTTGAAGGTGAGAGCGACCGCCTGCCGCTTGGTGTCCTTCGGTAAACGGACAACCGTCTTCACATTGCTCATCTCCGTCACCTGAGCAGAGACCAAAACAGGCAGACAGGAGAGGTTGGAATTCGCTATTGAGTGTGTGAGTACGATAGTTGTGTAGAAGAGAAAAGTGAGTGAATGAGACAGTGCGTGGGTGAGGCAAATAGGAGAGAGAGCTATCACTGCAGTGAGAGAGCAAGTAATTGAGAAGAGATGTCAATACAAAGCGGACGAGCAGCTGGGGAGGTGATGAATGGCAGAAAAAGTGTGAGTGACAGAATGTGGCAGTGAGAGTAGGAGTAATTGACAGAGGGAGCTAACAACAGAAGTAGCACCGGAGGACATTAGTGACGAAGGGTGTGAGTGATAGTGGAATTCATTGATGGAGTGAATGAGTAACATGAAAATGAGTGATAGTGGGCAAAAGTGAGATGGGGTGTTAGTGACAGTGAAGATAAGACAGTGGGAGTGCATGACGGAGGGAGTGTGTGATGGGAGAGTGATTGACAGAGGGAGTAATTTACAGAGGGACTGAATGACAGAGCGAATGGAAGATGAAGTGGATGACAGAGGAAGTGAGTGATGAGATAAGTGAATGACAGAGGGATGCAGTGATGGAGAGTGAGTGCCAGGGGGTGTGAGTGACATAGTGAAAAATGCAGAGGGGCAGGGAATATGAACGACAGAGGGATTAGGCATAGGGGAGAGAGTGACAGAAGGAAAGATTGAGAGAGAGTGAGTGACGGAGAGAATAAATGACAGAGCGCTGAGTGGTGGATGGAGTTAATGCATGATGTGATACGCAGAATTGTATAGCCAAATTTGTCTATCTCCATCTAAACGTTTGCAGATGATGCCACTACACCAGGGCAGCACAGTGGCAACAGGACAGCACAATGGTGTAGAGTCGATGCCTTACTGCACCAGAGACCCGGGTTCGATCCTGACTACGGGTGCTGTCAGTACAGAGTTTGTAAGTTCCCCCTGTGAATTCCCACATGTTCTTCCCACATGCCAAAGACGTGCAGGTTTGTGGGAAATTGGCTTCTGTAAATTGCCCCTAGCGTGTCAGGTGCGTAACTGGGATAACATAGAACTAGTGTATGGGCAATCGTTGGTCGGGCGGACTCAGTGGGCCGAATGGCCCGTTTCCACACTGTATCTCTAAACTAAACCACGCACAATGACGAAACAGAGAACAGGAAAGAGGTGGAGAACCTAATAAGATGTCAGGACAATAAGCTCTCCCTCAAAGTCAGCAAGACAAAGGAGCTAGTTAGCAACTTCAAGGAGCATGGTGGTGTACACCCCCCATCATCCTCAATGGTGCTGAAGTGAAAATGGTTTTGAGTTAAGTTCCTTGGACTTAATATTACCAACAACTGTCATGGGCCAAACACATTGAAGCACCATCCAAGCAGGCGCACCAATGCATCTACTTCCTCAGGATTGTAAGGAAATTCGACGACCATAGGATGGCAGCTCCGCCGGCAGTCAGTTCGTTTTACATCTTTTTTTTATTTTTAGTGTTTGTTAAAAGTTTGTTTTAATGTTCTTTGGTCTGTCTTATGTGGGGGGAGGGGGAGGGGATCGGGGGAAACTTTTTTTCAGGTTCTCACCTTGCCGGAGATGCGATTGATTTTGCATCGCATTCTCCGGCGCGCTCTGCGGCCTTCCATCGATGGAGCTGGAGGCCTCCTCGGACTGTCGTGGGCCTCACCAAGGAGCGCGGACTTAACATCGGAGCTGATCCCTTGCCTGGGAACGCTCCAACCACGGCCTGCAGACTGTACCATCAAGGGCTCGCAGTCTCGGGAGAGGCCAAGTCAGCTCCAAAGTCGCAGAAGATTCGACCAGCCCCGACGCGAGGTTCGATCGTCCAGCGCGGGGAAGCTGACATCCCCCTGATGCATGAACTGATCACCTCGACGCAGAGGACCCAAATGCCACCAGCTACGGGAGGCTAGATCGTCCCGTCAACGGAGGGCTCGAGGCCCCCGACCGCGGAAGAACAAAGGGAAGAAACTTGAACTTTATTTCGCCTTCCATCACTGTGAGGAATGTGTTGGAGTCACCGTGGTGGATGTTCATGTTAAAATGTCTTTTGGGTGAATACAAAGTGTGCTTTTATTTGTATGACTGACTTGGGAAATGAAATTCCTCGTAGGTTGCAAAACATACTTGGCAAATGAAGTGCTATTCAATTCTGATTCTGATACGTCTCCAATGACTCTTACATACTTGTATGGAGGCACCATACAAAGCATTCTGTCAGGTTACATCACTGCTTGGTTTGGAAACAGTTCTGTCCAAGACCAGATTAAACTGCATAGTGTTGTAGATGTAGTTCAGTCCATAACACAGACCAGACTCCCACTATTGACTCCATCTAAACCTCATGCTGCTTTAGAAACGTGGCCAGCAAAACCAAAGACTGGTCCTAATACAGGCGCTTGAAAGCATGCCCTACCAAACTCAGGAACAAATTCTTCCCCTCTATTACCAGGCTTCTGAATGGCCCTTCCATAAGCTAGGATACTGTCCAATTCACCTCTACCACATTGTGGACACTGGACTCAGTACATGTGACAATAATAAACCTAAACCTAAATGTAGTAAGTGAAAGAGGGAGCGATAACTGATGGAGTGTGATAGGCAGAGTGTGTAACAAAATGTGTGAGTGATGGTGAAAAAGTGATAGAGGAAACTAGTGAGAGAGGGTGTAAGTGGCAATAAGGTTGGTGAGAGTGACAGGGGATGCGAATGACAGAGGGACTGTGTGACAGAGGGACTGCGTGACAGTGAGAGGGCGATGGAGGAGTGAGTGACTGAAGAAGCAAATGAAAGCGGGTGAGAGTCACAGACCTCTGTCTGCTCACTCAGACAGAGGATGTGAGTGAAAAAGGGAGTTGTTGAAAGAGGGAGCGAGCGACAGAAGGAATGAGTGACAGTACGAGTGAGTGGAGGACCTACTCAGTGAACGGTAGAGCTCTGAGGAGTGTTGGAGAGCAGAGAGATCTGGGAGTAACGTATATAGTTCGTTGACAGCGACATCACAGGTAAATAGGCTGGTCAAAAAGGCTTTTGGCACATTGGTCTTCATCAGCCAGAGCATTGGGAATAGAAGTTGGGAGTTCATGTTGCAATTGTAAAGACGTTGGTGAGAATGCATTTAGAGTATTGTGTTCAGTTTTGGGCACCATGTTATAGGAAAGGTATTGTCAAGCTGGAAAGGGTGCACAGCTACAGGAACAAGTTGTGCAGGCTAGGACTCTATTCCCTGGAGCGCAGGAGGATGAGGGGTGATCTTGTAGAGGTTTGCAAACTCACGAGAGGAATAGATCGGGTAGATGCACAGAGACTTTTGCTCAGAGTAGGGGAAACAAAACCAGGGGACATAGGTTTAAAGTGAGGGGGGAAAGATTTAATAGGAACCTGAGGGGTAACTTTTTCATGCAAAGAGTGGTAGGTGTATGGAAAGAGTTGCCCGAGGAGGTAGTTGACACAGGTACTATTGTAACATATAAGAAACATTTAGAAAGGTTTACACATTTAAGACACATTTAGAGGGATATGGTCCAAATGCAGGCAGATTGGATTAGTGTAGCTGGCACATGTCTGCTGGTCTGGGCACATTGGGCCAAAGGGCCTGTTTCCACGCCGTATGACTATGAGTGATGGAGGGGGTGTGTGGCATAGGGTGTGAGTGATGTAGGGAGAAACTGACAAAGGGAGAGAGTGGCAATGGGTGTAAGTAACATTGGAGGTGTGTGACAGTGGGAGTGACGGAGGAAGTGAGTGATGGGCAGAGAGTGCGGTGGCGTAGGGTGAAAATATCCAAGCAAGAGACTAACAGAGATTGTGTATTGTCTCAGGAATGAATGACATACAGACAGAATGCATGACAGGCTGTGAGTGACCGAGGGAGTAAATTAAAGCGCGTGTTAGAGGTGGTGTCTGACGGAGGGAGTAGGTGACAAATGGTTGGAGTGATAAAGAGAGTAGATGACAGAGAGCAAGAGTGACCACAGGAGTGAACAACAAAGAGAGTGACCAAAGGTGTGAATGGTAGATGATGGTGGCAGCGGATGTGAGTTATGGAGGGAAGGGCAGATTGTCACAGGATCCCATCCACAACTAACACTGGGCTCAACAATATACCTTGGGAGACCCTTTGATGTTGGCTGATTTCTCGTCTGAATACTTCTCCAATCTCCGGGGTCCTTTGCTGGAAGATTTCTTGAAGACGAGCCAGCATCTTCGGTAGATCTGAAACGTGGACAAAACATTAAGATTTTGCTGCAGTTCTGAATGGAATACATTTGAGGAGCACTAGCGCCACTCTCTCTGAAGTCCCACCCAAAGACAAGAACAACATGCACCTTTCCAAGCATTTCCAGCTAGTTCACCCTGGTATCACACCCCCTATATGCATTGCTTGTACCCAGAGTGGGGTGTGTTGTCTGTACTCTGGGAGACATGTGGCCTGTTTCCAGAGCCATATGGGTCACCTCTACCCGAGGGCGAAGTATTGCTGGCATCCCAGGGATATGCACCACCTCTATCCAAGGGAGATACACTACCTGTACTCAGTCAAGCAATGCGCCTGTACACAAGTGAGCGGCACTGTTTCTGTCTGAATAAGCAGCATTTTCTGCATCTGGAGGATGGAGCGAAGTTTGTACCTGAAGAGAGAGTGCTGCCTGTACCGGGACGAGGAGGGCCAAGGTATGCTGCTGCCTGGACCCGAGTGATTCTATGATGACAATAGCCGTGCTGTGGATTTTTAGACAGCGAGAATATTACTGATGACCAACAGGCTCCTGGGCGTTGAGCTCTCAGGAAGCATGGAGTTCGGGCAGAAGAGTGGATAATGTGTTCTCAGCACTGATCTTGAGATCTAATTCAGCAAGGAGCAACCTCTATCTGCTGCCTGTGGACCTCTCTCCCTGGAGCTGAATGTTGCAAAGCTTCAGACAGAAGGGAACCGCTGAGGGCAGAGGCAAAGACTGGCATAGCATTGGGCTTGTGTGCTTGTGTCACAGCCACGGGCAGCAGCGAGAAGACAGCAGGTTGTATGTAGGGAAGAGATCGATGGGCATATTTCTGGGGAGAGAGGGAGACCACGCTTGCCCTCAGCCCCCTCCTGCCACCATTCCCATCCCCTGGCTCCATCTTCCCTCTCACTCCCGCTGTAACCTGTCTACTCTGAGGCTGTTGTGCTTGGCACTGTGGGTTTCAATGGGACAATAATGCCCAACGATGTCACACTTACCCCCAGCTTTCTGCTCCTCATCCTCACATACCCCTGTTTCACAATGTCATTGAAATTGGAAGCCATTCTGAGGGCGAGTCTTGCAACACATTGGCTCTGTGATTTTTCTGCTTAGTCCCCGCTTGTTGGTCTCTTAGCCACGTGCTCAGTTTGTGTACTACCATCTCCACACAACCTCCATCGTTGCCCAGCAGCCAGCTATTCAACAAAGCAAAGTAGGTTAACCGACAAAGGACTAGAATTTTTCACACTG
The DNA here is from genome assembly GCA_035221665.1 of Okamejei kenojei. Lineage (NCBI taxonomy): Eukaryota > Metazoa > Chordata > Chondrichthyes > Rajiformes > Rajidae > Okamejei > Okamejei kenojei. The sequence continues at coordinate 26,174,339 of CM069147.1, forward strand.
ACCGACTGCAGAGTTCTCCAAGTGTGCCTTACAACTTCAACCATTTCCCACCCTCCCAGAATCTGGAGGCATTTTGCAGTTCCAGCATGAAATTCACCCTATCAACAATAGTCTTAGAGATTCATAGAGTCATACAGCACGGAAACAGGTCCTTCGTCCCAACGTCCAAGCCGTCTTAGATTGCTGTGGTGAAGAATTCATAGGCTGACAAAATTTCTCTTAATCTCACTGAACGGGCCTTCCCCTTATCTTTAGTGAATAGAGAAGAGATGATATGCTTGAAGACTCATCAAATGAGGTTTTAAGGGTTGAACAATAGAACGCTTATGGGGCAATCACATTACTGGGACTGAACAATAGCTGCTCAGCAAGTCACAGGGAAATAGACAACAAATTATTTAATCACATAAATGTACTGCACTGAAATGAGCCTCTCAGTACATTACATTCCTGCCAACTATGCTCATCCCATTTACTCACATTAGACATATTCCCCTATGCCATTACAAATCTCATTTGCATAACGTAACTGCTTGCGCCTCCGCCATGGAGATAGGGCTGTATGGAGAAATATCACTTGCAGGCAAAGGAGATCTCATTTGGCACACACATTGTAGGCTGAAGGGCCGATTCCTGTGTTGTACTGTTCTATGTACGCAATCTCTCTTTGAACTATAAACCAGTGGGCCTAACATCTGTGGTAGGCAAGTTAATGGAAAATATTCTGAGGATAAGATATATACGCATTTGGATAAACAAGAGAAGATTACGGTTAGTCAGTATGGTATTGTACATGGGAGATCATGTCTGATTGTTTTTTTTGAAGAAATAACCAAAAGGGTTGATGAAGGCAAAACCGTAGACATTGTCTACATGGACTTCAGCAAGCCATTTGAAATGATTTTGACATTCCCATGGTAGGTTGCTCTGGAAGGTTGGATTGCATGGGATCCAGGAGAGCTAGCGGATTGGAAGGAATCAGAGGGAAATGGTGGAAGGTTGTTTTTCAGACTGTGACTAGTGGTGTGCCTCAGGATTCAGTGCTCGGTCTATTGCTTATATGGTTTATATTAATTATTTGGATGCGATTGTAGAAGGCATGATTAATAATTGTGCAGATGACACTAATGTGGGTGATAGCGTAGATCGCGGAGATGGCTGTCAAAAATTATAGCAGAATCTTGATCATTTGGTCAAATGGCTGAGAAATGGTTAATGGAGTTTAATGCAGATAAGTGAGAGATTTTTTAGTTTAGTTTAGACATAGAGTGCGGTACAGGCCCTTGGGCCCACCGCATCCGCGCCCACCAGCGATTCCCGTACACTATTACTATCCTACTAATGTAGCTGGGATATTGTTGGGCGGTGTGGGCGAGTTAGGCTGAAGGGCCTGTTTCCACACTGTATCACTCTTTGACTATGACTAACACTATCCTACACAATAGGGACAATTTACAATTTTACCAACGTCAATTAACCTAATGTATGTCTTTGGAGTGTAGGAAGAAACCAGAGCACCCGGAGAAAACCCATGCAGGTCACGGGGAGAACGTACAAACTCCATACAAACAGCACCTGTAGTCAGGATCGAACAGGGGCCTCTGGCGCTCCAAGGCACCGTGCCGCCCTGGGACTTGCGTTTTGGGAAGTCTAACCAGGACAGGACATTCATGGTGAAAGGCTAGGCCTTGGGGAGTGTTGTTGAGCTGGGGGATGTAAGAGTGCAGGTATACAGCTCTTTCAAAGTGGCATTACGGGTAGATAGAGTGGTCAAGGAGACTTTTAGTAAATTGGCCTTCAACAGTCAGGGTATTGAATGTAGAATGTGTAGGAAAGAACTGCAGATGCTGGTTTAAATCGAACGCAGACACAGAATGTTGGAGTAACTCTGCGGGACAGGCAGCATCTCTGGAGAGAAGGAATAGTGTATAAGTTGGGATAGACACAAAACACTGGAGTAACGCAGCAGGTCAGGCAGCATCCCTGGAGAACATTTAGGCAACGTTTCGGGTCGTAAACCTTCTTCAGTTTTGAGAAGGTTTCCGATCCGAAACATCACCTATGAGTCTGAAGAAGGTTCTGACATTAAACAGCGACTCTTCATGTTCCCCAGGGAAGCTGCCTGACCCATTGAGTTCCTACAGCATTTTGGGTCTACCTCTGTAAGAAACCAGCACCTGCAGTTCATTATTATTATTATTATTATAGAATCATCCAAATAATTAATATAAACCACCGACACAGTACGCGGCGGTAGTGTTGCTGCCTTACAGCGCTCGCAGCGTCAGAGACCCGGGTTGATCCTGACTATGGGCGCTGTCTGTAAGGAGTTTGTATGTTCTCCCCGTGACCGTGTGGATTTTCTCAGTGATATTCGGTTAGCTCCCACACTCCAAAGATCTACAGGTATGTAGGTTAATTGGCTTGGTATAAATGTAAAAACATTGTCCCTAGTGTGTATAGAATAGTGTATAGGATATGCAGGGATCGATGTTCGGTGCCGACTCGGTGGGCCAAAGGGCCTAGTTCAGCACTGTATCTCTAAACCACACTAAAATAAAATACATCTTCCTGTACCTTAGGCATGACTACTTCGCTATAACTCTCATCTATGAAGCTCTCATTCTCCCAGATGCTCCCGGGATCATCTAACTACAGCTCCAGTTCCCTAATACTGCCTGTAAAGATATGCATCTGAACACAAATCCCACAGGTGTAGTCGTCAGGGACATTAGCCCCTGCCAACTGATTGAATCTGGCCAATTCATTCATAGGGTAATAGCTGAGTCCAAGTCACGAGTCTTATGATTAGTAAATGGTAAAGCAAATGAGAAGTCAGTGGCTTGCATGCATGCTTTTGTAACTCAAGTGTTAATAAAGTTTAAACCTTGGTTTAGAGTCTTTTGTTCGACCCTACCAGCCAATTCATCCCACCAGCCTCTAACATGTCTGCCACCTCCAACATGACCATGCCACCAGTTACAACTTCCCAGTGCCATCCCCTTTTGCTTTCTGTAGAGCACACACCACCTGCCCTAACCCCCCTTCCCGGCCCGCCCCCCGGTAACTCAGTGGACAGTATAGGCAGGAGCACAGCATGGAGCGAAGAAAGACAGTTTGATTAAGTTGCATTTATTTCAATACCCGAGGCCTGACAGGTAAGTCGGAAGAATAGTACATGCGCCTGGATCATTATAGCCATTAAATAAACTTGGCTAAGAGAGAACATGACTTCAGCTTTAAAGAATTAGAGGAACAAATAGGCCAGGATATTTCAGATTTCCCAAAATAAACAGGATACGTTATAGTGCCAAGAGCTTTCCTCAGTCACTATGCAGAGTAGCAGACAAGGGAGAGGGCAAACTACCCTTCCCATCCCCACACTGATATTTCTGTCCTAGGCCTCCTCCATTGTCAGAGTGAGGCCGAACGCAAATTTGGAGGAATAGCACCTCATATTTCGCTTGGGCAGCTTACACCCCAGTGGTACGAATATTGATTGCTTCAAGTTCAAGTAACCCTCACATTCCCTCTCTCTTTATTCCTCTCCCACCCTAGTCGTTGTACTAGTTTCACTGTTGTCCTGGTGAGTTTCTTTGCATCTATTTTAGAGGGGGTACAAAGAAAAACTTGGGAACTTCAAATCGGTGAGCCTAACATCTGTGGTATGCAGGTCACTGGAGATGATTCTAGGGAATAAGATATATATGCATTTGGAAAAACAGGGGTTGATTAGGGATAGTTGGCATGGATTTGTGCGTGAGACATCATGCCTCATGAATTTGAGTTTTTTTGAAGAAGGTTGATGAGGGCAAGTGCCATAGATGTGGTCTAGATGGAATTCAACAAGGTCTTTAATAAGGTTCTGCATGGTCAGCTGCTCTGAAAAGTTACATTACATGGGATACCTGGAGAGCTGGCTAATTGCACACAGAATTGGCTTCATGGGTAGAAAGCAGAGGGTGGTGGTGAAAGGTTGTTATTTGGACTGGAGGCCTGTGGCTAGTGGTGCTCAGCCCATTTCTATATCTATGATTAGGATGAGGATTGCAAGCCATGATTACTAAGTTTGCAGATGACACTAAAATATCGGTGTTGTAAACAGTGAAGATGGTAATGAAGATTTACAATTTTGATGAGCTGAGGAATGGCAAAAGTGCTTAAATCAGGCAAGTGTGACATGTTGTATTTTGGGAAGTCAAACGAAGGCAGCACCTTCACGGTGAAGGTTAGGGTCCTGGGTAGTATTGTAGAGCAGGTGGATCCAGGAGTACAAGTATGTACGTGTTCTATATATATATATAATATATATTTATTATATATAGTTCACTGAAAGTGGTGTCACAAGTAAATAGGGTTGTGAAGGAGGCTTTTGACACATTGGCTTCATCAGTCAGGGAATTGAGCATCGAAGTTAGGTGTAATGTTACAGTTGTACAAGACATTGGTGTGGCTACGCTTGGAGTATAGTGTTGAGCTTTGGGCACCCTGCCAGAGCAACAATGCCATTAAGCTAGAGAGGGTGCAGAGAAGATTTACATGGTTGCTTCAGAACATGAGGGCCTGAAGTACAGGGAGACCTTAGACAGGCAGGGACTTTAGTTTTTGGATCTCCAGCTGAGGGTGATCTTGGAGATGGGAATAGAAGGGTGAATGCACTGTCTTTTTCCCAGGGTGGGATAGTTAAGAACTAAAAGGCACAGGTTTAAGTAAGAGTAGAAAGATTGAATAGGAACCTGAGCTATAGCTTTTTCACACTGAGAGTGGTAGGTATGTGGAACAAACTGCCAGTGGATGAAATTGAGGCAGGTATAATAACACCATGTAAAGTACATTTGGATAGGTACATTGACAGAAAAGGTTTAGAGGGATATAGGCCAATGGCTGGTAAATGGGACTAGCTTAGAATGGGCATCTTGATGGACATGGGCGAGTTGGAATAGAAGGTCATGATTTTAACTCCTTGGTTCACTCGGCACCTCACCTCCCCCTCACCCCCCCCACCCCCCCCCCCCCCACCCCACTGTCTCCCACCGGCCCAATAACCCTGTTCCTTTCCCTTCCTCCACAGGCTCCTCTCCCATTCCAGCATTCCACAATTCCTGTTCATCTCCCACACTTTCTCCTCCCCATTGGCCTCATCCACCAATATCTCCCTCTGGCTTTACATTTCACGCCCTCGTCTCTTCTAGTTTTCCTCCGTCGATACCGATTTGTCTCCTTTACACCTCTCCCTCTTCGTCACTTACTCAATCCACCTGCCAACTACAACTCTCTCATCTGTAGTCAACTATCACTTGCCAGGTTTTGTCCCACGCCTACCTCTCTTTTCCGACTTTCTCTCCCCTACTCCAGTGTCTGAAGAAGGGTCCTGACCTGAAATACATTTGCCTATTCCCTCCACAGATGCTACCTGGCTCACTGAATTCCCCACAGCTCTTCGTTTTATGTGTAATGTTGTATATTCTATTTGGTTCCGGGCACCAAAGGTTTCAAAGGTCTTTTATTGTCACGTACCAATTAAGGTACAGTGATATTTGTATATATTCGTGGGTGTTACTGGCAGAGAATGTGGCTCCGGGCAGGATTAAAGGCGGAGGACGGGTTTGAGGGCACTGGATGTAGTTACAGATGATGGATGTGTGTTTGGGCATCAGTCAGGGTTATAGAAGGGAGATGCGGTTCTGGACACTGGGTGGGGTCATAGGGGTAGGATTTGATTTCAGGCAGTTAGAGCCTGAGGATGTGGTTCTGAGCAAAGGGCGGGGTTACAGGCAGAAAATATGGGTCTAGACACGGCATGGCTATAGGTGGAGGATATGGGTCTGGCCAGGGTTACTCAGAAGGTGTGGCTCTGGGCACTGGCTTGCAATTCGTGAAAGTATGTGGTTCTGCGGTCTGGGTGGGTCTTCAGTGGGGAATGTGGGTCCTGCACAGGAATACATGTGTGTGGGATATGATTCTCGGCTATGGTGGTGGCTCTCTCGGGTAGGGTTCCAGCTGTGCGCCTGGCACAGGGTGTGACAGGGTCTATACCCACATGGTGTTCATCATCAGTCTGTGGATTTGTACTGGAGGTTTAGACCTGGGAAAGGCTTTAGAATGCCGAGCTCAGAATCGGAAAACATTTGCATGCCTGTGTCTCCCTCCACTGACGGATTAACACACGCTTGCAGCCCCGCAGCACTTACCTCGCCGGCAGCACCTCGTCCTTCCTGGTTCCCGGTGCACAGGTCAGGCTTGTCAGATGAGCCGCTCCCAGGGTCAACCACTGCCGGTGAGCTGATAGCAGCCAGCGCCTCCCTCCGCGCACGGATCTATATTTACACTCTGCGGGCAGGCACGCACTCAGATCCTGACAGCAAGTTGTCCTCCTCCTCCTCCTCTTCGTCTCCCCGCACAAGCACCTCTTGCTGACATGAGAATGCAGCTCGTTGACATAATCCCTGGGAACGCCGGTGCCTCCGTGTTTGTAGGCAGCCGTGGTGACCGGAGAGCCCCCCCCCCCTTGCAATCAGCAGTCACCTGATCCGGAGCAGCGAGTGACCGCAGGCTCCTTGCTCAACCAGTGAGCAGGCTCAGCACACACAGCACTCCCCAGGGCCTTCGCTCTCAGCACTGCAAGGAAAACCAACATAGCTGAGCAACTGGCTGCAGCACTGACAGCAATCGGTGCTGTTGCTATCGCACACCCCAGGAGCAGACGGCACGACTAAGGATGAAGCCAGACAGTGTCTGAGAAGCACAGATCACCGGGGGCCCCAGACTTGTTCACAATGACACTCATCGTGACCGGGGCCTTCCTCACATTTAGACAATAGGAGCAGGAGTAGGCCATTCGGCCCTTCGAGCCAGCACCGCCATTCAACGTGTTCATCCGCAATCAGTACACCGTTCCTGCCTTCTCCCTATATCCTCTGACTCCGCTATCTGTAAGAGCTCTATCTAACTCTCTCTTGAAGCCATCCAGAGAATTGGCCTCCACTGCCTTCTGAAGCAGAGAATTCCACAGATTCACACCCCCTCTGTGTGAAAAAGTGTTTCCTCATCTCCGTTCTAAATAGCTTACCCCTTATTCTTAAACTGTGGCCCCTGGTTCTGGACTCCCCAACATCGGGAAAATGTTTCCTACTTCTAGCATGTCCAAACCCTTAATAATCTTATATGTTTCAATAAGATCCCCTCATCCTTCTAAATTCTAGAGTATACAAACCCAGCCACTCCATTCTATCAACATATGAAAGTCCCGACATCCCAGGAATTAACCTTGTGAACCTACGCTGGCTGCACTCTCTCAATAGCAAGAATGTCCTTCCTCAAATTAGGAGACCAAAATTGCACACAATACTCCAGGTGTGGTCTCACTAGGGCCCTGTACAACTGCAGAAGGACCTCTTTGCTCCGATACTCAACTCCTCTTGTTATGAAGGTCAACATACCATTCACTTTCTTCACTGCCTGCTGTACCTCCATGCTCACTTTCAGTTACTGATGCACAAGGAACCCCAGATCTCGTACCCCTTTTCCCAACTTGACTCCATTCAGATAATCTGCCTTCCTGTTTTTACCACCAAAGTGGATAACGTCACATTTATCCACATTAAACTATCTGGCATGCATCTGCCCACTCACCCAACCTGTCCAAGTTACCCTGCAACCTCCTCACAGTTCACACTGCCACCCAGCTTTGTGTCATCTGCAAATTTGCTAATGTTACTTTTAATGCCTTTATCTAAATCATTAATGTATATTGTAAATAGTTGTGGTCCCAGCACCGAGCCTTGCGGTATCCCAATAGTCACTGTCTGCAATTTCTGAAAGGAACCCGTTAAGCCCTACTCTTTGTTTCCTGTTTACCAACTAATTTTTCATCCATGTCAGTACCCTATCCCTCAATGCCATGTGATCTAATTTTGCACACTAATCTCCAATGTGGGACGTTATCAAATGCTTTATGAAAGTCCAGGTACACTACATCCACTGGCTCTCCCTTGTCCATTTTCCTAGTTACATCCTCAAAAAATTCCAGAAGATTAGTCAAGCATGATTTCCCCTTCGTAAATCCATGCTGACTCGGACCGATCCTGTTACTGCTCTCCAAATGTGCCGCTATTTCATCTTTTATAATTGACTCCAGCATCTTCTCCACCACCAATGTCAGGCTAACTGGTCTATAATTCCCTGTTTTCTCTCTAACGCCTTTCTTAAAAATTGGGATAACATTAGCTTCCCTCCATTCCACAGGAACTGACTCTGAATCTATAGAACATTGGAAAATGATCACCAATTTGTCCACGATTTCTAGAGCCATTTCCTTAAGTACCCTGGGATGCAGATCTGGGGATTTATCAGCCTTCAGTCCCATCAGTTTACCCAATACTATTTCCTGCCAAATGTGAATTTCCTTCAGTTCCTCCATCACCCTAGGTCCTCTGGCCACTAGTATATCAGGGAGATTGTTTGTGCCTTCCTCAGTGAAGACAGATCCAAAGTACATGTTCAACTCATCTGCCATTTCCTTGTTCCCCATAATAAATTCACGTGTTTCAGTCTTGAAGGGTCCAACTTTGGTCTTAACTGATGATTTCTTCTTCACATATCTAAAGAAGCTTTTACTATCCTCCTTTATATTCTTGGCTAGCTTACCTTCGTACCTCATCTTTTCTCCCCATATTGCCTTTTTAATTATCTTCTATTGCTCTTTAAAGGTTTCCCAATCCTTTTGCTTCCCGCTCATCTTTGCTATGTTATACTTCTCTTTTATTTTTATACTGTCCCTGATGTCCCTTGTCAGCCACGGTCACCCCTTACTCCCCTTGGAATCTTTCTTCCTCTTTGGAATGAACTGATCCTGCACCTTCTAAATTATTCCCAGAAATACCTGCCATTGTTATTCCACTGTCATCCCTGCTAGGGTATCTTTCCAGACAACTTTCACCAGCTTCTCCCTCATGGCTCCATAGTCCCCTTTGTTCAATTGTAATACTGACACTTACGATTTTCCCTCAATAAATTGTAGATTAAAACTTATCATATTATGGTCACTACCGCCTAATGGCTCCTTTACCTCGAGTTCCCTTATCAAATCACATCTTATTGCACAACACTAAATCCAAAATTCCTTCCCTCTGGTAGACTCCAGTACAGGCTGCTCTAAGAACCCATCACGGAGGCACTCCACAAACTCTCTCTCTTGGGGTCCAGTACCAACCTGATTTTCCCAGTCTACCTGCATGTTGAAATCTCCCATAACAACCGTAGCATTACCTTTGCGACATGCCAATTTTAACTCGATTCAAATTGCACCCTATATCCAGGCTACTGTTTGGGGGCCTGTAGATAACTCCCATTAGGGTATTTTTACCCTTACAATTCTTCAGTTCTATCCATACTGACTCCACACATCCTGATTCTAGGTCACCCCTCGCAAGGGCCTGAATTTAATTCCTCACCAACAGAGCAACCCCACCCCCTCTGCCCACAAGCTGTCTTTTCAACAGGACATATACCCTTGAATATTCAGTTCCCAGCCATGGTCCTCTTGCAGCCATGTCTCTGTAATTCCCACAACATCATACTTGCCAATTTCTAAATGAGCCTCAAGCTCGTTCACTTTATTTCTTATACTTCGCGCATTCATATACAAAACTTTAACTTTGGTATTCACCTCCCCTCTCATACCGGTCACTATTGGCCCTGACCTTACTATCTCTTCTCGAACTTTCCTTCCTATTAATTCGGGAGTCTTTTTACATTAAGAGACAGTCACACTCACAGAGACAGACATCACACGCATTGATAACCATGACACACTCACTCTGAGACAGTCACACTCACAGTGAGAAATAATGTCACTCTCACACCGAGACACATCCATAATCCTATCCAAACGTCCCTTCAATGCCATTATCATAACTGCCTCAATCACCACCACTGCCTCAATCAGTGTTCCAAGCACGCACCGACCTCTGTGTAAAAACTTTGCTCTGCACATCTCCTTTAAACTTTTCCCCTCTCACCTGAAAACAATGCCGTCTGGTATTTGATTTTTCCATCCTAGGAAAAAGGTTCCGCCTATGCCTCTCATAATTTTATAAACTTAAATCAAGTCTCCCGCAATCCCTAGTGTTCCAGAGATAACAATCCAAGTTTGTCCAGCTTCCCTCTGTAGCTAATACCCCCAGGTGACATTAAAAATAGGTGGTATTGTCGATAGTGAAGATGGTTATGAAAATTACATAAGGACCTTGTTCAGTTGGGCAAGTGGGCTAAGGAAAGGGTAGTTTAATGCAGGTAAGTGTGAGGTGTTGCATTTTTGGAAGTCAAACCAAGGCTGGACTTACACGTGTATGGCAGCAGGGCCCTGGGAGTGTTGTAGAGCAGAGGAATCTAAGAGTGCAGGTACTGTACATAGTTCGTTCAACGTGAAATCACTGGTAGATTGGGTGATCAGGATGGATTTCAGTACTTTGACCTCATCAGTCATGGTATTGAGTGCAGAAGTTGGTATGTTATATTACAGATGTGCAAGATGTTGGTGAGGCCACGTGGAGTATTGAGTTCAGCTTTGGTCGCACTGATATAGGATCTTGTTGCACTGTAAAGAGTGCAGAGAAGATTTACGGGGATGTTGCCAGGACATGAACAACTGAGCTAAAGGGAGAGGTTGGGAAGTCTCGGACTTTATTCCTTGGAGCACAGGAGGATGAGAATATAGGAGGATGAGGAGTGTTCACCCGACGCCGGAGTTCCAGCTTTCCGGCAAAGAGGGCCTGAAAACATCGGACTGGCTGCGGAGGTCATAAGTAGGCCCCGACCTCAGGTGATCACAGAGGAAGGGGACGTAACTTTTTGATGCCTTTCCCCAGTGGAAAATTTTGATTCTGTTGTGGGGGGGAAGTTCATGTTGAATTCTATAATGTGTTATGTCATTTTTCTTATTTTTAATTTTTCTATGGATGTACGGAAACTTTATTATTTATTTTATTATTTATTTTATGTAAAGCTCTTTGGTTTCAACGCGAGTTGATTTAAACGTGCTATATAAATAAAATGTACTTACTATATCTTAGCGAGGTTTATAAGATCATGGGGGAAATAGATAGGATGAATGCACAGAGTCTGTTAGCCAGAGAAGGGAAATAACGAAACAGAAGACATAGGTTTAAGGTGAGAGGTTTTAGGGAAAATTTTAATAGGAACCTGAGTGGCAAATTGTTCACACAGGTTGGTCGTTATATGGAATGACCTGCCAGAAGAGGTGGTTAAGGCAGTTGCTTAACATGGATAGGAAAGGTTTAGATTAATATGGGCTAAACACTAGCACGTAGGACTAGTGTAGATGGGGCATGTTGGTCAGCTTGCGCAAGTTGGGCTGAAGGGCCTGTGTCCATGCTCTTTGGCTCTATTTGACTTCCCAAAGTGTAACACCTCACACATGTCCACATTAAACTCCATCTGCTATATGTCTCCCCTTTTCTGTATGTTATCTATTTCCCGTTTTGACAGCTATCCTCACATTCTGCGACCCCTGCAATCTTAGTATCATCTGCAAACTTACTAATCAACCCGTCTACGATTAGGTTCACCTCATTTATATATATCACAAACAGTGGTCCCAGCACAGATACTGACAATTTCCACTGGTCACAGACCCCCAGTCTGAATATTGTCCTTCCACCACAAAGAATGGGCTTGCATTCACTGGAAGTTAGAAGGATGAGAGGGGATCTTATCGAAATATATACAATTCTTAAAGGATTGGACAGGCTAGAATTGTTCCAGATGTTGGGGGAGTCCAGAACCAGGGGTCACAGTTTAAGAATAAGGGGTAGGCCATTTAGGACTGTGACGAGGAACATTTGTTTTCACCCAGAGAGTCATGAATCTGTGAAATTCTCTGCCACAGAAGGCAACGAGGCCAATTCACTGGATGTTTTCAAGAGATGGTTAGATTTAGCCCTTAAGGGTAAAGGAAGCAAGGGATATGGGGAATAAAGCAGGGATGGGGTACCAAGTTTAGATGATCAGCCAATTATCATATTGAATGGCGGTGCTGGCTCGGCCAGATGGCCTACTCCTGCACCTATATTTCTATGTTTCTAATCCTCTCTCTTCTATCAGTAAACTAGTTCTGAATCCATACAACCAATCACTGTGAATCCCATGCATCTTAATCTTCTGGATTATTTCACCATGGGGGACTTTATTGGATCCCTCACTAAAATCCATGGAGCCAACATCCACCACCCCACCCTCATCAATCATCCAGGTTATCTTCAATAAACTCAATTAAATTAGTAAAACATGACCTGCCGTGCACAAAGCTATGCTGACTGCCCCTAATTAGCCTAATATCTTCCTGATGGGAGTAAATCCTACCCTGAATCAAAGTAAATCAGATGAATTTAAAGTCCAATGGTGTTTGAGAGGCTTTTACATAGGCACGTGGATGGGAATGGTGGGATATTGTGCAGGCAGGTTAGATTACTTTATGCTGACATGATGTTTGGCATAGACATTTGTTTAAGAAAGAACTGCCGATGCTGGAAAAATCAAAGGTAGATGAAAATACTGGAGAAACTCAACATGGTCGACGTCTCGACCCGAAACATCGCCTATTCCTTCGCTCCATAGATGCTGCCTTTACCACTGAGTTTCACCAGCATTTTTGTCTACGTTCGGCAGACATGGTGGGCCAAAGGGCCTGTTCCTGTGCTGTGTGTTCTATGGAGGGAATTTATGCTTGGAGTCAAAGGATGTAGGCAAGATACTAAACAAATAATTTGCATCTATATCACCAAGGAGAAGGACATGGAGGACAGTGTGGGAAATACTAATATGCTCAGGCAGTTTGAGATTAAGAAGGAAGTGGTGTTGTTGCTGTTGCGAAGCATTAAGGTAGTAAATCCTCAGAGCCTACTGAAAACATTCCCTAGTAATTGAGACAGGCGAGAGAGCTTACAGCAGCCTTGACATAAATCGTTGTATCTTTGTAGACACAAAGAACCTGCAGATGTTGGTATATAATAAAAGACACAATGTTCTGGAATAACCCAGCTGATCTGGCAGCCTCTCTGGAAAACTTGGATAGGTTATGTTTCAGGTCAGGACATTTATTGAAATAGATTGTGAGGGTGGAGAAAGCTGGAAGATCGGATGGACAGGACAAACCCTGGGAAAAACAATGTGTTAGATCAGTGGTTCTTAACCTGGGGGTTGTTTGGGGCTTTGCCGGGTTTCACGAAGGAGTCACAAATAACATAGAAGTAGTCAATAGGTGTGAATTAAGGATAGAAGACGTGCAAATTGTAAGTCCAGAGAAGTAATACAGGTGGAAGAAAATGGGGGTTTGTTAGAAGGTTAATACTTAAAATTGGAGAATTCAATGTTCACACCGTCAGGTTGTAAACTACCCAAGCAGAATATTAGATGCTATTCCTCCAGTTTGTGTGTGACCTCACTCTGGTAATGGAGGAGATCCATGTCAGAAAGATCAGTATGCGAATGGGAAGGGGAGATAAAATGGTTAGCAACCAAGAGATGCAGCATGCATGCCTTGGTGGACTGCGTGCGTGTTTGACAAAATGATCGCTGAGTCTATGCTTGGTATCGCCCATGTAGAGATGTGAAGGGAATGAACGTCCATGGTAAAGGAATTGAAAGTTATTGAGTTGAAGAGCGCGCGAGGTGTCTTAGATGTCGGTCAGAGTGGACTGAATACGGGGGGGATTTGGGAGGATAAAGGTATTTGGAGATGAGCTCTGTGGAGCCGGAGCACACAGAAAAATGTGTCTACCATGGTTGGCCTGTTTGTGGATTTTTCAGGCAGTGCAGAGCTGGGGGACTATAAGGTTGGAGGCTGTGGAGGAGAGATCGCCAGACGCGATGCAATCGGTAACAGTCTGGGATTGACGGCCGGATGTTCATCTGTGAGGTCCTTGTTGAGGGGTAGGTATGAGGTGTCTGAGAACTGGTGCCTGGCCTCAGCACGGTAGAGGTCAGCGCGTCAGACTACAATGCCACCTCCTTTGTCAGCGGGTTTGATAATAATGTTGTGATTATTGATGATTGACTGGAGGACTGAGCCATCAGAGTAGGTGAGATTGGAGTGGGTAAGAGAAGTGGAGAAGTCAAAATGGTTGATGTCGTACCAGCAGTTGGATATAAAAAGGTCCAGGGAGGGTAGAAGGACAGAAGGGGGGGGGGGGATCCGTGATGGGGAAGAATGTTGGAGACAGGAGAAGGGATCGTCACCGGAAGACAAGGACTACTCACCAGAGAAAAAGGCCCAATGGTGGAGGCGACGGAAGAAGGGCTCAATATCGTGATCGATTGGAACTCGTTGGGGTACGGGTATAGGGGCGCAAAGGTAAGATCCCTGTTGAGGACTGACCATTCTCTATCAGAAAGGGAGAAACGGTGGGGGGGGAAAGGTAATGAAAACCTAACAGAAGTAAGTGGTGGGATCAGGCCCAAGCTCTGAGGATGACTGTGCGATGGAAGGAATATGTTCTATTAATGCCAAGGAACTTGAAGCTCTCAATTATGTCTACTTTAGCATGCTGGTTGGGGTATGTACTCCACCATGCTACCTCAAGTCGATGGAGTCAATGGTGGGGAGGGTGAAGAGGAGGCTGCTTTGTGTGGTGGACACAGGTCTTGCAGACTTGGGTAGAGCTGTTGCCATATCAAGCTGCAATGCATCCCCATGTGATGCTTTCTATGGTGCATCAATAGAAATTGCTAAGTGTTATTGTAGACATACCAAATTTTCCTAATCTTCTGAGGAAGTAGTGACATTGGTGTGCTTTCATGGTTGTATTGTTGATATTGTCATGGTGGATGTACAATGATGGAGTGTATGGTCAGTAAATGTGCACTCAGTTACAGTACAAAGAAAGGTTCTTCTGCCCATCTCACCAATGCTAACCAAGATGTCCCATTGAAGTTAGTCCCATTAACCCATGTTTGGCCCATATCTCTCTAAACCTTTCCATTCCACAAACTTGTCCAAATGTCTGCTAAATGTTGTAGTTGTACTTGCATCTGGCAGTTTGTTCCATTTGCCCATCACCCTCTGTGGAAAAAATTGCCCTTCACTTTCCCAATAAATCTTTCCCCTCTCAAAACCCGCTCTCTGGTTCTTGATTCCCTGACCCTGGAAAAAAGACTGCATTCACCCTATCCCGCTCATGGATTTATACAACTCTATAATTTATAACCTCCTGCAGCCAAACATTTCCCTTTGGGCCCTCAAGTAATGGCAACATCCTCATAAAATCTCAGAGGACAGTGTTTTGTTAGTTGGTGTATACTCAGAGATGGACAGAGAGTTGTCAGTTAACCAGCCAGCATGGAGTTTGTTGCACTCGGTGATGATTGGTATGTTGTTAGTGGGATTACACACTCGGAGGTAGATTGTGTTGTTTTAATTGTGCAACCAGAGATGAATAATATGTTGTCAGTGGGGATGCACACATGGAGATGGATAGATGGACAGCGTTGCCCAGTCTTCGTGACTGAACGCAAGGTGTGAGCAGAAGTGGTGATATGCCCAGTTACGTTCTTCCACAGTTCATGCCATTCGTTCATCACCCACTCCGGATGGTGTGTGCGTCCTGTGGTAAAGTCCGGCAAGCCTTGTTTTACACTGGCTGATGGGTCTCGTTGCAACTCACAGTCAGAAGCCCAGTCGGAGGCCGCACAAGATCTTGGTGCCTCTGTGAAAACTGAGGCCAACCACAAGTGTTGCACTATTACCTGGAAGCTAATTATTGAGAGCTGTTACTACAGAGCAGATAAATGCTATCTGTGAACCATTGACTCTGCCAATAGACAGACTGCTCTCCACTGGAAGAGGGTTTCTGTTTTGTCATACTACCCAGGAATACTCAAGAGTCAGGTAGATGAGATGTGGGGTGTATTCATCTGATCTAGTTTAGTTTAGTTTATTATTGTTACTTGTACAATGAAATGTTTTTTACTGTGCTATCCAGCCAGCGAAAAGACCATACATGATCACAATCAAGCCGTCCAGATACAGGATAAAGGGTATCACGTTTCGTGCAAGATAAAGTCCAATTAAAGATAATTCAAAGGTCTCAAATGAGGTATAGAGGTCATGACCACTCTCTAGTTGGTGAGAGGGCTGTTCTGTTGCCTCACAACAGAAGAAACTGACCTTGAATCTGGAGCTGTGTGTTTTGAAACTTCTGTACCTCTTGCCTGATGAGAGAGGACAAGAGGGAGTGACCGGGGTAAGATTAGACCATAATCATGCTGGTGATCTTGCAGAGGCAGCGTGAAATGTAGATGGAGTCAATGGAAGGGAGGTTGGTTTGCGTGATGGACTGGGCTGCGTCCACTACTCTCTGCAATTTCTAGCAGTCTTGGATGGAGTCATAGTTCCCAAATTATGCTGTGATGCATCCTGATAAAATGCTTTCGATGACATTCTGATGTAGGTTTGGCTGTCACGGTGATGGATATCATCTGATGTGCAGCAGGCCATCAGCACTTTCTCAACCCAATCCAGCGAGAAAACGGTCCTTTGGCCAACTGAGACTGCACCAACCAATGAATAACCGTTCATGCTTCACTGCACACTGGGGATAATTTACAGAAGTCAATTAACCTACAAACCTACATGTCTTTGGAAGTGAGGGAGGAAACCAGGGCACCTGGAGAAAACCCATGCAGGAACAGGGAGAACATATAAACTTCATATAGGCAGCACCCATGGTCGGAATCGAACTCTGGTCTCTGGTCCTGTAAGGCAGCGAATATACTGCTGTGCCACAGTGCCGCCTGTTCTGTTGGCACTGGAGAGCTTGACAGGGAGTCACAGTGATATAGTGGTAAAGTTGCTGCATTACAGCGCTAGAGACCAGAGTACGATCCTGACTATGGGTGCTGTCTGTTGGTAATTTGTATGTTCTCCCTGTCACCACGTGAGATTCCTCCCACACTCCAAAGATATAAAGGTTTGTAAGTTAATTAGCATCAGTAAAATTGTCCCTAGTGTGTAGGATAGTGTTAGTGTACAGGGTGATCGCTGGTCGGCGCGGAGACAGTGGGCCGAAGGGCCTGTTTCTGCGTCGTATCATTAAAAGAAGTGTCCCTGAGGGCATCAGCATTTCTCCCCGGTAGGTTCTTAGCCAACGCACACCCTCCGTCTGTGCGTGTCCTTCTCATGTCTCCTGATGCTAAGTAAAAGGAAACAGTCGATCAGGGAAAGGGGAGGGTTTCTAACTCAGTACCAGCCTGCTTGGACAGGACTGAGTAAGTGCAGGTATTAAATTATGCATTAAATCATGAACATACTGTATCTTCCATTTCATTTTTTCACATGTGAAATTGTAATTCAATTATTTTTGTTTACAAATATTGTGATGTCAGTAATAAACTTCACCAGAGCTATTAGGTAGCATGTCAAGCAATATGAAAATAACTGGTGTGTTGTAGTTCTGAGCTTAGATATTTACAATCTCAACTAAATTAGATGCAGTAAATCAAGAACAGATCAGAAACCATGAGTTGACGTCAGTCACTCAGACAGCAGATAGCGAACATACTGCAATCAAGATACAACCTTCCCAATGTCCACTAAAATGGAGCACACTTCCAGTCATCACCCAATGATGTCACCAAAGTGACCATGTCCTACTGTCCAAATGTGAAAGCCCTACTGGTCATTACCTGAAGATGTTATGGCCTCACAGCAGTAGGAGCAAGTGAAGATAGAGACAAAATGCTGGAGTAACTCAGCGGGTCAGGCAGCATTCTGGCAAATCTCGTTTGCATCCTTTGGTAACATACCGACCACAACTGCACACAACATGCAAATGCAGCCTAAGCAATGTTCTATATAGCTGCCATAACTTCCTGGCTCTTATACTCAATGCCCTAAATGACAAAGGCAAGCACACCATAAACCTTCTTTACCAATCTACCTACTTGTGTTGCCACTTTCAAGGAGCTATGGACTTGGACCCCAAGATATTGAAATGTCTGGTTAATTTGACCCCATGAATGTTGATGAGGAGGGAAACAAGCGGAAATAAAGTCACTGAAGGTCGAGGTCAAGTGACTGAAATCTCTTACTGAAGACACTCATTGCTTGGAACCTTAGGGATGCAGATGTATTTGCCACTAATTTGCATTAGAACATAAAACACAGCACAGGAAGGGGGCTCTTCAGCCCACAATGCTTGTGGCAAACCATTAAACGTTCGTCCTCTCATCTTATAATTATGGTGTTGGGCATTTCCACCCTGAGAAAAAGGTTCTGACTATCTACACCTCTCATCATTTTATATACTTCTATCAGATCAGAATCAGATTGTCTTAGACTTGCTGTACACAGACACACTAGTTCCTTGGTGGCTTTGAATAGAACTGAACAATGTGCCAGCACCGATAAACTTTCCCACTTCTGGCCTTATGATAGAAAGGATGACGCAGTTGAAGATGTGTAGGAAAGAACTGCAGATGCTGGTTTAAATCAAAGGTTGACACAAGATGCTGGAGTAACTCAGTGGGACAGGCAGCATCTCTGGAGAGAATGAAAGGGTGACGTTTTGGGTCAAGTCTGAAGAAGGGTCTCAACATGAACCGTCACCCATTCCTTCTCTCCAGAGATGCTGGCTGTCCCGCTGAGTTACTCCAGCATTTTGTGTCCACAAGCAGTTGAAGATGTTTGGGCCAAGGATCCAAGCACACTGCACTAAGGAGATCCAATGATGATGCTTTCTTTAAAAATATGAGATACGTCATCCAGGTCTGGTAATTCATCCTGTAATTATTTTCTCATCAAACGTTTATCCAAATATTTGGTGAAAACCTCTATTGAAACTGCATCCACTTCCCTTCAAGGCACAGAATTGCAGAATTCTCTTCATCTCAGTATGGGCTCTCTTGCCAATGAGAAGATATTTGTTTCCTCCGTTTGCCAATCCTCCTTCCTGTGAAATCAACGGTTCTTTACTTATGTTATGAAAACCATCGATAATTTTAATCACCACTTAAATCCACCATTTCTTGAGATGCTGACTAGTCCCGCTTACAGACAAGGAAGGCAAGAATTGAGGAGATGGTTACCCCATGATGATCTCCCAAAATCAGAAGCTGGTGATATATTTGCAGCCTCATCATTTGGATGAAGCAGTGAAAAAACAACAAATACTCCACCCCAATCTCTAAGTACTCGGGTTTATAATAGAAAATTCATGTAAATATAGTGTACAGCGATCAATTATATGCATAAATATATTTTAAAGGATACAAAGTCCATTAATGAATGCGGTGAGAGTTATTTTTAGAGAATTATGTTATAGGAATAGTTTCAGAAACTCCTGTTTCATAAAGCCCCAAACCACCTCTTGGCCTGCTGCTGGCAACGTAGTAGCTGACATTCTGGAGAGATTTCCTCCCTCTGGTCCACCAACCTTCCAATTGCTGCTCAAGGAATCTGCAACTGCAACAACTCAGGGTCATCATCAAAGTCGCTGCCAGTCTCATTGGGATCATCTGGGTCAAAACAAGAGCTTCTTTTCCCAAAGACTGTCTGTTGCCTCCTCAACCTGTGTGACAAGAGAAAACATGCTGAAGGCTGAACCGTACAGCAGTCTCCTACAGAGCACTGCGTCCTATGGAAAAGTCACCGCAGTGCAAGGTGGGAGCCCTCAGGGTCAGAGTCTCTCGAGATTGGGTCGAGGACAGTGTCGGGTCGTCGCCACGAGGACGAGGTTGTAAATAGGGTGGGGTCGGGTTGGGCCGAGGACAGGTTGGGGTTGGGATCTCGAAATTGAGTCGAGGTGGATAGGCCGAGGTGGATAGGCCAAGGAGTAAGGGCTGCGTCGCCAAGAACAAAGGGGGACCTGGCACAGGGAGCCGCCAAGAATTAAAAGAGAGGGGATTGGGGGGGGGGGGGGAAGGAGAGATTGTGAAGAAGGGATTAATACTTTATGTAACTGTGTCGGATAGTCACTCAGGAAAAACACATGTCCTGGGGGGGGAGGAGAGATTGTGAAGAAGGGATTAATACTTTATGTAACTATGTCAGATAGTCACTCAGGAAAAACACATGTCCTACATGAAGCATGCAGGATAACATTCCATCTCTTTCCTCTATGACAGTCATCCTCTTTTTATTCCTTAGTTCCACCCATATAGCATCATAGAAACATAGAAACATAGAAATTAGGTGCAGGAGTAGGCCATTCAGCCCTTCGAGCCTGCACCGCCATTCAATATGATCATGGCTGATCATCCAACTCAGTATCCCGTACCTGCCTTCTCTCCATACCCTCTGATCCCCTTAGCCACAAGGGCCACATCCAACTCACTCTTAAATATAGCCAATGAACTGGCCTCAACTACCCTCTGTGGCAGAGAGTTCCAGAGACTCACCACTCTCTGTGTGAAAAAAGTCTTTCTCATCTCGGTCTTAAAGGATTTCCCCCTTATCCTTAAGCTGTGACCCCTTGTCCTGGACTTCCCCAACATCGGGAACAATCTTCCTGCATCTAGCCTGTCCAACCCCTTAAGAATTTTGTAAGTTTCTATAAGATCCCCTCTCAATCTCCTAAATTCCAGAGAGTATAAACCAAGTCTATCCAGTCTTTCTTCATAAGACAGTCCTGACATCCCAGGAATCAGTCTGGTGAACCTTCTCTGCACTCCCTCTATGGCAATAATGTCCTTCCTCAGATTTGGAGACCAAAACTGTACGCAATACTCCAGGTGTGGTCTCACCAAGACCCTGTACACTGAAGTAGAACCTCCCTGCTCCTGTAGTCAGCACGATGTTGTACGTGGGAGGCAGTGTCTCACAAATCTGATTGGACTTTTTCAAGATGTGACCGAAAAGGTTGATGAGGGCAGAGTTGTAAATTTTGCATAAATGGACTTCAGCACACCACTCTCTGGAGCACTTTCATATCTGCAGGAGAGCAGCCTGCGCACCACACTGACATGCAATATGTCAGCAGACTCTCAATGGTCGCCTGGTAGAAGGCTTCATCTTGGAGTTGTGCCTCCTGAGCACGCTCTGGAAGTGGAGTCTCTTGTGCTCTCTTGACGGTTGCAGTGGTGTTGGCTGACCAGGAGAGGTCCTCGGATATGAGGGCTCCTAGGAATTTGAAAGTCTGCACCCTTTCCACACATGCCCAATTTATGCAGAGCGTGGCCGCGTCCCGTTTCCTCCTGAAGTCCAGTATTAGCTCCTTTGTCTTGGTTGTGTTCAGTGTCAGGTCATTTACTGACCACCACTCTGACAGTCACTGTATCTCGTCCCTGAATGCCGACTCGTCCCCTCGAGATGAGGCCCGACGACGGCTTGTGTCGTCGGCAAATTTAATAATGGTGTTAGACAGGTGGGCGGGTGTGCAGTCATAGGTGTATAAGGAGTAAAGCAGTGGACTCAGCACACAGCCTTGAGGTGCGCCAGTGCTTAGTATGATGGAGGAGGAGATGTGGGGGCCGGTTTTAACTCTCTGTGGGCGGTTTGTGAGAAAGTCTTTGATCCATGTGCAGATGGGGGAAGAGAGGCCTAGGTCAAGCAGTTTGCTGATTAAAATGTCCGGAATGATTGTATTGAATGCTGAGCGATAATCAATGACTAACATCCTCACGTAGCTTTCCCGTTGTTCCAAATGGCTCAGTGCGGTGTAAGTTGCTATGGCGATGGCGTCCTCAGTGGATCTGCTATCTCTGTAGGCAAACTGATGTGGGTCGAAGGAGGGAGGTAGGCTGGTTCTGATGTGATGCAGGACTAGTTTCTTGAGGCGGTCTATAGTCATTCAAGTCCTCAGGGACAGACTCTTTTGGAATAGGAATGATTGTGGCTGACTTTAAGCAGGGTGGTATAATAGCTTGTGACAGGGAGATGTTAAAAATCTTGCACAGATGCGCGGAGTCTCTTGCCCTGAGTAGAGGAAATCGGTTTAAAATGAAGGGAAAAGGTTTAATAGCAGTCTGAGGGGTAACTTTTTCACACAAAGGGTGGTGGGTGTATGGAATGAGCTGTCAGAGGAGGTAGATGAGGCAGGGACTATTGCAACATTTAAGAAACAGTTAGACAGGTTTTTCCCCTATACATGAATCAGCGTGAAGAAGAGTCCCGACCTGAAGCACTTTGTTCTGGCTTAAGCTCGAGGCTCACTACAGTATGGCACCACTGTTACTATTTGATTTGGTATAGCTTCAATGCTGGGTCTTTAGTCCTGCGGGATAATCCTGATGTTGGTTTACTTACCCTAACAACTTTTCTGGAGGATTTTGCAGAGAGCAGCAGTGGTATCATTTCAGAACCTGGAGATGCCCACTTCAGTTAGTCCAGGTGACAAAAGAATACAAGGACAGGGATCACTCACGGTCGAGTCTGAGGTCACATGTTCTGTTGGACTGGCCATTGTATTTACATGCCCAAGACCAGAAAAGCACTATTTCAAAAACTAATGGTGGAAGAAGTTACCAGATGGACAGACAAAACAATTCAAGAATATTCTTAAAGGTCCTTCGAGAAATGCAACATCCCATTGACTCGGGGGAATTTCTGTCCCATGACTACTCACAGTGGTGAAATAGCAGAGAGGATTGTACCAAGAGCTTCACATCTCTGTGCTGGAAGCACACACACAAAAGTCCAGTGTACATAGTGGAAGCAGAGCACCATTGTCAGGCAGATCCTGCCCCATCTGTAGCAACGTCTACAGACCCTTTATCAGTCACTGCTGACCCCACAAAAATGGAACGGAAACAAGTCATCCTTGGTCCCAAGCAATTTCAGAATAAAAGAATGCCAGGAAGAGTTGCTATGTGCTGCGTACCTTGTTTGCAGGTGCTCTAGTTGTACCTGAAGGTTCTCAGACTCTTCTGTTTGTTCATCCAAGGACCGCTGCAACCTCCTGGCCTGGTTATGAGCTTCATCCACCTGGAATGTGGAAAGAGGCAAATATTTAGCTGGCCTTTCCCAACCAATAAGCTCCACAGCATTGGATATTCTGGACTGTCCCTCTGTGGCCATGCTGGCTCTTTGGCAACATTTAGGGCCGGAACCCTTCTTCAGACTTTGAAGACTGGTTCCGACCCGTCTCATCATCTCTCCATTTCTTCCAAAGATGCTGTCTGACCGCCAAGTTATTCCAGCACTTTGGGTTTTAACATAAAACACCGTTGAGTTAGTTTTTGGATTGGCTATTGATAAGTGAAAGAAGTGAGAGAAAGACAGACCTGTCGTCTCATCAGAACACCAGCAACATTGACTTTGTTGAAACAAGAAACTACATATGCTGATTGACTGTTTCTCTTTCTGCAGATGCCATTTAATTTGTTTATCTTTCAGATTTCCAGTACCATTTAAAAAAAATTATTTGAGACTTTCCACCTTTGTTTGGCTGTAGAGACAGTATGAACCCCTGAATCCTCCTTGTGAAGCATATCATACCTCATCCTCAGCCACTGCCAGCTCCTTCTTTAACTCTTCCACTCGTAGCCGCAGTTTCCTCACTTCTGTTTCATGCTGCTCCACTCTTCTGTTTGCATGTGCCAACTCAGCCATTTTTTCTTGATACTGTTTCTTTAGCTTGGCATGAACGTGCCTGAGATCCGACAACTCCTGTGATCAAAGCAACATTGCATGGTGAGTAACCAAATCCTAGCCATACTGATCTCAAATTTATTGCATGCTATTCGACAAGTCATTCAACAATTTAATACTACAGAATATGTCTGTTCATGTTCTGCTTTGGCCATATTGGAATTTGAAACTGCCATAAAAATCCTGAAAATTAGAAGCTGTGCTCAGTAAAGGCAATGAATATGAAACCAGATTATGTTGAAAATCTAAACATTCTGGGAAACATAGCATAATTATTTTGCTTCTGCCGGAGGAAACATCTTGTCCATTTCCAGACTGCTCCAAGAGCAAAAACGTGTATTAAAACAGCACTGTGAAAGAGTCTGTATAACAAAGGCTGCAACGGGCTTTGATGGAGGCTGTCAAAGTATACAGCAGGATATATACCAGCTATGGAAATGTGTGGAGAAATGGGAGTTTAATGCGAATAGGTAGGTGCTGCACTTTGGGAGGTCAAATGCAAGTGGAAAGTCTGACCCTTAACAACATGGATCTACAGAGGGATCATGGGGCCCGAGCCCATTACTCCCTGAAAGTGCCAACATAGGTAGAATGGTAAAGAAAGCATATGGTATATTTGCTCTCATATTGTAGGTCAGGGCATTGAGTGCAAGAGATCCAGAAAGTCATGATGCAGCTTTATCGGGCTTTGGCTAGGCTGCATTTGAAGTGCAGCATGCATTACTGGTCACCGTATTATAGGAAAGATGTGGAGGCTTTTGGAAATGGAGAGATGGGGATTATGTGCAGGCTGATAAGAGTTGGTCTTGGCATCATGACAATTCATTGACGACACCACCAAGTTGGATGAATTACAGATATTGACAAGTCAGAGTATAGGAGGGAGATCAATTGTCTGACTGAATGGTGCTAGAACAACTTTGTTCTCAATGTCAGTAAAGCCAATAGCTGATTGTTGACTTTAAAAGAGGTAGGGCGAGGATCCACAAACCAATCTTCATTAATGGCTCAGTGGTGGGGAGAGTCCAACAACATCAAGTTCCTGGGCGCGTATATCTCTGAAGATCTATCCTGGACCCAGCACATTTAATCCTAAAATAAGCCCATCAACTCATCAACTTAGAAGATTGTGGAGATTCGGTATGTCCACAAATAGTCTCTTGAACTTCAACAGGTGTATAGTAGAAAGCATATTGATTGGTTGCATGGTTTGGCATCTTAAATGCCCTGGAACAACGGATATTCTAAAAACTGGTGGATACTGCCCAGTTTATCACAGGTACTGACCTCGCTATTCAAGGGATCCCAGTGGAAATGTCCAACGCTAGAAGGCATAGCTCCAAGGAGAGAGGGGGAAAAGTTTAATTGAGATCAGCAGGGCATTTTTTCTTTTAAATACAGAGACTGGTGGGGGCCTAAAACGCATTGGTGGTGAAGGCAGTTAAGATAGTGACGGTTAAGAGGCTTTTAGATAGGCACTTGAAAGTGCAGGGAATAGAGGGATATGAATCATGTGCAGGCTAATGAGGTCAGTTTAACGTCATCCTGTTCGGCATAAACATTGTGGGGCGAAGGGCCCGTTCCTATACTGTACTGTTCTATGTTCGCCAACGTTGACTAGAATTTGCTCAGTGCCAAAGGCTTGAACTGGGCAGAATTTGAGAGATGTATCCAAGAGAGTTTCTTGAAACAGTATGGATAGTCGAACCTGAGAAGGGAACATACTGGACCTTGTGTTGGGATATGAGACTGGTTAGATGACCAGTGTTTCAGCGGAACAGCATTTTAGGAACAGTGATCACAACTTCATAAGTTTTAAGATTTTTTTGAATAAGGAGAAGGTTCCTTTTTATTACAATGTTATTAGACAGGTGCTTAGGGGGGTAAACTGGGAACAATTGTTTTGGGTAAGTCCACATCTGACATGCGGCAGTTGTTTAAAGGCTTGTTGATCGATGTTCACAATTTGCATGTTCTAATAAGGAGGAGCAAAGGATGGCAAAATATAAGGTTGTAAATTTGGTCAAAATGAAAAAGTAAGCACATGTATGGTTTAAGAGGTTGGAATCAGACAGGGGCTTTTTGAAAAATAAAGAAAGGTGAAAGGAACTGAAACAGGTGAATAGAAGGGCCAAAAGGGGTCCAGGAATGGCTTTGGCAAATCAAATTAAAGAAAATCCCAGTTGAAGCTGCATGTTAGTAGCATATAAAAGACTTTCAGATAGGTACATGGGTTAAGTGCAGGTAGATAAGTTATGGTCATGTAATCATGTTAAAAAGAGACATTGTGGACCAAAAGGCACGTTCTTGTGCAGTACCGTTACGTATTATATAAATGGAGTACTGTTCTTAATAACAGCTGTTCTTAAATTCTGATGGTAAGTGCTTTCAAGTGATTTTGCCCAGAAGGAGAGGGGAGAAGAAGGGATAGGGATGGTAGGGTAATGGAACCATGGATGACCAAATTGTAAACTTAATCACGATTAACTGTAGGGATATGACCAACACTATGGTTTGAACCAATAGTTTAAAAAGCAGTGCGACTATGACTGTAAATGCTCTCAAGCTAGTGTCAAGTCTGTGAGACTATCAAACATTTCATGGTTGGAAATAGACATATTATTACAAGCTGCTAACAAGAAGTTATAAACATAGAAAATAGGTGCAGGAGTAGGCCAATCGGCCCTTCGAACCAGCATCGCCATTCAATATGATCATGGCTGATCATCCAAAATCAGTACCCCTTTCCGGCTTTTTCCCCATATCCCTCGATTCCTTTAGCCCTAAGAGCTAAATCTAACTCTCTCTTGAACATATCCAGTAAATTGGCTTCCATTGCCTTTTGTGGCAGAGAATTCCACAGATTCACAACTTTCTGGGTGAAAAGGTTTTTCCTTATCTCAGTCATAAACTTAGTACAAGATACCCCTGTGAAAGCCATGGCAATAGTAAAATTATATATATTTTAAAGTCCTAAGGATCCCAACACAAAACATGACCTATTCATTTTCTTCAGAGATGCTGCCTGACTTGCTGAGTTACTCCAGCATTTTGAGTCCATCTTTAAAGAAAATCCAGTCTTAAACACCAGTCTTTTACCTTATTCTTTTCGAAAAGCTCGTTCTGAATGGTCTTCAAGTCCATGTCCAGGGCACTTGCAACCTGCTTCCTTTTTTTGGCCAATACTTCCACCAAATCCTCAATCTGTGCCCTCTGCTTTTTGTTCTCTCTTTCAAGGTTCAGCTTCTCTGTCTCCAACCGTTCCCTCTTGCCCCACTCAGAGGTGTTCTCTGCCTGGAGTCTCTCCATCTGTGGACAAGGACCAAAGGCTCATTTAACAGGCCCATGATGAAAAGGCGAGAGTGGGGGGTCAGGTTTAGTTACCTAAAATTGGAGAATTCAATAATCATACTGTTGGGTTGTAAACCACCCAAGCAGAATATGAGGGTACACAAAAGGCTGGAGAAACTCAGCGGGTGCAGCAGCATCTAAGGAGCGAAGGAGATAGGCAAGCAGAATATGAAGTAAATTTCTGCGTATGACCCCACTCAAGCAATGGAGGAGGCCCGAGACAGAAAGGTCAGTGCAGGAATGAGAGGCATAGTTAAAATGGTTAGCAGCTGGGAGATGCAGCAGGCCTTGGCAGACCAAGCGCAACTGATCAGCGAAATGTCCACCTTGTCTACACTTTGGTCTCCTCCCAGAGGCCACATTGAGAGTGCCGAATATTGTAGATTAAGTTTGAAGAGGTGCGTGTGAACCTCTGCCTTACCTAGAAGGACCACTGGTGTTCCCGTGTCCACGTCTAGTCAGTCAAGCTCCCTTGGGACTTTTTAAATTTCAAGATCTCTCATTCTTCAAAACTTTAAAAAATACAGGTCTAACTAGCCGAGTCATTATTTGGACGACAACTTGTTCATTGTAGGAATTAAATCTCTGAACCTTTTCTGAATAACCTCTATCAAAAGGCCTACCTATCCATAATTAAGGTTTTCAAAACTGTCTGTAGTTATTTGGTTGGGATGGGGGGAAAAAAAAAAATCAGATTTTCCTTTATCTACACCAATCCTTAAATTCCCATAGAGATGAAAACAGGATTTGTCTTTCATGACAATACAACGAGTTTGCTTGTTTGTACGACAAATTTTAAATCACATGACTGCTTCTTTACCAGGATTTCAGGAGGTACCAATGACTATAGAGGCTTAAATAAAAATGGAAAATACTGCAGATATTCAGCAACCACAGCATCTGGCGAAACAGAAGTTAATGTTTCAGGTCAATGTTTTCAGGTCCTCTATATGACAAAGCTCTTAGACCCAAAACATTTAACATTATTATTTTCTCCACAGATGCTGATTGACCCGATTGGAGATTACAACATTTTCTGTTTTATTTCAGATTTCCAGTATCTAAAATTATCGAAATAGCAGCACCCATTCCTCAACATACTTGAAAATTGAATATTGAATTCTCAACATGCAACGGTCACGGTGGTGCAGCGGTAGAGTTGCTGCCTACAGCAAATGCAGCGCCGGAGACCCGGGTTCCATCCTGACGACAGGTGCTGTCAGTACGGAGAGTGTTAATGTGCGGGGATCGCTGGTCGGCGTGGACCTGGTGAGCCGAAGGGCCTGTTTTCCGCACAGTATCTCTAAACTAAACTTTCAACCACTCGAGAACAAACAAAACATCAGAGCTAAGCTGCTGTTTTAAAGAACGATCAGCAGCTGCAATATTTTTTATTCCACGGAAACATGGCTCACCCTTCACTCACATGAACCTGCTACATCATCTGAGTGTTACTCCATTTATTGTATAGGCCACACAGAACCCTCAGGAAAGGAGAAAAGGTGATGGCATTTGCTTCATGATCAAATTTGTGATGTAATTGCTCAATTCTGCTTTCGCGACCAGGAATACGAGATCATCGAACGCAGTCCCTTTTATCTCCCTAGAGAATTAACCTCTACAATCTTGCTGATAGTTTACATATCATCCCAAGCCAACGCCAAGGTGGCACTAAATGAATTATACTCTGTTGTCAACTCTCTTGAGACTGCAAAGCTTGATGCCCTGTTCAACATCATTCATTAAATCAACCCTGTCCTCATCAAAAGAGCAACTGTGGAGATGATCAACAGCTTCAAATTCTGAGGAATCCACATCTTGACAGGTTAACCAATTAACCACGGTCCTTCATACTGACACATTGACTGAGAAACCAGCCTATTTACTTTCTTGGTCATCTGAGAAGATTCAGCATATCTACGAGGATTCTCTTGAACTTCAAAAGGAAGTATTCCGTCAGGATTCATCCCAGCGTGGTATGGTAACTGCTCTGCTTTTAACCACCTGAATATGCAGAGAGCAGTGAACACAGACCAGTCACAGGCTCGTCACTTACTTCTATCCAGTGCATCTTCACAATGCATTGCATTAAAAAGGCTAGAAGTATTGTCCAGGATGCCATCTACCCCCAGCATTCCCTTTCTTTATTCTACCGTCGGAAGATAGAGAATCTGTATCTGAACCTCCAAACTTTAACAGCAGCTTCTTCCTCACTGCTGTCAGCCTCATGAACCAAACAATTCTTTCACACACCCTTCCTGAAGATACTATCACATACTAAAGTAAGTGGTGTGATTTATTCGGGAGATGGTTGGACAGGAAAGAGAGGACACAATTGCCGATTTGGGGATTGGAGATAAGTGTGCAGGTTATATCTGCCTACACTACTAGCCCTGGTAATGCATTCCAGGCCCCCACCACACTGTGTAAAAAAACAGAACAGGAATAGTGGGTGCACCATAACACAACTCTCTCTTTTTTTGTTGAAGGATGACATTGGAAACCCAAGGTACAAGATGTTATCTGATTGACTGGTGGAAAAGGCTTCAGGCCCAATCTGATCTAATTGTGTCCTTGTACTTCCTCCAATCTACCTCTGTATTTCTACAAACAACAGCATGCAGACAGCAACTGTGTTGATATATGGGAGTTACTTCATACCTCAGCTCGCAGTTCTGCAAGTTTTTTGTCCATGGTTGTCCGAGCTCCCTGCTCATCTTCCAGGTCTTCAGATATCCGACCCAATTCATCCTGGTGCAAATCCTTTAACATGTTCAGCTAAAAATCAAAAATCACTTCTTAGTTTGTTTGGACACTGGATCCACAATGACCACAGTGAATTTAGCAATCTAAATGCAACTTCCACTCTTCAAGTTCAGGAACTCTTTAAATTCAGATTAGGTTATTGTCATATACATTAGGGTACAATGAAATTTATGGAGCTTACATAATAAGCAGTATACATTATAATGATAAATACTAGTGATGATACAATTAATCATTAATAAATCTGCAGCTAGTCTAAAACAATACTACAGGAAAGAAATCCTATGTAGGTATGACCAGAATTTATTTACAAGATGACAGCTGAACCATGGGCTAGAGGTCTGTCCACATTTCCTCCATCCTGAACAGATGAAAAGCACAAAGCCACAATAGGGCTCTTTGTCACTCTTAGGTATTTTAAGACATTCAGAAAAAACTGAGGAACGATCCTTGGCATTAATCAAATATAGAGAAGACCATGCCACATTTATCGCTCAAAGAATGAGCACCAATGGTCTGGAAGGCACATATAGTGCCCTCCATAATGTTTGGGACAAAGACCCATCATTTACTTTTTTTTTTTTTTTAAAGAAGGAACTGCAGATGCTGGAGAATCGAGGGTACACAAAAAGCTGGAGAAACTCAGCGGGTGCAGCAGCATCTAAGGAGCGAAGGGTCTCGACCCGAAACGTCGCCTATCTCCTTCGCTCCTTAGATGCTGCTGCACCCGCTGAGTTTCTCCAGCTTTTTGTGTACCCCCATCATTTACTTATTTGCCTCCATCTCCACAATTTGAGATTTGTAATAGAAAAATCACATATGGTTAAAGTGCACATTGTCAGATTTTAATAAAGGCCATTTTTATACATTTTGGTTTCACCATATAGAAATTACAGTAGTGTTTATACATAGTTCCCCCATTTCAGGGCACCATAATGTTTTGGACACAGCAATGGAATGTAAATGAAAGTAGCCATGTTTAGTATTCTGTTGCATATCCTTTGCATGCAATGACTGCTTGAAGTCTGCGATTCATGGACATCACCAGTTGCTGGGTGTCTTCTCTGGTGATGCTCTGCCAGGCCTGTATTGCAACCATCTTTAGCTTATGATTGTTTTTGGGGCTAGTTCCCTTCAGTTTTCTCTTCAGCATATAAAACATGTACTCATTTGGGTTCAGATCAGGTGATTCACTTGGCCACTCAATAATTGACCATTTTTGGTTTTGAAAAACACCTTTGTTGCTTTAGCAGTATGTTTGGGAACATTGTTGCTGTAGAATAAACCGCCGGCCAATGAGTTTTGAGGCATTTGTTTGAACTTGAGCAGACAGGATGTGTCTATACACTTCAGGATTAATTATGCTACCACCATCAGCAGTTGTATCATCAATGAAGATAAGTGAGCCAGTACCTTCAGCAGCCATACATGCCCAGGCCATAACACCCCCACCACCGTGTTTCACAGATGAGGTGGTATGCTTTGGATCTTGGGCAGTTCCTTCTCTCCTCCATACTTTGCTCTTGCCATCATTCTGATACGAGTTAATCCTCGTCTCAACTGTTCACAAGACCTTTTTCCAGAACTGTGGTTGCTCTTTTATCTTTTCCAGAACTGTGGTTGCTCATTCTTGGCAAACTGTAACCTGGCCATCCTATTTTTGCAGCTAACCAGTGGTTTGCATCTTGCAGTGTCGCCTCTGTATTTCTGTTCATGAAGTTTTCTACGGACAGTGGTCATTGACAAATCCACACCTGACTCCTGAAGAATGTTTATGATCTGTCGGACAGATGTTTGGGGATTTTTCTTTATTATAGCGAGAAATCTTCTGTCATCAGCCTTGACCTGCCAGTTCCTTCGAGATTAGTAAGATAACCAATGCTCTCTTTCTTCTTAATGATGTTCCAAACAGTTGATTTTGGTAAGCCTAAGGTTTGGCTGATGTCTCTAACAGTTTTATTCTTGCTTCTCAATCTCATAATAGCTTCTTTGACTTTCATTGGCACAACTTTGGACCTCATGTTGATAAACAGCAATAAAAGTTTCCAAAGACCCGATGGAAAGACTGGAGTAAAGACTGTGCTGAGAGCTCTCTTATACCTGCGATAAGGAGGCAATTAAACACACCTGAGCAATTACAAACGCCTGTGCAGCTATGTGTCCCAAACATTATGGTGCCCTGAAATGGGGGGGGGAGAAACTATGTATAAACACAGCTGTAATTTCTACATCATCCAAAATGTATAAAAATGGCCTTTAATAAAATCTAACAATGTGCACTTTAACCACATGTGATTTTTTTTTCTATTACAAATCTCAAATTGTGGAGCAGAGGCAAATAAATAAATTATAGGTCTTTGTTCCAAACATTATGGAGGGCACTGTATAAGGGGCAAAAAAGGATTCCCGATTGCAGGATTCGTTTGGAGGCAATATTGCCACTGTGACAAATGATAATCACCTTGGAAATCACCTTGAGATCCACTTTCCCTGACGAAAATGGCACCGCCCTGCCCGAGGCCACTTATGAATGGCCCTGATTAGTCCTGGCCTTTTCTCTCTTCCACCTCTTCACCTACCCATCCCCCCACCACCCACTACTTTCAGTCTGATGAAGAGTTCTGACCCTAAACGTCGCCTATCCTTTTTCTCCAGAGATGCAGCCTGTCCACTGAGTTACTGCAGGACTGTGAGTCTATCTTTGGTGTAAACCAGCATTTGCAGGTCCTCGTTTCTGTATTCTAGAGAACAGTATGGGGATGAGTCAGAGTATAGAAGAGAGATCGAGAAACTGTCCATATGGTGCCAACACAATAGCCTGGCCCTCAACACCAACAAAACCAAGGAACGGATTATGGACTTTGGAAGGAGTAGGATGAGGACCCACAATCCCGTTTATATCAACGGGTCGATGGTTGAAAGGGTCAAGAGCTTCAAATTCCTGGGCGTGCACATCTCTGAAGATCTTTCCTGGTCCGAGAACACTAATGCAATTATCAAGAAAGCACATCAGCGCCTCTACTTCCTGAGAAGATTACGGAGAGTCGGTTTGTCAAGGAGGACTCTAACTTCTACAGTTGCACAGTAGAGAGCATGCTGACCGGTTGCATCGTGGCTTGGTTGGGCAACTTGAGCACCCTGGAGAGGAAAAGACTTCAAAAAGTTGTAAACACTGCCCAGTCCATCATCGGCTCTGACCTTCCTTCCACCGAGGGGATTTATCGCAGTCGCTGCCTGAAAAAGGCTGGCAGCATCATCAAGGACCCACACCATCAGCCACACACTCATCTCCCTGCTACCTTCAGGTAGAAGGTACAGGAGCCTGAAGACTGCAATGACCAGGTTCAGGAATAGCTATTTCCCCACAGCCATCAGGCTTTTAAACCTGGCTCAGACAAAACTCTGATCATTAATAACCCATTATCTGTTATTTGCACTTTATCAGTTTATTTATTCATGTGTGTATGTATTTATATAATGATATATGGACACATTGATCTGTTTTGTAGTAAATGCCTACTATGTTCTGTGTGCCGAAGCAAAGCAAAGCAAGAATGTCATTGTCCTATCAGGGACACATGACAATAAACTCACTTGAACTTGAACAGTACGGCACAGGAACAGGCCCTTTGGCCCATAATCTCTGTGCAGAACATGATGCCAAGACCAACTTCAAACTGCTTGCACATAATCCATTCATCCCTCCCTTCCCTGCTTATCCAAAAGTCTCTTCAATTCCACTATCATATCAGTCTCAACCACCATCCCTGGCAGCGCGTTCCAGGCACTCACCAACCTCCGATAAAAATTGTCCCATATGCCTATTAGGTCTCGTGACAACAACCTCCGTAATTTCCATAGACTACAATCCAAGTCGTACCAACCACTCTCTGCAGCTGATGGTCAATGGTTCTTTATTATCACATATACAGTGAAATTCTTACTTTGCTTCCAGTTATCTTGCATCTTGTTTTGCTGCCATACTTAAGCATAAAGTATAAAGTGAATAGAAATAGTCCACTGAGACATCATGCAGGGATCACCAGGTTTGCCATTTACAAATTCCTGCCCCGTCACGAATCTAGTCTTCTGGTGCGGCGCCCGATCCAAGCGAGCCCCAGGCTGCTGCAGGGCCTCCACCCTTTGGGTCGTCCAGTGATCCGTTGTCCCACTCCTTGTCCGTCCACCTTCAGCCTTTGTGCTCTGTGCAGGCCTCCTGCCGACCTTGATGGCGCGGAAGGCAAGTCCCAGTTCACTCTCTTACTGGCCTTTGCTTCCGCATCCGCCACCGCAAGCTTCCTCCATCCTCCTCTCTGGTTCTCCAGACCTTCCACCCAGCCACGCAGATGAGGTTGTGGAGGCAGATACAATTACAACTTTTAAAAAGCATTGGGGTACATGATGATGGAATGGTGTTGAGGGTTAGGGCCTAATGCAGTCAACTGGGATTAGTGTAGATAAGAATTATTTTCCTAGAACTACTGAAACCAGGATTACTGCTTTGTACATGGAACTAAACAAAACTGTAGTGGATATGAACAAGAGTAACAAACAGCAAAACAGATACACTTATGAAAATTTGCACGTTTAAGTTTGGTAAATTTTTTCTCTTCTGCAATTTCTTAATGTTATTTCATTAAAAAAATTATCTTCCAGGATTACCAGCTCTCGTAATTAACACCTCACCTGTTTAAGCACCTCTTTCTTGGATTTGCTGAGCTCTTCATACTTGATTTTCCATTGCGAGATATCTGCCTCCAAATTCTCAATGTTTTTACTGAGTGCATTCTTGTCTCTGAGAAAAAACAGCACAACTATATGAAATTACATTAAACCGACCCTAGCTTTGCCTCATATTTGTTGATCATTTACATTTAAATTTAGAAAATTATGCAAAACATTTCAAGGATCTAATTTTGTTTGTCAGTAATACAATGTACATGGACAGATGCATCCCTCACACCCTTTTAGGAATATTCTATATTGCTGTCCTTTATACTGTCACGTAGCATCGCATATTTCAGGTACAAATTACATCAGGAGATGAAATCGGCATGTAAGAAGGACAATCTTGGTGATCATGGGGATTTCAATATGCAGGTGGTCTGGGAAAAATCAGATTTGCACTGGACCCCAAGAGTGGATCTTAGTAGAGGGCCTATGAGATGGTTTCTTAGAGCAGCTTGTGGTTGAGCCAACCAGGGAAAAGGCAATTCTGGATTTGCTATTGTATAATTAAATTGATTAGGGAGTTTAAGGTAAAGTAACCACTCACTAGGAGGTACTGCAATTTGAGAGGGGAAGATGAAATTGGGTCTGTCAGTATTCCTTTTGACAAAGGTGCCACAGAGGCATGAGGGAGAAGCTGGCTAAAGTTGATTGGAAAGGGACTCTAGCAGGAATGACGGTGGAACAACAATGGCAGGAATTTCTGGAAATAATTCGGATGACACAGTATCTTTGCGTTCCAAAGAGGAAGATATATTCTAATGGGAGAATGAGATTACCGTGGATAACAAGGGAAATCAAAGACAGCATAAAACTAAAAGAGAAGGCATATAACAATGCAAAGATTAGTGGGAAGCTGGAGGATTGGGAAGCTTTTCTAAAAAACAACACAAGGTAACTAAAAAGGCAATATGGGGAGAAAAGATTTAATATGACGGTAAGCTAGTCAATAATATAAAAGAGGATAGCAAAATTTTCTTCAAATGTATAAAGAGTAATGAAGAGGCAAGAGTGGACGTTAGACTACTGGAAAATATGCTGGAGAACTGATACTGGGGAATAATAAAATGGAAGATGAATTCAATAATTGTTTTGCATTAGTATTCACAGTAGAAGACACCAGCAGCATTCCTGAATTTTAAGAGAGTCAAGTGGTGGAAGTTATTGGAATGGCTTTTACTAAGAAATTGGTGCATGGAAAGCTGAAAGATCTGAAGGTGGAGAAGCACCTGGACTTGGTGCAACCCAGGGTTCTGAAAAAGGTAGGTTTAGATATTGTGGAGGCATTAGTTGTGATCTTTCAAGAATCACTAGAATCAGGGGTGGTTCCAGACAATTGGAAAATTGTGAATATTACTCCGCTCTTCAAGGAGGGAGTGGAGCAGAAGAGTGAAAACTATAGGCCAATTAGCCAGTTGGTAAGAATTTAGAACCCATTAAAATCGATGAAGTTTCTGAGTACCTAGAAGCACACGATAAAATAGGCAGGTCAGCATGGTTTTGTGAAAGGGAGATCTTTTGTGACGAACCTGTTGGAAGTTTTTATGGAAGTAAACAGCTGGAAAGACAAAGGAGCGTCATTGGATATAATTTACCAGGATTTGCAGAAGGCGTTTGATAAGATTCCGCACATGAGGCTGCTAAGGAGATGAAAGGCCATGGTATCAGAGGGACGGCACTAGCAGGTTGGCTGGATGGCCAAAGCTAAAGAGTGGCAATAAAGGGGGCTTTTTTTGGTTGGCTGCCAAGTGTTCCGCAGGGGTCCGTGTTGGGCCTGCTTTTCTTCATCATGTATATCAATTATTTGAATGAGGGAATTGAAGGTTTTGTGGTCAAGTTTGCAGATGATAAAAAGATAGGTGATGGTGCAGGTAGTGTATAGAAAGCAGGGACTCTGCAGAAGGACTTGGACAGATTGGGAGAGTGGGCAAAAAAAGTGGCAGGTGGAATACAGCATAACAAAGTGTGGAAACATGGTAGTAGGAATAAATGCGGAGACTATTTTCTAAATGGGGAGATAATCCAGAAATCAGCAGTGCTAAGGGA
Organism: Okamejei kenojei; assembly: GCA_035221665.1. Classification (NCBI taxonomy): domain Eukaryota; kingdom Metazoa; phylum Chordata; class Chondrichthyes; order Rajiformes; family Rajidae; genus Okamejei; species Okamejei kenojei. The sequence goes on from CM069147.1 coordinate 26,210,832, forward strand.
CTTGGGAGTGCTGGTGCATGTATCCCAAAAAGTTAATTTGCAAGAATCAGTAGTAAGGAAGGTAAATGCAATCCTACAATGGACGAAGTGAATGGCAAGCAATACTCCAAATGGGGCCTAACCACAGTCCTATACAGCTGCATTATTACTGCCCGATTCTGACACTCAAAGCCTGACCTATGAAAGCAAGCATACCATATGCCTTCTTTACCACTTTACCAAGTTGGGAAGAAGTCATAAATCACAGCATTGAGTGCAGTTGGGAAGTCATGTCACAAGACATTGGCGACACCACACTGGGCAGCACATCGCCAGAGACTCGGGTTCGATCCCTATATGGGTTCTATTTGTGTGGAGTTTGCACATTCTCCCAGTGCCACGTGAGTTTGCTCCGAGTATTCCAGTTTATTCCAAAGATGTGCCGGTTTGAAGGTTAATTGGCTTCTGTCAATTACCCCCACTGTAGAGAATATGAGGCTGGGATGACATAGAACTAGTGTACGGATGATCGATGGTCAGCATGGGATCAGTGGGCCGAAGAGCCTGTTTCCATGCTTTAACTAAACTAAAATATTGCATGCATTTCTAGTCACCATACCACAGGAAAGATGTGATTAAGCTAGAGAAGATGCAGAAAGAAAATCACAAGGATGTTGTCAGGACTGGATGGCTTGGGTTACACGAGACTGGATAGGGTGAGGCTGTCAGATTTTACCACTCACCTGCACACCAGAGGTAAGTTACATTGGCCAATTAACCTACTTCAATACGTCTTTGGTATGTGGGATGAAACCAGAGTTTCTGGCAGAAATCTGCTAACTCACAGGAAGAATGTGCAAAAGACTGCATTTACCCCAGCTATTCCCCACTTGATCCCTCACCCAAGGAATAAAGTACTAGCATGTCCAACCTCTTCCTTTTACGTCAAATACTGGCAACATCCTCGTAAATCTTCGCTACACCCTTTCCAGTTTAACAATATCCTTCCCATAGCAAGATGACTAAAAGAGAACACAATCCTCCAAATGCAGCCTCACCAACGTCTTGTACAACTATAACATCCCAACTCTATACACAATACCGATACAGGCCAATCTATTTAACCATATAACCATATAACAATTACAGCACGGAGACAGGCCCTCTCGGCCCTTCCAGTCCGTGCCGACCATTTGTTTTCCCCTAGTCCCATCTACCTGCACTCAGACCATACCCCTCCATTCCCTTCACGTCCATATACCTATCCACTTTACTTTTAAATGTTAAAATCGATCCTGCCTCCACCACCTCTGCTGGAAGCTCATTCCACACAGCCACCACCCTCTGAGTAAAGAAGTTCCCCCTCACGTTACCCCTAAACTTCTGTCCCTTAATTTAGAGCCTTGATCACCCTATCTACCTGTGACACCACTTTCAAAGAACTATGTATCTGTACTACAAGATCCCTCTGCTCTGCAATACTCCCCAGGGCCCTGCCATTCACCGTGAAGGTCCTGCCTCAGCTCAACTTATGCTCTTAAGCTTTCCCTTTAAGCATCACCCGACTCTTTCTCAAAACTGTCCTGATGCAGTAATTTCAATTCTTGTCTCATCCAAAGCTACAACGAAACTTTTCTCTCTCATTTACAGAATTCAATGTAACCATGGTTCAACAAATCTTCGATACCAACACCCTTGAAGTATGTTCTTTCCCATCACTTTCCTTTGACCTCTTCTCTCCTTTCAATATCACGCATTGACCCATTCCTGCATTCTTCCCCTCTCTGACCTCAGAAAAGTACGGCTATGGTATTTTTACTTTAGTTTAGAGATACAACATTGAAACGACTCATTGAAACATAGAAACATAGAAATTAGGTGCAGGAGTAGGCCATTCAGCCCTTCGAGCCTGCACCGCCATTCAATATGATCATGGCTGATCATCCAACTCAGTAATCCCGTACCTGCCTTCTCTCCATACCCTCTGATCCCCTTAGCCACAAGGGCCACATCCAACTCACTCTTAAATATAGCCAATGAACTGGCCTCAACTACCCTCTGTGGCAGAGAGTTCCAGAGACTCACCACTCTCTGTGTGAAGAAAGTCTTTTCATCTCGGTCTTAAAGGATTTCCCCCTTATCCTTAAGCTGTGACCCCTTGTCCTGGACTTCCCCAACATCGGGAACAATCTTCCTGCATCTAGCCTGTCCAACCCCTTAAGAATTTTGTAAGTTTCTATAAGATCCCCTCTTAATCTCCTAAATTCCAGAGAGTATAAACCGAGTCTATCCAGTCTTTCTTCATAAGACAGTCCTGACATCCAGGAATCAGTCTGGTGAACCTTCTCTGCACTCCCTCTATGGCAATAATGTCCTTCCTCAGATTTTGGAGACCAAAAACTGCACGCAATACTCCAGGTGTGGTCTCACCAAGACCCTGTACAACTGAAGTAGAACCTCCCTGCTCCTGTACTCAAATCCTTTTGCTATGAAAGCTAACATACCATTCGCTTTTTTCACTGCCTGCTGCACCTGCATGCCTACTTTCAATGACTGGTGTACCATGACACCCAGGTCTCGCTGCATCTCCCCTTTTCCTAATCGGCCACCATTAAATAATAGTCTGCTTTCCTGTTTTTGCCACCAAAGTGGATAACCTCACATTTATCCACATTATACTGCATCTGCCAAACATTTGCCCACTCACCCAGCCTATCCAAGTCACCTTGCAGTCTCCTAGCATCCTCCTCACAGCGAACACTGCCCCCCAGCTTAGTGTCATCCGCAAACTTGGAGATATTGCCTTCAATTCCCTCATCCAGATCATTAATATATATTGTAAATAGCTGGGGTCCCAGCACTGAGCCCTGCGGTACCCCACTAGTTACTGCTGCCATTGTGAAAAGGACCCGTTTACTCCTACTCTTTGCTTCCTGTTTTGCCAGCCAGTTCTCTATCCACATCAATACTGAACCCCTAATACGTATGCTTTAAGTTTGTATACTAATCTCTTATGTGGGACCTTGTCGAAAGCCTTCTGGAAGTCCTGATATACAAATCCACTGGTTCTCCCTTATCCACGCTACTAGTTACATCCTCGAAAAATTCCACAAGATTCGTCAGACATGATTTACCTTTTGTAAATCCATGCTGACTTTGTCCATGATTTCACCTCTTTCCAAATGTGCTGCTATCCCATCTTTAATAACTGACTCTAGCAGTTTCCCCACTACCGATGTTTAGACTAAACTGGTCTGTAATTCCCCGTTTTCTCTCTCCCTCCCTTCTTAAAAAGAGGGGTTACATTTGCTACCCGCCCAATCCTCAGGAACACTCAGAATCTAAAGAGATTTTTTTGAAAGATATCACTAATGCATCCCACTATTTCCTGAGCTACTTCTTAAGTACTCTGGATGCAGCCTATCTGGCCCTGGGATTTATCGGCCTTTAATCTATTCAATTTACCCAACACCACTTCCCGACTGACCTGGATTTCACTCAATTCCTCCTCTTTGACCCACAGTCCCCTGCTATTTCAGGCAGATTATTTATGTCTTCCTTAGTGAAGACGGAACCAAAGTTGTTATTCAATTGGTCCGCCATATCCTTGTTCCCCATGATCAACTCACCTGTTTCTGACTGCAAGGGACCTACATTTGTTTTAACTAACCTCTTTCTCTTCACATATCTATAAAAAACTTTTGCAGTCAGTTTTTATGTTCCATGCCAGTTTTCTTTCATAATCTAATTTTTCCTTTCCTAATTAAGCCTTTGTCCTCCTCTGCTGGTCGCTCTGAATTTCTCCCAGTCCTCTGGTATGCTGCTTTTTCTGGCTACTTTGTACGCATCATCCTTTGCTTTGATACTATCCCTGATTTCCCTTGTTATCCACGGATGCACTACCTTCCCCCCCCCCGATTTATTCTTTGCCAAACTGGATTGAACAATTTTTGTAGTTCATCCATGCAGTCTTTAAATGTCTTCCATTGTATATCCACCGTCAACCCTTTTAGAATTAATTGCCAGTCAATCTTGGCCAATTCACGTCTCATACCCTCAAATTACCTTTCTTTAAGTTCAGAACATTGTTTCTGAATTAACAATGTCACTCTCCATCCTAATGGAGAACTTCAAATACCATATTATGGTCACTCTTGCCCAAGGGGGCACGTAACAACAAGACGGCTAATTACCCCTTCCTCATTCCCCCCCCCCCCCCAAAACCCAGTCTAAAATAGCCTGCTCTCTCGTTGGTTCCTCTACATGTTGATTTAGATAACTATCCCGCATACATTCCAAAAAATCCTCTTCTCAGCAACCCCTGCCAATTTGATTAACCCAATCTATATGTAGATTGAAGTCACCCATTATAACTGTTTTGCCTGTTTGAAACGACTCCTTCAGCCCACCGGGTCTATGCTGACCATTGATCACCTGTTCACACTAGTTCTACGTTATCCCACAAATAACTCATTCACTCCGTACACACTGGGAGCAATTTAAAGAGGCCAATTAACCTACAAACCTGCACGTTTTTGGGATGTGGGTAAAAACCGGAGCACCCAGAGCAAACCCACACAGACAGCACTCAAAGTCAGAATCGAACCCAGGTGTCTGTATAGGGGCTATGCTGTCTAATCATGCACAGTACCCCCTACTGTTAACAACGATAATACCCATATAATCTATTTTGATAATATGTACTTCGGGAATAAATCTGCCCCTGCGCCATGCTTCTCCTCAAGATAGTTCATGAGATCAGTGACATCGATATTAAAGACAAGATTGGACCTCACTATGACATCTCACCCACAAGTTGGCATCATTAAGAGTGCAGTATTTGTGCATTTGGAGTTCTGAGAATTGGACTTCCTTATTCCTGTCTGATGCATATCCTATCCCTGAGATTTCAAAGGAAACAATGAACTGGCAAGTTTAGACATCAGCACCTACTCTCTCTCTTTCTGCAGAGTTTTGTGGGATTCATCCAGACGCAACTGCAATGCAGTGACTTTAGTTGTATCCTCTTCCAGTATAGACACTTCTTCCCACAGGATGCGGTTCCTCTCTTGGCGGCTGAACGTAGTGCGCATGCTCTGAGCAGTGTGCTTGTCCCATGGCTCTGAGCTTTCCTGCTCATTTTTCAGAATCACTTCCAGGTCCTGCAGAATAAGAAACACAAATTCCCCATGATAGAATAGAACCTCACATAACAAATTTCAGTTCTAAAACTGCAGTTTGCAATTACTCAGTCCGCCCAAAGTTTAAAAGAATTGGCCCAGCAATTCTATTGTGCGACAGTAAAAGTATTTTATACATCACACGATAACAAAGTTTAAAAATTCCATGCTACATCTTCTAAGAACTCTAACAGCCATTTATGTAAAGCCATATACCACAATTAATATGGTTCATAGTCACCCCTTGAATTAAAGATGTACTCTGATTCTTTTACTTTTTACCTTTTATCTCTGCTCTCTGGACGTAGATGTCTTCATTATGTGTTTCTCACTATCTACCCTATCATTGCATTTAAATTTTGTACAGCTCTTTCCTAAAATGTGATCACCAGAACTGAGCAAAATATTTCAGATGTGACCCAAACAATGTAAAATTGTAACACAAACTAAAAAAGATACAAACCACATGTGAGGTGTTGGAGGTCAAATATTAGGGGAAGTTTGGGGGTCAAATATTAGGAGAAAATATACAATTAATGGAAGATCCTTAACAGCATCGATGTCCAAGCCCATAACTTCCTAAAAGTGGCAATAGAAGAAGGTAGAGTGGTAAAGAAGGCATATGGTGAGTCAGGGTGATGAGTATAAGAGTCAGGAAATCTTGGTGCAACTTAATACAACTTTGGTTAGGCCGCATATGAAGTAATGCGTGTAGTTCTGGTCGCCCCATTACAGGAAAAATGTGGAGATTTTGGAAAGTGTGCAGAGGAGGACTTCAGCATGACATTTATAGGGCTCTGTACAGTTGGCTGCTCTGGAAGGTTCAATTGCATTGGATCCAGGGAGAGTTAGATGTCCCGATAGAGAATTAGCTGCTTGGAAGGAAGCAGAAGGCAATGGGAGGTTGTATTTTACCCTTGGGGATCAGTGCTGGGCCTATCGTGTTTGTGGCTTATATCAACGTTTTGTATGAGAACGCACAAGGTATGATTAGTAAACTTGCAGATGACATTAAAGTGGGTAGTATTGTAGAAAGCGAAGATGGTTATCAAAAATCACAGCAGAATCGTCATAAGTTGGGTTAGTGCGCAGAGGAATGGTTAATGGAGATTAATGTAGATAAGTGCAAGGTGTTGCATTTTGGAAGGTCAAACCAGGGTAGGACCTTCACAATGAATGTCAGGGCACTGGATAGCACAGAGTGATTTAGGTGTGTAAGTACATAGCTCCTTGAAAGTAGAGTCACTGGGTGGTCAAGGCTTTTAGTTTTCAAAAGTACATTAGCCTTTAGTCAGGCATTTGCTTACAGAAGTTGGGATATTATGTTATCTGTACAAGACGTTGGTGAGGTCTCACTTAGAGTATTGTGTTCAGCTTTGGTCACCCTGTTATAGGAAGGATATTGTTAAGCTGGAAAGAGTGCAGAGAATTACCAGGATGTTGCCAGCCTGGGCTATAGGGAGAAGTTGGGTAGTGTAGGACCTTATTCCTTGGAGAGCAGAAGGATGAGGGTGTTCTTATAGAGGTGGGTAAGATCATGAGGGGAATAGATAGGGTAGATGCACAGAGTCTTTTACCCAGAGTAGGGAAATCAAGAACCAGGGGCATAGGTTTAAGGCAAGAGGGGAAAGATCTAATAGGAACCCGTGGCAACTTTTTCCAGAGGGTTCTGGGTATATGGAGGGTCACTTGTTTCAGAATGTCAAAATTGTGCATGTCCCACTTGTGGGACAATTGACTCAGCTGCAAACACCACATTCCAGCCTATAACTACACTGAAACTTAGAGCTGTGATCACCATCTCCAATACCCTCCCACTGACATTCTAACCACCTGCTCAGTGAGATTTCCCCAAGATAAGATCCAGTCCTGTCCTATTCTTGTTCGACCACCTTTATGTTAATTCAATAAGATCTTTTTGGCACACTAAAAATTAAACTCCTCCTACTACCATTACACTAACATTGGGGAAGTTGTAATCCCAATCACAATAACCTCAGCATTCTTACTTTAGATATTACTTTGGAGATAAAGCACAGAAACAGGCTCTTCGGCCCACCGATTCCAATTTGGGGACAATTTTATTGAGGCCAATTAACCTACAAACCTGTATCTTTTTTGTGTGGGGGAGGCAACCGGAGCACCCGGAGAAAACCCACGTGGTCAAAGGGGAAAGTACAAACTCCATGTAGACTGCATTTATCAGGATCGAACGTGGGTCGAACCCGGGTCTCTGGCACTGTAAGGCAACAACTCTAGCGTTGCGCCTCCATGCCACTTTACATTTCTCTATGATTTGGCGACTGCATACTTGGCTCCTGCTGCCTGTTTAGCGATCTGTATCATATCCCCAGCAAAGCAGTTGTCTCCTTTGTGTTCCTAAACTCTACCTACATGGCCTCATTTGAAGAGACTTTTAGAATACCAAATTGGGGGAAGAATATCATGATTTTATATTGCCATACGAAGATATTATGGATGCTGAAAAAAGGAAGCGTTTGAATTGCTGATCAAACACAACTATTGAACACTCGCTGCGCCCAGAACTCCGGAAGGTGTGCAGTCACAGGAGGTGATGATCTTCAAGTTTACATCACTGTTTTTGTGGAAACCATAAGAGGCGACAGATGAAAAGGTCAGAGTGGGATTTGGACAGAGATTAAAGTGACACTGCACAAGAAACTCAAGATCAAATTTAGAGACTGAACGAAGGTGCTTAGGATAATATTCATCCAATTTGCATTTGCAATTGCTTCTATAAAGGATATTACATCACAAGTAACCAACATCTTGTACTAAATGTGCATGGTGATGCAACAGATGGTGGCAAAGATAGAAAAGTGAACATGGGAGGGTGTGGTGGGTACAGCTGTGGCACCACTTTGGAAGTTGGAGTAATGTGAAAGATGGCCCATTAAACGCAATCAAGCAAATCTTTTCCTTCACCACCACTCCACCCATTGATTCGATTCTTCCCGCTCGTTGAAGATGTTTCTTCTCATCTCAGCTCTAAATGGCTGATCGCTTATTAGGAGACTGAGTAGACACATAAGATCCAAGGAGTTTAACTTACAGTGGCTTGCAAAAGTTTTCATACCCCTTGAACTTTTCCACATTTTGTCACGTTACAACCACAAACGTAAATGTATTTTATTGGGATTTTATGTGATAGACCACACAAAGTGGCGCATAATTGTGAAGTGGAAGGAAAATGCTACATGGTTTTCACATTTTTTTACAAATAAAAAACTGAAAAGTGTGGCGTGCAAAAGTACTCAGCCCCCTTTACTCTGATACCCCTAAATAAAATCCAGTGCAACCAATTGCCTTCAGAAGTCACCTAATTAGTAAATATAGTCCACTTGTGTGTAATCTAATGTCAGTATAAATACAGCTGTTCTGTGAAGGCCTCAGAGGTTTGTTAGAGAACATTAGTGAAGAAACAGCATCATGAAGCCCAAGGAACACACCAGACAGGTCAGGGATAAAGTTGTGGAGAAGTTTAAAAGCAGGATTAGGTTATAAAAAAATATCCCAAGCTTTGAACATCTCACGGAGCACTGTTCAATCCATCATCCGAAAATGGAAAGAGTATGGCACAACTGCAAACCTACCAAGACATGGCCGTCCACCTAAACTGACAGGCCGTGCAAGGAGAGCATTGATCAGAGAAGCAGCCAAGAGACCCATGGTAACTCTGGAGGAGCTGCAGAGATCCACAACTCAGGTGGGAGAATCTGTCCACAGGAAAACTATTAGTTGTGCACTCCACAAATCGGGCCTTTGTGGAAGAGTGGCCATTGTTGAAACAAAGCCATAAGAAGTCCCATTTGCAATTTGCCACAAGCCATGTGGGGGACACAGCAAACATGTGGAGGAAGGTGCTCTGATCTGATGAGACCAAAATTGAAGTTTTTGGCCTAAATGCAAAACGCTATGTGTGGCAAAAACTAACACTGCACATCACCCTGAACACACCATCCCCACTGTGAAACATGGTGGTGGCAGCATCATGCTGTGGGGATGCTTTTCTTCAGCAGGGACAGGGAAGCTGGTCGGAGTTGATGGGAAGATGGATGGAGCTAAATACAGGGCAATCTTGGAAGAAAACCTGTTAAGAGCCTGCAAAAGACTTGAGACTGGGGCAGAGGTTCACCTTCCAGCAGGACAACGACCCTAAACATACAGCCAGAGCTACAATGGAATGGTTTAGATCAAAGCATATTCATGTGTTAGAATGGCCCAGTCAAAGTCCAGACCTAAATCCGATTGGGAATTTCTGGCAAGACTTGAAAATTGCTGTTCACAGACGCTCTCCATCCAATCTGACTGAGCTTGAACTATTTTGCAAAGAAGAATGGGGGGGGCTGAATACTTTTGCACGCCACACTTTTCAGTTTTTTATTTGTAATAAAATTTGGAAACCATGTATCATTTTCCTTCCACTTCACAATTATGCACCACTTTGTGTTGGTCTATCACATAAAATCCCAATAAAATACATTTATGTTTGTGATTGTAATGTGACAAAATGTGGAAAGGTTCAAGGGGTATGAAAACTTTTGCAAACCACTGTATATTTAGAAATTTTCTATTTCCACATTTCTAGTTGTACCCAGTCCTGTAAAAACGTTGTCCCTTTCAAAAAGATGATCTTTCATTCTTGTAACAAGAGCGCTGTGTGCTCAGAGTTAATGTTGATGACGACTCACTCAAGAATGGAGAGTATGAAACCAGTTTAGTACATGGCCTATGACGTCACAGGACCAATCGTAGAAATGGTGGCAGCTCTTGGAGTCAACAGATTTTGAGGAACTTTCTGAACAAAGTGCTTGAGGAACTCGAGGGTACACAAAAGGCTGGAGAAACTCAGCGGGTGCAGCAGCATCTAAGAAGCGAAGGAGATAGGCGACGTTTCGGGTCGAGACCCTTCCTCAGACTGGTCAGGGATCAGGGAAACGAGAGATATAGACGGTGATGTGGAGAGATAAAGAACAATGAATGAAAGATATGCAAAAAAGTATCGATGATAAAGGGAACAAGCCATTGTAAACTGTTTGTGGTGTGAAAATGAGAAGCTGGTGCGACTAGGGTGGGGGAGGGAGATAGAGAGAGAGGGAATGCCAGGGCCCGAGGGCTGAGGGAGAGGTGGGAAGGGGAGGAGACAGCAAGGGTTAACAGAATTGAGAAAATTCAATGTTCAAGCCCAAAGGATGCAGACTCCAGCTTCCGCTTGAGGAACTCAGTGGGTCAAGCAGTATCTCTGGAGGGAAATGGACAGATTAAGTTTCGGTCGGGACTTTCTTCAGACAGGCTTTCTGAAAAGTTCTCAATGAAGCAGATTAGTTTAGAGATATAGCGCATAAAGAGACCCTTTGGCCCACCTATTCCGCGCAGACCAGTGATCCTCGCACACAAACACTATTCTGCACACTCAAGACAATTTACATTTATGCCAAACCAATTAACCTACAAACCTGTACGTCTTTGGAGTACAGGAGGAAACCGGAGCTTCCCGGAGAAAACTCACACAGGTCATAGGGAGAATGTACAAACTCCGTACAGACACCACCTGTAGTCAGAATCGAACCAGAGTCTCTGCCGCTGTAAGGCAGTAAGCAACACTACCGCTGCGCCACCATTCCGCCCACAGATCACATTAGCTGGCTGCAAAAGTAACTATCACTTGTATTTGAAGGGTTATAAACTGTCCATATCCAGCCATCACTTATTTTGTATTTGTCTCTCTGGGTATCCTGAAATTCCTGTATTGGAAGTCAAAAAACTTGTGTGGTTCAAATTACTTTCGATTGCAAGTCTTTTACCAAAAAGTATACAAAATGTGCACCAGAAACTCACCACTGATGGTAAAATCATGTCATAAAACACTCAAACAAACAAAGCCAGCATTCTTGTGGTCACCTCATTACAGGCAGATGTATAGGATAGGTTCACCAGGATGCTGCCTGGATGTGTGCATTAGCTATAAGGAGAGATTGGATCAACTTGGATATTTTTTTCTCTGGAGCATTGAAGGCTGAGAGATGACTTAGTATAGAAAACTATTATAGAGAGCGTAAACAGTCAGAGTCTTTTAGCCATGTTGGAAATGTTCAATCCAAGAGGGCAAAGCTTTAAAGCGGGGGAAGGATAAATTTAAAAGTTATTTTTGAGGAAGGCGTTTTCTTTTTAAAAGTAAGAGAATGGTAAAATCTACCAGAGAAGGCGACGGAAACAGATACAAAGGCAACATTTAAGACGCATTTAAAAAGGCAGGACATGTTGTTATATACACCACATGCAAACAGATGGAATCAATTGAAATCAACATCATGGTTGGCACAGATATGATGGGTTGAAGAGTCTGTTACTATGCTGTCTTGGTCCGTTCTATGTTCTATTTAATAACAAGGATAGATAACCGTTTGGCAGTAAATGGTTGCTAACGTCTTTTTTTCAAAATTAAGAATGTCCTAAGAATCTAAAATGCTGGAAGAATACAATCCAGGTTCACAGTTGTATAGGTATTGGTTTCGTATTGTTATGTGTATCAAGATAGTGAAAAAAAATTGTTTACATATCATCCAGTCATATCATACTATTCAAGGGTACATAATTAAGCAATTACACAAATACAACCGGTAGTTCAAAGTGAAAAATACCAGAGTGCAGAATATAGTGTTACAATGTTACAGCAATATAGTTACAAAGAAAGTACACATAAATGTACATGGGCCTCAATGAGATAGCTTGGGAAAAGGGTAGTACACTTATCCTTTGGGAGGACAGTTCAGTTGTTTAATAACACGTGGAAGAAGCAGTTTCTGAATCTAGTGACACAAGCTGGAGACATGCCAAACGTCATTCCTCTTCTGAGTTGATGTGCTTTCTTATCCATAGCTTCAATATGGACATATAAGCAGAGCACATCTTATTGCTCGGTTAAGCGAGACAACAAATGGAATATCTTGGGTGTCTTTTCCAAAAGGAAACCTGGGTTGTTATTTGCCATTGCATTTATCCTATATAAGCCCTGCAGAGATGATCACTTTTGGTGGTGAGTTTCTGGTGCATGTTTATGACACTTGACAATACATTCTGGTAACAGACTGACAATTGGAAATTAATTGAACTGCACAAGCCGATAAAGAGGTCTCAGAGTCCTCAGACCGATAGATATAAATTAAAAGTGGTGGCTGGGATGAAAGCTACTTACCATCCTTGAAACACTTAAGTGATACCAGTTACAGTTGCAAGGACCACACCATGTTCCAAGAAGCTTACCTTGCTTTTAGAAGTTTGCTCTCTTCCAACATCTCGCACTGGTTCCTGTTCTGGAATGTTTAAGATCCCACTCTCCTTCTCAGACACCAATTTATTGTCCATTGTGTGCACACTGTCCTGACCGTTCTTTATCCATGCAGCCTCCAACCTTAACTGCTCATTCTCATTGAACAGTTCCTGCTTTTCACGTTTTACTGCGGTCAGCTCTTTGCTGAGTGCCTCCAGCTTCTGTCTTAGCAGTCTCACCTCTTCCCGGCACTTGTTTCTCTCTGCCCGCACCTTGCTCCACTTCTCACGCCAGTTGGCCGTGCAGTCTGACCACCAGCGCATTGTCTTCTCCATTTGGGCTGCACGTGCTCGAGCCTCTTCCAGCTCCCGCAGTCGCAGCTCCTCCCGACTCTCCCAGTCGCTGTCTAAGCAGAGTGGTAGCTGTGGACTGGGAGTCTGCCTCCTGATCACAGGGGTCTCTGGAGACCACATCCTTTCAGGCTGCAGGCTGAAGTTTGACTGGCTGTGGATGCTGAGTAGTGGTGACTTGCTCAGCTCCCTGGCTTCCCCCACAGAGGACTCACTGCTCTGATTCATCTTCACAGGAAACAGCTACAGTTGTTAGCCAGGTATCGCAACCTGCTAACTTCCAAACTCTAACCTAGAGAGAGAATAACATGCACATATTTAATAAAGCGACAATAGAAAAGGAAACAACTACCGGATGTCCATTTCAAGCTCCTTTTGCAACAACTGGACGCGACGCAGGCAAATGGAATTTGTGCATTCAGTCAAAAAGATTGACATATGGTGTATATGGTGGACCAACTGCAAGGTTACTGGTGATTGAAATGGCCATAGAGTCTAAATAGAGGGAGAGAAGGTGTGAGGTGAATATTACCACCAATATTCACATGTGGAACTACACTGGCATTTCTTCATTGTCACCATGACAGACTCAAAACAGCACAAGGGCTGTTGGGGTTCAAGTCTCAAATGGTTCACCACAGTGCAGAGAATCGGTCTTAAATGTTGTCATCACAACAAACACCCATATCACATGAGAGTTCAAGAAACATGTCCAAACGGCTGCCTTTACCCAGTCCAGCTGACGTGTCATCAGGCCTACAGCAATGTGATAGATATTTTCACGGAGCAATGAAAGGTCAATCAAACCACTCAGTTGCAACAAAGCAAAGACAAAACATGCAAAAATGGTTTAGTGTAGGAAGGAACTGCAGACGCTGGTTTAAGCCGAAGATTTCTTTCTTTTAAAATAATTTTATTAATTTTTTTCAAAAGCAAAAAACAAAAAAAATAATGATAAACATAACAGTGATATAGATACATAGGGATCAGGATTACATTAATAACAGGTATAACCCAAGTATGAGTCCAGTGTCAAAATACACATTGCGAATAAACCTCCCGGTCTCTATGTAAATATAGTTAAGTGTTTAAAAGAGAACTTATCTATATGAAAACAAAAAGTTAAAAAGATAAAAGGGAGAGAAAATAGAGAAAAACAAAACCTTCCAAACTAGAGAGAAAAAAAAAATCTGGGCTACAAAGAAATTCAACAATACGGTGAAACGGGTTTTATACGGTGGAATGGGTTTGTCGTCAAGCCCGTTCCACCGTATAAAGGTAAAATAATTATTATAACGGTTGGAGAGGGAACAATTTATATTGTATGAAAATGTTGAATAAAGCTTCCCAAGTCCTATCAAATTTAACCAAGGGTTCAACAATGTCACTCCTAATTTGTTTCTAAATTTAAACATGATATTGTTTCAGAGTACCAACGGAGTGTGGTAGGAGAGTTAGAATCTTTCCAATTAAATAAAATTGATCTCCTGGCAATACGGGGAGAAAAGATGACATACGAAGGTAATCATCAGTTAAGACCAAAGTTGGACCCATGAAGAGGGAAAAGGGTGAATTTATTATGGAGAACAAGGAAATGGCAGATGAGATGAACAGGTACTTTGGATCTGTCTTCACTAAGGGGGACACAAACAATCTTCCTGATATAGTAGTGGCCAGAGGATCTGGGGTGACAGAGGAACTGAAGAAAATCCACATTAGGCAGAAAATGGTGTTGGATAGACTGATGGGACTGAAGGCTGATAAATCCCCAGGGCCTGATGGTCTTCATCCCAGGGATGAAGTGGTTCTAGAAATCATGGGTGCATTGGTGATAATTTTCCAATGTTCTATAGACCCAGGATCAGTTCCTGTGGATTGGAGGGTAGCTAATGTTATCCCACTTTTTAAGAAAGGCGGGAGAGAGAAAACGGGGAATTATAAATCAGTTAACCTGACATCGGTGCTGGAGTCAATTATAAAAGATGAGACAGCCGCACATTTGGATAGCAGTAACAGGATCGGTCCGAGTTAGCATGCATTTACGAAGGGGAAATCATGCTTGACTAATCTTCTGGAATTTTTTGAAGATGTAATTAGGAAAATGGACAAGAGAGAGCCAGTGGATGTAGTGTACCTGGATATTCATAAAACATTTGATAGGGTCCCACATAGGTGATTAGTGGGAAAAAGAGGGCACATGGTATTGGGGGTAGAGTGCTGACATGGATAGAGAAGTGATTGACAGACAGGAAACAAAGAGTAGGGATTAACGGGTCTCTTTCAGAATGGCAGGCAGTGACTAGTGGGGTACCGCAAGGCTCGGTGCTGGGACCGCAGCTATTTACAATATACATCAATGATTTGGATGAAGGGATTCAAAATAACATTAGCAAATTTGCAGATGACACGAAGCTTGGTGGCAGTGTGAACTGTGAGGAGGATGCTATGAGAATGCAGGGTGACTTGGACAGGTTGGGGGAGTGGGCAGATGCATGGCAGATGAAGTTTAATGCGGATAAATGTGAGGTTATCCACTTTGGTAGCAAAAACAGGAAGGCAGATTACTATCTAAATGGCATCAAGTTGGGAAAAGGGGAAGTACAACGGGATCTGGGGGTCCTTGTACATCAGTCTATGAAAGTAAGCATGCAGGTACAGCAGGGAGTGAAGAAAGCGAATGGCATGTTGGCCTTTATAATAAGAGGAATCGAATATAGGAGCAAAGAGGTCCTTCTGCAGTTGTACAGAGCCCTAGTGAGACCACACCTGGAGTATTGTGTGCAGTTTTAGTCCCCTAATTTGAGGAAGGACATTCTTGCTATTGAGGGAGTGCAGCGTAGGTTTACAAGGTTAATTCCCGGGATGGCGGGACTGGCATATGCTGAGAGAATGGAGCAGCTGGGCTTGTACACTCTGGAGTTTTGAAGGATGAGAGATGATCTCATTGAAACATATAAGGTTGTTAAAGGCTTGGACACGCTAGAGGCAGGAAACACGTTCCCGGTGTTGGGAGAGTCCAGAACCAGGGGCCACAATTTAAGAATAAGGAGTAAGCCATTTAGAACGGAGACGAGGAAACACCTTTTCTCGCAGAGAGTGGTGAGTCTGTGGAATTCGCTGCCTCAGAGGGTGGTGGAGGCAGGTTCTCTGGATGCTTTCAAGAGAGAGCTAGATTGGGCTCTTAAAAATAGCGGAGTCAGGGGATATGGGCAGAAGGCAGGAGCGGGGTACTGATTGGGGATGATCAGCCATGATCACATTGAATGGCGGTGCTGGCTCGAAGGGCCAAATGGCCTACTCCTGCACCTATTGTTTATTGTCTAATGAAGTAAAAAGCAATCAGCCGATAGGCGGAACAGGACTGATGAGCAGAATCTAACATTGGTAGCCCAAAAATTGCAGTAATAGGATGAGGTTGTAAATCAATACCTAAAATAGTATCAAAAATGTATTTCCAATATTTTTCAAAAAGTGGGCAAGACCAAAACATACGAGTCAGTGAGGCCACTTCAGAATTACACAGGTAGGATTTATATGACCATAAAAACGAGCTAACTTATCTTTTGACATGTGAGCTCTGTGAACCACCTTGAATTGTATCAGAGTGTGTCTTGCACACATTGAAGAAGTATTAACTAATTGAAGAATCCTCTCTCTATTGGTAGAGAAATTTCAAGTTCTCTTTCCCAGTCATTCTTAATTTTACCAAATGTATCTATTTGTAATTCCAAAATTAACTCATAGATAATTGTTATTAAACCTTTCTGATAATGTAAATTTTTTTCCAAGATTTCGGTTGAATGTGGTAACGGAAAAGAGGGTAGAGTAGCCCTTCTATTTTGCAAATATCTAAAGAAAGTGTGTTAGGTAGATTATATTTATTGGAGAGTTGTTGAAAAAACAACCATCCAAAAACAAATCACGAAAAGCTGCTAATCCCTTCCTCTTCCATAACAGAAAGGCTTGATCAGTACTGGAAGGTTGGAAGAAAAAATTAGATATGATAGGACTCGATAAGATAAAATCATTCAATCCAAAAAACGTACGAAATTGAAACCATAGTCTGAATGTATGTCTTATTATTGTGTTTGTCATTTATTCAATCTCGTAATTGTGAAAGGTAATGAGGCCCCGAGGATAGAAGCCAATGATAACCCTTGCATAGAATTACGTTCAAGATTTATCCATCCTGGGCATTGGGTACCTTCTAAATCTTTTGTCCAAACAATTAAATAGCGAGCATTAACTGCCCAATAGTAAAATCTATGGTTCGGCAGTGCCAAACTACCATCTTTTTTTGAATCCTGTAAGTATTTTCTACTTAATCTGGGATTTTTATTCTGCCAAAAATATGAAGAAATCTTTGAGTCAATAATAGCAAAGAAAGATTTTGCAATAAAAATTGGTATCATTTGAAATAAATACAAAAATGTAGGTAGGATAAACATTTTAATAGCATTGATTCGGCCAATTAGAGATAAGGACATTGGTGACCATTTAGTAAACTGTTGTCTGATGTGGTCAATTAGGGGCATAAAATTGGCTTTAAATAGATCCTTGTGTTTCTTGGTAATCTTAATGCCTAAATAAGTAAAACAGTTGGTAGACAATCTAAATGGAAACTGTCCATAATTCGAAATTTGATTGTTTAATGGGAAAAGCTCACGCTTACTAAGATTTAGTTTATAACCTGAAAAATTACTAAATTGATTAAGTAGTGCTACTATTGCAGGAATAGATTTCTCTGGGTTAGAGATAAATAATAACAGATCTGAATAAAGAGGTAGCTTATGTGTCTTATTCTCACGAACAATACCAAAAGTATTAGGAGATTCCCTAATAGTGGTGGCCAAAGGTTCCAAAGCAATATCAAACAATAAAAGGACAGCCTGTCTGGTACCTCGAAAGAGCCTGAAAAAAAGGGATTTCTGATTATTGGTAAGTACAGAAGCTTGAGGTATATGATATATCAGGTTGATCCAAGAGATAAATTTTGGACCAATCTTAAAATTTTCAAGTGTATTGAATAAGTGTTCCCATTCTACTCTATCAAATGCCTTCTCAGCATCAAGTGAAATTACACATTCTGGAATTTTATTTGACGCTGTATAAACAATATTCATTAATTTCTTAACGTTAAAGTATGAGTAACGATTTTTAATAAAACCTGTCTGATCTTCAGAAATAATTTGCAGTAAAATATTTTCCAATCCCATAGCTAATATTTTTGAAAGAATTTTGGAATCTACGTTTAACAGTGATATAGGTCTATATGATGTCAATTCAGTAGGGTCTTTATCTTTTTTAAGAAATAAAGAAATAGAAGCTTCATAAAAGGATTGTGGTAATATTAATTAAAAAGGCTTCTTTAAAAACCTTCATAGCCAGGGCGGCAGTAAACTTGAAAAATACTTTTAAATTTCCACTGTAAACCCATCTAAACCGGGAGCTTTATCCCAAAAAGCTGGAGTAACTCAGCGGGACAGGCAGCTTCTCTGGCAAGAAGGAATGGGTGATGTTTCGGGTCGAGACAGAAGTGTCCTGACCCAAACCATCATGAATTTCCTTCTCTCCAGAGATAGTGCCTGTCCCTCTGAGTTACTCCAGCTTTTTGTGTCTATCCATGCAAAAAAGGTTGTCAGCACAACACATCGTTGTGTAATACGAGACAAGGGTTGACGGTGGAAGGTATCTTTTTGTGATTGGATATCTGTGACCAGTGCTACACCATGGTGATCAGTGCAGGGACCCTAACGTTTAACCGTATATATTAACAATCTGCATGAGCATCAGAAGTATGATTAAGTAAGCGAGCAGATGACACAAAAAGCGATGGTGTTGTAAATAGCTCGTTCTAAGCTTCCCCCCAGTCTAGTTTCAGTCAATAAAATACTGAGTAAAGCAGTTGTGCATCTAAACTTTATTTTGGAAAAACACAACAATTCCCCACTACTATACCTAACCACCGCGGGTTCAATCCTTGTAGCTGCCTGGCCAAGCCCTCCTAGCCTCGTGCAAGCAGCGACACTCCAGAAGGTCACGCAGTCCTTAGTGTTCTCCCAGTAGATCAACCCAGGACCTCGTGGGAGTGGCCTTTTATAGGTCCCCGAACCTTGTGGGGCTGAACCACATGGGGGTGGTCTCTATGCACAATAACAGGTATCGATTAACACAGTGCATGATAGACATTTCCCATACACAATAATAGTGACCAATACAATTTATACTGACAGTTTCTAGATGCAAGTTACAGAGATGAATTATGCAACATGTGCCTAGATGTTCAAGAAATCCAGACAAGGCTCAACACTAAACTCAATCAACATCTAGCAAAGTAATGCTTTGCAACAATATTTACAATGTGTATGTCTGGTTTGCATTAACCCAATTTGGCCAGAATTAACAATGTTGTTGATAGTGATGATGGTGATAAACTACAGAATACTAAAGCCTAGTTGATCAGCTGTTGAGAAGGGAAGAACAATGTAGATGGAATTTAGTCCTGATAAATTCAAGGTGATGAACTTGGGAGGACGTCCAAAATCCAAGGATCCCTGAAGGTGGCAGCAGAGTCATCAAGTGTATTTATTTGTCATATGATCCGAAGAAGAACTGGAACAATAAAATCTTATTGCTTGCAGCTTTATAGGCATATTAAACACAACAACAACTATTTGGTTACTCTAAGTAAACTATACCATGTTAGTGCAAAACCAAACTATTCAGAGTTAACTTAATAGTGCAAAGTCTGTAGTGATTCAATGCTGAGGTAGAGTTGTGGCTAGTGTTGTGCAGGGTCGTTCAAAAGTCTGATGCTTCATGAGACTGTTCTCAGGTTCCTGGACCTCGATGGTACCAACGAGAAGAGTCTGTAGTAAAAGTCTTTTATTACATTAGCTGCCTCCATAAGGCAGACAAGTAGGTAAAATCAATAGCACGTATATGTGCTTTTCCCAGAACAGCCTTTTCCCTGTCTTGTCATGCATGTATTTTGGAACTTGCTTTTGACTGTCGAGTGTGCCAGCATGCGTTGGGCGACCTTTGAGATGCCATCTCCATGGCCAGGGCAGTTTTGCATGCCAAATAAAAGGCAAAGGCTGGCGTGGTCAGTAATTTTGATTGGATTCGCTCATCCACAATCCACTATCACGCAAAGCTCGATCTAGAAAGGTCCCAAAATTGCAGTGTCGAGACAACTTCTTCAATGTGATAATATACTCACCCACAGCCTCATCAGACTTAAGATTTCTAGTGTGAAATTTGTAACTTTCTGTAATGCATATGGGCTTAATGTTGACGTGAGAATCACATTTTGAAACAACTTTTGTCAAATGAAACATTCTTTGCATACTCTGGAGCTAGCATGCTGGTGAGAGTTGCATAAACTTCAGGACAATTTCAGTTAATAGAATGGCCTTTTTGCATTCTCTTATGGCCCTGTTTTGTGCTCTTACCTGCACTTGATCACTATACTCCGTTTCTTCAGCTTCAATAATGTTAGTAGCACTAAAAAACAGTTCCATTCGCTCACAGTATGAGGAAAAGGTTTCACGGTTCTTGTCACAATTTCCTAGTCGGCTGATGTATCCCATGGACACCATCTTGCCACAACACAAAGTTATCCTGACAATCTCTAGACGATTCGTGCAGCTGCTGTTTTACACTATAGTCCCCTGTAGAAGAATCTGCAGTCTATCATGTTCAGTTCACAAAAAAACCTGCGACATAACTCCGTATTTGCTCTTTAAATGTGAAACAATACTGCATATTGCAAAATAGTCCTGCACTGAATTTAAAGGTTAAGTTCACAAACTCGATCCGATCCACTTCGCCATTCATAAGATATTATGGTAGTGGCATGTAGACAGAAACAAACATAGGTTTCAGTCAAGCAGTTGTCAGTCTTTATTTTACCAAAGTACACTGAGCATACTTACACACATATTCACAAGACTGAAAAGATTATGAATATATCACACAACTCAAATCACACCACCTGGTATTCAGTTCTTGAAGGTAGTTACCACTAAATTAACCATTTTATGATTCAATGAGCACCATTATCATTTCGCCATATTCACCACATGTTGTCCCTGTTTGTTTCATTTCAGTGACTGGAGTACATGGGCACACAGTATCCTTTGCACATTAACATTTCCTAATCTGTTTTGTCTTTTGCTTTGGTGTCCATCTTATCAAAGTTGGTAACATTACATTTCTCCACTTTATACTACATCTGGCACTATTTGCCACAATCAATTGGAAGCCATTCTTCACTGCTAAGAGTAGGACAGTACAGAACAAGCACTTTAACCCAACTTTTTGTCAGCCAACCAAGTTGCCTAACTAGGCTAATCCTATTTCAAGGTCCGTTTATTATCACATGTACCAATTAATGTGCACTGAAATTTGAGTTGCCATTGACTATGTTTGGCCCGTACAGCTTCAAACCCTTTACATTGCACCCTCTCAATCGCGTTTTCTGGTAGTTCGATGCAAATACCAACCATCCCTCTGTATTTTAAATAACAAATGCTCCTCAGGTCCCCTTGAAATCTTTCTTGACGACCCCCCGACGACCCCCCCCCCCCCCCCCAACTGCGGCATGCCACCACACTGCCTCCTTTCCAAAGATCATTGCTCCTTTCTACCCTGCCCTGCGATTGATTGAATCCCTTTCGTGCGGCATCGGAGGTCTGACTGACCGCGACTTCCAAGCCTGCACTCTCTGGAAGTCCCTGCCCCAGCCCCCGTGTTTACCTGCAAGCGCTTCCCCCCCAATGTCCCCTCATGTCCTCCGCTGCCGAGCTCCACCAGTCCCAGTCCCGAGGCACGGATCAGCTTCCCCGGCCCGGCCGGGCCGAGGCCACCAGGTCCGCGCCGCCCATGGGCTCGAGCCACGGGTTCGAGCAAAGACCCGTTGATCTCTAGAATCTTTGGGCTCGAGGGCCCAACGGAGCCGGCGGGCGGCCAATCAATCCACCGGCCCGAGCGCTGCGCTCCGCCAATGGCGAGCCGGCCTGACCCACCAATCCGCTCCAGAGGCCGTGGAACCGCCAATCAAATGCGGGGCCCGGTTCATCCTGGCGGCCAATGAGATCGAGGAGCGTGGGCTACGTCAGAGACAGATCGCCAATCAGCTGAAGGACCGCGGGGTACGTTGGGTCCAAAGATGCTATCGCAAGCAAGACCAAAGATACTAGAGGAGCTGGGGGTACACAAAAAGCTGGAGAAACTCAGCGGGTGCAGCAGCATCTAAGGAGCGAAGGAGATAGGCGACGTTTCGGGTCGAGACCCTTCTTCAGACTAGAGGAGCTCCTCGATAATCTTTGGTTCACAGTGTTTGGGGAGTCTGGCGTTGTGAAGGAGGGGATTGGGGTCAGTAACCCACTGGCCACGCTCCGGTCTGAGTGCAGGCAGATGGGACTAGATGACAGTAACTCAGCGGGACAGGCAGCATCTCTGGAGAGAAGGAATGGGTGACAGTTCGGGTTGAGACCCTTCTTCAGTGTTTGGTTCTGGTGCAGAGCTGCACGGGAACACCAATGTGTTGCGTGTCGCTAGAATATGGACGACGGCAGCCTGTCCCGCTGAGTGACTCCAGCATTTTGCGTCTATCTTCGGTTTAAAGCAGCATCTGCAGCTGCTTCCTACAGCCTGACACCAGGTTGGCCCGAGGATGGTGCCCTATCTATTGTGTATCAGATTAGAAACCCCACGTTCATACTATATTGTGCGGGAAGGGAACTGTCGATGCTGGTTTACACCGAAGATAGACACAAAACGCTGGTGTAACACAGCGGCTCAGGCAGCATCTCTGGAGAAAAGAAATAGGTGAGGTTTCGGGTCGGTTCTTCAGACACTATACCATCTGATCCCTTTCATATGTGTAGTTCACTATAAGTAGAATTTCGATTCAATTTTTTTAAAGAGCAAATCTCTCCCCGAGCACAACAGCCAGGCATTATCTCATGACTGCCTCCCATTGGGATCGGGATACCTTCCAGGCTGGGCATCATCATTACTGTGGCTCAGTGGCCTGTGAGTTTTTGATGCTGGTCGAGATGGAACCTGCTCTTCCCCTCGTTGCAAGGCTGCACCCTGGAACCGAACGAGACTCCGGGCGAGTTGGACAGGTGCGTTTCTAGGTCACTGGGAGAACGTGCAAACTCCATACGGACAGCATAAGGGATAAGATGGTATAGTGTCTGAAGAACTGACCCGAAACCTCACCTATTTCTTTTCTCCAGAGATGTTGCCTGAGCTGCTGTGTTACTCCATCTTTTTGTGTCTATCTTCGGTGTAAACCAGCATCTGCAGTTCCCTTCCCACACAATATAGTATGAACGTCGGGTTTCTAATCTGATACACAATAGATAGGGCACCACCCTCTGCTGAAATAATTCTACTCAGATGCTCAATAAACCCCTTATCCCTTTCTTTGAACCGATGCCCTCTGGTATTAGATGCATGCCTCCTGTGAAAGTGTTTCCTATTATCCATCCTGTCTGTACCTCGCAACATTTACTACACTTCTCAGGCTCTTTGGCCCCTCTCCCCCTTTCACTGTGGGCTACTTTTAGTAAATCTGCTCTGCACTCTCTCAAAAAATGTTTCTTTAGAATATCTTATTACTAACAACAATTTAGTTAATAGCCATTGTAATAAATATATCTCTACTGCTTTGGAAATATTGAATTGCCTGTTTGCAGTAAGCAACATTCAGATCCATTCATCTTGCAATAACTTTTCAGCGCAAGATGCAGCAATCAAACAAATGACTTGAATGGATGCAGTTTCCTGAAATACATCAGAAAAGTTAGCTTACAACACATTATTATTAACTACCATATAGTTAATAGCCGTTGTATGAAATAAAATTCCAAAGCTTTGGAATTACTGAATTGGCCTATTTACAATAGGCAGCATTCAATTCCATTCATCTCACAGCAACCTTTCAGGGCAAGGTGTGACAATCAAATAAATGACTCCAATCACTGCAGCTTCATGAAATACATCAGAAACGTTAGTTTACACCACTTTATTAATATCTATTATTTAATTAATTGCCATGTATGAAATATTTCCACTGCTTTGGAAACAATGAACTGGGGGCCATTTGCAGTAAGGAACATTAATGCTTTATTGGCACATGTGACAGGTCACAGTGATATTCTTTATTTGCTTACCTAATGTATGCAAATGTTGTTTGGGTTACCTTATTTGGGAAAGATAGAAGGAATACCCACCATAGAGGGCAGTGATGTATTCTTAAGGAACTATTTACTGGCAGTATCTCGAATTACTGAATTAAAAGCTAAAGGACTATTGGCTCAAAGCACACCACTCGACTTTCCGATACATGCTGTAAAGGCCAGCGACTGGGTACTGGTCAAGAATTGGAAGGAGGAGAAACTCCAGCCCAGGTGGACCGGCCCATACCTAGTATTACTGACAACCGAGACAGCAGGACGAACAAAAGAAAAAGGGTGGACCCACGCAATCCGGGTTAAAGGACTCGTTGATCCACCCGCTCCTGATAAAGAGGAACAGTGGATGGTGAAGCCAGGAAATAAGCCCCTAACATTAACTTTTAGAAATAAATAAATGTATAACTAACAGTATGAAATGAGCATTTGTGGTATTGTTTGCTCTGCATGTAATTATGGTAAAAAGTGTTAATAACTGTGATAAATGTTATCATCCTATTAGATACGGAGGGTGGACAACCAGATCATTTACCTATCATTCCCATGTGAACGATGCTTGCTATAACCTGAGGACTAGAACTATTTGTGAGAACGGGGGGGGAAAGAAGTATTATATGGTAGGGAATAGGGGATATGTAGGGAGGTTTGGGTACGTTACCTGCCCAAAGGGGGAGAGATGGGTTTGTACGACTAGGACAGGGCAGTTAGGTCTCCCTTTCCAGGCCTTAAGATGGACATTAGATAAAATAAAGGAGGAAGTAATAACGAAGTTAACGGAAGTAGTAGTCACCAAGCCTCCCCCTCCCCCACCTACTCAGCCTCAATTGCAGCAGACACTGTACGAAGAAATAAAGAAGCAGATTGAGATCCCTGAAGGAGGAAAAAACCTGTTTGTGGACTTGGCCCTCCGGATAGCTGGAATCCTGAATGTGACTAACTGTTGGGTCTGTGGCGGACCACTGATGAGCTCACGTTGGCCATGGAGAGGATCCATTGTTGAAGTATGGGACCTGATGGTGTGGAACCTGACAGTTGGACAAGACCAAGATCCCCAGGCATGGGTCCTGACAGACGCTCCGGTTGGGACTGAGTGTATCGCTAGGCCCTGGGCAACGGATGCCGTCCTAGTAGGCAGCAGCCCCTGCCAGCGCATCGTCATCCAGTGGCCAAATCAGTCCCGAGTGTGGTGGCCAGAGGAGCCTAAATGGTATCCAACTAAGAAAGACGGGAGAAACTGCACTATCTGGATGGAGACCGATGGAATGTAATCGACTGGACTATGGAACTGCACCGGGAACAACCCTTATCAAGGAATCCTGGTGTTGCGAGACATATGGAACAAGGTTACCTCTAGTGGACTGGCCCCTGAAGGACTGTTATGGATATGCAGACACAAGGCATACTCGGTGTTACCGACAAATTGGAGCGGGACTTGCTTTATTGGACTGGTACAACCGGGATTTTTCCTGTTAAACACCGAAGAAGGGCGGTCGCTAGGAACACCTGTATTTAACAACCTATATCGGAAGAAGAGGAAAATAGACATTGGAGAATAGGAAGATGATGAATGGCCACCCGCAAGAATCATCTCATACTATGGACCAGCCACTTGGGCACAGGATGGATCCTGGGGCTACCGAACCCCGGTATACATGTTAAACCGGATCATAAGACACCAGGCCGTACTGGAGGTAATTACCAACCAAACTGCCGGGGCACTGGAGATGCTGGCAAAGCAGCAGACACAGATGAGAGCAGCAATATACCAGAACCGGTTGGCCCTAGATTACCTCCTGGCAGAAGAAGGAGGGGTATGCGGGAAATTCAACCTCTCTAATTGCTGTTTAAACATCGATGACAATGGACAGGCAGAAGGAATCCGTAAGTTGGCACATGTTCCAATACAGAAGTGGAATTCGATTATGGGAACCCGATGGTGGGATTCCATCCTCGGAGGAACATGGAGGAGAACGGTGGGATTCGTGTTTCTATGTGCAGTGACTGGACTGATCTTTATCCCCTGTTGCATCCCTTGTTTTAGGGAACTTATTACAAGGAGTATAAGTCAGATGCAGGCTGTAGTCATGCCTATGGGAGCGAAAGGGGAAATACAGAAAATAATGATAATGCGGCCAGGGAAGGTCCATGATCTACAGGAAAAGGAGATTAGGACAATGTTACGTCAATTCGAATTGAAGGAGCTTGAAATTGAGGTTTAATCAATAAATGCGTAGCAAAAGAAAAAGGGAGGATTGTGAGGGATAAAGTGATTAAACCCCACTATTGTAAGGGGCTTTAAAGAGGATTCAAACCGATAGGGGCCAGGGAGAGCTTTCTGACGCAGTTGTGTATAAAAGTTACCAGACCCATCCTTGAGTAAGAAGTGATAGCATTGTGTAGCGGTAAAAGGGAGTGATGTCGATAGATCCCTATCAGTAGAAGGGAGTGATAGATGGGACCCTTGTCACTATAGCTTAGCTTTAGTGCTGATATAGGACTGAGAGAGTTCACTTGGAGGTGAGTAAAACTAGGGTAGGTCATGAACAACTGAGCATGCTTAATAAAATAAATGAATATTAAAACACACCCCTGGTCAAGAAACTGCTCATTACCATGCACTTGTCTGGACATGCAATGTATGATGTGGGAGGTACTGGGGGGGACGTACCAACAGATTGTGCACCTCAGGGCGCTGATTGGAGAAGGGTCCAAAGGGGAGGTTGAATGTAGAATTGTGAGTATAAAGGGGGTTTACCCTTCTGACTTCGATGTGTCTCAACTTGGAGAGGCACCCGACTCTGCAGACTCGCAAATAAAGAATCTCTTGCTTCCACGATTTAGTCTTTGAGTAGTGATTATGAGCACATCGCATCTCTCACATTAGTGTGTGTGATGGAGGTGGTTAGTGTGTGTGTGTGTGTTGGTGGGGGGGGGGGTGGTTAGTGTGTGCGTGCGGGGGTGGTTAGTGTGTGTGTCATGCCGCAACCTCCCCCCCACGCAACCATGCATTGAATGGACGAGACCCTCTCACCCTCCCTCTCCCCCCTTCCCTCCTCCAACCCCCCTCTCACCCTCCTCCAACCCCCCTCTCCCCTCCTCCAACCCCCCCTCCCCTCCCCTCCCCCCTCTCTCCCGTCTCTCCCTCTTCCCCCCCCTCCCACGCTCCCCCCCGCAAATGGGTAACAGACCCAGCGGGTCTGCACTTGCTCTAGTCACACATATACAAATTACGCATATAGGGAGGTTTCACGGCAGTCGGGTCACGACCCATGACCTTGCTACGCTACCCCAAGTGGATTACACGCGATGAACTGCAGGTAAGCACTTACAGCGTAGCGAGCCCGTTAAAACCGGTCGAAATAGTCATTTTTTGCGCTGTAAATAATTATGGAAATCGGGATAAGCTTGAGAGACATTTACCCAACTTCAGAATTCCAAAAGTGAGGAGAAATGACGGTATATAGTACCTTCAAGTTCGCTTCACTTTTGGAATTCTGATGTTGGTGCACGTCTCTCACGCTTACCCCGACTGCCACATTTTTTTTACAGCGCAAAAATCCAACATTTTGGCGGTTTTTAACAGGTCGGAAAGTACGCGTTTCTTGCATTAATAACATATATCGGAAGTTACGGATGTCCTCCTGATGGATTGAGCGGCTCCGTGCGTCAAGCCCTTTGACCCGGTGACCTTTCGTGCAAACCCAAATATATAGCATGCATATATATACATATCATATCGCGGGATTTATATATGCGTGATATTATGTGACAGTGGGGAAGAAGCGGTAGATGAATTTAGTGGTGCGTGCTTACAAGGCCAATGGGAGAGGGATAAGACCTGATGACCGGGGTGTGAGTGGCCTTTTATTCTGTCGGCTGCTTTTCGAAGCAGTGTGAAGTGTTGATGGAGGGGGTGGGGAGGCTGGTTTGTGCTGGGCTGTGCCCACAATTCTCTGGTCGCTTGCAATCTTGGAGAGATCCCTGGCCAAACCAAACCGCGAGGAATCCCCATAAACGGTGTTTTCTACATAAACGAGTGGAAATTGGCAACACTCTCTGGAGACATGCTTAAGATGCGGAGGTGTTGGGCGCATTCTTGGCCGTAGCTTCAATATGGTTGGTCCAGAACATATTATTGGGGATATTTACTCCCAGGAACTAGGAGGTGTCGACCGTCCCCATTTCAACACGGCTTCTTAACTCAATATTCCCTTATTTCACAATTAAAATGTCAGACCAATCACAGCTCGACACTTTAATATAAAGTACACATCCAGAATAAAATCACAGATTATTACAGTAAGATCGGGCCGTGACTACATCTTGTATAAATACGGCATAAATAACGTGAGATTAGAGTCAATGAGGGCCTGCACAGACTCGATGGGCCGAAGCGCCCCTTTGCTGTCTTTAAATTATTATAAATACTTCTTATTTCACAGATCAGATCTCCGATATAATCTCCTTGCTCGAGTCAGTGACGGTGGAGATAAGAAGGGGAGCGCGGGTCTGTAATAAATATTAAATAGAGCGAAGTGCGCAGTCACACGATGACAACTGATGTAAATACACAGGTATTCTTCATAAGAGTCGGTCCCTCCACACAGAGCGGCCACTGCCCCTCTGGTCCCCACCAGGAGGCACTCGCCCCGCCGGCCATGTCCCCGGGAGGACCGGGGCAGCAGTGCCGGCGGGTTGTCCAGGACGGGGACGCGGCCGCTTCTGTATGTCCGGACCCGCGACGCTGTAAACTCCAGGCGGAAGGTCCCGCTCCGTCCTGGGGTGGCGGGAGAGATGAGAGGGAGGGTTACACAAAATGCTGGAGAAACTCAGCGGGTGCAGCAGCATCTAAGGAGCGAAGGAGATAGGCGACGTTTCGGGTCGAGACCCTTCTTCAGACTGGTCAGGGATCAGGGAAACGAGAGATATAGACGGTGATGTGAGAGATAAAGAACAATGAATGAAAGATATGCAAAAAAGTATCGATGATAAAGGGAACGAGCCATTGTAAGCTCTTTGTGGTGTGAAAATGAGAAGCTAGTGCGACTAGGGTGGGGGAGGGAGATAGAGATAGAGGGAATGCCAGGGCCCGAGGGCTGAGGGAGAGGTGGGAGGAGGAGGAGACAGCAGGGGTTAACAGAATTGAGAAAATTCGATGTTCAAGCCCAAAGGATGCAAACTCCCCAAGCGGAATATGAGGTGCTGTTCCTCCAACTTGCGGTGTTGCTCACTCTGGCCATGGAGGAGGCCCAGGACCGAGAGGTCGGATACGGAATGGGAGGGGGAGTTGAAGTGCTGAGCGACCGGGAGGTCGGGTTGGTTTTTGCGGACCGAGCGGAGGTGTTCGGCGAAACGATCGCCAAGCCTCCGCTTGGTCTCACCGATATAGATCATCTGGCATCTGGAGCAACGGATGCAGTAGATGAGGTTGGAGGAGGTGCAGGTGAACCTCTGTCGGACCTGGAAGGACTGCTTGGGTCCCTGAAAGGAGTGGAGGGGGGAGGTGAAGGGACAAGTGTTGCATTTCTTGCGGTTGCAAGGGAAAGTGCCTGGGGAAGCAGTAGAGCGGGAGGGGAGGGAAGAATTGACAAGGGAGTCGCGGAGGGAGCGGTCTTTGCGGAAGGCAGACAGGGGGGGAGATGGGAAGATGTGGCGGGTGGAGGGGTCACGTTGGAGGTGGCGAAACTGGCGGAGGACTATCTGTTGTATTTGCCGGCTGGTGGGGTGAAAGGTGAGGACCAGGGGGACTCTGCCCTGTCTGCGAGTGGGGGAATGGGGAGAGAGGGCAGTGCTGCGGGGTATGGAGGAGACCCTGGTGCGAGCCTCATCAATAGTGGGGGAGGGGAATCCCCGTTCTCTGAAGAATGAGGCCATTTCTGATGACCTGGTGTGAAACGCCTCATCCTGGGAGCAGATGCGGCGTAGACGAAGGAATTGGGAATAGGGGATGGAGTCCTTACAGGAAGCAGGGTGGGAGGAAGAGTAGTCCAGGTAGCTGTGGGAGTCAGTGGGTTTGTAGTGGATGTCGGTCAGGAGTGTATCACCTGCAATAGAGATTGTGAGGTCAAGGAATGGTAGGGAAATGTCGGAAATGGTCCAAGTGTATTTGAGTGCCGGATGGAAGTTGGTGGTGAAATGAATGAAGTCAGTCAGTTGTGTGTGGGTGCAGGAGGTGACACCAAAGCAGTCATCGATGTAACGGAGGTAGAGGTCGGGGATGGGGCCCTGGTACGCCGAGAACAAGGATTGTTCGACGTACCCAACAAAGAGGCAAGCGTAGCTGGGGCCCATGCGTGTGCCCATAGCTACGCCTTGTGTTTGGAGGAAATGGGAGGAGTCAAAAGAGAAGTTATTGAGGGTAAGGACCAACTCCGCTAGGCGGAGGAGGGTGTCAGTGGACGGGTATGGATTGCTCCTCTGGTCGAGGAAGAACCGGAGGGCTTTGAGACCGTCCTGGTGGGGGATGGAGGTGTAGAGTGACTGTACGTCCATGGTAAAGATGAGAGGATGGGGGCCTGGAGAATGGAATGCACGGAGCCGACGGAGAGTGTCTGAGGTGTCTTGAACATAGGTGGGGAGGGATTTAACAAAGGGGGATAGGATGGCGTCAAGGTATGTGGAAATGTGTTCGGTGGGGCACGAACAGGCAGAGACAATGGGTCTGCCAGGGCAGTCGGGTTTGTGGATTTTGGGGAGAAGGTAAAATCGGGGCCGTGCGGGGCTGGGAAACGATGAGGTCGGAGGCTCGGGGGGGTAAGGAGCCGGAGCTGATGAAGTTGGTTATGGTGCTCGAGATGGTGGCCTGGTGTTCGTCAGTGGGGTCATGGTCCAGGGGTAGGTAGGAGGAGGTGTCCGAGAGTTGGCGCATGGCCTCCGCTTTGTAGAGGTCGATGCGCCAGACTACCACGGCACCTCCCTTGTCGGCGGGTTTGATAATCCAGTCTGGGTTGTTACGGAGTGAGTCGATGGCAGTACGTTCGGGGGTGGAGAGATTGGAGTGAGACAGGGGAGTGGAGAAGTCGAGGCGGTTGATGTCCCGACGGCAGTTCTGGATAAATAGTTCTAAAGCCGGAAGGCTACGAGGGGGGGTCCAAGTGGAGGCGGTACGTTGGAGACAGGAAAAGGGATCATCAGTGGGGGGCGAGGACGTCTTCCCGTGGAAGAACGCTGTGAGGCGGAGGCGACGGTAGAAGAGCTCCAAGTCGTGGTGGGCGCGGAACTCATTGAGGTGGGGACGGAGGGGGACAAAGGTAAGACCTCTGCTGAGGACAGACCGTTCGGTGTCGGAGAGGGGGAGGTCCGGGGGGATGGTGAACACGCGGCAAGGATGGGGGTTGTGGCCGGAGGAAGGCAGGTGAGTGAACTGAGGACGGAGCGTTGTGTGGTGGGGGGGTGGAGGGTGGTCAGGGGGTGGGGGGGGTATGGGGGCTGTGGTGTGGGTGGGGAAGAGCAGGGGTTACATGGTAGGGGGGGGATGGGGAAGATCCAGTGGAATAGCCACTAAGGTTACTGGGGCTGGGAAGACGGGCACTAGGACTCAGTGTGGTGGGAGGAGTTAGCAACGTGGAGGCTTCAGGCCCACTGTAGAGTCCAGTCTGCAGGTGAGGCGACGGCTGCGGGCTGCTGGAGGGCGGTGGAGAGTCGTGGGTCGGCGGGCCAGAAGGTAGGAGTCCGCGAGCAGTGGAGTCGGGGTCGGCGGTCCCGGTGGGCGGGTGGTCGGTCCGACCAGTGAGGCGGCGAGATGAGTGGGGTGCGGTGCGGCGGCCATGTTCGGGGAGCCCCGGTCCGGCGGCGATGCTCTGTAGGCCCGGTCCGGCGGCGATGCAAGGTGAGGCGGGTGCGGCTGTGGTCTTCGGCGGGCCCAGTACAACGGCGATGCTGGATGGGCCCGGTGCGGCGATGGAGTTAGGTGGTCCCGGGGGGCGGCGAGGTTCGGCAGTCGCGTTGTGCTGGTGATGGGCGGTGGAATCGGGGTGGGGGAGATAAACAGAGTTACCAGGCAGGCAGCGGGGCTGGGCATCATCGGTAGGCAGGTAGAGGTCGGCGGCAGCGTCGGCGTGGAGTAGAGGTCGGCGGCAGCATCGGCGTGGATGAGAGGGAGGGCGGGTGGAAGGGGAAAGGGAGGTCTCGCATCGCCCGGGCCTATGAGCGACCCCGGGGCAGTACACATGTGCAGCCCACCGGCACCATGATGTACTCCAGCTTGTAGCTGTAGCGTCCGTCCTGTCCCGGGCACGGTTTCCGCCGCAGCACCAGCTGGCTCTGCTCCAGAGGCACAGAGTTCAGCGCCCGCGTCTCCTCGCCCGTCTCCACGTCGATACAGCCGTCGCACAGGCAGCGAGCGAAGGCCAGCTTCGTGGGGTAGCGGTCCGCGTCGTAGTGAATCCTGGAAGCGGCAAATGGGCGGAGTGAGTGAGTGAGTGAGTGAGTGACAGACCGCGTCCTGCCGACCCATCCCCTCCCTCCCCCTCTCCTGTCCCAATCCTCCCTCCCTCCCGCAGGCCCATTCAGCACAACCCCCATCCTGCCGACCTATCCCCGCCCACACCACTCCCACCTGTGATCCAGCTTCGCCACATGCAATCTTTGGTCACATGCACCCAGGTACCGCGAAATACTTTGTTTTGCATACACCACGGTAACAGCAGACAGCAGACTTCGCCGAGGCAGCGCACAAGAGTCGCCACGATTCAGGCGGCGACGAAGTTACAGCAGTTCACCGAGCTGTCCTATCCACTGCCTGCCTCTATAGTCGAGTAGGCCATTCGGCCCTTCAATATGATCATGACTTATCATCCAAAATCTGTACCCCTCGACACAGCCCCCTCCCACACACTGACTGACCCAAGATCGCTTCCCCAACCACCGCTCTTCTCCCCGCCCCGGTCCCGGTCCCGGTCCCGGTCTGAGCCTACCTGTACTCCCAGGGTGAGATGGAGCGGTGCCCGAGGTCGGCGTTGCCCGGGGGCCGGAGTCCGAGTTTGGGGCAGAGTTCCGGCTCCTTCTGCCGCTGCTCCAGCTGTTTGACGAGGTCGAGGGCGGGGAAGCGGCCCGTGCTGGCCCTGCCCAAGAGCTTCCGCATCCCTTCGCCCGGATCCTGCAGCTCCTCCGGGTGGACGCACTGCTCGGTGACCGCCCGCCTCCGCCGGCTCGCCGCCCCGCCGCGCAGACACAAGAGCACGAACAGAAGCTGTGGGGAGACGGTTCAGCGTTTACAATCAGTCTGAATGGGTTAAAATAAACAACCATCTGCAGTTCGTTAGATAGTCCCTTCTAGTCTGAACAAGGCTTCAGAACCGAAACGTCACTCATCCATTTTCTACAGAAATGCTGCCTGAGCCACTGAGCTACTCCAGAGCTTTGCTGTAAACCAGCTCTGCAGTTCCTTGTTTCCACTTTGCCGCAACCATCACCTGTTGGGACCGACCCCCGTATCCCAAATACAACCACAGCAACAGAACGCTGGGAACAGCCTCCTGCGTTGACATTCACTTGTTTGTAATTGTGTTTGCACTAACACCTTGTTCTTTTAAGAAACATTACACGGTACAAAGGATGGGACAGGTTTGGACGGATGTGGGCCAAATGTAGGCAGGTGGGACAAGTGTAGATGGGACATGTTGACCGGTGTGGGCAAGTTGCGCCAGTTTCAGACTATGACTCTTTTTCTTTACGTGTCGTGCAGGATTGGTGTGTCATTTACCCGTGTGCACGATCTCTGAGTCTCCGTGCCGGGGATGCTTCTTCAAGCACAGTTTGCATTACACATGCAGCCCACCGGGACATGCAACAACTTGGCTTGTCTTGAAGTGCCTCACACAGAAGTCGATAAGATTTTATACAACTCTATATTCGCAATCCACGGTCCCTTCCCCGAATGTTTCTCTCCTTCATCCCCATTTAATTCATCTTTCCATTCCCTCTCTTCTATACCACTTTAACCTCTCTCTTCCGTCCCTCTCCCCCCCATTCGTTCCCTCTCCCTCAACACCCCCCCCCCCCCACATCTCTCTCCACCACACCAGCCTCCCTCCATTCCCACAACCGCCCCTCCCCATCCCTCACCCCTCTCTCCTCCATTCATTCCTTCTCCCACTACTCCCCATCTACCCCATGCCTCCCTTCACTCTTCCCCCACATCTCCCTTCCCCACTCCACCATCCCTCTCCCCGGCACTCTCATCCCCTCTCTCCATCTCTCTCCCCCCGTCCGGTAGCCCCGGACCGTTCCTCACCTGAACTCTCCACATGGCCATCGTTGTCTGCGCTCCGTTCCCTCCCTCCTTGGTTCTGCCTCTCCAGTTAAACAGACACTCTTTTTATAGACGGAATCGGCTGGAAATCCCAGTGAGAAAATTCCTCATTATTTCCGCGTTGTTGAGCCACGGAAAAAAAAACCCAGAGGAGAGCGCGGAGAGTGAGGGATTCCGGGCTCGTCACATCCCGCTCCCTGAAGGCAGAGAATGGCTGCGTCCGGCCCCACCCTGGGGACAGTGGCCATAGTTTAAAACTGCCTCTGTGGAGACATTGCTTCACTCCCCTGTCCTCACTGCCCTCGTGTTGAGATGCAGAGTCTAGGGTTACAGGTACCTCCGACGATGGAATCACCTTTCTGCGTTTATTTTGGCAGGAATGCAAACACTGGGAGATGCTCAGCAAGTAAATCTTTCCTTGTGCTAAACCAAGCTGACAACATCACAGTTGCTGTCTCCCCAGGACCCTTGGCCATTCTGGAGTGAAACTGGAGTTCCCAGGGACTACCTGCCATTCCCACATATGGTGCATCGAGGAGCCAGAGTCAAACCTGGTCACTGTAGCTGTGACTCACTAACTAGTGTGCTGTCTGCAAGTCTAGGATCGTGGGGAGGGGGGGTGTGGAAGGGGTGGAAAAACCTCATATGCAGCGGTCAAATGTCCAGTTATAAATTACATCAGCAGCGTCGCAGTCATTGTCCAATCTAGATGACTCTCCAGAAAAAAACGTCAATTTCTAAACCGTTCCGTGTGCACCCATTCACACTTCTTTCTCCAATCTGCGGCACCTCAAGTCTTAGAGCCGAACGGCAAGGAAACAGGCGCTTCTGCCCACCTTGTTTGTCCATGCTGATTAAATTGGCATACTGGGTTAGTCCATTTCTATAGCTTCCTCTGCAGTCCTTTCAGATATGGACTACCTTGCCAGTGGATAAAGCTGCCCCTGAGGTTCCTCATAAATCGCTCCCTTCTCAAGACTAAAAAAATCTATACAGCTATGATCAGTTTTGAACTTACGTTTTAAGTTACATAAATAATTGTCACTGTGCACTATTTGTCCATTTTAGAGGTTAGTTTCGAGGTACACCATGGAAACAGACCCTTCAGCACACGAGAGTCCACGCCGAACAGTAATCACCTGTTCACACTAGTTCTATGTTTGCCACTTGCTCATCTACTCCCACACTAGGGGGGCGTTTTTCAGGGCCAATCAACCTACAAACCAGCACGTCTTCGGGATGTGGCGGGAAACCAGAGCACCCGGAGGAAACCCACGAGGTTGTAAGCTGCGCACAGACGCACCCGAGGTCAGGCGCGAACTTGAGTCTCTGGCGCCGAGAGGCAGTAGCTCTGCCCCCTGTGCTGCTGTGCCGACCCTTTCAGAGTAAGAATCAGATTACAACTTCAAACGCTCCAGCAGGGCCAACAGATCCCGTGTCGTTGTCTCAATCGAGGCTCTGGCTGGTTTGTGAGGGGGGGGGGGGGGGGGGGGGGAGCACCGAAGACTGTGCCTGGACTAGGGTCAGTCAGGGGAGGAGCGGGGCCCGAGGGAACTGCCTGATTCTGAAGGGCTCCTGTGTTTTCTTCATCTTTCACAGCGGTGAGACCCCCTCTACAGCTGGGCAAAGGCCCTCAACAGCTGGGGACGCCTGGGTGAAGATTGTGAGCAGTTTTGGGCCCCATATCTGAGGAAGGATGTGCTGGTGTTGGAGAGGGTCTAGTAGAGGTTTACGAGAATGATCTCGGTGATGATTGGGTTAACTAACGCCTGATGAGCATTTAATGGCACTGGGCCTGTACTCGCTGGAGTTTAGAAAGATGAAGGGTCCCCTCATTGAAGCCTACCGAATAGTGCAAGGCCTGGATAGAGTGGATGGTTTCATTAGCGGGAAAGTGTAGGACCAGAGGGCACAGCCTCAGAATAAAAGGAATGGAGCTGAGGAGGAATTTATTTTGTCAGTGGGTGGTGAATCTGTGGTGACTGTTGTTCACCAGTTAGTGGTCCCACCACTTCCATTTCACTTGGACAACATCTGCATATTTCCCTCTCCCACGCCGAGAACTTGGTGGCAAATACTGAACAAGCTGCCAGTGGAAGTAGTTGAGGCAGGGTCAACAACAACATTACAAAGACATTTCAACAGGTGCAGGGATGGGATAGGTTTAGAGGGATGTGGGCCAAATGTGGACAAATGGGACTAGTATAACTGGGGCATCTTGGTCGACATGGACGAGTTGGACCGATGGGCCGAATTCCATGCTGTGTGACTCTAACTTGAGAAGCTCTAACTTGAACCACACCGTACCATAGAGCTTCCTGTCTTTGCTCTGTAAGCACCACATCCCACTCTCCCTGCTATTGGAAGCTAGTCTTGCCATCAATTATTCCCAATCCAGATACCATGAAGCATAAACTCTCTCACTGCAGAGCTACCTGACCTACTAAGCATTCCAGATTTTGTTTCAGATTTCCAGCATTGTGTTTCCATTTTCCAACTATGCTGCTCACCCCAGGTTAGCTGCAGAAACCTGCAGCCCACCATCCTGTTCACATTGAGGCACTTTCACCCCCTGCACACCGTGGTCTAACGCCAGAGCTCAGCTATTACACTCCATATTCCAACAGCTGCTTTTGCAGGTTAGTCATGTGATTTCTTCCTGATTCAAGCACTGTAGGTATACGGGCAGATGTAAACTGTAGCATTGCAAGTTATATCACTGCCTGGGAGTTCCCCACTCAGAGGATATATTAAATGAAAGTGCAATGGCTGGAATGAAAATCTACATGGGTTATACTGTACAAGAGCTTGCTTTGATTCATTTTAGTTTTGAAATCCGAACAACATCCAGACACAGGGAGGGGACAATATAAATGGGTCAGGATATTTTACACAATCACTACAATTAGTTTACAACTTAAAATAAATAATTACACAGTGAAACGTCATTAATCATGACATTACGTATGGCCCTGCAAATCTGTTGAATGGCCAGAAGCTGCAGTTTCTTCCATTCCACACAAAACAACCTGACATTTGCAGGTTCAGTGACCCTGTAGAATGGGCCAGGATGTCATCAACCAAAGCATACCATTTATTCCTCAGACCTCTCCAAAGTTTAGGTCTGTTCTGAACATGGTATTCCACGAGCAGCATATGCACCCTTCTGCTTACCTGGAGGCAGATGCAGGTAGGTTCCCTGAGAATGCAGCTCAGCTGCACAGCCCCTGGTCCACGTCACTTCCATCAACACACACTTTGAAAAACACTCCTGAGTTTCAAGAATTATTTCAAAACACCCAACAGGCTCACCTGGCTGTTCGGAGGGACAGAGTTACACAACTAACTGTTCCAGATGTTTGTGGACACTTCAAACCCACCAAGGCTAATTGCTCTGTTTTCCAGCATTGTGTTTTCTGCACGTAACCCAGCAACATCCTTTAAAACTGGTGAACAAGAGCAGGTCAAGACGAGGGTGTGGAGACCTGGTCAGACTTCTGCCACATCTAGCGTAGAGTTGTGCAGCACTGCAACAGGCTCTTTGTGTGCCATGTCCATGCTAACCATTGCACGTCCTGTCAATACTTGTCCCATTTACCCACATTTGCTCAGAACCTGCATTGCGTTGGCAATTTCAATGCTTTTAGATTCCTCTTAAATGTCGCGCAGAGCACCAGTCTCCAGCACAGTGTGAGAATATTCCCCTTTCAGATCACTGCTACACCTCCTCCCTCTCCCCTGTGCCCCTGATTTCGAAATCCCAACTAGGGGAAAAGAGATTTTGATTATTATATTTTAAATACCTATCACGTCACGTCTTTACTCCAGGGGAAAAAAAAAACAGCCTTGACCAAACTCTGGTTAAAACCATAGTGCTTCAATCCAGCAATAGCTTGGTGAATCTCCTCTGCACCCTTTCTGGCTCAACATCTAGTGTGGCGACCAGAATTGCACACTGTGCTCCGCTGTGGCACATTGATGACTGCATTGGTGCCAACTCCTGCACCCATGCAGAAATCACTGACTTTATGAACTTTACTAATTTCCATCCTGCATTCAAATTCACTTGGACCATCTCCGATATCTCCCTACCGTTTCTTGATCTCACCGTCTCCATCACAGGAGACAGACTATCGACTGACATCTATTTTCAACCCACTAACCCCCACAGCTATCTAGACAACACAACAGTAAATGAAGATCCCACCCTGTTTCCTGTATAGATTCTATCCCCAACTCCCAATTCCTCAGTCTACACTGCATCTGTGCCCAGGTTGAGGTGTTCCATACCAGTATATCGGAGATATCTTCATTATTTAGGGAACGGGGATTCCCCTCTTCCATCATAGATGAGGCCCTCACTCGGGTCTCCTGGATATTCCACAGCACCACTCTTGCTCCCCCTCTCCCCAGTCGTAACAGGGAGAGTCCCACTACTCCTCACCTTCCACCCCATCAGCTGTCACACATAATCCTACAGCATTTACGTCACCTCCAACGGGACCCCATCATGAGCCACATATGCCCATCTCCACCCCTTTCTGCAGAAACCGTTCCCTCCACAACTCCCTGGTCAACTCGTCCCTTCCCACCCAAACCACCACCATCCCAGGTACTTTCCCCTGCAGCAGCAGGAGATGCAACACCTGTCGTTATACTTTCCCCCTCGACTCTGTCTGAGGACCCCGACAGTCTCAGTCTGTTTAGGGTCAGGACTTCTTCAGATTTCTTGTCTCGACCCAAAATGTCACCTATCCATGTTCTCCAGAGATACTGCCAAACCCACTGAGGTACCCCAGCACTTTGTGTCTTTTGGTAAATGAGCATCTGCAGTTCCTTGTATCTACACGATACAACCAATTGAGTTGGATCGGTGCCCAATTATATATATCAACTAGTTTTGAAAAATGATCCAAGCTTTTTATATGGAAACGTTAATACTTTCACCTCACTCGAGTGAATTAGTTCCAATGCCAGTGAGAGTTAGCCTGAATTTCCAAGCATTATTTGAAGAGATATAATCAATGCTTCATTTATTTTAAGTGCCTTCCTCAGCAACAGAGGAGAGCTTCCCTGGGGAAACAGACCCATGACACATGAGAGGGAAAACACCTCCCTCTTTTAATCATCCACTATCCCTGCTGAAAATCCTCTTGCAGGTAAGGGCATGGTGCTCTCCACCAAGAGTTCAAGCACATTGGCTGCTCCCTTGGTTTTGGCTGGTTGATATACTTTCAGGTGCTCAGAATGTTACTGGGCTACGGATCACCTGGAGCTCAGTGTTGGCCAAACCGTCAGCAAAAGCAAGTCCACTCTATAACCAGCACAACCAATCACACAGCCAGAAACAGATGAGGCATGAAATACTAAGCATCCGATGGCAAATTCTATTTCATTCCCATTCTCTCATCTCCTTCAGCAGTTGTTGTGAAGACAGCAATATCAGCCTAGAGACCGGGATTGCAACATTCCTGTAATGTGACACTTTCTGGTCAAATCACCATTACAGGTGAGGAGGGGAATGCAAGGTGTGGGAGCCTCACCCTCAGGAAATAGGTTTAACTTCTCACGTGCCAAGAGAGGTCCTCGCTTCCTGCAGATGTTAATATAAACCAGTCTGTTGCCTGGGACTCCACAAGCGCTGGTGATATCTTTCATAAACACCAAACAACAAGTGTTATGTTGTTACCCAAAACATGAGGAGCTGGAGAGGTGACAGTAAACAGGCACTAGATTGGGTGCTGGTGACAAAGAGGCAATTGTAACTCAGACACACTGAGGTTGGGAAGTGGAGTATGAAGAATCATTATGTAGACAGTGAGGAAGTGCGGAGCCACAGGCGTGGGGGGGGGGGGGGGGGGGGGCAGATCTCAACTCAATGACCCAGCCAGTGTGGTTGGTTGCAGATTAGATACAAGGAGCGCTGCTGGTCCAATCACAGGACAGGCAGGACTACAAAGAACCACGGTTCTCCAAGGCTGGTCTGACTGGCCACATAATGACCCCCCAGTCACAAGCACAAAGGCACGGAAAGGCCCTGATGTAACATCAACTACTGTAGCAGGGTTGACACATTTTTCAATGTAATGCTGACACTTGGTGCTGGAATACCATCCCTCAGAGCTTGGCAGAGAAACTGCACGGCAGTCGCAAAGGTAACCCAACAAGGAATGGGAGATGCGTTGGAAGGAACTGCAGATGCTGGTTTACACTGAGGATAGACAAAATGCTGGAGTAACTCAGCAGATCGGGCAGTATCTCTGGAGAAAAGGAATAGGTGACGTTTCAGGTCGAGTCTGAAAGAAGGGTCTTGACACAAAACGTCACTTATTCCTTTTCTCTAGAGATGCTGCCTGACCCGCCGAGTTACTCTAGCATTTTGTGTCTATCTAAGGAATGGGAAATACCCGAAGTCCATGTGGCTCTGAGCCTGGGATCCACTGTGACCTGTCACTGGACATGCAAAACAAAACTGTTTTATTTGGCCAATAGCACACGATCAAGGGAAATTTTCCCCCATTACCTGCAGTCGGTACAGTGAATTTACAGATACCTTGCTCTGCCACTATTGAGATGGTCTAGCCTTACTGATAGTGAAAGTAACTCAAATTAGTAGTGCATGCCCACAACCGCTGGGTGTGTAACAATGATGCCTGATAATGACAAATGTTTGTGCTAACAATAATAATCGAGGATGGTTTTGGACCCGACCTTTGCCTCGGATGTTGCATACTGAGGTCACTCCTTAATCAAAGGCACCATTGACAAAGGGTATCTATCACATTGCAAAGTTCCTATAACTTGACTTAAATCTATACATGCTAAGTCCTCTGGTGACCCAGGAACAGAGTTCCAGCCTACATGGTTTACGCTAAGAAAGGATGTGCATCCACAAACCTGCTCCTGGGATCAGGAGGTGGAAGGTTTGGGCTTTTGATATCAGCTGGGCAACAGGTCCCATTGCATCTGGTGTGGAGGCTGTGAGTCAGAGGCTTCAGGAGGGTGAGGGCAAGGCCAGGGCAGCACGTGGATCATTCCATATCTCAGAACAACTGGCGGCGAGGGCATGTGGCAGAACTCCTCCAGCCGAAGGCTGAGGAAGAGAAGCTGCACATTCTGGAGCCTGTCGCAGCCCCACATTTCTCGTCAGCAACAAGTGAAATCTGGCATCTCCTAGCAGCCAGTTACAGTGAGAGAGACACAGACTCCAGCAACCAGTGGCACAGTGCTAGTGTTGACACAGATCCCAGCAGCCAGTGTCACAGTGAGTGAGGCCCCAGCAGCCAGTGTCACAGTGTGAGTTGCAAACCCCAGCAGCCAGTGAGTGATAGACCCCAGCAGCCAGTCTCACAGTGTGAGCGACACAGACCACAGCAGCCAGTGCCTCAGTGAGTGTCAACATGTAGCCAGCAGCCAGTGCCTCAGTGTGAGTGAAAGAGCCCCAGCAGCCAGTGTCACAGTGAGTGGCTTCACAGACCCCACAGCCGGTGTCACAGTGTGAGCTTTGACAGACTAAATTCCATTATTTTAAGGCTGATTTGCAAATCAAAACTGTTCCGATTCTTTACAACTAGTAAATCCTTTATTAAAGTCATGTAAAAAAAAGTCAATCCTGAACATTTATTTCCCCGTTCAATTGAAACACTCTGTCCTCACTTCAGCAGATGTTGTAAGCATGAAAAAACCTGCTTTATCACAATTCCTCAGCTGTGTGCATTAACCAAATGATCTTTTGAAGAGGTCCAAAACTTCAACCTACGCATTCAACATAACCATACGGTCCGTGTGTGACATTTAAAAAAAAAAAACCTGGAAAAAGCATCAAATAAAAGAATGAGTATTTATTTGGGAAAGCAGAAGAACAATTTTACCAAAAAATGGTTATGATGGGCGGTGGTGTGGGAGAAGATAGTGAGCCGTGTTTGACAGCACATTCACCCGCTCTCTGGTAACACAATGTAAACGTGAGGAATTCCTTCAGACAACACACATACACACACACACACTAAGATCTTCTAAAGCAGTGTAAAAGGTGTGCCATCTCCAGGGTCAGTTCCACCAGTCCAATTCCTGTCGCTGTCTCCTTCGGCCGAATAGAATGCCACTGCAACGTCAGCCTGTGTTAAATGCGTGATCGAGCTCACAGTCTGTAGCATCTTCCAATTTGAGGAAAAACAGAACGGTGGTACATCTGCAGTAATTCTGCAACCATCACCCCCACTGGGACATCAGAAGGTTGGGAGGATGGCAGTGAGGTACTCAAAGAGCACCCCCCCCCTGCCAACATGGCTGCTTCCTGAAATAAATCACGGATTTAATCACTGAAAATACTGACAGCTGTCTCTAATCAAACGACCACAGTCCCAGTCAGTTGGGCACGCCTACTGGACCTTGCCAGGGATCTTTGCTCGCTTTCGGGCAATGGCATCCTCGACTGCCTTCAGCTGCTTCAGCAGTTCCTCCCTGCGGGATAACGTGTTGGATTTACTTGACTTTGCAGAGGATGCAGCAGTGGCAGAGGCTGCCACATCGTGAGACTTGGAGCTTGAAGACACGCTGGTCACTTTACTCGAGACCTTTGACTGGGGTGATGGAGCCCGTTTTCTGAAAAGGAGAAGAAATAAGGTTAAAATACATCCAATCAGGTGAATCGAAACTTCCTTCAGATGTGTTCTCAGGGAGATGAAGCTTGGAATCCAACATTTCTTGCCAATTCCAAGTGGTCTGAGGACATGAAAAATCAACTGCATCAGCATCACATGCAGAAAACACGGGACTGGTGTCACACGCAGAAAACATGGGAATGGGATCACATGCAGGAAACAAGGGCAAAGCCAATTCTTTAAAATGAAGGACATTATTTAACCAGTTGGGGTTTTGTAGCAATTCTTTTTAAAAGTTAATATCTGCTCCGTGTCCACAAATGCCCAGATTTATTGACTTCACTGTTGCAGAGCCTTGGTTTTATGTTCCTTGCGTCCTTGTCCATTACATCAACACTTTAACACTCGTAGCTACTTAGTTTTAGAGATACAGTGCGGAAACAGGCCCTTCGAGTCCGTGCCGACCAGCGATCACCCCATACACTAACATAATCCTGCACAATTTACAGAAACCAATTAAATTACAAATCTTTGGAATGTGGGAGGAAACCCACGGGGTCACAGGGATAACATACAAACTCCGTACAGACACCACCCATAGTCAGGACAAACCTAGATCTTTGGCGCCACACGGCAGAAACACAACTACTGCACTACTGTGCCACCCCAACTACAATGTTTTTTCACTGTATCTGGTACATGTGACAAAATTAAACCAATGCCAGGAGACAAAAGAAACTGCAAACGCTGGAACCTTAAGCAAAACACAAAGTACTGGAGGAACTTATCTGGTGCAAGGGAATGAACAGATGACGTTTTGGAATGGGACCCTACTTCAGACTGACATGTCTGCTGCCTTTCCATCCACAGGCAACGGCTAACCCACTGAGTTCCTCCTGCACTCTGTGTTTTGCTCAATACCAACTGGTCTCAGAGCTTACACTGGGTGTAATGACTTCCTCTTCAACACCCAATACCACAACAATGTCCACATTTGTGCACCCTTGAAGGAATGCCTATACTTTCTTCTTAGTGCCACAGAGAAACCTCTTGGGGGTACCAAATCCATTATTTAAATAGTAACAGAGTACTTATAACATAATAAAAGGTTTGGGCAGACTCAACGTAGAGTTATAGATCTTTGACAAACCATTGGAAATTCTTGAGGTTATCAAATGGCCTGTTTCTATTCGATATGTGTCTGAGAATAGTTGTGGAAGGGTGATGTACAGTATTTGGATTTTGAAAGTTCACCTCAATCAGGTGGCATGCAACAGGTTATTAAACAAAGTTAGCATGCACCAGAGCTGCCAAGTTTTGTCAGAGCATTTCCGTATTCTAGTACCTGAATATCAGCATTTTGCTGAGGAAATCAGTATTTTTACGCAGTGCCATTTTGCTGAAAAAAATGTTTTTTATGTGCGGTCATACCCATGTAACTGTACAAGAATGCATAACGTTGCTACCAATTGATGTCTTCTACACACCTTACTTGACAGTGCATTCATTGCCATCTCTTTGTATACTGCTGTTTATACAAAGAGATGTTATACAAACGACTGCTGCTTTTAGCACCACATGATGATGTAGAAGCCATTTTGGAAGCCTCCCCCCCCTCCTTCCTCTCTCTCTCTCTCTCCCTCCAACCATCCCTCTCACCCTCCCTCCCTCCTCTTCCTCTTTCTCTCCCTCCCTCCCCTTTCCCTCCCTCCCCTTTCTCTCCCTCCCTCCCTCTCTCTCCCTCATTCTCTCTCCCCTCTCCATCCTCTCTCCACTCCTCCCTCTCTCCCCCTTGAGCCCACCCACTGTTCTGTGATATCAAGGCCAATCCCAATGTAACTACAGGCCAATCCCAATGTAACTTGTAACCCTTCACCACAAGGCTTATCCAGATTTCTACCACTGCCTGAAAAATAATTAAAGGCTCAAAGAGAATTCCAAAGACTCATTGTTATACGAGAATTTTCCCGAACAGTCTGTGACCCATAGCGCTGTGTGTAAAGCCCATAGCGCTATGTTTAAAGCCCATTGCGCTCTAGCCAGTTGCGCTATATTTAGAACCCACAGCACTATAGCCGACAGCTCTTCATTTAAATTCCTACTTGTTAAACTGACAGCGCTCTGTTTAAA
Organism: Okamejei kenojei; assembly: GCA_035221665.1. NCBI lineage: Eukaryota > Metazoa > Chordata > Chondrichthyes > Rajiformes > Rajidae > Okamejei > Okamejei kenojei. The sequence continues at coordinate 26,255,827 of CM069147.1, forward strand.
CCTGGAGCGGGACAGGCAGCGACTCTGGAGAGAAGGAATGGGTGGCGTTTCTGGTCGAGACCCTTCTTCAGACTGAACTCCGTATTTAAAATCCATATTTAACAACACAAAACCGTACATCAGTATTCTTATCGCATTTCCATACAAAATACTTGGCAGCTCTGATGCACCATATGATTGTCATATACTGATGATTATTGTGTGTTTGCTGACGGGTATCACAGGGCCTGGTAGTGACTGATGGTATCACAGGGCCTGGGACCCAGCTGTTCAAACATTTGGAAAATGGGATAAGGCGCAATGGATCCATGTTTTCAGATGACACGAGGCTGGCCAGCTAGCAGTGTTAGTCAGGAAGATGCAGAGGGGTTTCAGGGGAAATAGATGAAGTGGGCAATATTCTTCAGTTAGAGAGATGGGCAAAGGCATGGCAGAGGGAACTTAAATGGCGCAAATCAGAGGTCATCAATTTGGTAACAATGATAGAAAATGGGAGTGTTTTATAAATGACTTTTGGATATCATAGTCATGATTAATAGGAGCAGAATTAAGCAATTCGGCCCATCATGTCTACTCCACCATTCAATCATGGCTGATCTATCTTTCCCTCCTGAACCCATTCTCCTGCCCTTTCCCCATAACCCCCAACACCTGTACTAATCAATAATCCATCTATCTCTGCTTTAAAAATATCCATTGACTTGGCCTCCACATCCTTCTGTGGCAAAGAATTCCACAGATTCACCACCCACTGACTAAAGAAACCCATTCTCATCTCCTTCCTTAAGGAACGTCCTTTAATTCCGAGGCTATGACTTCTAGCCCTAGATTCTCTCACTAGAGGAAACATCCTCTCCACATCCACTCTATCCAAGCCTTTCACTGTTCGGTATGTTTCAATGAGGTTCCCCTTTATTCTTCTAAACTCCAGAGAGTACATGCCCAGTGCTGTTAAACACTCATAACTTGGGATTGTTTTTTTTCTGGAGAACAGATAGAAGTAAATAAAATAATGAGAGGCATAGATAAGAGACACAGAACTTTTTTCCCGGGGTGGAAATATCAAAGACTAGTGGGTGCAAGAGGGGGAAAAGTTTAATGGAAATATGCGGGGCAAGATTTATTTAATACACACAGAGTGGTGGGGGCCTGAAACACACTGCCAAGGGTGTTTTAAGAGGCTTTCACATAGGCAAATAGATATGCATGGAATGGAGGCATATGGAGCACATTTAGGCAGAGGAGACTAGTTTAACTTGGTATCGCACAACACAGACATTGTGGGCCGAAAGGCCTTTTCCTATGCTGTACTGTTTTATGCTCTATCAATACTTCTGTTCCAACATTAGTCACCTGCCCTGTACTCCCCACAAGTTGTACACATTCAGTTGTAGGAAACCACACAGTGTATCCTATGTGATCTGTACGTTTCAATGAGGTCCCCCTTTATTCTTCGAAACTCCAGCGACTAAAGGGCAGTGTCGTTAAACACTCATTAGTTAACCCACTCATTCCTGGGATCATTCTTGTAAACCTCCTCTGGATCCTCTCCAGGGCAAGCACATCCTTCCTCAGTTATTGTGCCAAAAATTGGTCACAACACTCCAAATGCGGTCTTATCAGAGCCTTATAGAGCCTCAGCATTACATGCCTGTTTTTGTATTCTAGACCTCTTGAGATACATGCTAGCATTGTGATTGCCTTCTTTACTACTGATTCGACTTGCAGGTTAAATTTTTGGGAATCCTCCACCAGTACTCCCAAGTCCCTTTGCATCTCTGATTTCTGGATTCTTTCCCCATTTAGAAAATAGTCTATGCCTTTATTCCTATTACCAAAATGTATGACTCCACACTTTGCTACACTATATTCCATCTACCACTTCTCTGCCCACTTTCCAAACCTGTTCAAGTCCTTCTGCACGACCTGCCCTTCCATCTATTTTCGTATCATCCACAAACTTGACCATAAAACCTTCAATCACCTCATCCAAATCATTAATATACAACGTGAAGAGTAGTGGCTGCAGCATCGACTCCTGTGAAACTCTGCTAGTCACTGTCAGCCAACTTTGCCTTCAGCCATCCTGCTATCCACCCTTTGACACCATGGGCTCTCATCTTCTTTCACAGCCTTACCTGTGGCACCGTAACAAAGGCTTTCTGAACATCTAGCTAAACAACGTCAACTGACTCTCCTTTATCTATCCTACTATTTTCTTCTTCAGTCTGGGCACCATGTTAGAGGAAAGATGTCAAGCTGGAAATGGTACAGAGAATATATACAAGGATGTTGTCAGGAATAGAGGGCCTGAGCTATAGGGAGAGGCTGAGTAGGCTGGGACTCTATTCCTTGGAGCGCAGGAGGATAAGGGGTGATCTTACTGAGTTGTATAAAATCATGAGAGGAATAGATCGTGTAGATGCACAGAGTCTCTTGCCCAGAGTAAGTGAATCAAGGGCCAGAGGACATAGGTTTAAGGTGCAGGGGAAAAGATTAAACCAGAATCTTAGGGGTAACTTTTTCACACAAAGGGTGGTGGGTGTATGGAACAAGCTGCCAGAGGATGCAGTTGAGGCAGGGACTATCCCAACATTTAAGAAACAGTTAGACAGGTACAGGTACAATAACCTGGCCCTCAACACCAGCAAAACCAAGGAACTAATTGTGACTTTGGAAGGAGTAGCATGGGGACCCACAGTCCTGTTTATATCAATGGTTGAAAGGGTCAAGAGCTTCAAATTCCTGGGCGTGCACATCTGTGAAGATCTTTCCTGGTCTGAGAACACTGATGCAATTACTAAGAAAGCTCATCAGCGCCTCTACTTCCTGAGAAGATTACGGAGAGTCGGTCTGTCATGGAGGACTCTCTCTAACTTCTACAGGTGCACGGTAGAGAGCTTGCTGACCGGTTGCATCATGGCTTTGTGAAAGTTAGTGCGGTTATCCTCCATCTTATTGAGCTTATTTAGTTGTATTTGCTGTTAACCTCCATTTTGTACACAGCATACTGGTTGCAGTTTAAAATATTGGCCAATTTAGAAGTCTGCAAAAGCCTGTGAATCTGGGACACAGAGCTTGTAAAAAGACGACCTTCGCTGTCCCAATGAGAATAGAGATATGGGATGTTCCCGGGCTTCTGGAACTAATACTGATACCAGTAAGTTGTAAGAAGAACAATAGGCCTGTGTTTCCCTTCGCAGATGCTCTGTTTAGCAGACTTATAGTTTATACTTTGTTTCTTCCCCAATGTAGTTGAGGGGATCTATTGTGTTTAACTGAAGCTCCTTTATTATTAACCATGTGCTTACTGCTGTTTTATTAGTATAAAGGTGTGTGTAAATTCTCTGTATCGTCAGTCTGAACAGCGCCAGTCTTTGGTGTGGACGCTCTGTAAACATCACTGCCTGTTTTTCTATTGGTGCCGTAGTAAAGATTTTTGCCAGAGATTTTTGACTCTTTGATTTATTCTACCTTCCGAGTGAAGTGAACTTTAACATTTGGCGTATAGTCGGCAGGGTACCTTTGGGATAGACAGCACGGACATGTTAGTGGCAATAGTGCAACTGAGGTTCAGAGGGGGATTTTTGTGCACATTCCTGGCCCCTTGAGCCAGGTGCCCACATTCGACTCCCTGGAGCACTGTGGTCCCATGCCCGTGGTCTGATCAAACTCCAAACTGGTATCTGGACAACAGAGAATTGAGGTGAGTATATTCTGGATTTTTTTTTGTTGGTCTGGTTGAGAGATCCAGGGCGTGCTGGATTGAGAAACAGGGCCGAGGCGTCTGTTTATTTGGTTGAGACATCCGAAGGATTGTCGGATTGAGAAACAAAGGAGGATGGGCCAGGGCCTTGATAAAAGTGATGGTACTTCACCGGTGCAGCACATGTGTTATAAGTATCCAGCTAGAAATAGAGCTTTTAGACAATTGTCGGCAACATTAACTAAGCATTTAGGGGACAAATCATGGCCGATTGGTGGAACAAGGAATGTAGAAACTGTGAGACGAGCAGAGCAATTAATATGGGAACGTGATAGGGGTAAAAAATGGAAGAGACGAATTAAGAAATGGAAGGAGGCGGCGGTCAAACGTCACAAGGATGTGCGCGATAGTCATTGGATGAATAATGCATGTAGTAGAGGGATTACAGAATGTGGACCCACCAGGGTCACAAAGGGTTGGAAGGTATTGCAAGCTGAATGTACGGCCTACAATAAGAAAGTAAATGCAAAAAAATGTATATCTCCAACTCAAAACAATGTAAAAACTGGATTCAAAGAGCAATTTGTTGGGGATAATGGAGGGTTATATCCAGTACTGGATCAGGAGGACCTGCGGTCTGGTGTGGCCGAATTATTTGCTTCCTCGGACCATGAGTCAGAGGATAGCTTGGGACTTAGACCACTCCCTGTTGTCTTGCAGTCAGCTCAAGCACCGCCCTCATACTCGACTGACACGAGTCCTGCTGTGGTTGCTATGACAACCCCTACAACAAAGTAAGCCACAGCTCCTGTCCCGATTGAAGTGATAACTCCACTACAGTATTGGCAAAATGATTTAACAACACCGCAGACCATTAGCGATAGGGTCAAACAGCATATTGGTAGACAACGTAGATTTTTGACTCTTTGATTTATTCTACCTTCCGAGTGAAGTGAACTTTAACAGCTTGGTGCGGCAACTTGAGCGCCCTGGAGAGGAAAAGACTGCCCAGTCCATCATCGGCTCTGACCTTCCTTCCATCGAGGGGATCTTCCACACTCGCTGCCTCAAAAAGGCTGGCAGCATCATCAAGGACCCACACCACCCTGGCCACACACTCATCTCCCTGCTATCTTTGGGTAGAAGGTACAGGAGCCTGAGGACTGCAACGACCCGGTTCAGGAATAGCTACTTCCCCACAGCCATCAGGCTATTAAACTTGGCTCAGACAAAACTCTGAACATTAATACCTCTCCATCTGTTATTTGCACTTTATCAATTTATTCATTCATGTGTGTATTTACGTATATAATTGTAGTCAATGCCTACTATGTTCTGTTGTGCTATGCAAATAAAGAATTTCATTGTCCTGTCAGGGACACATGACAATAAACTCTTGACTTGACTTTGACTTGGATAGGACAGGTTTGGAGGGATATGGACCAAACACAGGCAGGTGGGACTAGTATAGCTGGGACATGTTGGCTGGTGTGGGCAAGTTGGGCCGAAGGGCCTGCTTCCACACTGTAACACTATAATGACTAAAGAATTCCAGCAGATTCATCAGGCAAGATCTCCCCTTCACAAAACCATGTTGACTTCGGCCTATTTTATCATGAACTAAGTACTCCCTAACCTCATCCTTTATAATGGACTCTAAATTCAGACCAGCCATTAAAGTCAGACTAGCCGGTCTATAGTTCCCACTATTCTGCTTTGCTCCCTTCTTGTATAGCGGGGTAATATTGGCAAAGTTCCATTGAGGGATATTGAGGGATCTGGGATCAGTGCAGGAAAGTGACGCAGAGGTCGGTGATTGAACATGGAGCATGCACGAAGGGCCTGCTCCTACTTCCGTTCCTTCTGACTGTCACTGAAGAGGGTGTAGTGGATGTAGAGAGGCTGGTTGTGAGGGGCGCTGGATGTTCACTAACTCGTCTTGACCTGCTTTAGTCAGTGCTGCGGTCCAGCAGATGGACATCAAATGAAAACCAAAGTAATGCACATCAAATACTCATAGCTAGGCATCATTGCTGGAGGGTACATCTGACACCGGCTCAGCAATTGAGAGTGAAATGGACCAGGAACGGAACTAGCTTGCTGTGGAACAACTCCAGTATTTGCAAGTTTGTTGCTAGTGGCGACAAAAACAAGGAAGCAAAGGACAGGTACTTCACCCACACTGAGTAAGATGGTCTCTTGTTCTAGATTCCTCCATAACATACTTTGCTTTAATATTCAGATGTATTTAAAGTCACAGTAAGTTTGGTGTAACACTAGCTCGGATGTAATCCAATGCTCATGCATTCCTTGTATTTTCCAAAGCAGCAACCATCATCCTAGTGCACCATCAGTTTAAAGTGTGTTTTTTGGGGAATCTTTGACTTTTATACGTGGGGGAGAGGGGCAGGGTAAGGGGGAAACTAACTCCCAGTCGATTTCTGGCGGGGACGTGACTATTTCTCTGAGTCACGTCCTTGCCCCCCACCTCACGGCCCACCTACTGGATTGGAGTGGCCTTTCCTGCCGGGGACCGGGAACCGGACCAGGAGCCAACTCGGCGGCGGCGGCGCTGGAGTCACCGCGGAGCGGGCGATGCCTACCTGGTCGCTGTTGGAGCTCCGGAGCGTTGGGCTGCTGCTCCAACATGGTGGAGCTCTGGTTTAGAGAGCTCCCAACGTGGGCGGCGCTGACCGTCATCATGGAGTCCTGGAGCCCTTTGCCGAGGGCCTCCAGCGTTGCATCTCCACCCGGCGCGGCCTGCGGACTTTGGGAGCCGCGGACTCCGGTAGGAGGGGGCCGACTCGGGGTCCAGGCCGCTGAGGACGTCCCCCAGCCCCGATGTCGGACTTACATCACCACGGGGAGCGGGCCTGAACATCAGGCTGCCCGTAGCGGCGACAGCGGAGGGATCGGGGAGGCCCCGAGGGAAGGCACCAAAGTCAGTCTCTTCCCGATGCTCCCCAATGTGAACATTGGGGAGCATCGGGAAGAGACTGACTTTGGTGCCTTCCCTCACGGTGGGAAATTTTGATCCTGCTGTGAGGGGATGTTTTATGTTGAATTTCTGTCGACTCTGTGTTGTGGTCTTTATTTCTGGCTGTATGGTGACTTCATTTCACTGTGCCAATTGGCACATGTGACAAATAAAATCTATCTGTATCTGTATCTGTATCTGTACGACAACACAATGTGCAGTATTTTGGATCCACCACCATGGTGTGTTGTCACCAGGGCATGGATCAATCGTGTGATGAGACCTTTTCCCCACTCAGCATTCTCGCATACTTTCACCCTCTGAACCTCTGCAGGCAAAAGGTTTTCAGTGATAATTCGGCCATGTTACTCCTGAGTGATGTGTTCCACAGCATGTGCACCTACCTGTCTGCCTGGGCAGGAGAAGACCGCATCATCGGTGGCACCCGGGTACTCTGGCGATCACCCTTTGGCGACGGTGGCCTCCCAAATGGCTTTCGCTCCCGATGTCCTGAATCAGAGAGGCAGGAATTAGAAAAAAACTCTGATCCAAGACTAGCAGCAGGAACCATAGCTGTGAAAAAAGATAGAAAGTAGGCGGGACACTAGGACATGGGAGAACTGAGAAGGGGAGGGGAAGGAGGGAGAAAGCAAAGGCTATCTAAAATTAGAGAAGTCAATGTTGATACCGTTGGGGTGTAAACTACCCAAGCAAAATATGAGGTGCTGTTCCTCCAATTTGCGCTGTGCCTCACTCTGGCAATGGAGGCGGCCCAGGACAGAAAGGTCAGATTGGGAATGGGAGGGGGAGTTGAAGTGCTGAGCAACCGGTTGATCACGACGGACTGATTGGAGGTGTTCAGCGGAGTGATCGCCGAGCCTGCGCTTGGTCTCGCTGATGTAGAAAGGTTGACACCTTTAACAGCGAAAGCAGTAGATGAGGTTGGAGGAGGTGCAGGTGAATCTCTGCCGTACCTGGAAAGATTGTTTGTGTCCTTGGATAGAGTCGAAGGGGAAGGTAAAGGGACAAGTGTTTCCTGCGTTTGCTGGGGAAAGTACCCGGGGAGGGGTTGGTTTGGGTGGGAAGGGACGAATTGACCAGGGAGTTAGAGAGGGAACGATCTCTGCGGAAAGCAGAAAGGGGAGGAGATGGGAAGATGTGGCCAGTAATGGAATCCCATTGGAGGTGGCGAAAATGTTGGAGGATTATATGTTGTATGCGACGGCTGATGGGGTGGAAGGTGAGGACAAGGAGGAATCAGTCCTTGTAACTAAGAGGGGAGGCATACTGACTGTATGCCTTGTTGTCACCTTCCACACAGCTAACTATGAACCATTGTACATTTCCTTATCACCATCTGCTTTGATCTGTCATTTTCACACCTTTCCATATCTATAGACTCCCTCTCTCGACTCTCAGTCTGAAGAAGGATCTCGACCCGAAACGTTACACTTTCCTTCTCTCTAGACATGCTGCCTGTCCAACATTTTGTGTCTATCGTCGGTGTAAACCAGCATTTGCAGTTCCTTCCTACATTGTAAATTCAAAACCTGTTCACAGCTACTCACTCCAAGTAGTTTGTCTGAGCTTAAGTGAATGAAGTCTAGTCTTTGGAGAGTTGGGACTAGGGGACAGGCAAAACCCTATGCTGAGGCCAGTGCTGTACACACAGATACCTCTTGGGGGAGAGCGGAGACAAGCAGTGTTGTCGTCCTGCTACAACATGGAATATATTGAAAAGGATTTACTGTCAGATCCTACTGTGTGCAGTCTGGTCTCCCCATTACAGGATGGAAGTGGAAGCTTTGAAGAGGATGCAAAAGTGGTTCACCAGGGTGCTGTCCGTTATAGAGGGCATTAGCTATAAGGAGAGGTAGGGCAAACTTGGGATTGTTTTTTTCTGGAAACCAGATAGAAGTAAATAAAATAATGAGAGGCATAGATAAGAGAAACCTTCTTCCCGGGGTGGAAATATCAAAAACTAGTGGGCGCAAGAGGGGGAAAAGTTTAATGGAAATATGCGGGGCAAGATTTATTTATTACACACAGAGTGGTGGGGGCCAGAAACACAATGCCAAGGGTGTTTTAAGAGACTTTCACATAGGCACATGGATATGCATGGAACAGAGCGATATGGAGCACATTTAGGCAGAGGAGACTAGTTTAACTTGGTATGGCACAACACAGACATTGGGGGCCGAAAGGCCTATTTCTGTGCTGTAGTGTTTTATGCTCTATCAATACTTACGTTCCAACATTAGTCACCTGCCCTGTACTCCCCACAAGTTGTACACATTCAGTTGTAGGAAACCACACCGTGATCTATTAATATGAAATGACAAACCTCTTTCAGGAGACAGGGCGATCCGTTTGGAAGGTGGAGAGGATGGCCGCTCTTTATCAGAAGGCTCGTACCGTTTCCGTGTGCCCTTGTCAGCAGGCTGAAACAGAAAGGATCAAATTCAAGCACAGACCCAGCACTCTCTCATAGCACAGAGGCACATTACACTCACACCTAATCTTCCTGATGCAATGTGACAAGTGAATGGAGAGACAGAGATTCAACAGTGAATTTAACTCTGGATACCTGCAAGTCCCAAAGCTGGATTAAAGCATCCACAAGAAAATAGTGTTGGAGTATTTCAAAGCAGGAGAGTCTTAATGCAAGTATACGAGGCACTAGTAAAATCTCATTGAAGCTTCTTCGGGGTAGAAGATTGCAACCTTCACGTGGCCGCCCTGTTTCGACTAATGCAATCAACTTGACGTGCACAAACGGAAGATCAAATAGAACAAGTTGTCCAACAACTTTAGGCCGTGCACGCCACACGGAAGAAGAAGAAGAAGCTGCTTCAAATATTTTGGATCCTCCTATTTCAGGGAAGATATTTTTACGTTAGAAGTGGTTCAGAGAAAGTTGGCTGTACTTTACTCATTGAAGTCCAGAAGAATGAGAGCTATCTTGTTGATTGAACTTCCTTTGTCCACTTTCCTGTTTTCACAATAACCCTGGATTCTCTTACATTTAAAATCTAACAGTAATATGCATTAGGATTGCAGCTGACAGCTATGGGCTTCAAAACCTCTCAGCCAAGAAGGATAAATTCTTCTTCATCCAAAAATTAAATGAGACCGCCGTTTCCTGAGACGACGCACCCTGGTTCTGGACTTGCTCTACCATTCATCCTTCTTCTTCTTCTTGCGTATGGTGTACACAGCCTAAAGTTGTAGGACAACTTGTTCTATTCGATCTTATTTGATTGTGCACACCAGGTTGATTGCATTTGTCGAAACAGGGCGGACCATGTGAAGGTTGCAATCTCCCACACTCCCCTCCACCCCCACTGGCGTGTGACCAGCATCAGAAACAATTGCCGAGGAGACTTAAGCAGCTTCCCAGCTCCAACTTTTCTATCAGATAAATAAAAGTAAAATAGAAAACTCAGTTTGGTGTGTTGTGTGCAGACATGTTACCTTGTTTAGCAGGGTCAGTTTGATATCCTTGTGTGCACTGTAGACAAGCTGTGGGGGTTTGCTGATTTGGGCAGGTTTTGGTGCAGAGGTCTTCTGCGGCTGTGGAGGAATCTCACGTTTTCGCCTCTCTTCACGCTCCTTCTCCCTCGGCGTCTCCTCTTTCTTGGGTTTTACTGAAGGTGATGGAAATATTTAAGTATTGTTCCCTCAGAGATTCATTGGAGAGGGTTGAAAAATGTCAAACTGATGACAAATCTCAGATGTTATTAACATTGAGGAAACACAACTGGTGAAGGATATCATCACTGGAAATGACGTGCACGAAGTTGCTGAGGAACCTTTCTGTGTGTAAATCATCTGACAAGTTGCCATTTAAACCAGAGTAAATAAGGATATGAAGGGTTTTGAAACAACATACCTTTTAGGTGATAAAGGTTTTCATGCAGTGTGCAGCTCTCAGTCTAAGTGACTGGTGGGAGTGGAAACTTTCTTACATTAACAAGTAATTTGTTGAGCACTTGATGTATTATAATCTGAGTCGACAGATCTTGCGGCATAGTGGCATTGTGGTTTGATTCTGACTACAGGTGCTGTGAGCACACGGGTGGAATTTGTTTATTCTCCCTGTGACCACATGGGTTTTCGCCAGGTTCTGTTTCCTCCCACATTCCAAAGATGTTTGGAATGTTTGGCGGGTTTGTAGGTTCATTGACTTCTGTAAATTGTCTCTAGTCTAGAAGTAGTGTATGGGGATTGCTAGTTGGAACAGACTCGGTGGGCTGAACGGTCTGTTTCCACAATGTACCTCTAAACTAAACCAGAGAGAGCTGAGAGCAGACAGATGACAAACTGTAGGAGACCTCTCAACCCATCAAATCTGCACCACCAGTTACTTTCAGGTCAGGACTGATGCAATTGTAACCTGAACATTTCACTCCCTTGTTTTAAAAATATTCAGAGACTCTGTTTTCACTTTTGGAAAAGTCCTATAGACACATCACTCTCAGCGAAAATGTATTGTCTTGTATGTCTTAAATGGGCACTACTTGTTTTTAGACAGTAACCCCTAGTTTTAGATTTAAGGTTTGTGTTTTTTGCATAAAATTAACAATCCTATAATAGTATCCTGAAGATTTCTGGACATCAAGGTTAATAGAATCAGAAGATAGACACAAAAAGCTGCAGTAACTCAGCGGAACAGGCAGCATCTCTGGAGAGAAGGAATGAAGAAGGGTCTCGACCCAAAACGTCACCCATTCCTTCTCTCCAGAGATGCTGCCTGTTCCGCTGAGTTACTGCAGCATTTTTTGTCTATCTTCTGATTCTATTAACCTTGAGTTACACAGCATAATCACCTGGATGACCCTAGCGCAGTCTGGTCTACATGTTACTCCAGACCCACCAATGTGAGCAACTCACCCATATTGACCAACACGCCCCTCTAAGCTAGTCCAATTAAATTTTTTTGTTCAAAACAGGTAAAGATGGGGAAAGAACAAAAAACCCAATCAAACCGTACCACTCGGCTAAACCACAATGTACGATGCCCCCTATAATGTTTGGGACAAAGACCCATCATTTATTTATTTGCCTCTGTACTCCACAATTTGAGATTTGTAATAGCAAAAATCACATTGTCAGATTTTATTAAAGGCCATTTTTAAACATCTTGGTTTCACCATGTAGAAATTAATGCAGTGTTTACAAAGACCGCCCCTTTTTATGGCACCATAATGTTTGGGACACATGGCTTCACCGCCATTTGTAATTGCTCAGGCGTGTTTCATTGCCTCCTTAATGCAGGTATAAGAAAGCTCTCAGCACCAGGTCTTTCCATCACCTTTGCAAACTTTTATTGCTGTTTATCAACATGACGACCAAAGGTGCCAATGAAAGTTAGAGAAGCCATTATGAAGCTTACCAAAATCAACTGTTTGGAACATCATTAAGAAGAAAGAGAGCTCTGGTGAGCTTACTAATCACAAAAGGACTGGCAGGCAAAGGAAGACCTCCACAGCTGATGACAGAAGAAATATCTCTATAATACAGAAAACCCCCCATACACCCCCATACACTCTTCAGGAGCCAGGTGTTGATATGTCATTGACCACTGTCCACAGAAGACGTCATGAACAGAAATACAGAGGCTACACTGCAAGATGCAAACCACTGGTTAGCCGCAAAAATAGGATGGCCAGGCTACAGTTTACCAAGAAGTACTTGAAAGAGCAACCACAGTTCTGGAAAAAGGTCCTGTGGACAGATGTGATGAATATTTACTTATTTCAGAGCGATGACAAGAGCAAAGTATGGAGGCAAAAATGATCTGCCCAAGATCCAAAGCATACCACCTCATCTGTGAAACACGGTTGTAGGGGTGTTATGGCCTGGGCTTGTATGGCTGCTGAAGGTACTGGCTCACTTATCTTCATTGATGATACAACTGCTGATGGTAGTGGCATAATGAATTCTGAAGGAGATGGACGCATTCTATCTGCTCAAGTTCAAACAAATGCCTTTGGCCGGCGGTTCATTCTACAGCATGACAATGATCCCAAACATACTGCTAAAGCAACAAAGGAGTTTTTCAAAACTAAAAAATGGTCAATTCTTGAATGGCCAACTCAATCACCCGAACCGAACCCAATTGAGCATGTCTTTTATATGCTAGAGATAAAACTGCAGGGGACTAACCTCCAAAACAAGCATAATACAGGCCTGGCAGAGCATCACCAGAGAAGACACCCATCAACTGGTGATGTCCATGAATCGCAGACTTCAAGCACTCATTAAATACATAGGATATGTAACAAAATACTAAACATGATTACTTTTATTTACATGACATTGCGGTTTACCAAACATTATGGTGCCCTAAAATGGGGAGCTACGTATAAACACTGCTGTAATTTCTACATGTGTAAACCAAAATGTGTAAAAATGGCCTTTATTAAAATATGACAATGTGTACTTTAACCACATGTGATTTTTTTTCTATTACCAATCTCAAATTGTGGAGTACAGAGGCAAATAAATAAATGATGAGTTTTTGTCCCAAACAGTATGGAGGCCACTATGGGGGGGGGGGAATGGGAATTTATAGGCTTTTTTGGAGATTTTTTGTTCAGGTTCGTGACCCAACTCACGGAACTACCTAAATCTTTAACATATTGTGTAAAAATATATAAATCATATCCGAAACTCGTCAAGACCAAAACTGCCGCACTTTAAAGAAATTATGAGAAAAAACCTCAAATTTTCGGAGTAGTAATTGCCCAATCAATGCACGTTTGACATTGAGGTCAGACGCAAATTGACCAATCCCGCACTTTGTTTTATGGTCGCTAGGCAGCAAGGACCCTGGGATCATGGCTGCCTCCTCATTACATCAAACCAATAGCAAGGTTTCCAAGGAATAAAGCTAATGTTAAATCTTGCTGTTCATTTTGTTTCTCAATTGATTTATCTTTATAAAGTTATAAGGTGAACTGTTAAATAAAAATAATAGATAACCAATGTACAGCTAGGGTTAGGGTTAGGGTCAATCAGTTGGTAGGTATGTTACAAAACTTACCTTTAGCGGCGCTGCAGTTCTGTCACTGGCCGTGTGTGCGACTATGGCGCCTTTAAGGGGGGGGGGGGTTAATATGCTGTTTTTCCTTGCCACCGGAATTATATTTTATCGGAGTGCGAGCTATTTCTGGAGATTAGTTCCGACTGCCGGTAAGTTAATTTTTTTAAAGAAATAGCCTGACTATTTCAGCGCTACAGTAAAATAAAAATTAGCTCCTAATGCCATGAACGCCGACAATGGGGACGGATTTTACGTAGGGAACAGGTAAGTGAAAGCTGTTTATTTTTTCAAATAAACTTGCTTGTTTAGATTACTTTAATCAATATTTCATGGTGCGAAATAGTGATTTATTCCCCATATGAACCGGCAGTGTTTTCCCTGCCGATATTGGGTTTGAATTCACCGCAACCGCAACGTTCCAATACATTGCGTTCCAGAAAATCCCACTCGCAAGCTGTTTAAAATGCCCATTAATTTATGGGCATCAAACACTAAATTCCTTCAATTTGGCCTATAAATTCATAACAATGAGATTTAATAATCATGTTATATTGTGAATTATTGTGTGAATGTTATTTGCACACTTAGGCTTTAAAAGAAATGTTAATATTTTCTTAAGAAATGGATAGATGTTTAGATGTAGTAATTGAATGTTGTAATTAGCTACAATTGGGTAACTAACTAACTATATGCTTTAATTTCAGGTCATCCAAGATTGGTTCATCTTAGTTTCAGAATGCTTCAATCTATAATAACTGAAAATTTATTTAAGTTCTCTTAATTTTTAAGAAAGTTATGGGCTTTTGACTGTCCTCGATCACAACTTTTGTGTTAAGTCAATGGAAAAGCAATAGGGAACAATATGCTAATTTCCGAGTATGAAAATGGCCATAACATTTTTTAAACTGAAGATATGAAAGTGAATTAGATGTCAAATTAAACTTCTTTGTATGCTCTATCTGATGGGATAAATTGCAGACTTGATTTTTAAAATCTCAAAATTTTGTAACATTGCTACAGTTGGGCCGCCGGGTTGGTGAGCGTCTGGCCGGGTCTCTGGTGGGTGCGGCGAGGGTTCGGTCGGACTGTCAGGCTGCCCGTGTTGCAGCAAGTGAGCGGGCGGTCTGACGGAGCCGGTGCTATGGGGGTGCTGAAGGCGGCCCGGACGGCGTGCAGGGCAGTGCTGCTCCCCACCATCATCACCACCAGAAGGGCATGCTGGCCGAAGTGGACGCGCTGCGGAGTCACATATACAGAGCCCGCAGCCGGTCCCAACGTGACTCCAGCTCCAGCCGTGGGCAGCTCTGGAAGGGCGGCGAGTTAGGGTTAGGCATTATCCTGACTTAGCCTTCCCCCAGCCTGGCACTGTCCCAGTCCCACTATGGCCGTGACCCCCACTTTGCACACTGGCAGTCAGTGGGGTTCAATAAACAGGGGAACCCACAGGAACTGTACTCAACCATTAATTAGGCTGGTTCAAGAGGACCTCTGCAGCAGTCTCATTAAAACAATCCTCACAATTATATGCATTATATTATTTTTATATAATATAATTATACATCATTATATATGATTACAGTCATATTCACAAGTCATACATATATATTAAGATGGCATAATAATAGAATATTGACTGGCCTTGAGGGGGATACGACATATATTGCCTGAAGTAGATTCATATTGCCCGAGTCGAAGACGAGGGCAATATGGATCTAGTGAGGGCAATATATGTCGTATCTCCCGAAAGAGGACAGTCAATATTGTTATTATTACCCATTATCAGACATCTAGAGGAAAATCTGAACATCTCATATGATATGAATGTATCTATACATTTTGCAATATGCATTGCAACATTGTAAATAAGGGTACTAAAACCATTCCAACATTGTAAATAAGGGTACTAAAAGAATGTAACATTTATGTTTCATTTATGTAATTTATGTAATTCATTTATGTGACAATGTGAAGGTCGAACTTTTAAATCGCGAACCTCTTCTCGCAACCGGCTGCCATTTTGTTTCTTTTGAGAATAAATTTTAAATTTCGCACGCAGCGACACGTTGCCGTCACGCAGCGTCACGTTGCCGTCACGCAGCGTCACGTTGCCAAGTTCCCGGATGTGAGACCAGGGGAATATAAGACTATATTCCCCGCTGTTTAAACAGGTAAAGTCCATAGGCGTTCGCTAGAAAGGGGAATATAAGAAAATATTCCCCTGTTAGCGCTGCTGGCAGTAAAAAGGAAGGGAATACAATTTCGTAAAAGCATACCTCAGATGGATGATATGGGTAATAATAATATATGGTTTAAAGAGACGGCAATACGGAAATAGGCTCCCCATGGTGTAACATGGGCATTGGACACTAGATGGCGCTTATTTTTTCGATCTCATTTTCTAATTAGTTTAATTTATTAATGTGCAACTTTTGGCCCTGACGAGTCATGACTGTCTTCTCAATTATATTTTATCTAAATCTGTGCAAAATTTCATGTAGTTCCGAGACATGGGTCACGAAAGTTGATTTTTAGACACATTTTTGATGCTCGGCCCACATCCTATTAGTGTAGGAAGATATTTGGTCAGTATGGACCTGGTAGGCTGAAGGGCCTGGCTCAGGGCTGCGGTAGATACTTGCGGGTTAGGTCGGCTGACTTTCTCATGCCCTTCAGGAGAGCATCAGATTAATTCTCACCGGTAACGTCATGGTTGATGAGACTAACATTGAATTTAAATGTCTCACTAACATGGTGGGATTCGAGACTCTGCCTCTGGGTCTGGATCTAAACCTGTGATTTAACCACCATATTGCCTCCCCCATACTTAGACATTGAAACAGTTCTGTTGACATTGATTTACTGCCCAGGGCATTGCCACGGTAACCAAAATAACACTTTAAAGAATCACCACAGCAGACCAACAAATGCAGTTAATAAATCTAGGCTACAAGGCCAATTGGAACTGAGGATCCGAGGGATTGTGCTCTCTGTGGTTGGTAGAATTATTGTTCAAACCCGTTCATGTTACTTTAGTACATAACACATTTGAAATTCTTTATTACTGACTGTTGCCAAGATTTGAGGTACGATCATAATTTAACATTTTAATTTAATTACTACATAATCACCTAAAGTATAAGTGCCAGACACCACTGCATCAGTTCAGAAAAGCCATTCACTTGGAATTTGAGCAGTCATGTCACGCCACTGTATCAGAGATAGAAACAGTTCTCCAAAAATGGTAACTGACCTGGAACAAGATCTGTGCAAATGCCTGGTGACAGGTCTCCTTAACCTCAGCAAATAGTCCCAGGTCACAGTCCCTCACATCACTGGGTTTGAGTCTGAGTTTAGTTTAGTTTATTGTCACTTGTACCGAGGTACAGGGAAAGGCTTTTGACTGGATAGCACGCAACAAAAGCTTTTCACTATACCTGGGTACAGGACAATAAACTAAACTCAAACTCAGGCCGGACACACAACAATGTCTTCTGACTGGCCAGAGTTCATGCACTCCAAGAGGTAGTACGCACCTTTTTCCTTCTGCTTCTGCTGCTGAGCAGGGGCTTGCGATTGGGAGCTTGCAGAGGACACGGGACTGGCTAAATCTGCATACATGTTCTCAGAGTCAGCACTTCTGACAGAGCTGCTGCTTGACGATGCACTTGACACAGATGACACACTGCTCACGCTGAGGGACCTGGAACAAATCAGATTCTTTACATTTCATGGAGGTACCAATTCAGTTCCATGGTGAATCAAGCACCTGATCTCATTCATATTATCAAGCATGAAACTTTTTTTAAACAAGAGAGAAGGGAATACAAGTTTTATTTTGTTCTTACACGCAACTGAATTGACATCCAAGCAGTCACACTCTGAGCTGGTCTGCCAGAGGCAAATTATCTGCCTTGTGTTGAAGGGACTTCACTGGCAATGCCGCCAATTCAATTTAGTTATTAATGCTGCAGGCTTATGTGTTAAGAGGCACAGCAGTTGAGTCAACTGATAATTCAAACGCATGAACCAATAATCCAGAATCTAAGGTCACATCCTACCATGGCAGCTGTGGAAGTGTTAAAAGCGTTGGATTTTTTTTTACAAAAAGGTCATTAGTAATGTTCATAATGGACAAAGGATATTGAACCCGAGATGTTAACTCTCTCTTTCTGCACAGTCAGACTTGTCGAATGTTAGTTTTTATTTCAGGATTTAGTTTTAGTCTACTCTTTGTTTAAGTCAGAAGGCAGCGTGTGACAATCACGACTGCCGTGACTAAGTTTGTCCGAACATTTGTCACGTGTTGCCGGGCTATTCGCAAAGGGGACACTATAACCAACTTAAATTTGCCCAAAACCCACCATGGATGTCCAAACAGGCTTCAGTGGTTGGTGGTCCTGAACCAGAGGTTAATGCTATTCTTGCCTCTAATTGTAAGATCCTGAAGTGGCCTAAATTTCCTCAGACCAATCATTCAGGGTCACCCCACACCTTACAAGGACTGATTACCTGAATGATTATTGTGGATAGGAGTATGTTTACTTTACCTGGATCGATGGGAACCTGATGCAGACCGTGAGCCAGACGCTGATGTTGACCGAGATACTGAACGAGAATGCGACCGTGAATGTGAACTTGACCCACTGTAGCTGCTGCCACTATCACTCCCGCTAGCACTTGCGGTCTGCCTGCTAACAACAAATATAATTTGTGTTTAATTGAGCAGATAAAGATTTAAAGTACTGATCATGTTTATTGCAATGGATTTATTTAAATGAGCAGTTTTACAATATTTCAAAGGAATTCAATAGGAAGGAAGCTGCAGTAATAATGAGAATGCAGAAGAGATTCATCAGAATGTTACCTGGAATGGACTGC
This sequence comes from Okamejei kenojei, assembly GCA_035221665.1. Lineage (NCBI taxonomy): Eukaryota > Metazoa > Chordata > Chondrichthyes > Rajiformes > Rajidae > Okamejei > Okamejei kenojei. The sequence continues at coordinate 26,274,436 of CM069147.1, forward strand.
AGATATGAGCAGAGAATGTGATTATTTTCACTGGGCCATAGGAGGCTGAGGATGGACCTTTGAGGTTTATAAAATGATGAGAATCAAATAGAGGGTAGATGGTGAGAGTCTTTTTTTTCCAAGAGCAGGGGAGTCTTAAACTAGAGGGCACAGATTTAAGCTGAGGGGAGAAAAATTTAAAGGGGATCTGCAGATTACGTTTTTCAGAGGGCGGTGTGATGATAGAAGCAGATACAGTTACAACATTTAAAAGGCACAGCATAGATAGGAATGCTGGAGATACTGGCAAATGCAGGTAAATGGAATAAGTATACACTGGCATCACAGTGGATGAGGTTGATCCAAGAGACCTCCAGAGATAAAAGTAAAGTGGATAGGTATATGGACGGGAAGGGAATGGAGGGGTATGGTCTGAGTGCAGGTAGATGGGACTAGGGGAAAACAAATGATCGGCACGGACTGGAAGGACCGAGAGGGCTGTAATTGTTATATGGTTATATTGCCTGACTTGCCGGGTCATTCTAGCCCTGTTTTTCTTGTATGCTAGTTTCTATACTGTATGGTTCTGATTCTATGTTGATGTCAGTTGCTTCCTACTTTAATAAAAGTAAATCCAAAATTACAAAAGGTCATCCTCACATCGCCATACCTTCCTGTCCAAACATAGTCTAATAAGCAGCACTTAAACAATGTCTTAATGTAGATTTTTAAAAGCCCAGCACAATTTATAAACATGATGCTGGGCTGCCAATGACATAGGGAGGTATCTCATGGCATTGAAATTCAAAGGGGAGGCACAGAAGAGGCAGCCTGTCCATTCTCCGCTCAAATCTGCAGCCCACCATTCCAGGCAACATTCTGGTGAATCTCTTCTGCACTCTCTATATTACTGCAGCTTCCTTACTGTTGAATTCCTTTGAAATAGTGTATAACTTTTGAGGAGTCTACCCACAGAAGAGGGTAGCTGCAGAAAGTGCATTTTGCCTCAGATTTACATAGCTATACAGATGGAAAAGAGCTCTTCTGCCCTATGTCTAGGTCGGTCAAGATGCCTCTGTATCTACACTAACCCCATTTGTTTATGTCTGGCCCCTATCCCTCTAAACCGTTACTATATGTGCAACAGTGAAAATGTATTTTAAACGTTTGTTTTCTCTTGGATATGAGAGGCTAAGAGGAGACCTCATCTAAGGATACAAAATTAATAAGAGGCGTAGGGTAGGATAGACAGAACCTTTTGCCCCGGATGAAAACATCAAAGACCAGAGGGCATAGCCTCAAGGGGAAAGGAGCAAAGTTTAAAGGAGATATGTAGGTGCATTTATTTTTTTACACAGTGGGTGATAAGGACCTGGAATCTGTTGCCGAGGGTAGTGGTGGAGTCAAATATGATAGTGGCATTTAAGAGACTTTTAGTTAGGCACAAAATATGTAGGGAATGGAGTGATATGGTTATTGTGTAGGCAGATAAGAGTTGGTCATCATGTTCAGCACAGACATTGTGAGCAGAAGTGCCAGTTCCTGTGTTGCATAGTTCTATGTTCTAAATGTTGTATTTGTGCCTACAAATTGTTCCATATGTCACCTCCTCTGGGATCTTGTTCCATATACCCATCACCATGTGTGTGAAAAACCTGCCCCTCAGATCTCTCTTAAATCTTTCCGCTCTCACTGTAAACCCGTGTCCTCTGTGAAAGAACTTTACCCAATACAGAAGCATAACGGTTAAGTTACTGAAAAGGTGTCCCAAGGCCTTAGTATTAAAATGATTCAGGATCCCACTGTGGCCATGGGGAAAATTAAACAGCTGGACTGTCGATAGAAATTAACAATTTTTTTCTCCTCTCATGCATTTCCTGTTGGTGTTGCACTGTGTGATGTGAGAAACGACAGCTTTAATCTAAACAAGATAGCTTATCCAGGAATGATTGTTGATGGAAGTCGCTGTCTGACCTCCTGGGTGGTGTGCGGGGCGGGCGTTCCTTCTTCCTTCCCTCTCTGCTCTCGGCAGGTTTTGCACTCTCTGCATTGGGCTTTGCAACCTTTGCTCCTGCTGTCTGCCCTACAGGCTGTGGCGATGGCAGTTTCTTCACAGCTTTTTCACTGTTTGAAAAACAGAACATTAAATATTTAGAACATCTTAATATTTATAGGCGAGCAGCTAAAGGAAGCTCTTGGCTTGTGTTGTGCTGTAACAGGAATTATCTGACAACAGGAATTTCCACACATGAATTCGGTTTACTATTTTTTTAGAAATAGAATCAAATGTCATTTCACTTTTAACGAGATGAGGCTGTGACGTTATGATGAGAAATTCAGAAGCCACACACATCAGCTCACCACAATTTTCTAGCACACGTACATCTCAATAAACAGTATTTACCAGGCAGGAATTATGCCGTTTACTGCAAACCTTGCTGCTCTATGATAAGCAGTTCAGTTCCTTCACTTTACAGGTGTCAAAAAAAAGTTAGGCAAGTTTGAAACGCATATTTAGAAATTTCCACACATGAATTCGGTTTACTATTTTTTTAGAAATAGAATCAAATGTCATTTCACTTTTAACGAGATGAGGCAGAATGAAGAAATATTTAATGACTTCATAGTTTCAGATTGTGAAATATAAAAGTCTGACAGAATTGCATCATTATTTCGCGCTATAGCGATGAAGACATTCCAGGTTGAAGTATTACTTTTACTCCAGGCATTGAACACACTCTGAACAGCAGCTATCTCTGCGGAACAGCTTGAAATCCGACCCAACCAGTTCTTTTACCCCGACCCTGTGAATGTATTGAAAAACAAACCAAATTGCTGATGTAAATTCAAAATAAAACCAATCAGGAATACTTACTGAGCCAGGCAGTAACCATTGAAAAGAAATAGTTAAAATTGTTGGTAGAGAAGGTTTGGGATGGTGGGAAGAATACAGAGAACCTCTCTGATAGGCTGAGGTCAAGGTTGTGATAGTGACAATAGTGTGATCGTTGACAGAATAATCATATTAATCGCTCAAAGAGGAAGTCAGACATGTTACAGCTGGAATGTAGGTTAAAGCTGTGCTGAAACCCGAAACTAAAGGAGAATTCTGAAACATTGAGAAGTATCTGTGAAGAGGGAAAAACTCAGCGGGAATTGTTCGGATAGTCTCTTAGCACAACTGTCCAGTTTCTCTAATGTAAAAAGAAAAACAAGTGAAATAGGTGAATTCAGCATTGAGACTGGAAAAATGCAAAGATAAGAATCTCAAAATTAAAGCCAACACATCAACTGCTACACTAGCCATCTCTTTAAGACCACCCGATAAAGTCCATCAACACCTGGGGACTCGTCAGTCTACAGATCCAACAGTTTGCTCACACCACTGATAATAATTTTCCTCACATTCCTAAAGTCCTTCCATTTCTCAATTTACAGCTATTTCTGAGATTGAGATTCAGAGTCACACAGCACAGAACACGCCCCTCAGACCACCATGTCCAGGTCACGTCTCACCCATTTACAATGTGGGCAATGCACCATCTAGTCTTGAAACAACTACAACATTTCTCTTAACAGTAGCGAGGCAAAAGAGTTGGTTGTTGACCTAAGGAAGTGAGTGGTCTATATGACCCCACCCTCATCAATGGAGCCACAGAGAGACGACCGACCGGTTTAAACTCCAAGTCGTCCATTACCCGATTCCTTCACACTGAGTTTGCTTCTTAGAGGTCTGAAAAGATTGTGCACATCCACGGAGATTCTCTCAAAGTTATACAGGTGTGCTATTGTAAGTATTCTGAAAGGATGCATCTCGGCCTGGTGTAGCAACTGGAGAGGGTTGTTTTGCAGACAGGTGGCTTCTAAGAAGTGGTATGTCACAGATATCACTACCAGGTCCAATGTCTTTTATCTAACTATCTATATACGTACGCGTGTGTGCGTGTGTGTGTCTTGTGGGTGTATGTCAGATTTGCCCTTTGATTTCATGGTTCGCCAAAACCACACTTTCAAACCCCGAGAAATTTCGAGAGAGTTAAGCCGGTTCTGTCTCTCCCTGCAGTCTCACTCGCCCATCTCCTCTCCACCCCCCCTCCCCTTCTCACCTCCTCCCTACCCGTCACAGAGGACGACCTCCTCTCCGGGGAGGCACGATCGTCTGTCCCCCGTCCCCCCACCCCCGCCTGGCCGGCCCTGCGCTATCACGCTAGTTGGTGCGCTTCCCTTTGCGGAAGCCACGATTGGCTGGTCCCCCCCACTGCTTTTCACCGTCCTCAGATCGCTCCGTGCCTCACTCAGACCCCCGCGATCTGCCGCCCCGCCCCTCTCCTCTCTCCCCCCCAGTGCAATGAGAGATTTGTTACTTTGTTGTAAGGAGAGGGAGAGAGTGGGGGAGGGGATGAGGAGAAATGTTATTTAAACATTGTCTTTAGTGGCAGAGTGGGATAGGGGAGAGGTTAGGAGTGGGGGGAGCAGGGAGAGGAGGGGGTAGGGAGGGGAGAGGGGTTATGGAGGGAAGGACTGAGGGTAGGGGAAAGGAGAGTGAGGGAGGGAGTGGAGGAGGGGAAGAGGAAAGGAGGAGAGGGGAGAGAAGAGGGAGGGAGAAGAGGAGGGGAGGAAATGTTGGTGGATGAGGGGCAATGAGCCCGCCTGCGCAATTGGGGGCTATGGATGAGTGGTGGAATATTGCATTGGGGGAACGGGGCCCAACGGGTCCCACTTGGTGTAGTAAATGACTAAAACTCTCATCTTGTCTGTGTGTATGTATGTGTGCGTGTCTGTCTGTCATGCCCCGAATACGTTAAAACGGTACACAATAGCACTACAATTTTTGAACCACCTTACTTACCATCAAAGATCACAGAGTGGGACAAGATAGTCCACTCATTGAAAAAGCCGTAATAGGTCATGGGTAATCTTCAACGCCATTTCCATAACCGGCTTCCATCTCTGCTCCAATCTATGATCTTCGGTCATGGCGTCCGCTCTATGTACGTATGTTACAAAACTTACCTTCAGCGGCACTGCAGTTCTGTCACTGGCCATATGCGCGACTTTGGTGCCTTTGAGAGGGGGGGCCGGGTTTAAAATGCGTTTTTTCTTGAACAGGCTGTTTAGTTACTGAAGAAAAATCGCTTCAACTGCCATTTTAATAAGTTTATTAAAATTAGCACTGGATAATTTTATAGCAGGAGTAAAATTAAAATCATCTTCTAATGCCGTCAACGCCGACAACGGGACGTATCTTACGTAGGGGGCAAGGTACACCATTTATTTTTTCATTAAAAATTGCTTCTTATGATGCCTTTAATCAAAATTTCACGTTGCGAAAAGGTGACTTAGAACCCATACGAACCGGCAGTATTTTTCCTGCCGATATGGGGTTTAAATTCACCGCAACCGCAACGTTCCAATCGATCGCGTTCTACAAAATCTAACTCGCAAGATGATTAAAATGGACATTAATTTAAACCCCATTAAATTCCTTCCATTTGGCCTATAAATTCATGACAATGAGATTTAAAAATCATGTTATATTGTGAATTCTTGTGTGAATATTTGGACATTTAGGCTTTTTAAAAATGTTAACCTTTTCTTAAGAAATGGATAGATGTTTAGATCTAGTAATTGAATTTTGTAATTAGCAACAATTAGGTAACAAACTAATTATGTGCTTTACTTTCAGGTCATCCAAGTAAGATTGTTTCATATTTGTTTCAGAATGCTTCAATCTACAATAACTGAAAATTTCATTCAGTTCTCTTAATTTCTAAGAAAGTTATAGGCTTTTGACTGTCCTTGTCAAAGGACAGCTTTTGTGTTGAGTCAATGGAAAAGCAATAGGGAACAAGATGCTAATTTCCGAGTATGAAAATGGCCATAACTTTTTTAATACCGAAGATATGAAAGAGAATTAGGTGTCAAATTAAACTTCCTTGTATGCTTTATCTGATGGGATAAATTGCCGACTGCATGTTTTAAATCTCAAAATCTTGTAACATTGCTTCTCTATGATCGTTGGTTTGCACCGAAGATAGACACAAAATGCTGGAGTATCTCAGCGGTTCGGGGCAGGCAGCATTTCTGGAGAGTATAAATGGGTGACATTTCGTGTCGAGACCATTCCCACCCAAGTGTTAGATAAAGTTAATTATTTTTCTTTTGATTATCTATTATTGTGCCATGCTCTAAAATTGCAGATGCTAGCTTCAGCTCCTAGCACAATATATATGAAATAATTGCTATGCAAAACACAGATCTGAATTGTTAAAGACCGATGCATTTCATTTGCCCAAGTGTGTTCCGCACGCAGAACTATCGCGGTTCCCAATGGATCGTATTGGGAGTCTAAAATCAAATTATAATCCGATGTTTCTTGATACAGTTTCTTGATTGTGAATTAGGAATTTATGCACTCAAGACTTTTTTCCTCGAATTTTGTTTTGGGAAAATATCATTGGTTTTTATTTCAAATGGTTTACACCATTTATGATTCCCACGTTTGCTCGCTCGTGTGTCAGACGACGTTCTGCCATCGCTTTGCCTCAGCCAGAGCCACATCTGTGCCTCTGCGGAAATTGTCCGCAGTGCATGCCTCTCCGCCACATGTCAGTAGATGGGCCATTGTCTGTACCTCTCCACAGTTGCATTTGTCAGAGTTCGAGAGGCCCCACTTCTTCAGGTTGAGTCCGCAACGTCCCACTCCAGTGGGGAGGTGGTTTAGGGCTTTCCAGGTACTAAGGGGCAGGTGGTGTCATGGTGCCATCTGTTGTTTGGTTTTGGTGCCTGGTATAGTTGGCTCTAGTTCCATGAAGCTGCTCCGACTCTTCAGGCGTTTCTTGGCATGTTGGTGATTGTGCAAGGGTTGGCAGGGTTCTGTGTCCACATTGAAGCGTTCTACTGCAGCTGCCCGATCACATCTTTCAGGCATCCTGTGGTTTACCTGCAGGCACTGTTCAATGCAGAGTCCACCTTGCGTGCATGTTTAGAGCGGCTCCAGACAGGGCTTGCCACAGAGAAAGAGCGCCAGGGCTGCAGTGTGAATTGTTGTTGGGTCACTTCAAAATGAGCTGTTTGCCAATTTTTCGATGACATTGTTCCGGGTGTTGACCTTTGCCTTGGTTTTCTCAACATGTTGGCGATATGATAACGTGCAATCGAGGACCACACCTACGTACTTTGGGGTTATGCTGTGTTCCAACAGGACATAATTCCTGCAGTCGATGTTTTGCATCCCCGTTCCGGAGATGGAAAGCTGCGCTTTGCGTTTTCATTGGTTTTGGGCGCAGGGAGTTCTGTTTGTAGTATGTTGTCATACTATGCAGAGTTCGGTTTCAATCTGGCTGAAGTCTGAGGATTACGTTGCGATGCATAAGTCATCAGCATACTGAAATGACCTCGTTTTCGGGGTGATGGGTTGGTCATCGGTGTATATACAACATCGGGGCAAGGACACTGCCCTGTGGTAGACCATACTTTTGGCATCTCCAACGGCTGTTCTGACCATTCAGGCATATGAAGAAGCCGCGGTTCTCCATCACTGTCATGATGAACTGGACAAGATGAGAGTCCTGTAGTGTTTGTTGCAGTTTGGCTTTCATGGTATGGTGGTTTAGTGTTGCATATGCTGCAGACAAGTCTACAAATACAGCATCTTTGCCTGGTTTTGGTAAAACAACAACCTTGGATTTCCGCCAGACTCATGGAATGGAGTTGGTTGCTATGCAGATGATAAACGTCTCCAGCAGCCATTCTCGTGCTCTGCAACCCGGATTTTGCAACATCTCAGTTCTGATGTTGTCTAAGCTAGCTGCCTTCTTAGGTTTCATCACATTCAGGGCTTTGTTGAGTTCGTCCACGGTGAAAGGTTGGATGTACCATCCGTCGTTTCGGTTGTTGCCATTAACAACCTTTGGTGGTGGAGGTTTCTTACCACAATGCCTGCCGTTTAGCAACAACTGGTGGGCAACCTGGTTAGCAATCACATTTCCACGTGGTTTATTGTGAGTGGGGTCATTACCGAGATGTCTCAGTGTTTCCCATGCCTTCCTGATGCTGTGTCGTAGGTCTGTTGTTTCTATTAGCTCCTGCCATTGTCTGAGTTTTGCCTCGAGTGCATCTGTGAGCTGTTTCCCCATCTCAGCTGCTTTGTCTGCAAATGGGTCTTCATAGAAAAGTTCTTCATACATAGAGATTCTCACAACACCCGTTAAAGAGGGCGCATTTAACTAACTAATCACAACTGAAGTAAACTCTTTTAAAAACATGTTGTTCCTGCAATTTATCATTTACGAGGTTTTTAAAAAAATATATACGAATACCAATTAGTAGAATATAGGGTAACCAGCTATGACCATGTGTAACTATTTATTTTACAGCAAAGAAATATTTAGATTTTAAAACGCAGGCATTTTAAGCATTGGATTACAGTAATGATGCCTCAACATTAAGTGTTCCATTTATCTCCAAATCTCCAAAATGCATAATAAAATTAAATATCCAAACATCCATACTAAAAGAAAAATTGAATTCCATGTAAACGTCTATCACTTTCATTTATTCGATCCAAAATGAAAAGGCGTAATGTTAATAAAATGCTAATCATTACAAGCTTTTTTGGTTGTATGTGGCAAGAATCTTCATGTTGTATTGTCATTTGCTTTTATGCGCATTGAAACGAGTAAAGAAAATAACTCTACTGGGCAAAGTGCAGCGAGATTCAGAATCGCTGTATTTTTCACTTATTCAAACGGGGCACCAACGCATTGCATAGGGATGGTGGGTTCTCTCGTCTACTGTAATGGTGTTAGTTTCTGTCAATTATTGCGTCGATATTAGAAACTGTCATACAAGTAATGAAAAGAGGGGAATGAAGCGTGCATTTACTGGCGATTAATACACCACGGGATTGGCATTAACACAGGATGAAGTTAAGTACATAAACTGGAGCCAGGTGCATTAATCATCCTTGAACACTCGCTGTTGTATTTCGATGGCCAATTGTGCCCTCGACTGGACAGACTGATGTGTGTATAAGAAGGAAATGCAGATGCTGGTTTAAACCGAAGTTAGACACAAAAAGCTGGAGTAACTCAGCGGAACAGGCAGCATCTCTAGAGAGAAGGAATGGGTGACTTTTCGGGTCAAGAATGAAGAAGGGTCTCGACCCGAAACGTCACCCATTCCTTCTCTCCGGAGATGCTGCTTGTCCCGCTGTGCTGTTACACCAGCTTTTTCTGTCTAAACTGATGTGTGTACATGGTTTTGGAAACAGGAAATTAGAAATGCGTGCAACAAAGGTAAAACAGTTATAATGGGTGACTTCAATCTACATATAGATTGGGTGAATCAAATTGGCAGAGGTGCTGAGGAAGAGGATTTCTTGGAATGTATGCGGGATAGTTTTCTAAACCAACATGTAAAGGAACCAACGAGAGAACAGGCTATTCTAGACTGGGTATTGAGTAATGAGGAAGGGTTAGTTAGCAGTTTTGTTGTGCGTGGTCCCTTGGGCAAGAGTGACCATAATATGTTTGAGTTCTTCATTAAGATGGAGAGTGACATTGTTAATTCAGAAACAAACGTTCTGAACTTAAAGAAAGGTAACTTTGAGGGTATGAGACGTGAATTGGCCAAGATAGACTGGCAAGTGATTCTTAAAGGGTTGACGGAAGGCATTTAAAGACTGCATGGATGAACTACAACAATTGTTCATCCCAGTTTGGCAAAAGAATAAATCAGGGAAGGTACTGCATCCGTGGATAACAAGGGAAATCAGGGATAGTATCAAAACAAAAGATGAAGCATAGCCAGAAAAAGCAGCGTACCAGAGGACTGGGAGAAATTCAGAGTCTAGCAGAGGAGGACAAAGGGCTTAATTAGGAAAGGGAAAATAGATTATGCAAGAAACCTGGCACGGAACATGAAAAATGACTGCAAGTTTTTATAGATATGTGAAGGGAAAAAGGTTAGTTAAAACAAATGTAGGTCCCTTGCAGTCAGAAACTGGTGAATTGATCATAGGGAACAAGGACATGGCAGACCAATTGAATAACTACTTTGGTTTTGTCTTCACTAAGGAAGACATAAATAATCTGCCGGAAATAGCAGGGGACCGGGGGTCAAATGAGGTGGAGGAACTGAGTGAAATCCAGGTTAGCCGGGAACTGGTGTTAGATAAATTGAATGAATTAACGGTCGATAAATCCCCAGGGCCAGATAGGCTGCATCCCAGAGTACTTAAGGAAGTAGCTCCAGAAATAGTGGATGCATTAGTGATAATTTTTCAAAACTCTTTAGATTCTGGAGTAGTTCCTGAGGATTGGAGGGTAGCTAATGTAACCCCACCTTTTAAAAAGGGGAGAGAAAAAACGGGGAATTACAGACCAGTTAGTCTCACATCGGTAGTGGGAAAATGCTAGAGTCAGTTATTAAAGATGGGATAGCAGCACATTTGGAAAGTGGTGAAATCATTGGACAAAGTTAGCATGGATTTATGAAAGGTAAATCATGTGTGACAAGTCTTATAGAATTTTTCGAGGATGTAACTAGTAGAGTGGATAAGGGAGAACCAGTGGATGTGTTATATCTGGACTTTCAGAAGGCTTTCGACATGGTCCAACATTAGAGATTAGTATACAAACTTAAAGCACAAGGTATTGGGGGTTCAGTATTGATGTGGATAGAGAACTGGCTGGCAGACAGGAAGCAAAGAGTGGGAGTAAATGGGTCCTTTTCAGAATGGCAGGCAGTGACTAGTGGGGTACCGCAAGGATCGGTGCTGGGACCCCAGCTATTTACAATATATATTAATGATTTAGATGAGGGAATTGAATGCAATATCTCGAAGTTTGCGGTTGACATGAAGCTGGGGGGCAGTGTTGGCTGTGAGGAGGATGCTAAGGAGGCTGCAAGGTGACTTGGATAGGTTGGGTGAGTGGGCAAATGCATGGCAGATGCAGTATAATGTGGATAAATGTGAGGTTATCCACTTTGGTGGCAAAAACAGGAAAGTAGACTATTAACTGAATGGTGGCCAATTAGGAAAAGGGGAGATGCAATGAGACCTGGGTGTCATGGTACACCAGTTATTGAAAGTAGGCATGCAGGTGCAGCAGGCAGTGAAGAAAGCGAATGGTATGTTGGCATTCATAGCAAAAAGATTTGAGTACAAGTGCAGGGAGGTTCTACTGCAGTTGTATAGGGTCTTGGTGAGGCCACACCTGGAGTATTGCATACAGTTTTGGTCTCCTAATCTAAGGAAATACATTCTTGCCATAGAGGGAGTACAGAGAAGGTTCACCAGACATTCCTGGGATGGCAGGACTTCCATATGATGAAAGACTGGATAGACTCGGCTTGTACTCGCTGGAATTTAGAAGATTGAGGGGGGATCTTATAGAGGCTTACAAAATTCTTAAGGGGTTGGACAGGCTGGATGCAATAAGATTGTTCCCGATGTTGGGGAAGTCCAGAACAAGGGGTCACAGTTTAAGGATAAAGGGGAAGTATTTTAGGACTGAGATGAGAAAAACATTTTTCACACAGAGAGTGGTGAATCTGTGGAATTCTCTGCCACAGAAGGTAGTTGAGGCCAGTTCATTGGCTATAATTAAGAGGGAGTTATATATGGCCCTTGTGGCTAAAGGGATCAAGGGGTATGGAGAGAAGGCAGATACAGGGTACTGAGTTGGATGATCAGCCATGATCATATTGAATGGCCGAGGGGCCGAATGGCCTACTCCTGCACCTATTTTCTGTGTTTCTATGTTTTCTGAAAGCGTAGCACACCCTCTAAAACAGTCCGAACACTGCATGTATCAGACAGACCACGCCAAATTATCCAGATTATGAAAGGATTTGAAAGTATACATTGTACAGTGAAGTGTGTGGCCTTTCAACGTGCTCCATCGTTGCTGATGTCACAATGGGATCTCATTTACATAAACTGCGTCAGCATTGTTACAATGTAACAATGCCAGTCACTGTTACAATGTTAACAAAGACAGGGCCGCCAGTGCAATGAGAGATTTGTTATATTGTTGTAAGGAGAGGGAGTGGGGGAGGGGATGAGGAGACTATTGTTGTTTAATGTTATTTAAACAGATAGAGGGAGAGGAGGGGGTTAGGGAAGGGAGAGGGGTTATGGAAGGAGTGAGGGAGTGACTGAGTGTAGGGGAAAAGAGAGGGAGGGTGAGGTGAGGGAGGGAGTGGGGTAGGGGAGGAGAGAGGAAAGAAGATGGAGGGTGAAGAGGAGAGGAGGGTGCTGGGAGATGAAGAGAAATGAGCCACGCCTGCATATTTGGGAACTACGGGTGAGTGGTGGAATATTGCATGGGGGAACGGGGCCCAACGGGTCCCACTTGGTCTAGTTATTTATATAAATGATTTGGATGTGAATGAAGGTGGCATAGTTAGCACAATGCAAAAAATACTAAAAATTGGTGGTTTAGTAGAAAGTGAAGAAAGTTCTCCAAGATTACAGCAGGATCTTGATCAACTGAGGGATTAATTCAGATAAATGTAAGGTATTGGATTTTGGCAAGACAAACCAGCACAAGAATTACACAGTAAATGGTAGGGCCCTGTGGAATGTTGTAGAACAGAGACCTTGGAAAGCAAGTGCATAATTCCAGGAAGGTGGCAACGAAGGTGGACAGGGCGGCGAAGAAGGCAATCAACACGCTTGGCTTCATTCGTCAGGAAATTAATTATAGTTGGAACGTCATGTTACAGCTGTACAAAAGGTTGGTAAGGCCACATTTGGTGTACTGTGTACAGTTCTGCCTACCCTGCCTTAGGAAGAATATTATTAAACTGGAAAGGTTGCAAAAAAGATTTATGAAGATTTTTACTGGGTTTGGAAGGTTTGAGTGATATTGAGAAGCTGGTTAGACTGGGTCTTATTTCCCCAGATCATAGGATGCTGAGGTTTATAAGTTTATGAGAGGCATTGACAAGATGAACAGTCACAGTTTTTTCCCCAGGGCAGGTGTCTAAAATAGAGGGCAAAAGTTTAAGGCGAGAGGGGAAAGATTTAAAAGGGAGCCAAGAGACAACATTTTCAAACAGAGGGTGTTGGGTATAACTAATGAGATGGCAGCAAGTGGCAGAGGCGGATATAATTACAACAGTTATGAAACACTTGAACAAGGACATGGATAGGAAATATTTGGAGGGATATGGGCGCAGGCAAGGGGGACCAGGTTAGCTAGGCAACTTAGTTGGCATAGATGATGACCACAAATCTCACTGTACCAATTGGTACATGTGACAATTAATGTCTCTTATCTTGAAGGGATTCAAAGTAACATTAGAACATTTGCGAATGACACAAAGCTGATGGCAGTGTGAACTGTGAGGAGGATTGCTATGAGAATGCAGGGAGACTTGGACAGGTTGGGTGAGTGGGCAGATGCATGGCAGATGTGGATAAATGTGAGGTTATCCACTGGTAGCAAAAACAGGAAGGCAGATTATTATCTAAACAGTGTCCAAGTTGGGAAAAGGGGAAGTACAACGGGATCAGGGGGGGGTCCTTGTTTATCAGTCAATGAAAGTAAGCATGTAGGTACAGCAGACAGTGAAGAAAGACGAGCAAAGAGGTCCTTCTGCAGACGTACTGGGCCCTAGTGAGACCACACCTGGAGTATTGTGTGCAATTTTGGTCCCCTAATTTGAGGAAGGACATTCTTGCTGTTGGCGAGTTGGGCTGAAGGGCCTGTTTGCATGATGTACAGTTCTACGACCAACCTTTTATTCCCTACCTCTATTAAAATCCAAGCTTTGAAAAAACTAAGCACTATTTTCCTATTTATCTTTTCTACTCAAAACACTCTTCAATCATCTTTCCTGCAATAGAGTCACAAAACATAGTCCTTACACAAACTTGCCCCTCTCCCTTAAAAACATTAGTGTCATTAGAGTTACAAATCACAAATCGTTTCGTATTCCTGAGAATTAATATTTCTCATATTCCTGAGAATAACAGCTGGGTGATTTGTGTAATTTACTTTTAAAAACCTGTCCATTCATGAGCTGTGAATTTCATTGGCAATGCTGGTATTTATTGTCTGCCGCTAATTGTCCCTCAGCCGAGGAAGCAGTTGAGAGTCAATCACATTGGTGGGTCTAAACAAAGGAGATTTATTTTCCTGAAGGTTGTAAGTGAACTGGATGCTTTGTGATAAATGTCAACAGGTTATCGTTGCTGATTCTAGATTTCTTCGCCGTTTGGAATTTAAATTCTCCAGCTGGCATGGTGGGTTTAAAATGTGTCTTTGAAGGCAAGGTGCGGACCCTTGGTCCAGTCATGACCACTTTGTCATTCTATACAAATACAAATTAGATTCTCCCATTTACATTCAGCAACTAACCAACTGAAATGTGATGCGATTACCTTTCAACAAACAGGCTCACCTTATGGGATTGTTTTCTCAAGCCTCCCCTATTTACAATCAAAATCATACAGGATGGAAACAGGCCATGTCAACCAAGATGCTCATCTACAAAACACTTTTTACCCAAATTCCTCTAAACATTTCCTATCCGTGTACGTGTCCAAATGTCTTACACATTTTATTGTACCTGCCTAAACTATTTCCTCTAGCAGCTTGTACCCTTTGTGTCAAAATGGTGCCCCTCAGGTTCCTAAATCTTTCCACTCTTACCTTAAGCCTCTGCCATCATGTTCTTGATTTTCCAGCCCCAAGAATCAAACTGTGCGCTTTCACCCTCTCTAGGGGTCTTGTGATTTTATACACCTTCATAAAATCGCCCCTCAGTTCTACAATTTATCTTTCTATACTAACAATTTCTGTGAGGGGACTACATGGGACATTAATAACTTTGGTGATGACACTAAACTAAGCGAGAATATGTGCAACAATGAGAATGCAAATTGGTTTCAAAGGGATAGAGATAAGCCAAATGAATTAGCAACAATTTGGAACCTGGAGTATAACGAGAAATATGGCAGGAAAATAAATGTTACATTGTTTAAATAATGACAGTGGCACAGAGATTACCAATCTTTTTCCTGGGAAGGCAAGTCTATTATATGAGAGATCGATTAACCTAGGAGGGTACATCGTAACTGCTCTGTCCGAGACTGCAAAAAAATTACAGAGAGTTGGGGATGCAGCCCAATCCATCATGCAAACTAACAACCGACAAAATCAACATAACCTTGGTTATTCCCTCTTCTCTCTTTCCCTTTTAAAAGCAACCTCTTTAATGCTATTGACACGCACAGCCCTCATCCTTTCTTCAACTTAAAACTAAAGGGCCTGACCCACTCATGTGATTTTTCAGCGGACTGCCGGCGACTGTCAAGTTGCCAGCAGTCGCCTGAAGAACCGGCAACTGGAACGGCGACTCTCAGAGTGGAACACACACACACTCAAACACATCGCTTACTTCACCAGCCCGTTATACAGGCGGTGGACAGGGCAAGCAGGGGGGATCGCCGTCTAAATAATTCACACGGTGCAAAGCCAAGGTGAAACAGACACACACTGCGATGATCAGGAAGGTTGGCGCTGTAAAAAGACGGCTAAAGCACAGTGTATGGTAAGTCCTTTAAGGGGGGGGGGGGGGGGGGGGGGGGGGAGGGAGAAGGAGTGGAGACAACTTTTAAGAAGCCAGGGATACACGGCTATGAAGCTTGGCGGACATTTAACATTACCGGTCGGCTATCGTTGGTTCTGAAAATTACTACTTAACTTTTTTTTCCCAATGAGCCAATGAAATTCACTGGTCAGCACCAGAGAATCTTCAACCTCCTGGCAACCCATTAGCACATCCTGGCGACCCACCTACGACTCGAGAATTCTCGCTCCTCTCCATGGCGGCTTCTTTCTGGTCGCCGCTAATTTTTTAATATGTTGAAAAATTAGCGGCGACCATAATGAGGCCGCGACTAGTTCCCAGAATGTGGGAACTCCTGACGAGCATGAAGGCGACTCCCCAGCAACCACCCACGAACATGTGGTGACTGCAGAGTCTCCAGCAGTCGCCTAAAAAGTCGCCTAAGTGGCACAGGCCCATAACGGTTTCTCTCTTATCCAGATCTGAGGAAGAGACTTCAACCTGAAATGTCAGTTGCTGCTCTTTTGACAGATACTGCCTGATGAGCTGAGTGTTTCCATAAGTTGGTGAACGGAATCAGGACAGGAGAAGAGGGTTGTAGTTTTAGAGACACAGAGTGGAAACTGGCGCTTCGGTTCACCGAGTCCGCACCGACCAGCAATCCCCACACACTAACACTATCCTACACATAGGGACAATTTACATTTATACCAAGCCAATTAACAAACAAACCTGTACATCTTTGGAGCGTGGGAGAAAACCGAAGATCTCGGAAAAAACCCATGCGGTCACGGGGAGAACATACAAACTCCGTACAGACAGCACCCGTAATCGGGATTGAACCCAGGTCTCCGGCGCTGCAAGGCAACAACCGTGCCACCCGGTGAGAAATTAGATGGGGTCAGAGAAAAGGAGAGTGCATGGAATTCCCAAAAGGTATAACTGCCACTGGTGCATAATCAACAATTACCATTGTTATGTTGTGATTACTCTCGAGTGCAAAGATGCTTTTGCAGTCAGAGGTCACCCCATAGCCTACCAGTTCAGCTTTACACTTTAAAACAAATCTGTTGCTTTATAATGTGAAAGTTGTTACTGCACTTGGTTTAGTGGTCACAGGATGGGAAAGGGGATAGCTCATCAGGGAAATATATTATTAAAACTGGCACAATTAGAATTAGAGGGTCTTCAAAGCTTGGGCTGCACCTATGCCACACCAAATCAGTAATTAATGTAGACATATTATGAACGGAATATCCTGCAGTTTTGAACTGTTGATACAGACAATGTTTAATAGATGGTCATCAGCAACATTACCTTTTGCCAGTGGGAGTTGGAGCATCGCCCGTTCCACCACCGACAGCTGTTCCGCCTTTGGTCTTTGCTCCTGCAGCATCTTTTGCTCGCGACGGAGAGGGAGTTGGGGAAGGTGTAGATGAGAATGATCGAGACCTGAGAAAACCAGGGTAAATGGTGAGAGTTGCACCGTGTTGATCCAATCATAATCCCTCCTCAGCTCAATAATTTTTTTTAAAGATCGGAAATCTGAAAATAATGCACATGGATCAAGCAACATTTGTGAAGAGAAAACCTGAGGTAACAATGACCTGATGGAAGGTCAGAAACCCGAAACTCTAATTAAATTTCCCTCTCCAGGTCAGGTGCTGTCTGACCTGCCAAGGCTATTTGCAGTTCATGCAATTTTTGCATGAAGAAGCCAGAAACCGTAAATATGCTTTCAGTCATTCGTGGCTACTGGTTGTCCGGTATTGCAAATAACTTTACCAGGATCTTCTTTTATAATTATAAACAATTTATAAAATCAAACATAATTTCAAAATGAAATTGATCTTAAGCGTGCTGAGAAAAACTACAGCAGAGCTGGAGGACTGAATGTAAACAAGCTCAACTGCAACATAACAGCCTGATTCATTGTGTTTCTGCTCAGGAAATAGATCATCATCCTAAATACCTGTTGAATAGTCGTTTTTTTCCCCTCTATCCATTGAGCAATGACTGACTGACTCTCAAGCTGCCCACTTGTTTTCCCAGTTTCAATCATTGCAAACGTCACTGATGACCAGCTCCACCCAAAACAAGGCTCAAGGTTTTCTTGCTTCACTGACAGAATTGTCATAGGAAATGGATCCGCAGGATGTTGCAGAAAAACTAGAACAATACCAGGAATGCTCAGCAGGCCAGGTTTCGCCTAGAGTCCATGCTTCAGCTCGACAACTTTCCATCCCAGCTTGACACGGATCTGAAATGTTAAGTTTCATTCCCCTCAGATATTGTCTGGCTTTCAGAGACTTGCCAGCTTTTTGTGTTTTTTTCAGGCATTGGGCTCCTGATTTTGTTTTCACTCAAAGAATGACTAAATTAGAGTGGCATGCATTTACAACTATGCCCAGAGGTCCTTTGTGACATCAAATCCAATGTTCAAAACTGCCTCCCAAAACAAGTTCATGAACGGAACTGTTTCTAATTCATGCAGATGTGCGTGCAATAGTCCAAGTACTAGCAAAAACTTGCAGTCTGTGTGCACGATAGGTAAAAAACATGCAGGAACATTGCCTTTGGCAAAAAAGTATTTGATGCAAGTTTTAACTAATTATCTCACATTAAAAGTGGTGCTTTTTGAAGCAAGAATTAGGACAGTTTTGAAATGAGGTGTCTAATTATAAAAGGGATGCAGTCACAGACGTAGGCATATTTATACATAAATATTTCATTATAATAACATTATGTAATAGACAATAGACAATAGGTGCAGGAGTAGGCCATTCGGCCCATCGAGCCAGCACCGCCTTTCAATGTGATCATGGCTGATCATCCCCAATCAGTACCCCGTTCCTGCCTTCTCCCCATATCCCCTGACTCCGCTATTTTTAAGAGCCCTATCTAGCTCTTAAGAGCCCTATCTAGTTAAGATAGTCATAGAATTATACAGCATGGACGCAGGCTCTTTGGCCCAACTCATCTATGCTGACCAACGGAATTATTAGGGGATCAAGGGATATGGGGAGAAAGCAGGAATGGAGCACTGATTTTAGATGATCAGCCATGATCACAATGAATGGCGGTGATGGCTCGACAGGCCAAATGGCCTACCCCTGCACCTGTTTCTATGTTTCTATGTCTACCGCAACTGGTTCTAGTTGCCTGCGTCTTTGAACGTATTCCTTGAAACCTTTCCTATCCATGCACCTATCCAAGTTATTTTAAAATGTTGTTAATGTAGCTGCTTCAACCACTTCCTCTGGCATGTCGTTCCACAAACCCATCATCCTCTGTGTAAAGGACTCACCTCTCAGATCTCCTTACATCTTTTATCTCCCTCACATTCAAAGTCTGTTCTCTAGTTTTAGACTCCCCTATCCTAGGAAATGTAGTGACCATCTACCTCATGTATATTTAATAAACCTCTGTCATCCTTCCGACTCCTCAGATCCATTGAAAATAATCTGATCTTTCCAAAAGCATGGCATAGGTAAGTGTGCCATATGCCTTCTTCACCACTTTATCTACCTGTGGTGCCATATGTCAGAGCCTGGACTTTACAAATGGAGACATTGAGAACCAAAGCAAGCAAATTACATCAATGCTTTGGGTGTAAGGCATCGTGTTTGTATTTGGGAATTGTATGAAGGCTTTAGATGGTACTGTAAAGATTTAGTTCAATGAGACCTTAGATAGGGCACATGAGGTGTGCACAATTACAACATTTAAAAGACATTTGGATAGATACATGGAAAGGAAAGGTTCAGAGGGATATATGGTCCAAGTGCAGGAAAATGGGACTAAATGAGCATCTTGGTTGGTATGAAAAGTTGGGCCAAAGAGCTTGTTCCAATGCTCTATGATTCCCAAGTTTGCAGATGATACCAAAATAGTTTTTTTTTTAATGACGACATTGTGATTCTACATTTATAGTGAGTGGGCGACATTGCCAAATTAGAGTTTAGCGGGGGAAAGTATGATGTCATGCACTTGTGTAAGAGGAACCAATTACCGGATTTCTAAATGGAAAAACCAGCAAAGGATTGACAGAGTTGAGAGATATTCATGTGCCTCTTTGCATGAATCACAAAAAACAGTAGACAGGTGCAGTTAGTGGTTAGGCGACTTCTAACGCCATCAACGGGACGGATCTCCCGTACGGGACAAAACATAAGGTAAGTCGTCTATTTTACATATAAACTTGCTTCTTAGGATTACTTTAATCAAAATTTCATTGGCGAAAATGTGATTATGTAAATATACGAACCGGCAGTGTTTTTCCTGCCGATATGGGGTTTAAATTCACCGCAAACCGCAACGTTCCAATCGATCGTTCCACAAAATCACTAGCAAGATGATTAAAATGGCCATTAATTTACGGGAATTAAACACTAAATTCCTTCCATTTGGACTATAA
Organism: Okamejei kenojei; assembly: GCA_035221665.1. Taxonomy (NCBI): domain Eukaryota; kingdom Metazoa; phylum Chordata; class Chondrichthyes; order Rajiformes; family Rajidae; genus Okamejei; species Okamejei kenojei. Next base: position 26,294,420 of record CM069147.1, read on the forward strand.
ATTCATGACAATGAGATTTAAAAATCATGTTATATTGTGAATTCTTGTGTGAATCTTATTTGGACACTTAGGCCATTTAAAAATGTTAACCTTTTCTTAAGAAATGGATGGATGTTTAGATCTAGTAATTGAATTTTGTAATTAGCTACAATTAGGTAATTAACTAATTATATGCTTTAATTTCAGGTCATCCAAGTAAGATTGTTTCATATTTGTTTCAGAATGCTTCAATCTATAATAACTGAAAATTTCATTCAGTTCTCATAATTTTTAAGAATGTTATAGGCTTTTGATTTTCTGATGGGATAAATTGCAGACTTGATTTTTAAAATCTCAAAATTTTGTAACATTGCTAATTCTAGTATCTGAAAATCAGTATTTTTATGCAGTGCCATTTTGGAGAATTTTTCTTTTTTTTAAATGTGTTAAATACCCATGTAACAGTACAAGAATGCATAACTTTGCTACCAATTGAAATGTATCTACGCACCTTACTTGACAGTGCATTCATTGCCATCTCTTTGTATACTGCTGTTTGAACGGCTGCTTCTTGCTTTTAGCACCCGATGATGATGTAGAAGCCATTTTGGAAGCCTCCCTCTCCCTCCCCCGCTCCCTCTATCTCTCGCCTTCCTTTCTCTCTCCCTCCCCCATCCCTTTCTCCATCTCTCTCGCCCACCCTCCCTCCCTCCATCTCCCTCTTTCTCTCCCTCCCTTCCTCTCACCCACCCTCCCTCTCTCTTCCTCCCTGTCCCCCTCCCTCCTTCTCCCTCCCCTCTCCACCCCTCCCTCTCTCCCCCTTGAGCCCACCCACGGTTCTGTAAAATCAAGCCCAATCCCAATGTAACTGCAATCACACTGGTAACCTTTCACCACTAGGCGTAACCAGAATTCTACCACAACCTGAAAAATAATCAAAGGCTCAACTACCACTGAGAAAGAGAATTCCAAAGACTGATTGTTATATGAGAATTTTCCTGAACAGTCTGTGACCCATAGCGCTGTGGCCATAGCGCTATGTTTAAAGCCCATAGCATTCCAGCTGGTAGCGCTATTTTAGAGCCGACAGCTTTTTGTTTACATTTCCACGTGTTAAACTGATAGCGCTCTGTTTAAACCTGGAGCAGGACAGGCAGCCTGGAGAAAAGGAATGGGTGATGTTTCTGGTCGAGATCCTTCTTCAGACTGAACTGAACTCCGTATTTAACAACACTAAACCATACATCCATATTCTAATCGCATTTCCGTACAAAATATGGAAAATCCGTACTACTTGGCAGCTCTGCACCTGGCTTCACAGGCGTTTGTAATTGCTCAGGTGTGTTTAATTGCCTCCTTAATGCAGGTGTATGAGAGCTCTCAGCCCCTAGTCTTTCCTCCAGTCTCTCCATCACCTTTGGAAACTATTATTGCTCTTTATCAACATGAGGACCAAAGTTGTACCAATGAAAGTCAAAGAAGCCATTATGAGACTGAGAAACAAGAATAAAACTGTTAGAGGCATCAGCCAAAACTTAGGCTTACCAAAATCAACTGTTTGGAACATCATTAAGAAGAAAGAGGGCACTGGTGAGCTTACTAATCGCAAAGGGACTGGCAGGCCAAGGAAGATCTCCACAGCAGATGACAGAAGAATTCTCTCTATAATAAAGAAAAATCCTCAAACACCTGTCCGACAGATCAGAAACATTCAGGAGTCAGGTGTGGATTTGTCAATGACCACTGTCCGCAGAAGACTTAATGAACAGAAATACAGAGGCTACACTGCAAGATGCAAACCACTGGTTAGCCGCAAAAATAGGATGGCCGGGTTACAGTTTGCCAAGAAGTACTTAAAAGTGCAACCACAGTTCTGGAAGCAGGTCTTGTGTACAGATGAGATGAAGATTAACTTGTGTCAGAGTGATGGCAAGAGCAAAGTATGGACAAGAGAAGGAACTGCCGAAGATCCAAAGCATACCACCTCATCTGTGAAACACGGTGGTGGGGATGTTATGGCTTGGGCATGTATGGCTGCTGAAGGTACTGGCTCACTTATTTTCATTGATGATACAACTGCTGATGGTAGTAGCATAATGACTTCTGAAGTGTATGGACACATCCTAACTGCTCAAGTTGAAACAAATGCCTCAAAACTCATTGGCCGGCAGTTCATTCTACAGCAAGACAATAATCCCAAACATACTGCCAAAGCAACAACAGAGTTTTTCAAAGCTAAAAATTGACAATTCTTGAGTGGCCAAGTCAATCACCCGATCTGAACCCAATTGAGCATGCATTTTATGTGCTGAAGGGAAAACTGAAGGGGACTAGCCCCCAAAACAAGCATAAGCTAAAGGCTGCTATACAGGCCTGGCAGAGCATCACCAGTGACGTCCATGAATCGCAGACTTTAAGTAATTATTGCATGCAAAGGATATGCAACAAATTACATTGCTATGTCCCAAACATTATGGTGCCCTGAAATGGGGGAGAACTATAAACACTACTGTAATTTCTACATGGTGAAACAAAAATGTATAAAAATTGTCTTTATTAAAATCTACAATGTGCACTTTAACCACATGTGATTTTTTCTATTCTCACATTCTACAAATCTCAAATTGTGGAGTACAGAGGCAAATAAATAAATTATGGGTCTTTGTCCCAAACATTATTGAGGGCACTGTAAATGTGGACAGGTTGGTTATTAACTTTGCAGTTGATACCAAGATTGCTGTGGTCGCGGACTGCGAGGAAGGCTGTCAAAGTATACAGCAGGATATAGTTCAGCTACAGAAATGGGTGGAGAAATGGCAGATGGAGTTTAATTCAAACAAGTGTGAGACGGTTGCTGATAGGGGTATATCAAAATTTAGAGTGGCATGGATAGGGTGGATGGACAGTTAGAATCTTTTTTCCCAGGACATAAAAGTCAAATAGTACAAGACACAGTTTTAAGGTGAGAAGGACAAAGATTAAAGGAGTTGCACAGGGCAAGTTATATTTTTACCACAGTGAGTGCCTAGAACGCACTGCCGGGATGGTGATTGAAGCAGGCACATTAGTGGCATTTAAAGACTTTTGGATAGGCATAAGGATATGCAGGAAATTGAGGTATATGGGTTTATATACAGGTAGATAAGTGATGGTCTTGGCATCATGTTCAGCACAGACATTGTGTGCCAACAGGTCTGTTCTGGTGCTGTATGATGTTCTATGAACAGGTACCTGACTGAATCATTAAGACGTGGAGGGGCCATGATCTTCTGGATGTGGAGACTTCAACTTGAGCAGAGCCCCTCAAGCCTGCTCCACCATTCAACAAGATGAAGTCTGACTTAACTGTAACCCGCTACATATTCCTGTCTAGTCATACTTTGGCTTTTTCAGATTCTGCCATTTACTCTTTCCACAAGATGATCTTCCTCTAGGTCTCACTTTGGCTCCATAATTTTCTCAATTTGGTTTGTAAAATACTTTGCTATTGGTTTTAATTTAATTTCAGGGAGAGTTTTTGAAATTTATCACATAAAGAGACATCACATTGCAGCTGTAGAAGTCATTGGTGACACCACACTAGGAGCACTTCTTTAGAGTCAGGCTGAAGAAGGGTCCCGACACAGAACGTTGTCTATGCACTTCTCTCTACAGATGCTGCCTGACACTTCTGGCATTCTTTAGCATTTAATTTTTCTTGCTGAAGATTCCAGCATCTGCTGTTTCTCGTCACCAAAGGAGTGAATTAGGCTGTTTTTAATCTCACCTTTCAATACAGACCTCCATGGGTTGCTTCACTTCAAATAGTCTTCCACCAGTTTTTAAATATGAAGGACGAAAAAGCAGAAGCTCTTCAGGCAATGAGCTTCAGACCTTACAATACACTTTGGACAAACAAACCCTCCTCTTTCTGAGCCTTTCACCAATTTTCTCAGGGAAATTAGTCTTTCCTGTACACCTCGACATGGGATCACAGAATTTATATGCCCAAATTAATTCCCCCTTCAATTTTCTTTGTTCTTCAGAAAATCAACGTTACCTCAACTCTTTACATTCTTGTACATCTTGTACCCTTTCAAAAGTTATCAAACCCTACCAATAGAGTGGCGATCAGAATTGGATTCAGTACTTGAGTGTGGTCTAATGATCATGATCTCCCTGTCCTTATACTCTGTTCCTCAGGCAAGTAATTATCCATCTTCAGGGATGCATGAAATGTATTCCAAGACCTCTTTGCTTTTCTTGGTGAATAAATCAGTGAAGGTAGTGCACCCGTGGATAACAAGGGAAATCAGGGATAGTATCAAAACAAAAGATGAAGCGTACAAATTAGCCAGAGAAAGAAGCCTACCAGAGGACTGTGAGAAATTCAGAGTCCAGCAGAGGAGGACAATGGGCTTAATTAGGAAAGAGAAAATCGATTATGAAAGAAAACTGGCAGGGAACATAAAAACTGACTGCAAAAGCTTTTATAGATATGTGAAGAGAAAATGATTAGTTAAAACAAATGTAGGTCCCTTGCAGTCAGAAACTGGTGAATTGATCATGGGGAACAAGGACATGGCAGACCAATTGAATAACTACTTTGGTTCTGTCTTCACTAAGGAAGACATAAATAATCTGCCGGAAATAGCAGGTGATCGCAGGTCAAATGAGATGGAGGAACTGAGTGAAATCCAGGTTAGCCGGGAAGTGGTGTTATGTAAATTGAATGGATTAAAGGCCGATAAATCCCCAGGGCCAGATAGGCTGCATCCCAGAGTACTTAAGGAAGTAGCCCCAGAAATAGTGGATGCCTTAGTGATAATTTTTCAAAACTCTTTAGATTCTGGAGTACTTCCTGAGGATTGGAGGGTAGCTAATGTAACCCCACTTTTTTAAAAGGGACGGAGAGAGAAAACGGGAAATTACAGACCAGTTAGTCTAACATCGGTAGTGGGGAAACTGCTATAGTCAGTTATTAAAGATGGGATAGCAGCACATTTGGAAAGTGATTAAATCATTGGACAAAGTCAGCATGGATTTACAAAAGGTAAATCATGTCTAACAAATCTTATAGAATTTTTTGAGGATGTAACTAGTGGAGTGGATAAGGGAGAACCAGTGGATGTGTTATATCTGGAATTTCAGAAGGCTTTCAACAAGGTCCCACACAAGAGACTAATATACAAACTTAAAGCACACGGTATTGGCGGTTCAGTATTGATGTGGTTAGAGAACTGGCTGGCAGACAGGATGCAAAGAGTAAGAGTGAACGGGTCCTTTTCAGCATGGCAGGCAGTGACTAGTGGGGTGCCGCAAGGCTCAGTGCTGGGACCCCAGCTATTTACAATATATATTAATGATTTGGACGACGGAATTGAATGCAACATCTCCAAGTTTGCAGATGACACAAAGCTGGGGGGCAGTGTTAGCTGTGAGGAGGATGCTAGGAAGCTGCAAAGTGACTTGGATAGGCTGGGTGAGTGGGAAAATGCATGGCAGTATAATGCAGTATAATGTGGACAAATGTGAGGTTATCCACTTTGGTGGCAAAAACAGGAAAGTAGACTATTATTTGAATGGTGGCCGATTAGGAAAAGGGGAGATGCAACGAGACCTGGGTGTCATGGTACACCAGTCATTGAAAGTAGGCATGCAGGTGCAGCAGGCAGTGAAGAAAGCGAATGGTATGTTTGCATTCATAGCAAAAGGATTTGAGTTTTGGAGCAGGGAGGTTTTACTGCAGTGTTATAGGGTCTTGGTGAGGCCACACCTGGCGTACGGTTTTGGTCTCCAAATCTGAGGAAAGACATTCTTGCCATAGAGGGAGTACAGAGAAGGTTCACCAGACGGATTCCTGGGATGTCAGGACTTTCATATGAAGAAAGATTGGATAGACTCAGCTTGTACTCGCTAGAATTTAGAAGCTTGAGTGGGGATCTTATAGAAACTTATAAAATTCTTAAGGGGTTGGTCAGGCTAGATGCAGGAAGACTGTTCCCGATGTTGGGGAAGTCCAGGACAAGGGGTCAGTTTAAGGATAAGGGGGAAATCTTTTAGGACCGAGAAGAGAAAAATATTATTCACACAGAGAGTGGTGAATCTGTGGAATTCTCTGCCACAGAAGGTAGTTGAGGCCAGTTCGTTGGCTATATTTAAGAGAGAGTTAGATGTGGCCCTTATGGCTAAAGGGATCAGGGGGTATGGAGAGAAGGCAGGTAAGGGATACCGAGTTGGATGATCAGCCATGATCATATTGAATGGCGGTGCAGGCTCGAAGGGCCGAATGGCCTGCTCCTCCACCTATTTTCTATGTTTCTACGTTTCTACATTATTCTGATTCCCTTGCCTTGTCTGATCATCCCAACTGCATGACCTCACTCTACTCTGGGTCCTTATTATTACGGTTTAGCAGTTTGTATCCGAGGAAAGTATTTTCTCGGTTATGTGAGCCCATGGCCTAATTCTGATTATTGTTCAAATTCCACTTAGGGATAACAGTGTAACTGGATACTTCTACCTATTATTTTCTGAACAAAAGATACGTCAAATTTCAAAGTAACGGCATACATCCCTTTTGTATACGAGCGGATGAGGAAGTTATGATGGAACCTCTCTTCCAACCCTAGAGTGATTTGAATAGGTTTCACCGCTTGCGAAATAACTTTATTGTTACACTCAAACCCAGCATTAAAATTGGCTTCCAAATGGGGGGGAAAAAATACTCCCATTTATCTACAATAAAATTCTTGGTCAACATAAAAATATAAAAAGATTGTCTTTCTTCGATTTAAACTAGCATCTGCAGTTCCTTCCTACACATAAAAATATCAGCCTGATACTGGGAGAGGAACCTGCAAGATAGGTATGATTGAACTGACCACTGGCCTCAATGTCGTTTGCAAGAGTTCCCTGAAGGCAGGATGTTTGTACTGTCTCATTTTTTTTCTCCATAATTCCCCCATAAAATAAACCTAGTACCTTAACATAAATTTGTGGATGAGGGGTGATGAGAGCCATAGACTCATACAGCATGAAAACACGCCCAACGCACCCATACTGACCAAGATGCTTAATCTATGCTAGTCCCATTTGCCCATATCCCTCTAAATATTTCCTATCCTGTCCATATGTTTTTTAAAATGTTGTTACTGCACCTGTCTCAACTATTTCCTCTGGCAGCACATTCCATATACCCAGCATCCTCAGCGTGGAAAGGCTGCTGCTCAGGTTAAACCATTGCACTTATTTCTTGATTCCCTAACTTTGGAGCATGTTCCTCTTGATTTTATACACCTCTATAAGATCATCCTTCAGTCTCATGTGCTCCAAGGAATAAAGACCTAGCCTGTCAAACCTCTCCATGTAGCTCAGATCATCGAGTCCTGGCAACATCCTTGTAAATCCTCTCTGCACTCTTGTGTAGGAAAGAACTGCTGGTTTAAATCGAAGGTAGACACAAAATGCTGGAGTAACCAAGGGATTCAACCCGAATCGTCACCCATTCCTTTTCTCCAGAGATGCTGCCTGTCCCACTGAGTTACTCCATCATTTTGTGTCCACCTTCTCTGCACTCTTTCCAGTTTAAGGCGATCTTTCCTGTAGAAGGGTGACCAAAACTGAACACGATACTTCAAGTGTGGAATGTGCAGAATTAGCCAAGATGCGGGAATTTACACACCTCTCACAGCACCCAAGACAAAAGCTGCTCCAAATCATTGATATAGATGACAAACAGCAATGGGCCCACCACTAACTCCCATGGCAAACCACCAGTCACAGGGTTCCAGTTGAAAGAATAATTTTGCACCACCACCCTGTGCTTCAGCATTAAGGCAATTCTGAATTCAGATAGCTAGCTCTCCTTGGATTCCATGCAGGATCCTCCAGAGCAGCCTCCCTTGCAGAACGTTATCAAAGATCACAATCCCCCATGCATAAAACCATCTTGACTATCCTTATCAACCAGTCTTTACAAATGCATGTACATCTTGTATCTTATCCATCAACCTTTCCACCATAGATGTTATCAGGGCTCTCGCTTAACTTTTTTTCCCTGTTGCCAGCCGGGCAACCTTGACAGCTTTTTAGGTTGCCAAATGACAGTTTAGGTGGTCATTGAAGATGGTTTGCATGACGCGTGCGATAATGTGCTCGGACGAAGTGCGTAGTTATCAGTCGGAATTATGCTCAATGAAGCATTCACATATTATGTTCAAGAAGGAACTGCAGATGCTGGAAAATCGAAGGTAGATAAAAGTGCTGGAGAAACTCAGCGGGTGCAATGGAGCGAAGGAAATAGGCAATGTTTCAGGCCGAAACCCATCAGTCTGAAGAAGGGTTTCGGCCCGAAACGTTGCCTATTTCCTTCGCTCCATAGATGCTGCCGCATCCGCTGAGTTTCTCCAGCACTTTTGTCTACATCACATATTATTTCTGCTTCAAATAACTCACAAACTAAACATATTCACCAATCAAGACATGATATATGACATGCAGCAAAATTATAATACAATATCTCAACTCTTTTTACACATTGCAATTAATGCAATTTCTATTCGTTCTTTCCACTTCCAAACACAAATGTGGTTGGATTATTCAGCTTATGATTAACCTGTGTCAATAAATCCTGGACCATAGTAACATATATGCTTAACCATTGAACACTACAGATTGATGCAAGCATGTTTTCTGTGAAGGAGCGAAAATTACCATGACAAGGCCATAGCATGGGTCGTTATTGCTACTGGCACAGAAACACTTTGGCTTCGCACATAATTTATCCATAACAAAATATACAGGTTGCGAGTAAATTTCTAAAGACATTTTATAATAATAGCTGTTAAAACCGACTATACCTATCTTACAGGTTAAACATTACACTAACTGACAAGACATGGCCAAAGGACATAACTGCAGCAAATGTTCTTTTGATAATATGTTTAAAGGTGTCAAAACAAATAATAACATTGGGAATTAAAACACATTTGATTACATTCCGTTATCAAACATAATCAATGTTCGCTCTGAAGACCATGAAGCACATGTGTGAATCAGTGCGGGGTGGATAGATGGTGGGAGGGAGGGGGGGGGGGGGGTTGAGAAGGCAATCGGCGCGGAATGGATGGATTGAGGCAAGTGAATTAGTACGTGTTGGTTGGAGTATGTAAAATTGTGAGGGGAGTGCACGGGGGATGTCAGTGGTGTTGAATGGAGGGATCAGTACAGGATGGATGGGGGGGAGGGGGGTGGTCCAGCACAGGATGAATGGGGGGGATCAGTATAGGATTAATGGGGGGGGGGGTCGGGACAGTGTGGATCGGAGTGTCTATGCAGGATGAATGGGCGATCACTACAGGATGAATGGGAGATCAGTAAAAGATGATTGGGAGATCAGTAAAAGATGATTGGGGAGATCACTACATGATGGATGGGGGATTTGGTGCAGGGTAAATGGAAGGTGGGTCAGTACAGGATGAATGGGTGGAAAAGTGCAGTATGAATGGGGGGAGAAGTGCAGGATGGATGGGAAGGGGGGGTCAGTACAGGATGAATTGGGGGACCAGTGTAGGATGGATGGGGGGGTGGCAGGAGAATCAATGCGAGGTGGGTAGGGTGATGAATAGATTTGGGGGGGGGGGGGGGTAGATGGGGAGGGGAGCATAGGGGATGTCAATGAGGAATGAATAGAGGAGGGAATGGGGATCAGTGCGGGGTGGAGAGGAGCGGTCCCAGGATAAGAGGGGTGGAGGGGGGCATACGAGAGAGAGAGAAAGAGAGAGAGAGAGAGAGAGAGAGAGAGAGAGAGAGAGAGAGAGAGGGGGGGGGGGAAGGGGCAGAGGAGGTGGGGAGGAAGGAAGGTCAGCGCTCCTCGGACAACATCGCCCGCTGCCTTGGCCGTCCCTGTACAACGCCAAAGTGCCGCCGACTCCTCGCCACCGCCTCCCCTCCTCCAGCCAACAGCAAGGTGCGGGGCCGAGCGGTGCAGTTCAAAGATCCTATAGGATCTGTCGTGCAGCTGCTTCAGACGGCGGAAGGAGACCTCCCTCCCTCCCGGCCTCGGCGCGCGACACGGGTTGATTTGAAAGTGCTGTTCCCGGAGTTGCAAGCAGCGATCAGGGCGATTGCAGCCGCTGATGGTAAATCTGCAAAAAGGCGCTTTCAAACAACCCATCTCACACGCCGACGCCGGGAAGAGGGAGGGGGGAAGGGAGAGGGAGGCCTCGTTCGGCCGGGCGGGGTGAGGGAGGAGGCGGCGGTGGAGCCGTTGTCACGGCCCGTCATTCGCTCCGACCCTTCGTCACCCCGCTCCTAGCAAAGATATCTTTGGCTCCTAGTATCTTTGCCTCGCAATTAAAGATACTATAGGAATACAGCCGCAGCCCACACGAAACGTCAGTTCCTATACTCCAGAGATGCTGCCTGACCGCAGAGTTACTCCAGTTTTTTGCATCTACCGGTATAAACCAGTATTTGGGTGCCAAGCCGGGCAAAATGAGTCGGTGTTTAGGTTGCCCGGGGGCACTTTGGGTGGTCAATGGCACCCGGGCAACAACTAATTTTGAGCCCTGGTTTTACTTTGCAGCTCTTCTTAAATAGAGGCTCAACATTAGCCATCCTCCAACCTTCTGGCACCTCAACTGTGTTTAATGATGATTTATATATCTCAGCCTGAGTTCCCTCAATTTCTTCTCTAGCTTCTCAGTGCCCTTGAATATATGTTAAACATTAGAGTTAGAGATACAGTGTGGAAACAGGCCCTTCGGCCCACTGAGTCTGTTCCGGCCAGCGCTAATCCTGTACATTAGCACTATCCTACACACTAGGGAAAAATTTACAATTAACAGAAGCCAATTAACGAACAAGCCTTGACATCTTTGGAATGTGGGAAAAGCTGGAGCACCTGGAGAAAACCCATACGGTCACAAGGAGAACGTACAAACTCTGTACAGACAGCGCCCATAGTTAGGATCGAACCTGGGTCTCTAGCCCAGCAAGACATCAAGTCTACCTCTGCGCCACTGTGCTTCCCATCGATCAGGTTCAGCAACTTGATCAGGTCCCAAAGGTTCATAGATATTTAGACACCCAGCACATGTAATGCGAAGTATCCTTGTTGCTTCGCTATTAACTTTCCTATATTCCTTGGTCTTCACGTTTTTCTCCGTGGTAAAAAAAATATTCACTGAGGACTTCATTCATAGAAACACAGAAATTAGGTGCAGGAGCAGGCCATTCGGCCCATCGATCCTGCACCGCCATTCAATATGATCATGGCTGATCAACTTGATCAACTTGAGTCTCCTCATAGATAGTCACTTTTGGTTTCAGAGGGGTTCTATTTTCTCTCTATAGTTGCTCTTTTTCCCTTTATAGGAATATACATTTATATTATAGGCATAGTCATACATCACGGAAATTTGATAAATTGAGGCCCTTCGGCTCAATTTATCCACATCTACCAAGATGCCCCATCTAATTTAGTTCAATTTGCCTGTGTTTGTCCTGTATCTCCATTCCTATCCATATATAATTATAACATCTCTTTGAATTCTCCTAAACCTATCTGTTAAGAGTTATCAAATGCCCCTTTTTTGCCTTCCTGTTGCTTCGGAGAGGAATAAAAAGAGACTCTTTTGAATCTATTGAACTGGACCAATCGAAGGATACCAGAAAATGCTGCTCAAGATTTTAACTTATTCCCACCTTGATCTGCTGCCAGAATAAGAGCTGTGCCTGGAGGAATGGCTGGAATACGAGCTGTAAGAGGATGATCTTGAATGTGATCTTGACCGTGACCTGGAAGACCCAGATCCTGAATAGGAAGAAGAACGAGATGAAGACCTGAAAAAAAAAAATTAAAAAACAATGTTGAACGCAAGATGTCATAATTCAGTAAAATAAAATAAATTGCAGATGGCAACATGCCTCAAAACCTTGCATACCTAATATGGAAACGTCTGTAAGGTGATAAACATGACGCACAGCCAATGATTTCAGAGTAAAAGGTGGTCGGCTTCATTTAATGCAAATGCATCAAAGAATTCAGACATAGAATTTATTCTAGCTGTTCTAGTACACAGAATATTACAGGCTCTCCTCCGGCCCAAAATATCTGTGCTGAACATGATATCAAGTTCAAGTGATACCGGCTGCTTGTGCATATAGCTCCATATCCATGTGCTTAACTAAAAACCTCTTATATGCCTCCTTTGGATCTGCCACCCCAGGTAGCGCATTCTAGATACTCACCACTCCGTGTAAAAAGTTGCCCCCCAATATCTCCTTTAAACTTGCCACTCAGATCTTAAAACTATGCCCTCCAATCTTTGACATTTCCATTCTAGGAAATCAATTCTGACTATCTATCTGTGCCTTTCATAATTTAATGAACTTAATCAGGTCTCCTCTCAGCCCATAAAGGAGAAAGGATTCTGGCTCCAGGGAAAGCAAAATGCTAACCTTAGGCTGACCTTAAAATCTAGATGTAGGTGGGTGTACAGGACTGGCTGTACAGGAAGGAGGAAGTTACAGTCTCATTAGAAACTGAGCAATTGACTTATCTCTATTACCAAAAGGGAATGAGGCCAGCATTTTCTCAAGTCCACAGCAACTAAAACACTGGGCATTTCCTGGGGAATGAGCCATGAAATGTGGACATTCCCATTATAGGACCATTGATGAGGCCTTGGCTTAGAATGGTAAAAGCACAATGAACAGTAAGTAGTTTGTTGTGTAGTTGATTCCTAGGTGCAGTGTACCTCGACGAGCCAGACACTGAAACAGATGAGCCAGATGTTCTCCGACGCTTACGCCCACGCCCTGGTGATGCTGTTGAAACTGGCCTTTTTTTGGGTGACTTGGATCGGCGCCAGGGGTCTTTCCATTCATCCGCCCGCTTCACTCCAGTCGTCGCAACAGCTTCTTTCTTGGGTGCTTCTACTTGTCGGCTAGAAAGCACAATAGCCAGATCATGGTTTTAATGCTTTACTAACTCTGGACACTTAAAGGACGTTTCAGATATTGGACACTTTAAAATTTTGAGGAAGTGCCAAAATTGAAATTTTTACTTTTTCCTCTTTCTCTAGATCCTGCTTGGCCTGCTGAGATTTTGCAATACTGTTTTTATTACAAATATCCATCATCTGTAATTTTTTTAATTTAATTAATATTGCAATATCATATTTCCCCAAATATGGAATTTACCACTTCTGAGAGTGTCACGTAGCAATGAGAATACACTTTCAGACCTCGTTCTGATAATAAAGTGCCATCGTATCAATTCTCCTCAAATAAGCTAATTCAGCATGACCCGGGAATAAGACTGAATTTCACTGGACCACGAGGCTCAGTTTAACACATATCTCATAATTTACCCATGTAAATCAGAGTTATGCCTTCTGATTTGCTGCCTTTCTGCAATCTCCTTTGCCCTCCTCATGGACCACCGTACACTATTTGTTGTGCTGGGTTCTGAGATACCTGCCGTTTTCAATTAGTATAAGAAGCAGCAGCAGCAGCAATAAATTTGTCCTGATTTCACCCATTACAAAATAATTTATATATAAATAAACAGAATGGGTTGCAGAAATGAAGATCTGTTGGTTATGGTATTGTTTCTGTTTTTAATCACACATATAGTTCAGTTTCACAAAAGTTTTTTGATACGGTGCTGGTCCTAGCATACATGTTTACATTGATTTAATGAGAGCTGCTCTTTGACTTGATGCTGATGAAAGGAAGGAAGACATAACTTGGGCTTAACAGTGGCTTTGCTCTTTAATTTGTTAGACACATTGGAAACTTGCCCAAGTCAGGGATCAAATCTACACTACACATTTAGCTGTGGTGAAGGAGCATCAAACAAGCCTATTTACTTCTGGAAATTCCACTTGGAATGATGTTTCTGAACCGAAAGAAGAGTCAACTGGCTGTGCCAATTTTAAAAATAAATATAATTTTACAAACTGGAAGATTTGATATGTTGGGCAAGAGCCAACATGGAAGATTTAAAAAATCCTAGTTCATTTGGGTTCCATGAAAGATCTATAAGTAGTATAATCCACAGTTAAATATTTGGGAAATGCCAGTGTTTCTGCGGCACAATAGAAATGTCAATAAGTGCATGCCTACTCTTGGCCAAAGGCATTGTTTGGGAATTACTGCATCAAGTTACTTGGGAGTAGAAAAAGAGATTCCCTTAAATGTCTATGACCTAAATGTATTGAATGGAGTGCAGCCATGATCTGGCTGATGTTATATGGCAAATTCAATGCACGATCTTACAAATGCACAATTTCAGATATAGCTATAATGCAACCTAATAGAATGCTCGTCTAGGGAGGCTATTTGGGTGGAACTGAGAAGTGGGAACTGGTGTAGCAACACTTTTAGGGGTGTATTATAGACCGCCAAATGGGGAGCGAGAATTGGAAGAGCAAATATGTAAGGAGATAGCAGATATTAGTAGTAAGCACAAGGTAGTGATTGTGGGAGATTTCAATTTTCCAAAAATAGACTGGGAAATACATTCTGTAAATGGGCTGGATGGTTTGGAGTTTGTAAAATGTGTGCAGGATAGTTTTTTTTGCAGCAATACATAGAGGTATCGACCAGAGAAGGGGCAGTGCTGGACCTCAGTTTCAATATAATTATGGAGAGAGTCAGAACTGGACCTAGGGTTGAGATTTTTGATTGGAGAAAGGCTAACTTTGAGGGAATGCGTAAGGATTTAAAAGGAATGAATTGGGACATTTTGTTTTATGGGAAGGGTGTAGAAGAGAAATGGAGGACATTTAAAGGGGAAATTGTAAGAGTATAGAATCTTTATGTCCCTGTTCGGTTGAAAGAAAATAGTATAAATGGGAAAGAGCCATGGTTTTCAAGGGAAATTGGACACGTGTTTTGAAAAAAGAGAGATATCTACAATAATTATAGGAGGCATGGAGTAAATGAGGTGCTAGAGGAGTATAAAGAATGTAAAAAGAATCTTAAGAAAGAAATTAGAAAGGCTAAAAGAAGATATGAGGTTGCTTTGGCAAGAAAGGTGAAAGTAAATCCAAAGGGTTTCTACAGCTATATTAATAGCAAAAGGATAACGAGGGATAAAATTGGACCATTAGAGAGCCAGAATGGACAGCTATCTGCAGTGCCAAAAGAGATGGGGGAGATATTGAACAATTTCTTTTCTTCGGTATTCACCAAGGAGAAGGATATTGAACTCTGTCAGGTAAAGGAAAAAAGTAGAGTACCTATGGAAACTATGAGATTCAAAGAGGAGGAAGTACTGACACTTTTGAAAAATATAAAAGTGGATAAGTCTCCAGGTCCTGACAGGATATTCCCTAGGACATTGAGGGAAGTTAGTGTAGAAATAGCAGGAGCTATGACAGAAATATTTCAAATGTCATTAGAAACGGGAATAGTGCCGGAGGATTGGCGTACTGTGCATGTTGTTCCATTGTTTAAAAAGGGTTCAAAGAATAAACCTAGCAATTATAGACCTGTTAGTTTGACGTCAGTGGTGGGCAAATTAATGTAAAGGATACTTAGAGATAACATATATAAGCATCTGGATAAACAGGGTCTGATCAGGAACAGTCAACATGGATTTGTGCCTGGAAGGTCATGTTTGACAAACCTTCTTGAATTTTTTGAAGAGGTTACTAGGGAAATTGTTGAGGGTAAAGCAGTGGATGTTGTCTATATGGATTTCAGTAAGGCCTTTGACAAGGTTCCCCATGGAAGGTTGGTTAAGAAGGTTCAATCTTTGGGTGTTAATGGCGGAGTAGCAAGATGGATTCAACAGTGGCTGAATGGGAGATGTCAGAGAGTAATGTTGGATGGCTGTTTGTCAGGTTGGAAGCCGGTGACCAGTGGGGTGCCTCAGGGATCTGTGTTGGGTCCACTGTTGTTTGTCATGTACATCAATGATCTGGATGATGAGGTGGAAAATTGGATAAGTAAGTATGCAGATGATACTAAGATAGGTGGTGTTGTGGATAATGAAGTAGATTTTCAAAGTCTACAGAGAGATTTGGGCCATTTGGAAAAGTGGGCTGAAAGATGGCAGATGGAGTTTAATGCTGATAAGTGTGAAATGCTACATCTTGGCAGGACAAATCAAAATAGGACGTACATGGCAAATGCTAGGGAATTGAGGAATGCTGTGGAACAGAGGGATTTAGGAATAACTGTGCATAGTTCCCTGAAGGTGGAATCGCATGTAGATAGGGTGGTAAGGAAAGCCTTTGATGTGCTGGCCTTTATAAATCAGAGCATTGAATATAGGAGTAGGGAAGTGATGTTAAAATTGTGCAAGGCATTGGTAAGACCAATTCTGGAGTATGGTGTACAATTTTGGTCGTCTGATTATAGGAAGGATGTCAACATAATAGAGAGAGTACAGAGGAGATTTACTAGAATGTTGCCTGGGTTCCAGCAACTAAGTTACAGAGAAAGGTTGAACAAGTTAGGTATTTATTCTTTGGAGCACTGAAGGTTAAGGGGGGGGACTTGATTGAGGTCTTTAAAATGATGAAAGGGATAGACAGAGTTGACGTGGATAAGCTTTTCCCATTGAGGGTAGGGAAGATTCAAACAAGAGGGCATGACATGAGAATTAAGGGACAGAAGTTTAGGGGTAACATGAGGGGGAACTTCTTTACTCAGAGAGTGGTGGCTGTGTGGAATGAGCTTCCAGCAGTGGTGGAGACAGGATCGATTTTAACATTTAAAAGTAAAGTGGATAGGTATATGGACAGGAAGGGAATGGAGGGGTATGGTCTGAGTGCAGGTAGATGGGACTAGGGGAAAATAAATGGTCGGTACGGACTGGAAGAGCCGAGAGGGCCTGTTTCCGTGCTATAATTGTTATATTGTTATATTGTAATGCAGTTTAATTTAGATAGGAAAAAAATCCTAAGAGCAAAACATTCATTATTCTTCAAATCAATCTGAACTCATGAGGACAAAACAGATTCACAGCACTAAAAAAGAAAGCAAAAAACGTAAGGAAACAAAGTGTAAAAGGTTAGGCTAAAATATTGACTGAGGGAAGTTAGGATAATTTAGTTAGCCATGGCAAAGCTACGGCCCCTTGTATGAGAGATAAGAGAATCTTATTATTCATCCTGAGAGAAAAACAGCTGGGGGGGGGGGGGGGGGGGAAGTATGATTAAGTAAAATATTGAAAGAATCAGAGAATAAATGATTGCTATGACAGCAAGACCAGTTACATTACTTTAAAAATGTGTGCATGGAAATACATGAGCAGTATACGAGCTCCAGTTAGAGTCAGTCATACAAAACAGAAAAATCCCCTTTGTCCATGCCAACCATGATGCCCGTCTAACCCAGCCCCATTTAGCCTATATTTCTTATCCATGCACTTGTCCAAATGACTATTAAATGTAATTGTTCCTCTGGCAGCTTGTTCCATATACCCACCACCTCTGTGTGTAAATGTTACCCCTTAGGTTTATTAAATCTTTTCCCTCTCACAAACCTATGCCATATAGTTCTTGATTCCCCTACATTGGAAAAATAAATAGTACGCATTCACCCAGATGCTCCCCTCATGATTTTGTACGCCTCTATAAGATCACCCCTCAGCTTCCTGCACTCCAAGAAATAAAGTCCTAGCCTGCTCAACATCTCCCCATTGCTCAGGCCCCTGAGTTTGTGCACTTTTTCCAGTATAACAGCATCATTAAGCAGGGTGACCAAAACTGACACACTGCTCCATGCCCAGGGCAAATTGGTATACTGGATCCAAAATTGGATTAGCAATAGGAGACAGAAGGTAATGATAGAAGGTTGCTATTGCAATTGGATGCCCATAACTAGTGGTGTCTTGTATGGATCAGTGCTGGGGGTTGAAAAGGCTTGCAACCGGGGCTCAAGGCAGCCATAGCAGACAATGATCTGAGGAGGATATTCTTCACCCAGTGCTCAGTACCTTGAATACACTGCCAAAGAGAGTGAGTTAAACTGGGTCACTGACAGCATTTATGATGTCTTTAGATGAGCTGGTAAATTGCCTTAAAGGAGAGAGCTATGGACCAAATGCTGGGGAATGGGATGGATACATAAGGATGCCCCTTGGTCGTCGTAAACAGATTGGGTGAAATGCACAATTGTATGACTATGATCATGCGCACATAGGGAAAACGTTGGGTATTCAGTATGCATGTAGAATGAATTACTTAACATAAACTGGAATAAGAATTGGCAATAGAATCTTGCCCTGAGGATGTTATAGAATCAATTAGTGTTTTTGGGCCTGTAACTTTATTCGGTACAATTATGAAATGAGCAGATTTAACAATTTCACATTTTACCACAATAACCAATGCTATACCTAGAGTACACAACTATGCCATTACTGATTCTTTCTTCACACTCAACTCTAACAGGCTACAAATTCAAGTCATATTCACACGATTATAAATGATTTTTCAGAAGCTCCTAATTAGCAGCCTGTGAAGCAAGATTCACTATCATAGGTTAAAGTTCAAATACAGCAACAACATGATCACATGCCCACCAATGCTTCTTATGGGAGACAGAGGAAACTGCAGATATTGCCAGAAAAAAAAACACTGGTGGAACTCAGTGGGTCAAACGGCATCTGTGGAGGCTGGGATGATTAAAGTTTCAGATTGAGACCATGTATCAGGATTGAGAGTGTAAAGGGAAGATAGTGAGTACAAAGAGGAGAAGGGGTTAAGAAGTGTCTGCACGGTAGCCTAGTCCAGAAGGTTGGTGCACATGGGACTCAAGGTAGGCTGGCTAATTGGATCCAATATTGGTTTGGTGATAGGAGGTAGGTGCAGCAATCGAAAGATGTTTTTCTGATTAAACATCAATGACTAGTCGTGTACTGCAGGGATTGCTGTTGGGATATACATTGTCCGAGATATGCATTAATGACATGAATGGAAATTTGTGGACGCCGCAAAGCTGGTGGTATTTCTCATAGCTGAGAAGGTTGCCTAAGGATACAGGAAAACATAGATCAGGTGGAAAGTTGGTCACAGAATTGGCTGATGGAATTTAATCCTAATACGTCAGAGCTATTGAACGCGGCACAGTGGCACAGCTAATAGAGCTACTGCCTTACAGCGCTAGAGACCCCTGTTCGATCCTGACTTTGGATGTTATCTGTGTGGAGATTGCATGTTCTCTCTATGACCATGGCGGTAGGTATGCATGTATCACATCTCTCTATGACCATGGCAGTTTCCGATTCTACCGATATCCCATAGACGTGCGGGTTTGTACGTTAAATGGCTGCTGTAAATTGCACTTGTTGTATAGGGAGTGGATGAGAAAGAGGGATAACGTAGAACTAGTGTGAACCAGGTGATCAATGGGCCAGTGCCTATTTCTATGTTTAGTTCAGAAATACAGCATGGAAACGGAACCTTCAACCCACCTAGTCCATGCCGACCAAGTTAGTATTCTGGGCTACTCCCATTTGCTTGCATTTGGCCGATATCCCTCAGCATAGAGTCCATTAACCATTACTATCCATATATCTGTCCGGTGTTAGGTGCTTCATTTTGGAATGTTAAGTACATGTCAGACATGTGCAATAATGGTGGTGTGCTGAGGAATTCTGTTGTACAGAGAAACTAGGGGGTCTCTCCAGTTCCCTGAAAGTATCCATGCAGGTGGAAAGGGTGGTGAAGAAGGTATGTGGCATGCTTGAGTTCATCACAGGGCATAGAATATAAAAAGTTAGGGTGCTTTGTTGCAACGTTACAAAACCACTGGTTTTGTAAGTATTATGTGTAACAAATCGCCTTCATTTTTCTTTTAGGTAATTTCCTCAAAGTGAACAGAAAGTGGGCAAGGGAATGACAGATAGAATTTAACTCAAATAAGTATGAATGAATGCATTTTGAGAATTTAAACCAGGCTAGGACATACTCATTGAATGGCAGAGTCCTGGGGAATGTTGTGTTGAGAGACCTAGGGGTACAAAAACCATGGTTTCCTGATAGTGGCAACACAGTTAGACAGAATGGTGAAGGCGGCATATGGCTTGCATGCCTTCATTGGATGAAGCATCAAGTACCTTGAAATACCACAGGTGCAGGACAGCTACTTCCCCTCAACAGTTAGGCTCTTGAACCAATCAGTACTGCGCTAACCCTACATCGACAGTAGAACACGACAGACCACCACTTGCACCATGAACTTGTTATTTTCCTAATTATGTTTTTCCACTAATGTCTTGTTTTTTGCAGTCTTCTTTCTTTAGAATTTTATTATAATTTATAAATATTTAGTTTTTGTGGACTTATCCCAGCCAATTTTACCTGTGATACTGCTACAAAATCTTTCATTGTACCTGTACCTCCTGTACTTGTGATAATAATCTGAATTTGAAAGTAGGAGGTGATCCGAGGGGTGAATATTTTGCACACGGTAGTTGATATCTGAAATGAGCTGCCAGAGGACGTGGAAGAGGCAGGAACAGCAACAACATTTAAAAGCGGGGCATAAAGGGATTAAGTGCAGACCAGTGGATTAGGACAGAGATGCATGATGGTCAGCAGCAGCGGTGGACCAATAGGCCTGTTTCTGTGCTGTACAACACTATGACTTTATCTTGCAAAGTTTGTTAATAGTTTAAATTTAGGATTCTGAAAAGCAATTCAGATAGGTACAACAAACAGGAAAACTGAAATTCCACCTGAATGATCTCTGGTTTCTGGCAATCCGATGTACGCATAATGCTCTAACATTGTCAGAGTTGGTTGTCAAAAGATTAAATTCTGTCTAGCCATAAAAGGTTTGCATGTATCACATTTTTCAGCATCAATTGAAATAGTTATTTCCTCTAGGGATGTAAATGACATAATGCACTTCATAGAAACATAGAAATTAGGTGCAGGAGTAGGCCATTCGGCCCTTCGAGCCTGCACCGCCATTCAATATGATCATGGCTGATCATCCAACTCAGTATCCCGTACCTGCCTTCTCTCCATACCCTCTGATCCCCTTAGCCACAAGGGCCACATCTAGTCTGAAGAAGGGTCTCGACCCGAAACGTCGCCTATCTCCTTCGCTCCTTAGATGCTGCTGCACCCGCTGAGTTTCTCCAGCTTTTTGTGTGGCCACATCTAACTCCCTCTTAAATATAGCCAATGAACTGGCCTCAACTACCCTCTGTGGCAGAGAGTTCCAGAGACTCACCACTCTCTGTGTGAAAAAAGTCTTTCTCATCTCGGTCTTAAAGGATTTCCCCCTTTTCCTTAAGCTGTGACCCCTTGTCCTGGACTTCCCCAACATCGGGAACAATCTTCCTGCATCTAGCCTGTCCAACCACTTAAGAATTTTGTAAGTTTCGATAAGATCCTCTCAATCTCTAAATTCTAGAGTGTATAAACCGAGTCTATCCAGTCTTTCTTCATAAGACAGTCCTGACATCCCAGGAATCAGTCTGGTGAACCTTCTCTGCACTCCCTCTAGGGCAATAATGTCCTTCCTCAGATTTGGAGACCAAAACTGTACGCAATATTCCAGGTGTGGTCTCACCAAGACCCTGTACAACTGAAGTAGAACCTCCCTGCTCCTATACTCAAATCCTTTTGCTATGAAAGCTAACATACCATTCGCTTTTTTCACTGCCTGCTGCACCTGCATGCCTACTTTCAATGACTGGTGTACCATGACACCCAGGTCTCGCTGCATCTCCCCTTTTCCTAATCGGCCACCATTCAAATAATAGTCTGCTTTCCTGTTTTTGCCACCAAAGTGGATAACCTCACATTTATCCACATTATACTGCATCTGCCAAACATTTGCCCACTCACCCAGCCTATCCAAGTCACCTTGCAGTCTCCTAGCCTCCTCCTCACAGCTAACACTGCCGCCCAGCTTAGTGTCATCCGCAAACTTGGAGATATTGTCTTCAATTCCCTCATCCAGATCATTAATATATATTGTAAATAGCTGGGGTCCCAGCACTGAGCCCTGCGGTACCCCACTAGTCACTGCCTGCCATTCTGAAAAGGACCCGTTTACTCCTACTCTTTGCTTCCTGTTTGCCAGCCAGTTCTCTATGCACATCAATACTGAACCCCTAATGCCGTATGCTTTAAGTTTGTATACTAATCACTTATATGGGATCTTGTCGAAAGCCTTCCGGATATACCACATCCACTGGTTCTCCCTTAACCACGCTACTAGTTACATTCTCGAAAAATTCCACAAGATTCGTCAGACATGATTTACCTTTCGTAAATCCATGCTGACTTTGTCCAATGATTTCACCACTTTCCAAATGTGCTGCTATCCCATCTTTAATAACTGACTCTAGCAGTGGTGAGAGTCACCACCTTCTGGTGAGACACCACCCTCAAACACATTTAAATAATCTGTCAAAGCCGCTGCTGCGTGCTGCGTCACACTGATGCACATTTACCTGAAAAGCCTGAAGGCATTAATTAATTAAAAACCTTTGATTTTTTTTTAATTTCTTGATTCTGTGATGCAGTTATGCACCACCTCAATGATTGAGAAGGGCGTTATTATGCAAACCAGAAGAAAAAAAAGGATTTAAGAGTCAGATAGAGCTCTAGGGGCTAGTGGAGTCAAGGGATATGGGGAGAAGGCAGACACGGGTTATTGATAGGGGACGATCAGCCATGATCACAATGAATGGCAGTGCCGGCTCGAAGGGCCGAATGGCCTCCTCCTGCACCTATTTTCTATGTTTCTATAACTATTAAATAAGAACTGGTACATATGAATCAGAACCAGGGAATGCAAGCAGCTGCTGGGGACGCCAATTTGAGGCGTGGTGTTAACTGGAGTATATAACCCTTTTTCCTCGAGGAGCACAATGAATAATTCAATAACTTTAGGCAAGTTTTAAAGCAATAAATCACCATCAGACATATTTTGCTGTAACATCAAGGCTATGTGTAGACGTGCATGGGTGACATGCATCAGGACACACTAATCTATTTCACAGTATGGAATCACAGATTGATGCAAGAGACGTCATTCACCTCCAAGTGAACATTTTCTCCTCAGATGACGTATTTGAGACCTGGCACCAAACATCTGGTAAAGTTTTACAATGAATCGGCAAATTTTCAGCAGAATATATACAATTCCACGTAACTATTGGATTTGCTTCCAACATTAGATCATAGCAACTTGTGACACAAGTTTTGTATTTCTGATTGTCTAGAATTCCCCATTTTCTTTCGATCCTTCAACCAGGAATTTAAGTTCTTAAGTCACATCACTGGTACCACTCCAGTAAGTCTCCTCTGCATTTTTACCTCTGGCCTGCAGAGAACTGAAGATGTATGGAAATTGTTTTTACATTCCCAAGGAATGCTGTTATGAAGCTGCAATTTTCTCCAGTCCCATTTATGTTACATTGAAGTTAGTTCTCGATTCTTCCTGCTAAAATATATCATTTTACATCTGCGTTACACAGAAGGCCACTCATCTCTCTAAGCCTGCCCTGTTATGCATCAAATCATGGCTGATCTTCTACCCGTGTCATTTTACAGCTCTGTCCTCATATCCGGCAATTCTCTAATACCCTGAAATCTTTGCTCTGAGTGAACACAATGACTAAACCTCCAGAGCACTACAAAATGGAAACGCCAAAGGTTCAGCCTCAACTTAAGAAATTGCTTCACACCTCAGGTTCAAAATGTTACGCAATTCAAAAACTGGCCTCCAGCCCAAAGGAAACATCTTCCCTGTATCTATGTGTAGGAAAGAACTGTAGATGCTGGTTTAAATCGAAGGTAGACACAAAATGCTGGAGTGACTCAGCGGGTCAGGCAGCATCTCTGGTGAGAAAGAATGTGTGACATTTCGTGTTGAGACCCTTCTTCAGACTGATGTCAGGGGAGGGGGGGCGGGACAAAGATAGAATGTAGTCGGAGACAGTAAGACTAGTGGGAGAACTGGTAAGGGGGAAGGGGATGGAGAGAGAAAGCAAGGGTTACTTGAAGTTAGAGGTTAATGTTCACACTGATGGAGTGTAAACTACCCAAGCGAAATATGAGGCGCTGTTCTTCCAATTTGCGCTGGGCCTCACTGGAGGAGGAGGCCCAGGACAGATAGGTCAGATTGGGAATGGGAGAGGGAGTTGAAGTGCTGAGCCACCGGGAGATCAGATAGGTTAAGACGGACTGAGCGGAGGTATTCAGTGAAACGATTGCCGAGCCTGTGCTTGGTCTTGCCGATGTAGAGAAGTTGACACCTGGAACAGCGGATACAGTCGATGAGGTTGGAGGAGGTGCAAGTGAACCTCTGCCTCACCTGAAACTGTTTGGGTCCTTGGATGGATCCGAGGGAGGAGATAAAGGGACAGGCGTTGCATCTCCTGCAGTTGCAGGGGAAAGTACCTGGGGAGGGGGTGGTTTGGGTGAGAGGGGACGAGTTGACCAGGGGGTTTAGGAGGAAACGGTCTCTGCGGAAAGCAGAAAGGGGAGTAGATGGGAAGATGTGGCCAGTAGTGGGATCCCGTTGGAGGTGGCGAAAATGTTGGAGGAATATATGCTGCATGTGAGGGCTGATGGGGTGGAAGGTGAGGACAAGTGTGTTACTTGTTACAAATGGGAGGAGGGGGGGCAAGAGCAGAGCTGCGGGATATCGAGGATACCCTAGTGCGAGGCTCATCAATAATGGAAGAGGGGAACCCCCATTTCCTAAAGAATGAGAACATCTCCGATGCCCTGGTACGGAACACCTCATCCTGGGCGCAGGTGCGGCGTAGACGTTGGAATTGGGAGTAGGGGATAGAGTCTTTACAGGAAGCATTGTGGGAAGAAGTGCAGTCTAGATAGTTATGGGAGTCAAGTTTGTAGTAGATGTCGGTCAATAGTCTGTTTCCTGTGATGGAGACGGTGCGAACTTAAAACGGTAGTGAGATGTCGGAGATGGTCCAAGTGAATTTGAGTGCAGGATGGAAATTAGTGGTGAAGTTGATGAAGTCAGTGAGTTCTGCATGGGTGCAGGAGGTAGAGTTCGGGGATAGGGCATCCATCCTTCACACCGCGCTTATTATTCAAACAGGAAATGTTACATTTTACTTCCTCTCTTCCCATCACCTGGGACCCAAGCACACTTTTCATTCACTACACTGTACACTCTTCAGGAGAAAATCAGACCTTGAATGCATGCTTTATTATGCATTTCTTTTCAATTCACAATCTTACAATCACTTGCAATTTCATCCCAGCCCTTACCACACAATCTGACGTTCATTAAGCTCAATATGAGGAACAGACTCATCTCTTCCTTTGGTGGCCGATTAGGAAAGGGGGAGATGCAGCGAAAAGGGGACATGCAGCGAGACCTGGGTGTCATGGTACACCAGTCATTGAAAGTAGGCATGCAGGTGCAGCAGGCAGTGAAAAAAGCGAATGATATGTTAGCTTTCATAGCAAAAGGATTTGAGTATAGGAGTAGGGAGGTTCTACTTCAGTTGTACAGGGTCTTGGTGAGACCACACCTGGAGTATTGCGTACAGTTTTGGTCTCCAAATCTGAGGAAGGACATTATTGCCATAGAGGGAGTGCAGAGAAAGTTCACCAGACTGATTCCTGCGATGTCAGGACTATCTTGTGAAGAAAGACTGGATAGACTCGGTTTATACTCTCTAGAATTTAGGAGATTGAGAGGGGATCTTATAGAAACTTACAAAATTCTTAAGGGGTTGGACAGGCTAGTTGCAGGAAGATTGTTCCCGATGTTGGGGAAGTCCAGGACAAGGGGTCACAGCTTAAGGATAAGGGGGAAATCCTTTAAGACCGAGATGAGAAAGACTTTTTTCACACAGAGAGTGGTGAGTCTCTGGAACTCTCTGCCACAGAGGGTAGTTGAGGCCAGTTCATTGGCTATATTTAAGAGGGAGTTAGATGTGGCCCTAGTGGCTAAGGAGATCAGAGGGTATGGAGAGAAGGCAGGTATGGGATACTGATTTGGATGATCAGCCATGTTCATATTGAATGGCGGTGCAGGCTCAAAGAGCCGAATGGCCTACTCCTGCACCTAATTTCATTCAGCCTCTGGCCTCAACACCAACTGTCGGTATGAATCCACTAGTTACTCATCCTCTTGGCTTCTTTGTACTATTATCACCCTCTTAATCTTGCAACCACATATTATTTAATTTTAGTTTCACTTCCTCACATTCTTCATTTTGTTGTGCTCTCCCCATTTCGTTCTTCCACACCTTCGAAACTTGTTCATTTTGTTTTGTTTTCCGATTAAAAACATTGAACCTGAAATGCTGATACTGCAGATGCTGGAATCTTGAGCAAAACAAAAAATTGCTGAAGAGACTCAACGGGTCAAGCAGCAGCTTTCAAGGGAAATGATCAAATGATGTTTTGGTTTAGTGAAGGAGGGTCCTCACCCAAAATGAGGACTGCCCATTTCCCTCCACAGATGTCGCTTGGCCCGCCGAGTTCCTCCAGCAGTTTGATTTGACATTAAATGCTTTTTCCACAGGATCTAAACAGACAAACCTTTCCACCATGACATCTTTCAAAAATGCCCTTTGCAAGTCAATAAATTCTGCCTTTTACTGATAAAGTGATTGAGATGGAGCTAGAGAGATGTGACATTTTCTGGACCACATGCAGCAGAATAGTGGACTACTCATGTGCTGACTTCTGCAAGCTGAAATCTGCAAGCAGAACTGCAGCAGTAGGAAACAGGATGTTAAGCTATTTAAAAGCATCAATGATGCTGCAATCACTGACAAACCCGGCCTACCTGGAACATCAGCAAAGCATGTGGCAGTGTCTGGAAGGCCTCCAGGTTAGACTAAAGCGTCAAGATGCATCCCCACCAGCCCTCTCCCTAGCACTCTACTGACCAATATAATCACTGGAGAACAAGGTAGAAGCCCCAGGCACAAGACTGCCATATCTGAGGGAGGAGGTGCTGCTATGTAATCTGTTATACAGGCTCACCCCCAACTCGGTGGACACTGTGCACTAGGCCAAGGGTTGGCAATCCACACCGACTCAAGGCTGCCAATAAGGACATCAAGGATGCAGTTGCAAAGGGAGGCACAGAGGCTCATGTCTTGAAGCTTGATATTGAGTTTGGAGGGGTGAGACACCACCCTCTCCTTTCTTGATCTGATACGTCCCTCCCATTTCTTGACTGAAATTCACTCGGGACCATCTCTGACACCTACCTCCTTATCTGGATCTCAATGTCTCCATCACAGGAGAAAGATTATTGACTGATGTCTATTACAATCCCACTGACTCCCACAACTATCTAGATTACACTTCTTCCCACCCTGCTTAGAATATACCCCTACTTCCAATTCCCCCCCCCCCACCCGTCTATGCCGCATCTGCTCACAAGATAAGGTGTTCCATACCAAAACACCCGAGACGTCCACATTCATAACTTTTCCCCCTCTTCCATCAAAGATGAGGCCCTCTCACATATAAACTCGCTACACTGCAGCTCCACACTTGCTCCTGCTCCCCCTAGTCCCAACAGGGACAGAGTCCTCGCAGTCCTTACCTTTCACTCCATCAGCCGTCACACAAAGCACATAATCCGCCAACATTTTCGCACCTCCAACGGGATCCCACCACAAGTCACTTCTTCCCATCATCACCACTTTCCGCCTTCCGCAGAAACCATTCCCTCCGCAACTCCCTGGTTAACTCGCCCATTCCCACCCAAACCACCCCCTCCCCAGGTACCTTCCCTAACAACCGCAGGAGGTGCAGTATCTGCCCCTATACCTCCATCATCGACTCTGTCCAGGGACCCCGACAGTCCTTTCAGGGTAGGCAGAGGTTCACTTGCACCTCCTCCAACCTCATCTACTGTATCCGTTGTTCAAGATATGGACTCTTATACTCTTTGGCGAGACCAAACGTAGACTGGGCAACCGTTTCGCTGAATACCTTTGCTCAGTCCTCTGGGACCTACCTGATCTCCCAGTTGCCAAACACTTTAATTCCCCTTCCCACACTGATCTTTCTGTCCTGGGCCTCCTTCATTATCAGTGAGGCTAAACAAACAGCATCTCATATTTCGTTTGGGCAGTTTACAACCCAGTGGTTTGAATATTGATTTCTCTAACTCCGAGAAATCCCTCTCTCTCCATCCCTCCCCCATTCAAGTCGCACCTAGCAAACAGCTAACAATGGCCTGTTTCCTTTATCCTCGTTACTTTTTTGCATATCTTTCATTCATTTGTTTTATCTCTATACATCATTGTCTATATCTCTTGTTTCCCTTTCCCCTGACTCCAGTCTGAAGAAGGGTCTTGACCCAAAAAGTCACCTATTCCTTTCTCCAGAGATACTGCCTGTCCTGCTAAGTTACTCCAGCATTTTGTCTCTCTTCAGTTTAAACAGGCATCTGCAGTTCCTTCCTACACAGCAGCTTGATGTATATATTTCCCTTATCCAGATGGAGAGCCAGTGAGATAGCATTTGCTGTTGTAACAGTAGGCAAGTTGAAGTAGATCCAGGTAATTTCTGAAGCAGTCGTTGCTTTGCACCATAACCAAGCACTTCACTATGGTGGATGTAAATACCATCAGACATAAGTCAATGAGACAGGTCACCATGTTCTACCTGGGCACTGGTACAATAAATGCAATTTTTAAGCAGATGGGAGGCTCAGACTGCAGAAGCAAGAGTTTGAATACTGCAGCCAGTTGGTCCACACAGGTCTTGGCCAGGTATGAAACTGGAACAGACACTTTTTGTGGATTCACCCTCATGGCGTATGGGAACTTGTGGAACGGTGTCATTCTCCCTTTGTGGATAAAAGACGTGGAATTCATTCAGAAGTGGCGTCATTGACACATGTGCGACCTGGTTTTGCCTTGTTGGAGGTGATAGCGTACAAGCCCTGCCACAACTATCGAACATTAGTTTGTGACTCTAGCTCGCTCGAAATTGCTTTTTCACGCTCTTAGTGGCCTTCAGAATATCCCATCTGGGCTTCTTGTATGATACTGGTCTTAAATGCCACAGATCTAGCCCTTGGCAGATTGAGTCTCCTGGTTCATTCGGAGCTCCTGACTGGGAAAGACTCAGAATGTGTTTGTAGGTACACTGATCCACGCATTTCTTTATAAAGTCAGTGATCTCTGGCACATGCATTCAGCTCCACTGATGAATCCTCTAACATGACCCAGTTTACCAATTAAAAGCAAGTGCGCTACTGCTAACAGAATGGCAAACACTGGAAAATCAGTTGGAAAATCTGGCCACATATCCGGTCTGTCTTTGCAATAGAAACTAAACCAATCACACTACAATTACACCTTTGGTTTAAAAATGTATGCAAGAATATATGAAAGCAAAAGAATTTATGAAAATAACAAGATGTAATGACACAAAAACAAGATTCCACAGATGCTGGAAATGAAAAATAAGCAAAATATTAGAAATAGTCAAGTTAGCCAGCAACTGGGGAAAAGTTAACATGTAAATACAATAACCTGATTCACTATTAACTCAAAACGCTAAATGTTTCTCTCTCCCAGATGTATGACATGAGCATTTCTAGTACCTTCTGTTGGCTAAAATGATAACGGTTCATCTTCTGCTGCTGCAGAAACCCCATAATACTGCATTAAGAAATATTGTGGATTCCCATTTGACTCTAGTATAAATTTCCAATCACACTGGTGTCAAATTATCTCAAGTACTAATCTTACCTCAATTTCTTTCAAGATTTTCTTTCTTTGATCAATAGGAAGATTTACGTCAAGCTTTGTAGTGCCTCACCCTTTTTACCAAAAGTATCATACTCTCCTACATATAATGCAACATTTCATTAAGTGTTTACCAAATTTCAGCTCTCCACAGAAGACATCCTTGGGTTGTGCATTCTGTGTAATGAATGTAGATAATGCACAAAACAGCTTAATGTGCAAGGAATTTGAGGAGGATAGGTGACAAACATCTCATACTTCAAAGGCATATTCATGAAATAGGAAGAAAGTGAGCGGAGTGGGGGGATTATTTAAAAATGTTTCTGCTGCTTCTAAGCAGACAGCCACATTACTGGGAGCTTGAGAGGAAGTTGCTCATACATCCTCAACAAAAACACAAATTGTGAAGCTTTGTGGAGTTATATAGGGAAATTCATGGATAAAAGACCCTGGAAATGGACAGTCATGCATTAAATAATGTTATCTTAAAATCCAAAATGCTTGGAGAAATAAAAGGTTAGAATTCCTAAAACAGCTGTGTAAATAAAAATGCTAAACTGTCTCAGTCTCTCGCTGTAGTGAAAGTAGAAAGATTCCAGAACAAAAAAAACTACGCACATTTCTTCAACCCATTGTTTTTTAAAACAATGAATGTTTCAGAAATCTTATCCATTTTTTTATAACAAAAATAAAGCATATCCTTAGGAATCTCATACATTTGGTAGGTGGCACACTTGCATTCATCACTCATTTTTTGGGATATAAGAAAAGGCAAAGTCAAAAGGAAAACAGTGCAAATGATGAAAATCACAAACAAAATTGTTAACACTGGAAATGCTCTGATGATCATGTAGTATTCATGGAGTGATTTTAATGCTGACTGTTTTTAATCATTGAGGTGAGGAGAGGAGTGGATTTCATACTTTCCCTGAACTACAAACATATAATCAAATCATCAACTTGATTCTGAGCATGTTTGCAAAAAAAAAGATAAGCAGTCAAGGGTAATTCCAAAGTTTTAAGATGAGAAGAATTTGTGACTGAATGAAGGAGAAACCTAACATGTGACTGAGCCAATCATCAAAATTCCATTCATGACGTAAAAGACACATTCCTTAATCTGCACCAAAAACATTCCATGCACTTAGCATAGAATGATGCAATTTGTTTTTGAATGATAGAAGGAAATAATTATTAGACTTTAATCTTGCCACAATTAGATTGTAACTCAATAAAAAAAATAATACTTTACTGAAAGCTACAATTAACTGATGCAAAATTCCTCTCACCTAAGTCCATCCGTTCTTGTTTTTGATACCTATTATGGGAAATGATTTTGACTACTGTATCCAAGTCTTGCATGATCTTCAGTCAGGTCACCCTCAGCCTCCTTCCTTCCCGGGAAAACAAGTCCACCTTATCCAATCTCTCCCCATAAAAAAGTGCTACAATCCAGGACATAGTTGAGTGAATCTCTGCACTTCGCTGAATCTCTCCATCATTCAATAAAATCATGCATGATCTGATTGTGACTTCATATTCGTATCTACCTCTAGTAACCTTTCAATGTCTCGCCCATTAAGAATCTAGTCCCGTTTAAAAATATTATGCCTCTGCTTTCACCATCTTTGTGGAAGACAGATATATAGGTTTAGGTATTTAATTTATTTTTGTCATATATAACAATATACAGTGAAAAGCTTTGTTCGCTTATGATTGAGTGAAATCATACTATACACGAGTACAACCAAGCTATACATAAGTACAACAGGTCGCGAAAAGGGAAAAATACCAAAATACAAAATATGATGAAATCATTCTAGTAAGCTCAAGGATGAGAAGCATGCGAGCTTAAATATATGCTTGGGGAGGATGAAGTCTCCTTTCGGCAATGGTGCCCAGCTAATACAAGAACAACTGGTGCTTCAAAAGTATTCTCTCTTTATTGCCATAGTAGTAGAAAGACAGCTACTTCTAACTGACTTATAACACAACTGTTTTCACAGTGCATCAGAAGTCACCAGGAACTTCAGCATTGGAAAGACTTGTGGTCAGACAGTGCATGTTGTGTTGTGGCCTAATCAAATATACTTCAGGTTTAAACTTGCACATGGATATTGTTCCAGTATTACTAAATCTGTTGCAAAGAAAAGTAGGCAAATTTGACATTATGAGAACCTTTCGATGCTCCAGAAACTGCTCCAATTGAAATAGTCATACAACACAGAAACAGGCTCTTTGGTCCAGCTCGTCCATGTCAACTACAATGGTCATCTATCACAGGTCTACCTGGCTGTGTAGGGAGAAGGGGCAGAAGAATCGATGAGAACAATGGTGAACAGATCGAGATGAGAAAGACATGAAGACTGGGGAACTTGGGACAGTTAACTTGAAAACAGTCAGTATTACAGTCAAGGAGATACTGAATGTCCTAAGGCATACAAAGGTAGATAAATCTCCTTGGCCTGATCAGATATATCTGAGAACACCGTGGGAAGCTAGCAAAATTGGACGCTGAGAAATACGAATCGTCATTAGATACTGGTGAGATGCCAGAAGACTGGAGGGTGGCTAATGTCGAGCCAGATTAAGATGGGATTTCAGGAAAAGCCTGGGAATTACAGACCAGTGAGCCTATCGTCTATAGTAGGTGAATAAAAGGAGAATATGAGGGATAAGAAATATATGCATTTGGATAGAAAGGGAGTGACAAGGGATAGTCAACATGGTTTTATACGTGGGAGACTGTTTCACAAATCCAATTGAGTTTTTTGAAGAAGCAACCAAAAAGGTTGATGACGGCAAAGCTGTAAACGATATCTGTATGGACTTCAGCAAGTTATTTGATATGGTTCCACCTGGCAGGCAGCTCTGGAAAGTTAGATTGCATGGGATTCAAGGAGAGATTGCTGACTGAAAGAGAATTAGTTTCATGGAAGGAAGCAGAGTGATGGTGAAAGGTTGTTTTTTGGACTGGAAGCCTGTAACTTAGTGGTGTGCCTCTGGGACCGGTGCTGGACTCATTGCTGTTTGTGGTTTATATCAAAGATTTGGATAAGAAAGTGCAAGGCATGATGAGCAAGTTTGCACATGACACTAAAGTGGATGGTCCCATAGATAGCGAAGATAGTTATCAAAGATTACAACGGGATCTTGATCCGTTGGGCAAATGGGCTGAGGAATGGTTAATGGGGTTTAATGTAGATAAGTGAGGGGTGTTCCATTTTGAGAACGCAAACCAAGGCAGGACCTTCACAGTGAATAGCAGAGCTCTAGGGGGTGTTGTATAGCAGAGGGAACTTGGAGTGCAGGTACATAGCTCCTTGAAATTCATCACAAGTAGATGGGATGATCAAGAAGGCTTTTGACATATTTGCCATCAGTCATTGTATAAGAGTTGGGATGTTATGTTCCTGCTGTACAATATGTTGATGGGGCCACATTTGGACTATTGTGTTCAGTGTTGGTCGCCCTTCTGTAGGAAAGATGTTGTTATGCTGGAAAGAGTACAGAGAAAATGTATTGGGATGTTGCCAGGACTTGTGGGTTTGAGTTAAAGGGAGAGGTTGGGTAGGCTAGGATGTTATTCCTTAGGGCACAGGAGAATGAAGGATGCAAGATCATAAGATCATTAGATAGGGTAATGCGCTCAGAGTAGGGAATTTTTTTACCCAGAGTAGGCAATCAAGAACTGGAGGATATAGCTTTGGGTGAGAGGGGAAAGATTTAATAGGAACCGGAGGGTTAAAGTTTTCACACAGAGGGTGGTGCGACTATGGAACGAGCTTCCAGGGGAGATATTTGGATCAGATATTTGGACAGGTACATGGATAGAAAGGTTTAGAAGGGTGTGGACCAAATGCAGTCAGTGGGATGTGAAGTTGGTGCAGCTTGGTCTGCATGGACAATTGGGCTGCAAAAGTGCCTGCTTCCTTGTTGCATGACTCTAAACGTGTTGAATGCTGGTGAAAAGTAATGGAATGATTAGAGAATTCAGGACGGAATGATGAAGTTTGACTGTCAGCGTGCAAACATGGCTTTCTTTATGGGAAAATGTTTGCTTATAATAAAGCTTGTGTGGTTAGAGCAGGTCAATTTGACAATTCAGAGATGAAAAGGGTTGTAGAGAAAGTCCCCTGCAAATGTTGATTGGAAAGAACAAAGATCAACGTATGCCAACGGAATGAGAAGATTGAAAGGTGACAGGTGTTCAAAACTAAGTGCAATTAAGTCTGAACTTAACAGGACACAGGAAATACTTAGAATGTTTAATATCAATGTTACGTAGAAAGGGAAACAAACATATGTAGGGTGTTGCACTTGAAAGACGGTTATCCGCCCAACAATGACATAATTCCAAAGATTTATGTAGGGCAAACTCATTCACAATGTGTTTATGATCCAGCAGAGAGAAATTATCTAATATCAGTCCCTAACAATCTTTTTGAACATGAATCTCCCAGACCCTTTACAATACATATTATTATTCACTGTGTGAAATTCTCTGTAAAGAATGACACAGCACTTGCACAGATGCCATGGAAATTTTGAATCTCACCACATCCCTTCCTGAACTCTTCAACTACATGTCCTTATCTTTTGTGCATACAGGCGAGAAGTATTAAGATTGTACTCAAATGTTCTGGCTCTGCACACAGATTGCCTGCTTGGTCTCTAATGGGTCCTCCTCTTTCACCAATCATTTTCTTGCCCTAAACTTACTTGTAAAATGCTTTGATTTTCATTAATATTGTGAGCCAGTGATATTATATGATTAATTAATTTCTAATCAGTAAAGAGATCAAGGGAAAGTGCAGCAAAAGGGGGAATGTCAGATCAGCCAGGATCACATCAAGGGGCAAATATCCCCTCTGTTCCTATTCTTGTCTTATCACGCTGTACCCACTCTTAACTACCAATAACTGCATGAACATTTAAGAATCCAACTGATAAATTCTCTGAAACAGAACAATGAAGGGAGCCCCACAGAGGTTGTCCATTCACCCCTTTCATGAAATCTGGGGCTGAAAAAGAGCCCAACCAGTTCCACTCAACACCGGAAAAGAATGATTCAAAATTACTGAATAAATATTTTACCAATGCAAAGGGTCACTTTCTTAGCATTTAATAGACCTTGTTATTTACACTGGAATTCCCAATGATTCATTAGGGAAATAGCTCCCAGAGAAGCAGCAAGCCAAGTCAGAACCTGAGCAGTTGAAATGCCATGGGAGGACTGTACTTCTGCAGCCACATAAATATTCATTAAAAATAAAGGAATGAAGATAGAAGTCAAGTGTGACAGTGCCGAGATAGAGATCATGCCTAGAATATTTAGA
Organism: Okamejei kenojei; assembly: GCA_035221665.1. NCBI lineage: Eukaryota > Metazoa > Chordata > Chondrichthyes > Rajiformes > Rajidae > Okamejei > Okamejei kenojei. The sequence goes on from CM069147.1 coordinate 26,329,421, forward strand.
TTTTTTAATTTCCCTTTAACGCTTTCTAAAATTCTAGCAATGTTAAAAGTCAGTGAAGAGGTAAGGGTAGATCGACACAAAAAGCTGAAGTAACTCAGTGAGAAAGGCAGCACCTCTGGAGAGAAGGAATGGGTGATGTTTCGGGTCGAGACTCTTCTTCAGAGTTTATGGGTGTTACCAGGTCCTGAACGAATACAATCCAGATTGGCAAGGGAAGTAAGTGGTGGTGGTGTAGGGGGAGGCAAGGCAGGGAAACTCAAATGTGCCATTTGCATACACTTGAGATCCTGATATTTCTGTTTACCATCCAGGGTCAGCTTAGGGGTGGCACGGCACCCGATGCAATAGAAATCAAAGATCCAATAGCAAGCAAGATAGTGCACTCCTGCTAAAACCAATGGGCTGACGTGTAGTACACAACGGAGCGCAACGTCAGCCTTTTCGCCGGCCATTTCAGTAAACCCGACCCGACTTTATATATCCCTCTCGCAGTGTAATCAGCATTGCGGGGGAACAGTTTGTGTGTGTGATATAGTGTTAGGCCCATTATTCATAATTCTGTTATTTTTTGTTAATGATTAATATTTTAATGAATTATAATTCTGTTAATTTTCTTTTTTAATGTTTTAGATTCAAAGCTCCGGAATTGGGATCGGACTGTGCAAGGGTGGAGGGGGCACTGAGGGCAAAGAGGCTGTGCCCACACGGCAGTGTAAAAGGGGAGACCTTTCCAATCCACGCTTCCGTCTTTTTGTCCAACACTCAGCAATTTTGGCAGAAAGAGGAATAAATGTCCGACATTCAGCGACGCAGAGGAGTAAAGAAGAGCGGACCGGTCCAACGTTTGGGAGCCGGGCAGTGAACGTGATGGGGGAAGAAACCGAAGGGCTGTCTGTTCTCAGCTTCGGATCTCATGCCAGCCCTCTTTCCCCACGTCAGTGAGTCTCTTTAATGGGGCAGAGAGGCAGAGAGAAAATGAGCAGCAGATTTTTACCAAAGATCTTTGATTTTTACGAGGATGTTTCCGTAACCGGCTTCCATCTCCATACTAGTATCTTTGCTCAGCTATGGCGGACAAAAGATGGCGGAGACGGAAGCCGGTTACTGAAATGGGGCCGAAGATTACCCATGAATCTGCCCATGACCGTACTACGTCTTTTTCGTCGAGTGGACTATCTTGCTTGCTATAGGATCTTTGATAGAAATGTGAAGAGAAGACTTTGCAATTGATTCACTGGTGAGAGTTCACTAAGTTTCACAATGAAAATTCGTTTTACAAAGACAATGGGTTCTCGGAGAATGACATAGGATAGTTTGTAGAAGATTTGTTAGTATAGGATTTACTCCGAATTGGAAGAGAATAGGCTTATTTGGGACAGTCATCATGGCTATATACTGTACAGCATGGCTATATTTACTGTCACTGTTGTTCTCGGTGTGGGAACCTCATCTACTGTATCTGTTGTTCTCAGTGTGGGCTCCAAGATAGAGACCAAGCTTAGACTGGGTGATCATTTCACTGAACACTTAAACTCAGTCCGTCATGGTCTATGTGATCTCCCGGTTGCCAAACATTAACTCCCCTTCACATTCCCATACTAACCTTTCTGTCCTGGGCCTCCACTGTCAGAGTTAGGCCACATGCAAATTTGAGGAATAATACCTCATATTTCACTTGAGCAGCTTACAACCATGAACGTCGATTTCTCTAATTTCAAGTAACCCTTGCATTCCCACTTTCCTCCCTCCCCCACCTTTGTTGTCCTACTAGTTCCACTGTTCGCATTCTTGTATCCCTTCATTGTCACCTCTTTCCCAGCCAACAATAGGCCATTATGGGCTCCACCCTTCCTTAGTTGCCTGTTGTCAGTCCTGCTTTGTTCTTGCCTTTTCTTACCTCCAGTTCCCTCCCCTGTACTTTCTGTCTGAAGAAGGGTCCCGACCTTCCTGAGGAAGGACATTATTGCCATAGAGGGAGTGCAGAGAAGGTTCACCAGACCGATTCCTGCGATGTCAGGACTGTCTTATGAAGAAAGACTGGATAGACTTGGTTTATACTCTCTAGAATTTAGGAGATTGAGAGGGGATCTTATAGAAACTTACAAAATTCTTAAGGGGTTGGACAGGCTAGTTGCAGGAAGATTGTTCCCGATGTTGGGGAAGTCCAGGACAAGGGGTCACAGCTTAAGGATAAGGGGGAAATCCTTTAAAGACCGAGATGAGAAAGACTTTTTTCACACAGAGTGTGGTGAGTCTCTGGAACTCTCTGCCAAAAGGGTAGTTGAGGCCAGTTAATTGGCTATATTTTAGAGGGAGTTAGATGTGGCCCTTGTGGCTAAGGGGATCAGAGGGTATGGAGAGAAGGCAGGTACGGGATACGGAGTTGGATGATCAGCCATGATCATATTGAATGGCGGTGCAGGCTCAAAGGGCCGAATGGCCTACTCCTGCACCTAATTTCTACGTTTCTATGACCTGAAACATCACCCATCCTTTTTCTCCAGAGACGCTGCCTGACCCGCTGAGTTACTTCAGCACTTTGTGTCTATCTTGGCTATATACGCAATAGGCTGTGCCTAACTAATGATAGAGGTTTTTGAGGCAACTAAGGTGATCGTTGAGAGTAGGGTAGAGGGCTGATGTTTACATGAATTTTAGTAAGATACTTGGTAAAGTTCCCCATAGTAGGCTGATCTGGAAGATTAAAATGCATGGACTTAATAGTGGAATCATAACTATCTTACTGATAGAAGATGGGAATATGGTGAAGGACAATATTCAGGCAGGAGGTCTGTGACCAGTTGAGTTCCGCAGGGATCTATAATGGGAACCTCTGTTGTTTATATACATAAAATGGCTTGGATGTAAACGTAGATGGGTTGGTTAGTAGGTTTGTAGACAAGAAGATTGCTCTGGATTGTGGACTGTGAAGAAGGCTGACAAAATATGCAGCACGATAGAGCTCACTTCAGAAATGGGAGGAAAAATGTCAAATAGAATTTAACCTGTGCCATCCCCGAGTAATCTCAGGTCATGGTCAACAGTGAAAAAAAACGTGGCAGTGAACAGGTTAATGAGGTGTTGTGCTTTGAGAGGTTGAATGCAAGGGGAACATATACAATTCATGACAAAACCCTTAACAGCATTGATGGAATCTTGGGATCCAAGTCCATAACTCCCTGAAAGTGGTAACACAAGTAGATTAAGGGGTAAAGGGTGGTCAGGATGTTGAGTATAAGAGTCAGGAAGTCATGCTACAGCTTTAAAGGACTTTGGTTAGGCCGCATTTGGAGTACTGCATGCAATTCTGGTCGCCCCAACAAAGGAAAGTTGTGGAAGTTTTGGAAAGAATGCAGATAAAGTTTACTAGAATTATGCCTGGATGAGAGGGTATTAGCTACAAGGCTGGGCAGAATGGGTTTGTTTTCTCTGTAACGCTGTAGGTTGAGAAGAGACCTGATAGAAGTATATAAAATTATGTGCTGCATAGCTAGGGTAGACAATTGGAATCTTTTTCCCTGGGTGGAAAAATCAAGTACAAGTATAGGTTTAAGGTGAAAGGGGTAAGTTTTTTTTTTACACACATGTAGTGAGTGTCTGGAATGCTCTGCTGGGAGTGGTGGTGGAGGCAGATATGGTAGTGGCATTTAAAACACTTTTGGATAGGCATGTGGATATGAAGGGAATGGAAGAACATGGATTATGTGCAGGCAGATAAGAGTTAGTCTTGGCATCAGGCTTGGCACAGACATAGTGAGTTGAAGGGCCTATTCCTATGCTGTACTGTTTTTATGTTCTATGGACACAGCTATATTCTATTAGAATAAGGTCTATTGTCTCTACATGAATTAAGTTTCAAATTACCTTACAGTTCTCACAGAAATCAGTTTCCACAGGGGAATTTCTGTAAATGCTCCAATACCCTCATCAAATTGCTGGCATCCGCAAGGCAAATGATCTCCTAAAGGCAGTTAATTTTTAATCTCTGCTATGTCCTTAAAATAGCCTTACTATTTTTAGATCTGTGGTGTAATTTACTGATGTATTTAATGTTGGAAACATTATCAGCTCCAAACAAAAGCCAATCACTACTGTTCCTTTAAAAAAAAATTATACACCGCAACAGAATCTAAAATTAGAACTTGCATCAGCAAAACATTGGGTAATATACAACATGTAAGTTATCTTTGCCCATGTTTAGCCCTTATCCTCGGACCTTTCCTATCCATGAACCTGTTCAAATGATTATTAATTATATTACTGTACCTGCCTCAACTACTTCCCCTGGCAGCCTGTTGCATATACCCACCACCTTCTCTGGGAAAATGTTGCCCCTCTTTAAATTCTATTAAATCTTTCCCCTCTCACCATATACCTGTGGTCTCTAGTTCTCAACTCTCCTTCCCTAGGAAAAGGCTGTGTGCATTCACCTAATCTATTCTCCTCATGAATTTTTACATCTCCATAACATCACCGCTCATCCTCCTGCGCTCCAAGGAATAAAATCCAATCCTGCCTAACCTCACCACATACAGTGCCCTACAAAATGTTTGGGACAAAGACCCCTCCCCCCTCCCCACCACCACCTTCCACACAAGACACACGGAGAGACATTAAAACAAACATTTGGACATACTAAAAAAACAAAAAAAGTAGAAATGACTAACACGCTGCTGGCAGGGGAGCAGTCTCGCAGCGCCCCCACCGACCAGAGATTCACCAGTGATGCTGCCTAACCCGCTGGGTTACTCCACATTTTGGTGTCTGTTTTCAGCCCCTCATGTCTGTCAACCACAATGTCATCCCCAAACTAATCACATCTGCCTCAACAGGTTCTCCATCCCTCCATCCACTGCTTGTTCATGTGTCTGCTTAACAGTTTTTTTTAATTTACCATTGTATCTGCTTCTGCTGAGCATTCTGGCAGCACGCCCAGGCACTTAAAAACTATTAAAAACCACTCTATTAAAAACATCGGTTTTAATCTTTCCTCTTCCCTTATACTTACATCCCTGGTATTTGACAATGCCACAATTAGACTATCGACTGGGATCATTTTATATACTTCCTTCAGGAAACAATCCAAGTTTGTCCAACCTCTCCTTATTTCTAATACCTTCCAATCCAGGCGACACCCATTAAACCTCTTCTGCACTCTTTCCAAAGTCTTCGAGTAGTGTGAATGGGGTCTAACCAAAGTTTTACACAGCTTCAATCTGCCTTTTATAATCAATGTCATGACCGAAGCATGCTGTATGATTTGCTATTCTTGACAAATGTATCAAGAATGTTTTGCATGCTCTCCAGGCAAATCATACCACACAAATACATCAGGTAGAGCAAAAGAGAAAAGCAGAGTGCAGAATATAGTGTTACAGCCACAGAGGAAGTGCAGATAAAATAAGTTTAAAGGCCATAACAAGCTAGATTGGTAGATCAGGAAATCATTGCTACAGGAGGTCCATTCAAATGTCTAACAACGAAGAAGAAATTATTATCTGGTGGTAGAAGCTTTCTAGCTCTGCTGCATGGACACACTTTACCACCTTATCCACTTGTATTTGCACTTTCAGGGAACTATGGACATGCACTCCCGACCCCTCTATACATCCATGTCTCCAAGGGTCTTGCCTTTTACTGTATACTGTTTGCTTGCATTTGATCTCTCAAAATGTAACATCTCATTATTGGCTAAATTAAACTCCCCATTATTGACCACATATGAGTTAATCATCTGGGCTATTTTAAACAAATGAATAGTATGAGCTATTCTCTGGTTTTCTGGAACTTTGCCTGTAATTAAACATGCTTTGCCCGGGCTAGATTCCATCGGACCTTGGGATTTATCCACCTTAATGTTTGTCAAGATACCCCACAGCTTCTCCTCCTAAATATCAACAAGCCCTAAAATATCAACACATCCCTTACCGATCTCATCATCATCCCTATCCTTCTCCCTGGTGGATACTGGTGCCAAGTACTCACCTATGACCTGATGCAGTTCCTTCATCTCTACCCTTTCTCTAACCACCCTCTCGTTCCAAATATGTGTATAAAATGCCCAGAAATTTTCTTTAACTCCATTTGCGAAGGACATATGGCCCGTTTTAACCCTCCTAATTCCTTAAAGTTCTTTCAGTAGAGGACAAGAACAGAGCCTTTAGCCCACAATTCTTTCCTGGTTCCTTTAAATGCCTCAGAGGCCTCGTACGATTTCAGCTACATAAACCTTATATATGCCATCTTCTCTCCCATAGACTAAACATATAATATATCGTCAGCCATTCCAAAACCTTGTCATCATTCTTTCATCCGCACAGGAATATGCTATTCCTGAAATCTTACCAACTGGCGTTTAGAAGGCTCCCACGTCAGATGTGGTTTACCTTTAAAATGGCTATCCCCAACCTACCTTCATTTCCTGCCTAGTGGCCCTGTCTCACGGTGCGAGTTGACCCACGAGGTACCCCGAGTAAAAGACTCGTGGTTGTGTACGAGACTTCAAGTTTATGATCAAGTGTTTAACCAAGTTCCCACGGGTATGTCATTGCTGCGATGCTCCAACTTCTTCTCCCGAGTTACCAAGTTCCTCTCCCGTTACTCTTGAGCCAACCGTGAATGAAGGTATGTTTTAATAAAGCAACAATGTTAAAGAAGACATCTCCATCCTGTGGCTTTGAGTTACAGCGCGGCCGCATCTATTGATATGACCTACAAAGGGATAATGCACACCCTCCAGTAACCAATAACGTGGCAAGTGCATTTCTTGGTGCTTTATGTTTTTGAATACTGTATTTCCCGGGGTGGGGGGAGAGCTCCGTTCAGTGTTTGGGGAGTCTGGCGTTGTGAAGGAGGGGATTGGGGTCAGTAAATCACTTGCCATGCTCCGGTCTGAGTGCAGGTAGTTGGGACTAGGTGACAGTAAGTGTTCGGCACGGAGTAAAAGGGCCGAGATGGCCTGTTTCCGTGCTGTCATTGCTATATGGTTTTCTTGTGGCCGGGGACTGAATTAGCTTGGGTGGCTGCCGCAGCGCTCCGGGCATGGACAGCAGAACTGGCCGCCACTTCCGAGGAAGGAAGCAGCTCGGGTGGCTGACTTTGAGCGGCCGCCGGGACCCGACAGCAGACACACACAGACAGACAGACAGATACACACACACACACACACACACACACACAGATACATACACATGTGGCGTTTCTGCTCGGGACCCTTCTTCAGACAATCCAATGTCCCATAATATATTCTTTAAATATTAAGGTTTCTGTTGAAAGTGTGGTGCCATGGTTACGGGTGGGCGGAAGGAAGATGAGGTCTGGTACAAGTTTACTTTGTTATCAGTAATCAGGCCTCCGTGTTGGCCGATGCCTGGTTGATCGAGCGTTCATACAGTTGCGAGCGAGCGAGGTCCATATATAGGAGCAAGGAACACGAAGCCTCTGAGGGTTCATTGTTCCCCTGGTTTGGATTGCTCCCAGGAGAGCGGGCACAGACAAATTTAGGTATTTTTCTGTGGAAGGGAGAGGGCAGAATAGAATCGAAAGCATTGTAACAGCAGCACTCTCCCCAACACGAAACACGGCACAGCGTAAACAATTAAACAGCTTCACTTTTAAAAGTAAAGACATATGTTAAATTACATGGCCCCAAGAAATCGCCTCTCAATTGCTTCGGGGTTGGAATTGCAATATATATAATATATATAATATGTATATACATATTGTACTACAAATACATATATATATATTATATATATTGCAATTGTGAGAGTGATGAATCTGTGGAATTCTCTTCCACAGGAGGTAGTTGAAGCCAGTTCATTGGCTATATTTAAGAGAGAGTTAGATGTGGCCCTTGTGGCTAAAGGGATCAAGGGGTATGGAGAGAAGGCAGGTACAGGATACTGAGTTGGATGATCAGCCATGATCACATTGAATGGCGGTGCAGGCTCGAAGGGCCGAATGGCCTACCGCTGCACCAATTTTCTATGTTTCTATATATGGCAGCAGCGGCTCGCCTGCAGTCCGTCTGTTTTTATTTTTATTTGTTGTTTTCTTGTCTTGTTTTTAGCGTTAGTTTGAGTTATTATGTGGTGTATGTGTGTGGGAGGGGTGGGAGAAACGTTCTTGGTCTCTTCCTTTTGGGGGGACGTGACCTTTCTTTTCGTATCCCCCGTCTCCGTCTGCGCTGAGGCCTATCGCGGAGCTGGCGGCCTCCAACTTTAACTGCGACCGACCCGAGGCTCCGGAGGTAGAGCCAGCCATGACTTACCAGCGCGGGGCTGGCCGACTTCGGGGCTGCGGCAGGTTCAGGCGTTCCGACGGCCCGACTCGGAGCTGTGGCGGCGGCAACGTCTTCGGAGGCCCGGCTACGGGCCCAGTGGACGACATCGTCGGGAGCTCACAGGTCACAGGTTGGTGACTTGTTTTTCCGGAGCTCCCACGGCAGCAGCTGCGCCCGCTGGACTGGAGGGCGGCAGCTTCGAAAGCCCCGGGCCGCGGAGTTGAACCGGCCCGTTCACGGAGCGCGGTTCACCCGCGGGACTTATTTACATCACCCGGTGCGGTCACAACATCGGAGGCCCGGGTCGCCTCAGCGCAGAGGAAGAGGAAGAGGAAGAAGGGAAGAGACAAAGACAAGATTTTTGCCTTCCACCACAGTGAGGAGGTGTCTGGTGAACTCACTGTGGTGGAAGTTAAATATGTGTTTATTGTGTGTTTTTGTTATTTACTATATGTATGACTGCAGGCAACGATATTTCGTTCAGACCGCAAGGTCTGAATGACAATAAAGTTTTCCAATTAAGACCAAAACAAAATAGTTCTCGCGAATTCCAAGTTCCCGAGTTTGGGGAGCGGGGGAGGGCGGGGGAGTTGGCGAGTCGGTGAAAATACAGCTCCAGCTGGAATATTTTCACACAGAGAGTGATGAGTCTCTGGAACTCTCTGCCACAGAGGGTAGTTGAGGCCAGTTCATTGGCTATATTTAAGAGAGAGTTAGATGTGGCCCTTGTGGCTAAAGGGATCAAGGGGTATGGAGAGAAGGCAGGTACAGGATACTGAGTTGGATGATCACCCATGATTATATTGAATGACGGTGCAGGCTCGAAGGGCCTACTCCTGCACCTAATTTCTATAAGTAGAGATAAAACAAAAACACTGAAAGCAAATAGTAACTTAACAGCAGGAAGTAGGACATATGTGTGTGGTGTGCACGCTACTGAATACTTTCTATCCAGTGTCTCCACTGCAAATTGCAATGCATACGCATTTGATATTTAGAGAAACTTAATTTTATTTCCAGTTTTGCATTTTTAGTTTGTTCCACACATTTAATTAGTTTTAATCCCTCCAGAAAACTTGAAACTGGAGATGGCTTCTTAATTCTAACGAGTGTCTGGGAAAAATAGACACAAAAAGCTGGAGTAACTCAGCGGGACAGGCAGCATCTCTGGAGAGAAGGGATGGGTGATGTTTTGGGTTGAGACCCTTCTTCGGACTGGTGTTTGGGAAACGTGGATCCGGTTTGTTTTCGGGGGGGGAGGGGGGAATACATTCGCCTTTTTCTCCGATTTCAGGAATGAATGCATGTTGATACACATAACACAGAGAAGGGGAGATCGCTGCGTTTAGGTCTGAGGCGAAGGGAGCCAAGAAGTTCTCGATTTTCCCTGGCGATAGTTTCACTTTTTTGGATTTTTCCTTCTCTCCTGCCGCCTGTCCCGCTGAGTTACTCCAGCTTTTCTTGTCAAAGTCTTGTTCAATCTCATTTCATTGCAACTTTCAGCTCTGGATACCCCGCGTTGATCCGCGCGTATTTCAGCATTTATATTTCTCAAGCCTCTTTACCTCCCGGAGCCACATGTAACTTAACCACATGTAATTACTCCAGCATTTTGTGTCTATCTTTGGTTCAGTCTTTACTCGAGCGAACGAACAGATTATAAGAAAGTTCCCACGATAGACTCACGAGACACTAAGGTAAACGCACGGGCCACTATGTTATTGCAACGAGTTTAAATGTTTCCATTTTTAACTTGAACAGTTAATTTGACTCGTGGAAAAAAATCAAACATGTTTGATTTTTTTCACGTGTTAAGTTTCCCGAGTGCCTGCCGTTAGCGCCACGAGTCGATAAGTTGCTCGCACGAGTTCCGACGTTCCCACTACGTTAATTGTACGTGATTACCGCGAGTGAAAACTCGGGGTCACTCGTGGGTCAACTCGCACGGTGAGACAGGGGTTTAATATTGTTGTAATTAGTCTTCCCATTAATTTCACCTAATGACCCATTTTATTCTTATTTGAAACCATCTTACAACCGGGAATTATGAATATTGTTCCCAAAATAGTCCATCCACTTCAACCAGCTAGCCAAGTTCTTTTCCAATACAAAGTCTAGTACAACCGCTTTTCTAGCCATACAGCGTAAAAACAAGCCAATCGGTCCAACCTGTCCATGCCGACCAACATGCCCCATCTACACCAGCCCTACCTGCCTACATTTGGCCCATATCCTTCCAAACCTATCTTATCAATGTACCTGTCCAAATGTGTTTTAAACATTGTGAAAGTACTTGCCTCAACTACCCCCTCTGGCATATTCCATATACAAACCGCCCTCAGTGTGATAAGGTTGCCCCTCAGGTTCCCATTAAAACATCCCCCCCACACCCACCACTTTAAAGCAATTGCAGCTGGCTCTTGATTACCCTACTCTGGCAAAAGACCGTGCATTTACCTTATCTATTCTCACGATCTTAAGGGCCTGTCCCACTTGGGCGACATTTGGGTGACTGATGCCCATAAAACCGTCAAGTTGCATGACATACACGCTGACGTATGCTGTCATGCAGGTGACGCCCGGTTAGGGTTGAGGCTGTTCTTCCTTCAATGCATGGATTTTAAACATTAATATATTAAAATTAATACAATAAAATCAATTGTGCAAATGAAAAGATGTCTGAGTCGTTCTGTTTTATTTATAGATGTATTGGCCCGCTTCCAGATCCGATCACCATCTCTATAACTTTTCACAGGGATGGAGTCAGTGAGTGTAGACTGAACTCCCCCTCCCCTCTTTCCCCCTTCCGCTCCATCCCTCCTTCTCCCCTCCCCACTCTTCTTTCCCTTATCCACTACCCCCTCCCATCCCCTTCTCCCACTCTCCTCCCATTCACAACCCCAAGACAAGTTTGAATCCAATTTGCAAGATCACATTGAATTCCATGCACTTTAACCTTGCAGACTAGCTTACCATATGGGACATTGACAAAAGCCTTGCTAAAGTCGGGTACATTCATCCCTTGCATATGAATTTCCTTTCTTCCCATTTATCTTGTTGCAGCTCTTTCCTTTTTTAATCTGCACTTTCTCTGTGGCTGTAACACTATTGTGCAGGAAGGAACAGTAGATGCTGGTTTACATCAAAGATAGACACAGCGGAACAGGCAGCATCTCTGAAGAGAAGGAATGGTTGACAATGCCACCTGTCCCGCTCAGTTATTCTAGCATTTTGTTTCTATATACACTACTAGACTAAGTGGGACACGTTGGGTCCCAGCATCACAGGGGAGGGCTGGTCCCCCAACACAATATTCCATCTCTCCACCAATTCCAATTGGGGGGGGGGGGGGGGAGGCTTTTCTGGAGTGCTAGTATGGGTGTTGTGGGCTGAAGGGAATGGTTTCCAGAGGGCTAGTATGGAAATTGTGGGCCAAATGGATTCTTGGGCTGGCGGCTCAGTCACTCAAACCTATTGTGCTGGCAGCTCACTCACTCACGGCTGGTGGGCTGGCAGTTGACTCACGGCTATTCCTTGAAATTCCATTTCAAGCGGGGTGCAAGGCCACCAAATTCAAGTGCAGTTTCTTACCACTTCAAGCAGGGTGCAAAGCCACCAGATTCAAGTGCAGTTTCATACCATTTCAAGCAGAGTGCAAGGCCACTAAAGACAGCGAGTCGTGACCTCTCCCTCCTCCATCTTGCAGAGACTGAGCCACGCCCACACTTCTGGGTTTTATACACTTCTGGGTCTCCCTCCTCCCACCAGAAGGGGCGTGGCCTTCATGGCGTGATTGACAGGAAAGAGAACCTCAACATTTTTTAAAACACTAATAACTCTTTTATTTTTCATCAATGGGAAAATTCCTCGGCACCTGATGAGCGGAGGGGGACTCTGAGTAAGATGGCCAAAAATCACAGCCGTACGCGGTAGAGTTTTTCTTAAATTCAATATACAGCATAAACAGGAAGTCGTCAAGATTAGACTTTTCATTATAAAGACGGCAAGGCAACTTTTGCATTCTCAAACCAACTTTTCAAATAGGCAAGGCAACCTTAGCATTCTCAAACCAAACCTTTTAATTATACAAAGCAACTTTTGCATTCTCAAACCAACTTTTCAATTAGGCAAGGCAACTTTTGCATTCTCAAACCAACTTTTCAATTAGGCAAGGCAACTTTAGCATTCTCAAACCAACTTTTCAATTAGGCAAGGCATTCTCAAACCAACTTTTCAATTACACAAGGCAACTTTAATTAGGCAAGGCAACTTTAATTAGGCACGGCAACTTTAATTAGGCACGGCAACTTTAATTAGGCACGGCAACTTTAATTAGGCACGGCAACTTTAATTAGGCACGGCAACTTTAATTAGGCACGGCAACTTTAATTAGGCACGGCAACTTTAATTAGGCACGGCAACTTTAATTAGGCACGGCAACTTTAGCATTTCCAAACCAAAGGCAACACAGCTTTAGCATTTCCAAACCAAAGGCAACACAGCTTTAGCATTTCCAAACCAAAGGTAACACTGCTTTAGCATTTCCAAACTATATTTTCAAACCACATTAAGGGCACTGACAGGTCTGTAAACCCACTCACAGTTTAGTAGACATGTGTTCAGTGTTATTCACAGCTCAGACTGAGGGACGTGACCCTCTCGCTCCGCCATCAGACTGACTGAGGCACTCAACACTTCCGGGGTTTATAGTCCCTCCGGAAGGGGTGTGGCCTTCAGGAGAGAGAATCTCAACATTTTTTAAACACTAATAACTCTTTTATTTTTCATCAATGGGAAAAATCATCTTGTCCTGCGCAGCGGAGGGGGGCTCTGAGTAAGATGGCCAAAAATCACAGCCTTAAGTGGCAGCGTTTTTCTAAACTCAATATATAGAACAGGAAGTGGTCAAGATCAGACTTTTAGTAATATAGATATTGTACACTTTGTTTAACAGCTGAGAAGCTGTTCTTGAACCTGTTGATACGTTTTCAAGCTTTGATATCCTTTCGCTCATTACCAGCATGCTGTCATGCTGTGAAGCACCACAATAAGACGCTTTGTACAATGCATCTGTAGAAATTGGCAAGAGGCACTGGAGACATGCCAAACTTCATTAGCCTTCTCAGGAAAGTAGAGGCTTTGGTGCGCTTTCTTGGCTGTAGTGTTGTGGTGGTTGGACCAGGACAAATCATTGGTGATAATTACAGCTGCATTAGGAGTTGATAGCAGCCTAAATAAACACCATTTATCCACATCCTGTTCATTGACACCCATTTGTGTTTCACGAAGCCCACTCTGCTCCACTCTGCCTCTGGAACGTTGTTCCTTGATGCTTGCTGACTTTAGTTTTACTGGGACTCTTTGACACCTCACTTGATGTCAATGCCATACACACCTCCATACTTGGATCAAGTCTATACTTAGTGCCCCAGCAAAACCCATCTCAAGCTGCCACAGATGATTAAGTGTGGAGTGACTGGTAAGCTCTCAGTCAGATTGAATTTCCCATGCCTTTTGCAAAGGATATTTAGCAATTTCCACACTATTGGTCAGATGGTTCTGTTGCAACTGCACGGAAACTGCACTGCTTGGCTTGAGGCAGATAATGTTCCAGGGCACATGCCTTCAGTACTGCAGCTCATGCTGATAGGTCCTTTGAGTTTACTGTATCCAGTGCTCCCAGTCATTCTTAACATGAAGTGGAGTGAAACAAATTGGTTGCAGGAATGTTGGGAGGAAACTTTGATCTAATACTTAGATTGTGCAAATGCTTAAGCCGTGTCTATTGGATATTGTTTTGCTGCTGTGCAATATTGCAGCTTCACCAGCTGACACTGCATAGCATTTAGGTATGTTCACTGTTGTTCTCGGTCTGCCATTCTGCACTCATCATAGGGCAAACGTTGACACCTGGCAATGGAAGAGTGTGGGATAAGCTGAGCAATGAGGTTTGAGATTGTGGTGGTGATCATTGCTGATGCAACAGAATGCCTCATGAATGTACTGTTTCAATCTGCCGTTTATATTCCCATTATCATGATTTGAGTATGCCAAACTAAACAATAGAGGGTGCGCCTGGTACTTTGCTTTCCAAGGACGGTGTTGAGTTCACATCTACTAATGTTATCAGGGTCATAATGTATTTGCCACAAGCAGACTGTGAGGATGAGATCAAGTACGTTTACCTCTTGTGTACAAAGATAGACACAAAATGCTGGATTAACTCAGCAGGACAGGCAGCATCTCTGGAGAGAAGGAATGGGTGACGTTTCAGGTCAAGACCCTTCTTCAGATGTTTGAAGAAGGATCTCTACCCGAAACGTCACCCATTCCTTCTCTCCAGAGATGTTGCTGTCTGGCTGAGTTACATCCAGCATTTTCTGTCTACCTTCGATTTAAACCAGCATCTGCAGTTCTTCCTTATACTGTACCTCTTGTGTCAGTCTACCGATGCAATCTAAATGCCATGTCAATGATGGTGCTATCAAAAGCTCATGTTTCAGGTCAAAGACCTTTATCAGAACTGGAAAATAGAAAATAAACTGCAGAGGGTGGGGGAGGGATGGATAAGACAGGACAAAGAAATATCGGAGCGGATGCAGCCTTGACTATCATGGTGAAAAGTGACTTCTGCCATCTGTTGCATGTTTTCATAAATGGCTATAAATTAGTCAAACAATTTCCTTTTCCTCTAATTTTTGGAAGCATTTTGGTATAATATTTCTAATATTAACTTCTAACTTTTCCCTATGATAGAGAAAACTAACTGGCCTGTACTTTCCCATTTACATTCCCCTTCTTCATCATTTCTATTGCTCTTTTCCATTGCTTTCCCTGAATCTAGGAAATTTTGGAATATTAAAGCTAGTGGCTGCTACTTTGAGGATTTCAGCCCTTGAGGTCCCTGGACTTAGTGGCCAGATCCAGCTATTTGCTCAGTGTGAAATTTTCTGAGTTTGTCTGTATCTTCCTAATAGACACCCATTTACACAAATCCTGTATTAAATCCTGTTTTTATATTCCTCACATTCTCTGCCACTCCTCCCAGATTCCACCACTTATTGACATACTCGAGACAATGTACAGTGGCCAAGTAACCTATTAACCCATATGTTTTTGTGAAGTAAGAAATGAGAACTTCTATGGTCACAGGAAGAATGTGTAAACTCCACACATTGGAACTTGGGATTGAACAGGGGTCAGTGGTGATATGAAGTGGCAGTTATGACAGCTATACCACAGATTTCCATCTATTTCTTATATCCTCTATAGTGAAGAAAGAAGCAAATTACTTTATGGAAAACAAGACGATGGTAGTTGAATTAGTTCTCAAGGTTCACTTTCTATATTACTATATTCTGCACCGTATTCTAGTCTGCATTCTAGTATGTTTCTGTTTGCACTACCCATTATAGTTGTGAGTGGCTTGATTGCATTTATGTGCAGTATGATTTGACTGGAAACACACAGACAAAGCTTTGCACAGTATCTCAGTACACATGACATGAATACTTCAAATATCAATGGAACCTCCTGTATCCTTGTATATTTCTAGCCAGGTTTATCTCAGAATCATACAGCATGGAAACAGACCCTTTGGCCCAAGTTGTCCACACCGACCAAGGTGCCTAACTGCACCAGTCCCACTGCACCAGCCTGGGCCATATCCTATCCATGTTGAAAGGTGGCACAGTGGTACAACTGCTACCTCACAGCGCCAGACCTGGATTCAATCCTGACCTTGGATGATATTTATGTGGAATTTGTATGTTCTCCCTGTGACCGTGTGGATTTATCCGGTCCTCCCACATCCAAAGACATGTAGGTTTGTAGATTAATTGGTTTCTGTAAAATTGCCTCTAGTGTACAGGATGTAAAAGTGGGATAACGCAGTATCGCATATAGTGTATGGGTTTGGTCGTGGTAAGCCGAAGGGCCCGTTTCCATGTGGTATCTCTCTAAATTCTCTCTCTCTCTCTCTCTGAACTCATGTACCTGTCCACGTGTTTTTAAAAAATGCTGCAATTTTACCCATTCCACTTCCTATGACAGCTCAATCTTTATACCCATGACCCTCTGTTTGAAAATGTTGTCCCCTTTCTTCTAAATCTTTCCCATCACCTTAAATCTATGATCTCTAGTTTTAAACTCCCCTACCCTGGGAAGAAAGAACATGCCCCACTACCTTATCGATGCATCTCATGACTTTTATACAGCTCATTAAGGTCATTCCTCAGCCTCCTTCACTCCAGAAAAAAGTCCCACCCTATCCAGTCTCTCTTTATAACAAACTCGTCAGTCCTGGCAACATCCTTGTTAATGTTTTCTGTACCCTTGCCTGCTTACTCCCATCCCGCTTGTGTATCTCATTATTATTTTTCCTAATTGATTCTTTTAGTTAATTTAAAAAATATATAATTATCCCACCTTCTCATCTGCCAACTGTCTTTGTGTAATTATATGTTTTGAGCTTTTATAGTCATTCCTGAATGATGGATCCTCCCCTTGATCTTCTCTTTTATTGCAATAATTTATTCTCTGTGGGTACATTATCAGAGTGGGATGGATGGAGAATGGAGCAACATCTCTAAGGCATTGAGGCTTTGACAGAACCAGAGACCACTGAGAAGAAACAAGCAGGATGTGGTGAGAATGGTAGTTTTCAAGTATTCTACAATCAATTAACAGTGGCTTGCCTACATAATACAAGCATGTCACAATGGGAAGACAATGACTAACAAAGAATGGATCTACACAGTAACCTAGTTACTTCAAAGTGACAAAATGGGACCAACCATGGCCCAACCAAAATGGACCCAGACCAACTCTTATCTGCCTGCACATAATCCTCTTTGTCAATTAATTGCATACCGTAATTTTATTTCACTAAAATTATACAGTATCGTAAGTCAGGAATTACTATTGTGTAATCAGTTTCAATGTACAAGATGCTTCCTCGTGACCCTTTGAATGCAAAATATATAAAACAGTTGAAAATAATTGTCCAATTGTCTGCAAGGGGAAGGTGGGTGTGCATGTGGGGAATGAGTATAGGCTCTAAAGCCCACTGCAGTGGTCCAACTAGACATTTGCACTGTTCCAGTCCACACAGTTTGGTACAGCGTACTGTACCATACCTATTTGTACAATGAGCTTTCAAGAAGGCCAAGTAAGATCTGTATTTATGGTAAAACAGTAGAACTATTTTATATAGTTGTTACTCGTGTATCTTAGATTTAAATAATAAATATCTCTGAGGTGCAGCTGTTGATAATGACAGCATTCCCTCTGAACTAGTATATATGTTTTGCAGGCACTGCATAAATAGGGCAAACACCATCATGAATACGTAAACCATGAATTAGAAATGTTGCTGGATGAAGGGGAATACATGTGCACCACTGGTATTACCGATGAACACGAGTGTAAACAGATTGACAAAAGAAGGCTACTTGGAGTCAGTCGAGAAACTTTACAAGGAAGGTGCTTACCTTACAGGAGGTGGGGATCTCTGCTTTGGTTTCTCTTTCTCTCGTTCTCGGTCTTTCTGTACTCTCTCTTTCTCTTCGCGCTTGGCTCGTTCTCGTTCCCATTCCTCTTTTCTTCGTTGCCGTTCTTTGTCACGTTCACGCTCTCTGTCCCTCTCTCGCTCTCGTATCCTGTTTCCGCGTTCTCTTTCTCTTTCCCTTTCCCTCTCGCGCTGTTCTCGATGTCTGTCTCGCTCTCTTTCTCGTTCCCTTTCTCTCTCCCGTTCCCTCTCCCTTTCCTAGCACAGAAAGGAAAACCTTCACTGTCAACCTTCAAAGCAGCATTAAAACTCTTATACTCCAACTGGACCAGTAACTGGCAAAGCAAGTGACCCAGTGAAGGTGGAGAGACAGCTACAAATTCAATGTTCAATGTTAATCTCAGTTGCAAGCCAGATTATTTTCGCTGAGTCCAACTAATGATGTACAATGTAGGTACTCATCAACAGGGCCACAATTGAACTTAATGATTTGGAAAGAATAAAAGGACATGCCTCTATGATGCCGCAAGCCTGCAGCCTTGCCAGCAGCTGTTCGTCCTTTCAACTTTGTTTAGTTTTTATTATATCTAAAAGTGTGTTTTAGTTTGGGGTATGGGGCGGGGAAGGGGGAAACTATTTTTTAGTCACTTACCTCGGTGGATTGCGACTTTTGTCCTAGTCGCATTTTCGCCCCCCCTCGCGGCCCAACAGCTTGGATTGGTGCGGCCTCTCCCGGAGTTGGGCCCAGAGCTTCAGCAGCGGGTGCAGCGCGGACTTTCCATCGCGGAACTGGGAGATCCCTGGCCGGGGATTGCCAGAAGAAATGCTCTGATCGCTGGCCCGCTGACTATAACATCCTGAACCGCGGTCTGCGGAGCTTCTAGCCACGGTGTGGACTTTTCAACACGGAGACTGGAGTCCCTTGCCGGGGATCGCCGGAGAAGAGCTCCGACCGCCGGCCTGCAGTCTATAACTGTGAAGCCGCGGCCCCCGGTAGGAAGCAGCCGATTCGGGACCTCCAAGGCGCGGAGTGTCCGTCCGTCCCGACGTCGGAGCTTCGAGCATCCCGATGAGAGGGCTGGTACATCGGGCTGTCCGTAGCGGCGACTGTGGAGGGTTCATGGCCCCGACCATGGATGAACAAAGGAGGAGGACTAACTGACTGAAAGTTATTGCCTTCCACCACGTGAAGAATGTTGATTCCACTGTGGTGGATGTTCATGTTGTACTCTATTGTGTATTGTGTTCCTTTTGATAGTGTGGCTGCATGGTAAGCGGTTGGAGTGGCTGGTGCAGCGTCCGGGCAGTAGGTTTAAAAACCGAGCGCGGGGCTTTGTTCTTCAGAGGCACAGGAGCGGTTGGAGCGCCCACTCTGCAACTTTCCATCACACTTCAAAAGAAGTGGTCTGGAGGAAGCCACTGATTGGTGGAAGCGGTCTAGAGGAAGCAGCTGATTGGGAGTAACCCCAGGCTTGTATTTCTGTTTTCTGTTTGTACTTTTTAGTTAAGGGTACAGCGAGTTAAGGGTGCAGTGAGTTAAGGGTACAGCGAGTTAAGGGTACAGTGCTTTTAGTGAAGGTACAGTTTAAAGGATTAAGATTTTTATAGTGGGAGTGAGTTGATTTAATTTGGGGGCAAGCTATGTCAGTTGAGATCGGCCCCGTGGATTGCTCATCCTGCAACATGTGGGAGATTAGGAATATTGTCGGTGTCCCTGGTGGCTACGTTTGCAGGAAGTGTGTCCAGCTGCAGCTCCTGGCAGACCGCATTGAACGGTTGGAGCTGTGGTTGGATTCATACTGGAGTATCCACGATGCTGAGAAAGTCGTGAATAGCACGTGCAGTGAGTTGGCCACACCGCAGGTAAAACTTAAGCGGACAGAAAGGGAACGGGTGGCCACTAGCCAGCGCAGCACTAGGCAGGTAGAGCAGGAGTCCCCTGCGGTCATCTCCCTCCTAAACAGATATACCATTGTAGATACTGTTGGGGGAGATAGCTCATCAGGGGAAGGCAGCAGCAGCCAAGTTCATGGCACCATGGGTGGCTCTGCGGCACAGGAGGGGAGGAAAAAGAGTGGAAGGGCTATAGTAATAGGGGATTCAATTGTAAGGGGAATAGATAGGCTTTTCTGCAGCCGCAAAAGAGACTCCAGGATGGTATGTTGCCTCCCTGGTGCAAGGGTCAGGGATGTCTCTGAGCAGCTGCAGAACATTCTGGAGGGGGAGGGTGAACAGCCAGTTGTCGTGGTGCACATTGGCACCAATGATATAGGTAAAAAAACGGGATGAGGTCCTACAAGGTGAATTTAGGGAGCTCGGAGATAAACTTAAAAGTAGAACCTCAACGGTAATAATCTCTGGATTACTACCAGTGCCACGTGCTGGTAGTAATCAGAGTAGAAATAGGAAGATATTTCAGATGAATACGTGGCTTGCAAAATGGTGCAAGGGGGAGGGATTCAAATTTCTAGGGCATTGGAACCAATTCTGGGGGAGGTCAGACCAAACAGGACGGTCTGCATCTGGGCTGGAATGGAACCAATGTCCTTGGAGGAGTGTTTGCTAGTGCTGTCAGGGAGGATTTAAACTAATGTGGCAGGGGGATGGGAGCATGAGCAGAGACAGAGGGATGTAAAATGAGGGTAGAAGCAATAGGTAGCAAGGTGAAAAGTAAAAGTGGCAGGCAGACAAATCCAGGGCAAAAATCAAAAAGGGCCACTTTTCAACATAATTGTATAAGGGGTAAGAGTGTTGTAAAAACAAGCCTGAAGGCTTTGTGTCTCAATGCAAGGAGCA
Organism: Okamejei kenojei; assembly: GCA_035221665.1. Classification (NCBI taxonomy): domain Eukaryota; kingdom Metazoa; phylum Chordata; class Chondrichthyes; order Rajiformes; family Rajidae; genus Okamejei; species Okamejei kenojei. The sequence continues at coordinate 26,350,009 of CM069147.1, forward strand.
TTCGTAATAAGGTGGATGAGTTGAATGTGCAGATAGTTATTAATGAATATGATATAGTTGGGATCACGGAAACATGGCTCAAGGGTGACCAAGGCTGGGAGCTGAACATCCAGGGATATTCAATATTCAGGTGGGATAGACAGAAAGGAAAAGGAGGTGGGGTAGAGTCAGAGATGAGATTAACGTAATAGAAAGAAAGGACATTAGCTTGGAGGATGTGGAATCGATATGGGTAGAGCTGCGAAACACTAGGGGGCAGAAAACGCTAGTGGGAGATGTGTACAGGCCACCTAACAGTAGTAATGGAGTTAGGGATGGCATCAAACAGGAAATTAGAAATGCGTGCAACAAAGGTAAAACAGTTATAATGGGTGTCTTCAATCTACATATAGATGGGGGGGTGAATCAAATTAGCAGGGGTGCTGAGGAAGAGGAATTCTTGGAATGCATGCGGGATAGTTTTCTAAACCAACATGTAGAGGAACCAACGAGAGAGCAGGCTATTCTAGACTGGGTATTGAGTAATGAGGAAGGGATAGCTAGCAGTCTTGTTGTGCGTGGCTCCTTGGGCAAGAGTGACCATAATATGGTTGAGTTCTTCATTAGGATGGAGAGTGACATAGTTAATTCAGAAACAAGGGTTCTGAACTTAAAGAAAGGTAACTTTGAGGGTATGAGACGTGAATTGGCCAAGATAGGCAATTGGTTCTTAAAGGGTTGACGGTGGATATGCAACGGAAGGCATTTAAATACCGCATGGATGAACTACAACATATTACAGCAAATATGTAAGGAGATAGCAGATATTAGTAGTAAGCACAAGGTAGTGATTGTGGGAGATTTCAATTTCCCAAAAATAGACTGGGAAACACATTCTGTAAATGGGCTGGATGGTTTGGAGTTCGTAAAATGTGTGCAGGATAGTTTTTTTTTGCAGCAGTACATAGAGGTACCGACCAGAGAAGGGGCAGTGCTGGACCTCCTGTTAGGAAATGAGGCAGGACAGGTGACGGAGGTATGCGTTGGTGACCACTTCGGGACCAGTGATCACAATACCATTAGTTTCAATATAATTATGGAGCGAGTCAGAACAGGACCTAGAGTGGAGATTTTTGATTGGAGAAAGGCTAACTTTGAGGGAATGCGTGAGGATTTTAAAGGAGTGAATTGGGACACTTTGTTTCATGGGTAGGATGTAGAAGAGAAATGGAGGACATTTAAAGGGGAAATTGTAAGAGTACAGAATCTTTATGTCCCTGTTAGGTTGAAAGGAAATAGTAAAAATTGGAAAGGGCCATGGTTTTCAAGGGAAATTAGACACTTGTTTCGAAAAAAGTAAGATATCTACAATAATTATAGGAGGCATGGAGTAAATGAGGTGCTAGAGGAATATAAAGAATGTAAAAAGAATCTCAAGAAAGAAATTAGGAAGGCTAAAAGAAGATATGAGGTTGCTTTGGCAAGAAAGGTGAAAGTAAATCCAAAGGGTTTCTACAGCTATATTAATAGCAAAAGGATAACGAGGGATAAAATTGGACCATTAGAGAACCAGAATGGACAGCTATCTGCAGAGCCAAAAGAGATGGGGGAGATATTGAACAATTTCTTTTCTTCGGTATTCACCAAGGAGAAGGATATTGAACTCTGTGAGGTAAGGGAAAAAAGTAGAGTAGCTATGGAAACTATGAGATTCAAAGAGGAGGAAGTACTGACACTTTTGAAAAATATAAAGGTGGATAAGTCTCCTGGTCCTGACAGGATATTCCCTAGGACATTGAGGGAAGTTAGAGTAGAAATAGCAGGAGCTATGACAGAAATATTTCAAATGTCATTAGAAACGGGAATAGTGCCGGAGGATTGGCGTACTGCGCATGTTGTTCCATTGTTTAAAAAGGGTTCAAAGAATAAACCTAGCAATTATAGACCTATTAGTTTGACGTCAGTGGTGGGCAAATTAATGGAAAGGATACTTAGAGATAATATATATAAGCATCTGGATAAACAGGGTCTGATCAGGAACAGTCAACATGGATTTGTGCCTGGAAGGTCATGTTTGACAAACCTTCTTGAATTTTTTGAAGCGGTAACTAGGGAAATTGATGAGGGTAAAGCAGTGGATGTTGTCTATATGGATTTCAGTAAGGCCTTTGACAAGGTTCCCCATGGAAGGTTGGTTAAGAAGGTTCAATCTTTGGGTGTTAATGGCGGAGTAGCAAGATGGATTCAACAGTGGCTGAATGGGAGATGTCAGAGAGTAATGGTGGATGGCTGTTTGTCAGGTTGGAAGCCGGTGACCAGTGGGGTGCCTCAGGGATCTGTGTTGGGTCCACTGTTGTTTGTCATGTACATCAATGATCTGGATGATGGGGTGGAAAATTGGATAAGTAAGTATGCAGATGATACTAAGATAGGTGGTATTGTGGATAATGAAGTAGATTCTCAAAGTCTACAGAGAGATTTGGGCCATTTGGAAAAGTGGGCTGAAAGATGGCAGATGGAGTTTAATGCTGATAAGTGTGAAGTGCTACATCTTGGCAGGACAAATCAAAATAGGACGTACATGGTAAATGGTAGGGAATTGAGGAATGCTGTGGAACAGAGGGATCTAGGAATAACTGTGCATAGTTCCCTGAAGGTGGAATCGCATGTAGATAGGGTGGTAAAGAAAGCCTTTGGTGTGCTGGCCTTTATAAATCAGAGCATTGAATATAGGAGTAGGGAAGTAATGTTAAAATTGTACAAGGCATTGGTAAGACCAATTCTGGAGTATGGTGTACAATTTTGGTCGCCTAGTTATAGGAAGGATGTCAACAAAATAGAGAGAGTACAGAGGAGATTTACTAGAATGTTGCCAGGGTTCCAGCAACTATGTTACAGAGAAAGGTTGAACAAGTTAGGTCTTTATTCTTTGGAGCGCAGAAGGTTAAGGGGTGACTTGATTGAGGTCTTTAAAATGATGAAAGGGATAGACAGAGTTGACGTGGATAAGCTTTTCCCATTGAGGGTAGGGAAGATTCAAACAAGAGGGCATGACATGAGAATTAAGGGACAGAAGTTTAGGGGTAACGTGAGGGGGAACTTCTTTACTCAGAGGGTGGTGGCTGTGTGGAATGAGCTTCCAGCAGAGGTGGTGGAGGCAGGATCGATTTTAACATTTAAAAGTAAAGTGGATAGGTATATGGACGTGAAGGGAATGGAGGGGTATGGTCTGAGTGCAGGTAGATGGGACTAGGGGAAAACAAATGGTCGGCACGGACTGGAAGGGCCGAGAGGGCCTGTCTCCGTGCTGTAATTGTTATATGGTTATATGGTTATATGGTTATTGTTCATCCCAGTTTGGCAAAAGAATAAATCAGGGAAGGTAGTGCATCCCTGGATAACAAGGGAAATCAGGGATAGTATCAAAACAAAAGATGAAGCGTACAAATTAGCCAGAAAAAGCAGCATACCAGAGAACTGGGAGAAATTCAGTCTAGCAGAGGAGGACAAAGGGCTTAATTAGGAAAGGGAAAATAGATTATGAAAGAAAACTGGTAGGGAACATAAAAACTGACTGCAAAAGCTTTTATAGATATGTGAAGTGAAAAAGGTTAATTGAAACAAATGTAGGTCCCTTGCAGTCAGAAACAGGTGAATTGATCATGGGGAACAAGGACATGGCAGAACAAATGAATAACTACTTTGGTTCTGTCTTCACTAAGGAAGACATAAATAATCTGCCGGAAATAGCAGGGGACCGGGGGTCAAATGAGATGGAGGAACTGAGTGAAATCCAAGTTAGTCGGATAGTGGTGTTATGTAAATTGAATGGATTAGAGGCCGATAAATCCTCAGGGCCAGATAGGCTGCATCCCAGAGTGCTTAAGGAAGTAGCCCCAGAAATAGTGGATGCATTAGTGATAATTTTTCAAAACTCTTAGATTCTGGAGTAGTTCCTGAGGATTGGAGGGTAGCTAATGTAACCCCACATTTTAAAAAGGGAGGGAGAGGGAAAACAGGGAATTACAGACCAGTTAGTCTAACATCGGTAGTTGGGAAAATGCTAGAGTCAGTTATTAAAGATGGGATAACAGCATATTTGGAAAGTGGTGAAATCATAGGACAAAGTCAGCATGGATTTATGAAAGGTAAATCATGTCTGAGGAATCTTATAGAATTTTTCGAGGATGTAACTAGTAGAGTGGATAAGGGAGAACCAGTGGATGTGTTATACCTGGACTTTCAGAAAGCTTTCAACAAGGTCCCACATAATAGATTGGTATGCAAAGTTAAAGCACACTGTATTGGGGGTTCAGTATTGATGTGGATAGAGAACTGGCTGGCAGACAGGAAGTAAAGTGTAGGAGTAAATGGGTCATTTTCAGAATGGCAGGCAGTGACTAGTAGGGTACCGCAAGGCTCAGTGCTGGGACCCCAGCTATTTACAATATATATTAATGATTTGGACGAGGGAATTGAATGCAACATCGCCAAGTTTGTGGATGACACGAAGCTGGGGGGGGGCAGTGTTAGCTATGAGGAGGATGCTAGGAGGCTGCAAGGTGACTTGGATAGGCTGGGTGAGTGGGCAAATGCATGGCAGATGCAGTATAATGTGGATAAATGTGAGGTTATCCACTTTGGTGGCAAGAACAGGAAAGTAGACTATTATCTAAATGGCGGCCGATTAGTAAAAGGAGAGATGCAACGAGACCTGGGTGTCATGGTACACCAGGCATTGAAAGTAGGCGTGCAGGTGCAGTAAGCAGTGAAGAAAGCGAATGGTATGTTAACATTCATAGCAAAAGGATTTGAGTATAGGAGCAGGCAGGTTCTACTGCAGTTGTATAGAGCATTGGTGAGACCACACATAGAGTATTGCGTACAGTTTTGATCTCCTAATCTGAGGACATTCTTGCCATAGAGGGAGTACAGAGAAGGTTCACCAGACTGATTCCTCGGATGGCAGGACTTTCATATGAATAAACACTGGATAGACTCGGCTTGTACTCGATGGAATTTAGAAAATTGAGGGTGGGATCTTATAGAAACGTACAAAATTCTTAAGGGGTTGGACAGGCTAGATGCAAGAAGTTGTTGGGGAAGTCCAGAACAAGGAGTCACAGATTAAGGACAAGGGCGAAGTCTTTTCGGACCAAGATGAGAAACAAAAAATTCACACAAGAGAGTGGTGAATCTGTGGAATTCTCTGCCACAGAAAGTAGTTGAGGCCAGTTCATTGGCTATATTTAAGAGGGAGTTACAGTGGCTTGCAACGGTATTCATACCCCTTGAACTTTTCCACATTTTGTCACGTTACAACCACAAACATAAATATCTTTTATTGAGATTTTATGTGATAAACCAACACAAAGTGGTGCATAGTTGTGAAGTGGAAGGAAAATGATACATGGTTTCCAAATTTTATTACAAATAAAAAACTGAAAAGTGTGGCGTGCAAAAGTATTCAGCCCCCCCCCTCCCCCCTGAAATGTTTGCCGGTTATTCTTTGCAAAATAGCTCAAGCTCAGTCAGATTGGATGGAGAGCGTCCTGCCAGAGATTCTCAATTGGATTTAGGTCTGGACTTTGACTGGGCCATTCTAACACATGAATATGCTTTGATCTAAACCATTCCATTGTAGCTCTGGCTGTATGTTTAGGGTCGTTGTCCTGCTGGAAGGTGAACATCAGCCCCAGTCTCAAGTCTTTTGCAGACTCTAACAGGTTTTCTTCCAAGATTGCCCTGTATTTGGCTCCATCCATCTTCCTATCAACTCTGAACAGCTTCCCTGTCCCTGCTGAAGAAAAGCATCCCCACAGCATGATGCTGCCACCACCATGTTTCACAGTGGGGATGGTGTGTTCAGGGTGATGCGCAGTGTTAGTTTTCTGCCCACATAGCGTTTTGCATTTAGGCCAAAAACTTCAATTTTGGTCTCACCAGACGAGAGCACCTTCCTCCACATGTTTGCTATGTCCCCCACATGGCTAGTGGCAAACTGCAAACGGGACTTCTTATGGCTTTATTTCAACAATGGCTTTCTTGCCACTCTTCCATAAAGGCCTGATTTGTGGAGTGCACGATTAATAGTTGTCCTGTGGACAGATTCTCCCACCTGAGCTGTGGATCTCTGCAGCTCCTCCAGAGTTACCATGGGCCTCTTGGCTGCTTCTCTGATCAATGCTCTCCTTGACCGGCCTGTCAGCTTAGGTGGACGGCCATGTCTTGGTAGGTTTGCAGTTGTGCCATACTCTTTCCATTTTCGGATGATGGATTGAACAGTGCTCCGTGAGATGTTCAAAGCTTGGGATATTTTTTTATAACCTAACCCTGCTTTAAACATCTCCACAACTTTATCCCTGACCTGTCTGGTGTTTCCTTGGGCTTCATGATGCCCAAGGAACATTGTTTGTTCACTAATGTTCCCTAACAAACCTCTGAGGCCTTCACAGAACAGCTGTATTTATACTGACATTAGATTACACACAAGTGGACTCTATTTACTAATTAGGTGACTTCTGAAGGCAATTGGTTGCACTGGATTTTATTTAGGAGTATCAGAGTAAAGGGGGCTGAATACTTTTGCACACCACACTTTTCAGTTTTTTTATTTGTAAAAAAATTTGAAAACCATGTATCATTTTCCACTTAACAATTATGCGCCACTTTGTATTGGTCTATCACATAAAATCCTAATAAAATACATTTACATTTGTGGTGGTAACGTGACAAAATGTAGAAATGTTCAAGGGGTATGAATACTTTTGCAATCCACTGTAGATGTGGCCCTTGTAGCTAAAGGGATCAGGGGGTATGGAGAGAAGGCAGGTACAGGATACTCAGTTGGATGATTAGCCATGATCATATTGAATGGCGGTGCAGGCACGAAGGGCCTACTCTTGCACCTATTTTCCATGTTTCTATGTTTTTCTATGTAAATCAAATTCCACTGTACCTTAATTGGTGCATATGGCAATAAATGTGAACTTGAACTGGAACTCTAAGAAAAGAGACAGCCTTCTGAGAGGGTGGAGTAGAAGACAAAGCTGATGAAATGGTAGATTGTTTCATTTCAGATCAGTCATGCACAGATGACTGATATGTCAAAAATTGTAATATTTTCCATTTCTTGATGATATGTGACACTGGAGCACGAGAGTGCCATTAATGTTGCACAATAGGGAGGGGCAGGTGAGTCCACTCTTGAGAAAATACCAAATCCACTTATAATGAAGGGAAAACCCAAAACATTTAAAGTATATTAAAAGTGACCAATGAAAGAGTGAATGACAATCTGTGCGAGGTCAGAGGATGTAGGCGAGGTCTTAAATTAATACTTCTCATTTGCTTTTCACAAAGACATCACTCATTTTTAGACCTGGGTGACGTTCCGGAAGACTGGAGGGTGGCTCATGTTGTGCCTCTATTTAGGAAGGGCTGTAAGGAAATGCCTAGAAATTATAGATCAATGAGCCTAGCATCGGTGGTAGGGGCTGATTAGAGATAGACAGCGTGGTTTCGTATATGGGAGATTATGCTTACGAATCTGATTTTTGAGTTTTTTGATGAAGTAACCAAAAGGGTTGATGAAGGCAAAGCTTTAGCTAAACTAAACTTGAGGTGTAGGGAAGGCTGGGCAGGTTAGGACTATTCCTTGGAACGTAGGAGGCTGAAGGTTGATCTAATAGCGTATATCTTGAAGGGAAATAGATATGGTGAATGCAATCTTTTACCAAGAGTCGGTGAATCAAGAACCAGAGGATATAGGTTTATGAAGAGATTTAATAGGAACCTGAGGGGTAGCTTTAATCACACAGAGGATGATGAACAAGAGGAGGTAGTTAAGGCATGTACTATAAAAACATAGTAGGCCAAACGCAGGCAGGTGGGACCAGTGTAGATGGGACAACTTGGTTGTCATGGGCAAGTTGGGCCGAAAGGCCCGGTTGCGTGCTGCATGACATCGTGGCATAATAACTGGAGAATCCAACCATGCTCATTTACTCCCCTATGATTATATCATTAACCTATACCTTGAGCAAACTCAATTAACCTGTCAGTGGATCTTTACGCTGTTGGAGTTAACTGGAGCACCCATGAATACCATGTTGTGATGGAGAGAATGTTTACACTCGTTACAAACAGCCCCAGAGCTCATTATCGAGTCGAAGCCCTGGCGGTGTTGCAAGGCAGCAGTACTAACTGTTGAGAATTAAATGTTTGGTATTTAACGGAATCAAATCAGGAAAGTGGAGCTGAAGCCAAATTTAGTTAAGGCAAGGAAAGAAGGGCTTGAATTTCACTTCCACTCTGAAGAGTGATTCTCTGTTTAGATTTGCAGTTATGAGAAAGTTTTCTCAAGTGCTGTGCGTTGCACCTCTAGGGAGGTTAGAGTGAGATAAAGTCTTGTGTCCATAAGCTTACAGTCTACATTACAAGCATTAATTCAGATAATCTCATTCAGAAGTGCAATGTTATTTTTTTGCTGTGTTACTCACGTAACTTACATTAATGGATAAGTTTAAAAAGCTGGCATCCTTTTGTTTCCTTTTCATCTCTAGCTTTTGAACACCCATCTGTCAAACAAACCCCGGCCCCCCTCACCTGCAGCCACCTATCACTCCCTAGCTTTCCCCACTAACTCCAACACTTTGTTCTGCCCTTATCCCATCTGTTCATGTCAGCAAGATTTCAGTCAGTTATTTTGAAATTTTGGTTGCGATTGTGAACGTAAGAGCAGGAAATAGCTCAAGCTGTAATACATTCAATTATGCAATTCTCAAATCGCTTACCCTATAGTGGAAGTCTGCCTCAGTCCATTGCACCCGAAAGTTCTCATACTGTCCACCACGCCAGTATCGCTCAGCTTCATGCTCGTAGTAGGGAGTTATATAAGGATCAGGTCTAAGGGCCAAGACAGAAAAAAAAATTAGCAAGCTGCAGCTTCCATTCTACAATGCACAACAAAGGAGATCTTACAGTGTGCTGGAATACATTAAAGTATTTCCCTCAATGGCAACTTTGCTTGCTCTGTGATGGCAGTCTTCCATCATTGGCCCCCTGTGCACGATTAGATTAACAATACCAGCACATGCTGGGCATCATTTAGAGCCCAGGTCAACCCTCCCTCAATACCTGCTCATAAACATTTTCCCATCAAATGATGATCAAGAATGGGAATCCAAGCTGGTTATCTTAGAATCATGCAGCACGGAAAAAGGCCCATCAGCCCAAATTGCCCACGTCGACCAACATGCCCCATCTGTACTAGTCCCACCTGCCTGCATTTGGATCAATGTCCCTCTAAAGTTATCCTAACCATGTACCTGTCCAAATGTTTTTTAAATGTTGCCATTGCACCTATCTCAACTACCTCCGCCGGCAGCACATTCCATAGTTGCCCCTCAGATTCCTATTAAATCTTTCTCCCCTCATTTTAAACCCGTGTCCTCTGGTTCTTGATTCCCCTACTCTGGGTAAAATACATCTTATTTCTTATCTAGTCCTCTCAAGACATACATGATAAGACCACCCCTCATCCTCCTACACTCTAAGGAATAAAGTCTCAGCCTGCTCAACCTCTCCCCAGAGCTCAGGACCTCAAGTATGGCAACATTTTGTAAATCATCTCTGCACCCGTTGCAGTTTGACCAGGGCCGGCTTTAGGAGGTGCGGGGCCCAATTGGGAAACATTTTGGTGAGCCCCAGGTTCCCAGCCAAGGTCTGTAGAATCATAGAAACACAAATAAAGTCTATATCAGCCCCATCCTATCCTTTGGGCTTCTACTTAGTAGGTAGGTAGGTGTGAAGGTGTGTGTGTGTTAGTTGTCTGTGCGTGATGTGCGTGATGTGTGTGTGTGTGTGTGTGTGTGTGTGTGTGTGTGTGTGTGTTAGTTAGTTATCTGTGCGTTATATGTGTGTGTGTGTGTGTGTGTGTGTGTGTGTGTGTGTGTGTGTGTGTGTGTGTGTGTGTGTGTGTGTGGGGGGGGGGGGGGGGGGGGGGGGGGGGGGGAAGGAGAGAAGGGAGAAAGGAGAGAAGGGAGTGAGGGCCACAAAATGTTCCAGCGGCCGCTACCACCCTTAATGTGGTACCTGAGGCTGAGATTTCAGTGCTGCTGGAGTGAGCACAGAGGAATTTGGGAACTTTTCCCATGTGGGAATCCAAGGCAATAGTTCACAAAAGTCTTCATCACATGGCAATCATGTTTTTTTTTAACTAAAGCATTCAACACAAAAGAAAGCAGCCTTGCCAGGGCCCCTGTAGCAACACATTCTCCACCAGTGATATCAGAAGCATGCCTGGGCAAGGCATGTGTAGTTTCGGTTGAAGTGGCGAGGAGTGATGGCAAAAGCATATAGCATTTGTGAGGAAAGGAACAGTGCAGAAGAGTTGAAAGAATCTGGTAGATCTGTCCAACCAATGCTCGTGTTAACTCTTGTACCAAAGTCACTCCATCGGAACTCTTGAGTATGAGGACAGAGGACAGATTGAGTAATGCTGGCCCATTTATTTATCAACACGCTACCTGAAGGTTCCAGTTGCAGAATTTTGGCCAGTAACAACGTTGAAATGGTATGTGACTTGCAAGTTCTAAATTGAGGTCCTGCCTTTTTTATTAGATTAAGTGATTGAGCAAAATGGACTGCAAACAATTACTTGATGGTAAGCCCATCTCAGAGCAATGGGGGGGGGGATTCAAGGATTTAGAGATAAAAAGGTTTCCATAGAAAAGGTTGGAATTCCAACGGCTTGTTTCCATGCCATTTGAGTTACTCTAAACTCAAATGGCATGGAAACAAGCCGTTCAGCCCAACTCATCCATGCCAAGATACCCATCTAAGATAGTCCCATTTGCCTGTATTTAGCTAATATCCCTCTAAACATTTCCTAACCGTATGCCTGTCCAAATATATTTTAAATTATGTCCAAATATATTTTAAATGATGTTCAGAACATCCCAGATGACATGATGGAGGGCGAGATAGGCAAAAAGAGCAAAGCTGCTTAAAATGCAGAACTTAATACGGCAAAAAAAAAACCTGAAGAAGTATAAAAAGTGTATGAATTAAATCAGGCGAAATTAGGAAATCTAAAGAAATATGAAAGATTAAGGAAATTCAACATTTCAATTAACTATTACCAATTTCTACAAATGCACCACCGAAAGCATGCGACTGTGATGCATCACTGTTTAGTTTGGCAACTACTCTGCTCAAGACCGCAAGAAATTGCAGAGTTGTTGGACACAGTTCAGTACATCACACAAACCAGCCTCAATCCACTCCAATCAAACAGCTACATTACATGCTGCCTTGGGTAAGCAGCCAACATAAGAACCACTCACATCCTGGTCATTCTCTCTTCTCTCTCTTCCATCGGACAGAATATATAAAAACATGTACCACCAGATTCAGGAAGAGTTTTGTCTCTACTGTTATTAGATTCTTGAACACACCTTACATAAGTTGAGGATGTATCCCCGATCCAACCTACCTTGTTGCGGTAAAGAGGAATGATTAAGGACAAAGGATAAGACCAGAAGTCACGAAACAAAGTCTTTTTGAAATGACAAAATGGGAAGGGGCGTGAGTATCCGGTGGTCATACAAAGCAGCACAGTTCAGTAAGGATGGTGTCTCAGAGGGTAGTTGGGTTCTGAACCTCACTACCCGAAAGATTGATTTTGGTAGAAACCCTCAACACGTTTGGACAATGCTTCAATGCAAATTCTAAGAGTTAGACCTATCTAGCCACTGACCGAGTTGAGGAATGTGGGTTAATATTGTGAGCTCTTATTTTTAACTAACATGAATGTGACCCAATTGGCTTTCTTGCCATATTCCTGAATTATTTTAACAACTGCAGATGCTGGAAATCGGAAATAAAACAAAAATCAGGTCAGACAGCATCTGTGGAAAGAGAAAGAGTCAAACGTTTCAGGATTGCAACCCTTCATCGGAACGGTTCTCCCTGACCTGCTGAGATTTTCCAGTATTTTCTGTTTTTGTTGCCATATGCCTGATACCCTGAAGCTTTAGCATGTCATGCAATGCATTTTGTGGCAGATTGCCAGTGGAGCAATGGCCATTGGTGTACAAGCAAGTCCATGGAGGAAAGGCCAATCAAATGGGTTGCTTTGTCTTCAATGATGAAGACTGCATCTATCTATGCAAGTGCAGAGTGTTCCTTCACAATTTTAACATGTCTCATACATAATGGACAGGTTTTCGGGAATCAGTGTGAGCACTAGCAGAAGGCATGTTGTTTGTATTCAATATTTGGAAGTGAATTTGAAGGTGGCGCCAAAGCCAGGCGACTCTTTGCGTGCTTGTCACAGAAGTGGATCTGCAGTCATTCATTACAATCGCTCCACACTTTTAAATCTTTATTTCAATAGATTCCCTTTATCCTGTATCTGTACACTGCGTACAGCTTGATTGGAATCAAGATAGATACAAAATGCTGGAGTAACTCAGCGGGACTGGCAGCATCTCTGGAGAGAAGGAATGGGTGACGTTTCGGGCCGAGACCCTTCTTCAGACTAGAGTCAGGGGAAAGGGAAACGAGAGATATAGACTGTGAAGCAAAAAGATATAAAACAAATGAATGAAAGATGTGCAAAAAAGTAACAATGATGAAGGAAATTGTTAGCTATTTGATAGGTGAGAATGTGAAGCCGTTGCGACTTGGGTGGGGGTATAGTCTTTTCACTGACTAGAGAGCACGTAATAAAAAAGCTTTTCACATGTTCTTTTGTAATAAACAATATAAACTGAATGTAGTCAGACACTATCTTGTTAATAATATCTGGCACCTGGGGCACAAATGCTGCTCATCAAACCAAGCAATTATCCATGCTACTTATAAAGACAATCTCCAATGTTTTGAAAATGCAATGTGCATGGATCGGAGCATAATTCAAAATAACTAGTTTTGAATCCACAGCTCAGAAATGTAGCATTACCTGAAAGCTACACTGAGGCACTGTGGCTAAAAGATCAAAAAGCAAGGATGCTATCTACTGGAATTACAGCAAGATGTGAAACTGGTATATTTAAACTTGTTTCCTTCACAATGAAACTGACAGCTAAAAATCTATATCTCTTTTCTCAATTTCGCAATTTGAACAGAATAATTAAACCTCCACTTTTAAACAATAACTCCAGAAAGACAACCACAAGTTCTCTAACTCATGCTGGTCAACAGCTTTGACCACCACCTGGACATTTTGTGTAACTTAACCTGGACGTGATGGTATACCCGGTCGTGTTCTGAAAACCTTTGCGAACCAATTGGCTGGAGTTTTTACGGACATTTTCAACCTCTCACTTCTGAGGTCTGAGGTTCCCACCTGCTTTAAAAGGGCATCAAAAATACCGTTGCCCAAGAAGAGCAAGGTGACGTGCCTCAATGACTATCGACCAGTGGCACTAACATCTGTGGTGACGAAGTGCTTTGAGAGGCTGATCATTGCGCAAATCAACTCATACATCGACAAAAACCTGGACCCACTGCAGTTCACTAACCGCCACAACAGATCAATGGTGGATGCAATCTCGCTGGCTGTCCACTACCCTCTGGGCCACTTGGACAGCAAAAACTCATATGTCCGGCTGTTATTCATTGACTACAGCTCGGCATTTAATACAATCCTCCCCTCCAAGCTGGTTACCAAGCTCTCAGAACTGGGTCTCTGCGCATCCCTCTGAAATTGGATCCTTGACTTCCTCATTCACAGACCACAGTCTGTTCGCATTGGTGGAAATGTCAGCCTCGATAACAATCAGCACGGGAGCACCTCAAGGCTGTGTGCTCAGCCCCCTGCTGTACTCACTCTATATTCATGACTGCGTAGCCGGTCATAGGTCAAACTCCATCATCAAGTTCGCCGACGACACCACTGTTGTGGGACATATCACTGATGGAGATGAGTCAGAGTATAGAAGTGAGATCAACCGACTGACCAAATGGTGCCAGCACAATAACCTGGCTCTCAACACTGGCAAACCCAAGGAACTAATTGTGGACTTTGGAAGGGGTAGGATGGGGACCCAGTCCCGTTTATATCAACGGATCGATGGTGCAAAGGATCAAGAGCTTTCCTGGGCGTGCATATTTCCGAAGATCTCTCCTGGTCTCAGAACACTGATGCAATCATAAAGAATGCACATCAGTGCCTCTACTTCCTGAGAAGATTACGGAGAGTGGGTATGTCAAGGAGGACTCTCTCGAACTTCTACAGGTGCACAGTAGAGAGTATGCTGACCGGTTGCTGACTGGCTTGGTTCGGCAACGTGTGCGCCCAGGAGAAGAAAAGACTGCAAAAAGTTGTAAACACTGCCCAGTCCATCATCGGCTCTGACCTCCCTACCATCGAGGGGATCTACCACAGTCGCTGCCTCAAAAAGGCTGGCAGCATCATCAAGAACACACACCATCCTGGCCACACACTCATCTCTCCGCTGCCTTCAGATAGAAGGTACAGGAGCCTGAAATCTGCAACAACCAGGTTCAGGAATAGCAACTTCCCCACAGTCATCAGACTATTAAATTCAACTCAAACATCAAAATCTGAACTTAATTAGCATACTGCATTTGGTGTGTGTGTGTGTGTGTGTGTGTGTGTGTGTGTGCGTGTGCGTGTGCGTGTACGCACACACACACACACAGGTATTTGGACACACTGATCTGTTCTGTATTATTTATGCAATATTCTGTTGTGCTGAAAGCAAAGCAAGAATTTCATTGTCCTATCTGGGACACATGACAATAAACTCTCTTGAATCTTAATCTGAAGAGTTTCTCAGTAACCATGACAATTCAGCAACAAACAGTAGATTTGGAAGCATTTTTAATTTTCCTTCAAAGACGATGACTCACAGGGACACATTTTTTCTAGCCTGTTTTCATTTTATTTCAGAAGCAAGAACTGAAATGCAATCAGGCACATGCATGCACATATCCAGGTCAGGAAGTATAACATCTGATCGGCACTTGAATAAACGCATAAGAATGATTCAGAACATTATCCTTACCCATAGTTGATTGCTTCTCTGTACTCCAAGTCACTGTTGCATTTGGAGGAAAATGCAAGAAAGATTTATTTGGCTTGCTTTTGGAAAAACCTGAAATGTTCAGTAGTGTTGATGCAAATGCACTTCCTTGGTGGCTCTTAAAATGTAATCCTTAATAATTCCAACCAAATGCCAAAGTCTAATTTATCTACATGAAGACCTTATGTCTGTGATAGAGAAATGGAAGCAACAACTAACCATGCTAAGGAGACAGTGCAGCAATTCCCCAATAAAGCACAGCTCCTTAAATGAGCGCTCCCTTGGAAAGCACACTAAGTCAGTGGCAGCTTTACTATTTGTGCCAAATTATTCCCAACACAATTATTTCCAGGAGAAACAGAGGTCAGCCCCAAACCAAATGTGTAACAAGTTTTATTTCAATTTATTTAGTGCATGCTCACCAGAAAAACTCATCCTGAAACATTTATTTATTTGCGAGATCTGTACCACATACACCTGAATATAAAGGGATCTTGGTGGGCAGATAGAATCATTGCATGCTGCCATCAGGATGTATCAGGGGATTGTTTACTGCCAGTTCCCAGAGTCAAAATCACACACGTGCACATGGACAAGCAGCTAGCCAGATAATCAGTTCACCATATGTGAGCAAGTTGGCAAATGTCAAATGCAATCCTGTTCTCAAACCTTCATCCACTTACATTTGCAGCAGGGTAGAATCATTGGACTTGCAAAAGGAAAAGAGCCCAGTTTCACTACTTCTCATGTCCAGCATAGAACAGGTTACCAATTTTCTAAACCAACATGTAGAGGAACCAACGAGAGAGCAGGCTATTCTAGACTGGGTATTGAGTATTGAGGAAGGGTTAGTTAGCAGCCTTGTTGTATGCGGCCCCTTGGGCAAGAGTGACCATAATATGGTTGAGTTCTTCATTAGGATGGAGAGTGACATTGTTAATTCAAAACACGGGTCCTGAACTTAAAGAAAGGTAACTTTGAGGGTATGAGACGTGAATTGGCCAAGATGGACGTGCAATTGATTCTTGAAGAGTTGACGGTGGATATGCAATGGAAGGCATTTAAAGACTGCATGGATGAACTACAACAATTGTTCATCCCAGTATGGCAAAAGAATAAATCAGGGAAGGTAGCGCATCCGTGGATAACAAGGGAAATCAGGGATAGTATCAAAGCAAAAGATGAGGTGTACAAATTAGCCAGAAAAAGCAGCCTACCAGGGGACTGGGAGAAATTCAGACCAACAGAGGAGGACGAAGGGCTTAATTAGGAAAGGGAAAATGGATTATGAAAGAAAACTGGCAGGAAACATAAAAACTGACTGCAAAAGTTTTTATCGATATGTGAAGCGAAAAAGATTAGTTAAAACAAATGTAGGTCCCTTGCAGTCAGAAACGGGTGAATTGATCATGGGGAACAAGTACATGGCAGACCAATTGAAACTACTTTGGTTCTGTCTTCACTAAGGAAGACATAAATAATTTGCCGGAAATAGCAGGGGATCGCGGGTCAAATGAGATGGAGGAACTGAGTGAAATCCAGGTTAGCCGGAAAGTGGTGTTAGGTAAATTGAATGGATTAAAGGCCAATAAATTCCCCGGGCCAGATAGGCTGCATCCCAGGGTACTTAAGGAAGTAGCCCCAGAAATAGCGGATGCCTTAGTGATAATTTTTCAAAACTCTTTAGATTCTGGAGTAGTTCCTGAGGATTGGAGGGTAGCTAATGTAACCCCACTTTTTAAAAAGGGAGAGAGAAAACGGGGAATTACAGACCAGTTAGTCTAACATCGGTAGTGGGGAAACTGTTCGAGTCAGTTATTAAAGATGGGATAGCAGCGCATTTGGAAAGTGCTGAAATCATTGGACAAAGTCAGCCTGGATTTACGAAAGGTAAATCATGTCTGATGAATCTTATTGAATTTTTTGAGGACGTAACTAGTAGAGTGGATAAGGGAGAAGCAGTGGATGTGTTATATCTGGACTTTCAGAAGGCCTTCGACAAAGTCCCACACAAGAGATTGGTATACAAACTTAAAGCACACGGTATTGGCGGTTCAGTATTGATGTGGTTAGAGAACTGGCTGGCAGACAGGAAGCAAAGAGTAGGAGTGAACGGCTCCTTTTCAGGGTGGCAGGCAATGACTAGTGGGGTGCCGCAAGGCTCAGTGCTGGGACCCCAGCTATTTACAATATATATTAATGATTTGGACGAGGGAATTAAATGCAACATCTCGAAGTTTGCGGATGACACGAGCTGGGGGGCAGTGTTAGCTGTGAGGAGGATGCTAGGAGGCTGCAAGATGACTTGGATAGACTGGGTGAGTGGGCAAATGCATGGCAGATGCAGTATAATGTGGATAAATGTGAGGTTATCCACTTTGGTGGCAAAAACAGGAAAGTAGACTATTATTTGAATGGTGACCGATTAGGAAAAGGGGAGATGCAACGAGACCTGGTTGTCATGGTACACCAATCATTGAAAGTAGGCATGCAGGTGCAGCAGGCTGTGAAGAAAGCGAATGGTATGTTGGCATTCATAGCAAAAGGATTTGAGTACAAGAGCAGGGCGGTTCTACTGCAGTTGTACAGGGTCTTGGTGAGGCCACACCTGGAGTATTGCGTACAGTTTTGGTCTCCTAATTGGAGGAAAGACATTCTTGTCATAGAGGGAGTTCAGAGAAGGTTCACCAGACTGCTTCCTGGGATGGCACAACTTCCATATGAAGAAAGACTGGATAGACTCGGCTTGTACTCGCTGGAATTTAGAAGATTGAGAGGGGATCTCATAGAGACTTACAACATTCTTAAGGGGTCGGACAGGCCAGATGCAGGAAGATTGTTCCCGATGTTGGGGAAGTCCAGGACAAGGGGTCACAGTTGAAGGATAAGGGGGAAGGAAGTCTTTTAGGACCGAGATGAGAAAATCGTTTTTCACACAGAGAGTGGTGAATCTGTGGAATTCTCTGCCACAGAAGGTAGTTGAGGCCAGTTTGTTGGCCACATTTAAGAGGGAGTTGGATGTGGCCCTTGTGGCTGAAGGGATCAGGGGGTATGGAGAGAAGGCAGGTACAGGATACTGAGTTGGGTGATCAGCCATGATCGTATTGAATGGCGGTGCAGGCTCGAAGGGCCGAATGGCCTGCTCCTGCACCTAATTTCTATGTTTCTATGTCTATGTTTCACTTCATATCAAGAAATTTAATGTTACATCCTTCTTGACATCAACATGATTTAAAATATCGGTATCATTCCCCCCCCCCCCCCCCCCCCCCCCGATCTCACTGCTCTCCACGCCCTTCTCTTTGGTGAACACTTCTGCAAAGTGCTGGTTTTGTACCTCACCCATTTCCTCAGGCATTAATTCCACCCTTTGTCCTCGAGTGCTTTACCCTTTCCCTAGTTATCCTACTATTTTCAAGGTATGTAATCATGTCTTCCATTGGGACTGTGAGCTGTAGTCACTCTTGCCAATGAAACCCAACTCTGTCTGAAGGGCCCCGACCCGAAATATTCCCGTCCCAAATGCTGCCTGACCTACTGAGTTCCTCCAGCACTGTTTTTTTGCTCGGCATCCATCCTGTTAAGGCCCATTAAGAATCGTGTCGAATTTTAACAAGATCGCATTTTATTCTTCTGAACTCGTATGACAAATCTGCTGTTTAAGAAATCAATAATCCTAACGATAACCTGCCTTATATAATGAGACCGTACACAATACTCCAAATGCAGTCTCAACAGGGCTCAATATGATTGAAGCAAAGCATCTTCAGTCTTGTGCTCCAATCCTCTTGAAGGTAGCCTTTGTTCAGCTTTGTTACTGCTTGCATCACCAGCACGTTGACTTTAAGTACAAGGGCTCACAAGTCTCACTGAACATCAACATGTTTCGATCTCTCACTGTTAAATAAATGGTCAAACATCATGTCAAGCATTCTGGATGACATCACACTTTTCCCACATTAAGTTCCACTTGCCATTTCTTTCCTCATTCACTGAACTTGTCTCTGGACCTTTCACAACTATGGCAAACAGATATAGATTGTGAGCACCCGGCGACCAAGCGTAATTGCTGCTGAACTCCACTGGTCACGGGCTTCCATGTTCCATTTATTCCCACTGTTTTGACCATTACCCAATCCTCAATTCACATCAGTACATCTTTTTCATCTCCCGCTTTTGTCCATCCATCTGCCAATCAACTCCCTGCCCCCCTCCTCACTTTTTCTAGCTATCACTTACCAGTCTTTGTACCACCCCACCTCTTTCCCAGCTTTCTTCCCCCTCATCCATCAGTGTGAAGGTTCCCGATCCCAAACATCATCTGTCCACGTCCTTCAAAGATGCTGCCTGACCCGCTGAATTACTCCAGCAATGCAAATGTTATTTCTAAACCAACATCTGCACTGCCTAGTGTCTTCATATCAGTACATCTCCCCCAATACCATGCACTCCAATTCAGTTGGATAATCTGCGGGGTACATTATTGATGACTTTATAAAAGTCTAAATACATGTCAACTGGTTCACCCTATTATGCGACTTACAAACACAAAAAAACTTTAGAAATTAATTAGACACATTTTCTTTCAACTGTCTACGTCAATTCCAGCCGATCATTTTATTCCTGCCTTGGCCTCACTTCCCTGGCAAGTATCAGAACAGTTGATAAAGAATGGCACAACACTTTGATCCTGCCACAAAATACATAAACATACAAGGTTACATTGACCAGAGGAGCTTCAATGAAATAATGCAGTTAAAAAAGTGAAGGATTAAGGTCTGGATGGAACAATTCAAGCCAACATCTGTGGAAAGGTAATCCAGCTCCGTTTGTCGGTACATTTAAAACTAGCAAGTGGCAGTGTGTTCTCCTGACCATTGAGCAACTCATACTCACCCTGGCTCTCTGATGTCTCTTGCAACACGATAATTCCAGTCTCGATAAAAATCATTTTCTTTATCAAAATCATCATCGCCAATGGTGACGTTGAATCGCTTCTCCTCAAAGTCTGGTTCCTGTTCCTTTCTGATGGTAGCTTTCTTCAACATCTAAAAATAAATAGTTTAGAAACTAAGCTCAGCAAAGTTCTCAGTCCTCTGTTTTTTTTTTCCGTTTTCCCTCATTTCCTACTGTTCTTCATCCTGATCCAGAGGTTTGAGACACACCAGATGTGACAAGCAACTTCAGATGCTTTGTCCATTACCTTGATTGCAACATTTTAAACATTAGTTTCAATTGCAGAGGCCAATGGCAGGCATTTGCCACAAAGAATGGCTTATTTTTGTAATAAGGCTATCATACACCAACCTCCCTACGTACAACAGTGTGGTTCAATTTAACGCACACTGCCCAAGACTCTGCCTTGGCTTCAAAAGCCGAGCCAGAGATTAGAACCCAAAATCAAGGACAGCCCTTCACAGCAGTACTGAGGGAGTGCTACACTGTCAGAAGGACAGTACCAAGGAAGTACTCTGCCATGAGAGATGAGAATAATGAATTACTTTGAATTATTTAGGGCACATCATTGTTTACCTCTTTTGCATGTCGCAGTCCTCTCTCCCATGCACTCTCTGCAGGAGGCTCCAACGGAATTGGGGGCATCAATTCTTCAATGACTGGAGCTCCCTAGACCAGGAGAGAAAATCCTTTGTAAAACCAAACATCCTCTACAAGAAGAAATTCATAAAACTTTTGAATGTCTGTCCCCATATCGTTTAACATGTCCCCTAGTTTGAGAGTCTTACACTCAAAGACACAAAATGCTGGAGTGACTCAGCAGGACAGGCAGTATCTCCGGAGAGAAGGAATGGGTGACGTTGCGGGTCGAGATCCTTCTTCAGGCTGATGTCAGGGGAGTGGGAGGTACAGAGATAAAATGTAGTCAGAGACAGTAAGACTGGTGGGAGAACTGGAAAGGGGGAGGGGATGGAGAGAGAGGGAAAGCAAGGGCTACTTGAAGTTAGAGAAGACAATGTTCATGCCGCTGGGGTGTAAACTACCCAAGCGAAACATGAGGTGCTGTTCCTCCAATTTCCACTGGGCCTCACTCTGACAATGGAGGAGGCCCAGGACAGAAAGGTCAGATTGGGAATGGGAAAGGGAGGTAAAGTGCTGAGCAACCGGGAGAGCAGCTAGGTTTAGGCGGACTGAGCAGAGGTGTTCAGTGAAACGATTGTTGAGCCTGCGTTTGGTCTCACCGATATACAGGAGTTGACACCTAGAACAGCGGATACAGTAGATGAGGTTGGAGGAGGTGCAAGTGAACCTCTGCCTCACCTGAAAAGACTGTCAGGGTCCTTGCACAGAGTCAAGGGGGAGGTAAAGGGATAGGTGTTGCATCTCCTGCGGTTGCAGGGGAAAGTACCTGGTGAGGGGGTGGAAGGGACGAGTTGGCCAGGGAGTTGCGGAGGGAACAGTCTTTGCGGAAAGCAGAAAGGGGTGGAGATGGGAAGATGCGGCCAGTAGTTGGATCCCGCTGGAGGTGGCGAAAATGTCAGAGGATTATGTGCTGTATTTGACAGCTGATGGGGTGGAAGGTGAGGACAAGGGGAACTGTCCTTGTTACGAATGGGGGGAGGGGGAGCAAGTGCGGAGCTGCAGGATATCGAGAAGACCCTAGTGAGAGCCTCATCTATAATGGACGAGGGGAACCCCTGTTCCCTAAAGAATGAGGACATCTCCGACGACCTGGTATGGAAAACCTCACCCTGGGCGCAGATGCGGCCTAGATGGAAGAATGGGGAGTATGGGTGGGAAGAAATGTAGTCTAGATAGTTATGGGCGTCAGAAGGTTTGTATAGATGTCAGTCTGCCTCCTGCGATGGAGATGGTGAGATCTAGATGTCGGAGATGGTCCAAGTGAAATTGAGTGCAGGATGGAAATCAGTCGTGAAGTTGATGAAGTCAGTGAGCTCTGCATGGGTGCAGGAGGTAGCACGATGTAGTCATCAGTGTAGCGGAGGTAGAGTTCGGGGATCGGGCCAATGTGCGTCTGGAACAGTGATTGTTTGACATTCCCTACAAAAAAGGCAGGCTATAGATAGCCGGGGCCCATGCAAGTGCCCATAGCTACGCCTTTGATTTGGAGGAAGTGGGAGTGGTCGAAGGAGAAGTTGTTAATGCTAGGCAGAGGAGAGTGTTAGTAGACAGTAATTGGCTGGTTCTGCGGTCGAGGAAGAAACAGAGGGCTTTGAGACCTTCCTGGTGGGGGATGGAGGTGTAGAGTGACTGGACATCCATAGTAAAGATGAGGTAGTGGGGGCCTGGAAAACAGAAGTCATTGAAGATGAAAAAGATGAAGATGAAAATTGAAGCAGAAAAGATGAAAATGAAATTATTTGGCCACTTGTGACATGACAACCATCTCATCCCAGGAATTAGTTTCTTAAATATATTTTGAACTCCACAACCCTCTGGAATAGAGAACTCCAGAGATTCCTCACCCTCT